>OX637484.1:7671500-8302833 GCA_951800055.1 Cenopis cana
TTTTCTCGGCCCCTTTAGCTGTATGGGAGCCAGTTAAAAACATTTAAAAATAAATTTTGACTATTTGTATGGCTTCGGGACTGACTGTGTAAATTTGAAGCCTGTAGCTCCAACCGTTTGGCTGTAAAACCTGTGTGACAGACGACGGACGGACGGACGGACGGACGGACGTCTGGGCGTCACCAATAGGGTTCAGGGGTTGATCTTTCGGGTACGAAACCCTAATAATTATTGTTATGGCACTAATGTTGATATATTTCTTTTTTAAGACAATAATCATAACCGGGGTACTCTGTTTTAGAGACAAGAAATTTATAATACAATGACAAAAGAAATCGTTTCTTGCCAAAGCAGTAAAGAAAGGCAAAATAAAAATTTCAAAGTGAAACGGAAACAAAACGGGACGTAATTGCCTTTATGATGTCCCAAGATGTCGTCCTAGAAGCCAGTAATGAGCACTTTCGAGATCTTTTAAGGTCCCGATTTTCTGCATTTTCTTGCCTTTTAATTTTATAAAATGCCGTCTTTTAATATTTTGAAGGTTTCCGGACGTACAATTAAGGATGTAATGTGACCTGTGGCTGTGTTATCGATGTGGCCATAATAAAAAGTTGATATGAATTAAGGCGATATATTGATTCAGTGGGACGTATATAGGCTGATGATGATGATGATGATGATGATGATGATGATGATGATTGATTGAAAGAGACGCGTTTAATATATGTTTTTCGTTCACGATAAAATGGGATGCAACACTCTCCGGGAATGGCTTTTTAGACAAATCTCGATAAACATCTGACTGTGTGCAGGTTTATTAAATTTCCTCTTGTAAGAGTATAAATGAGGTAAAATACCATCATATTAACTTAATCGTGTCTTTTAATAACGCGTTGTTTTAGTAGGCTGAGTAAAAAAAGGAAAATATAGACTTAACTTTGGATTTCTTTTCTTTCGAGAAAATTTTAAGCAATCATGTTTCGGCTATTGTCAGTACTACAATCATATAGTCAAGAATCATAATATCTGAAAATCAGTCCCTATTGTTTCCTCGTCTGGTCAGAACAGCGTTTCAAAGTTTCTAAATTACTCGTTGTAGCGCCTTAAGTTCATATAGAGTACATACAAAATGAATAACTTAAATAAGTATTATTATTTATTTATTTAAATAACTTTATTGCATAGTATAGTAAGAAATATCGGTACAAAAGGCGAATTCATTGCCATTAAGGCATTCTTAAGCAAGTATTAAATTATGTTCGCATAAAGAATATAAGATGTGGTACCTTGAATTATTTCGAATATTGAATTTCAAAGTTCAGTGACATTTTCACCCTAGTTTTAGTAGGTCGGATCCAACGAGAATAGCATTTGTTTTGCTACCTACCTAATTAAAATAGTGATAGAACAAAGACTCGAAAATTCAGAGAAAATCGAAATAAGTATTTCTTGGACAGAAAGAGCACGTTTTAATATTTCAACAAAGCATCACAAAATCACTCTCAAACAATTTTCTTTCAGACCTTTAACTCCAGCGTTTACTTAACGCGTTGAGCAAGGAAACATTGGAATATGAAGTGGTCTGTGATTACAGCTCATTTACTTGAAAGGCTTTTATAGAGACTAGGGTTTGCCAGCGACATTTCTTTTAGCATATTTGACTACAGTAATGGATTTTTGATGGATTTTATTAATAATATAACTCGCCAATATTTCCGTATCAATAAAGTTGTTGAGGCTTAGGAATTTGCCAAAAGAGTGTGCACTACAAGAACTTGCACTCGTTTTAAATATAAATTGATATATTTATGATATTTTGCGTCCATATTTTTATTAAAACGGTAATTCGTTATTCTTGCGAGTCAACTACTCGCTACAAAAATAAATAAAAACACAATTGCTACGCTCAGTTTTTTTACCAAAAAATAACAATCTGGTGCAAACATGAACGTACAGTGTGTTTTAAAAACACAAAAGCAATTGCATTTGCAAAAACTAAATTCAGGTTTTCAGTTAAATAGCTGATGAAACAATTCCCGTACAGGCCCGGAAAGACAGGAGGTAGTGATATAATGAACTTTCAACACGCTGCCACTATTTTAATTAATAACACAAGTGACGGCTCTAAGCGAACAAGCGTGAATTAGAGCGTGGCTGGAACTTAACTACCATTATTATGGGACTCTGGCACTGAACTCCATAACAAGAATTAGGTAGCGACTTACGTTGAGCACAAGCGGAGAGAAAGTCAAAGCAAAGCAAAAAGTATATGATGATATGATGATGATGATGATCATGATTAACACGACGTCACAAATTAATTTGGAAGCTTACCTACACTCGTGGTCAAACATTTCGAGTTTTTACGAGTCCGATTTAAACTTGGAAACGTTACTTTTCTTGGCTTTTACTTTTTCAGTATAGATGTAAAATTAAATAAAGATAATGACATGATTAAAAAAACTTACAACCTCGCAGTATTTTAGGAAATATAACGGTTTTCTACCGACCCCGTATTCTTTGTCCGTGAATGTATTTCTACATTTTCTAATCATTTTAACTGTCTTTTAACTCTCATAAAGATATGGTTTTCAATATTTTTGTTCAAAACCTTACTACCCTTTTGACCAAACTTATCAAATTTGAAATTCTATTATTTAATTTTTGAGGATTTGATGGAACTCCTTAAATATTAAAGCAGACGAATTAGCAGTTGGAGTTCGTCTCAAATGTCTGCTCTTGGAAAGCATCATACAGCATTTGATAGTCAATAGGTATTTAGACTATTTTCTTCCCACAAGTCTTAAAATGCGTGAAGTGAGAGAGCGCTATATACAAAACCGATTCCAATTTGACACACTAAATGGAAAGGAATTCCGATGAATACCAAATCGCTACCAAATCTTTACTGTCCTCGCATCCCATAGGCCGATATTAAGGCCGGGCTCGGTTCCAACGTCTTGTATTCGGAGGTTCGCGAGTGCACGCATTTAATTTACATCGCCCTCTAAATAAATGTGGGGCCCATAATGACAACCTGATGTTAAGTGTCCCGTGTGTGCTTAATTGTATATTAAATTACAATGCGTTAAAACAATTATCTCGCGGCATAGTTTGGATGGTACGGGTGACTATAATTAAAAGCGTACATCTGTCCGTCTGTCACCAGGCTGTATCTCATGAACCGTGATAGTTAGACGACAGTTGAAATTTACGCAGCTCTGTGAAAATTTCAACTGTCTAACTATTACGGTTCATGAGATACACCATCATCATCTATGATGTATTTGTGTTGCCTATAACAACAAATACTAAATAAAAACAGAATAAAATAAATATTTAAAGGGGCTCCTTCCCATACAACAAACGTGATGTTTTTGCCGTTCTTATAGATAATGGTACCCTTCGTGCGCGAGTCCGACTCGCACTTGGCCGGTGTTTTGACATTCAAAGGTGCATGTAATATGCCTAAATTGAAGAATAAATAAATTTGAATTTCAAACTTCCTAGTAAGGTTTTAAACGCATACCTACTTACTTTTGCCTCATTAAATGGCGAAGAATGGTGAGGTTTTATTATATTTCCGATGGTGATGGTTCTGTGAGGTTTTATGATATTTTCCGTAATTTGGCAGAATTAAAATGCCAGGACCTCTTTCAAACGACGGAGTATACCTACCATCAAAATGTACCTAAGTACCTACTAAACCTTCGCCGTATGGACATGATGGCGTTTGAAACGCTCTGTGCATTTACCACGAGTTTACATGACCGTACTCGCTAGCGACTGCGTAAAAAAATGTATGGATAAAAGTACAGCGCCTCTGGCGATTACGCAATAGAACTAAGAATCGGCATAGGTACTAAATAGTTTACGCAGTCGCTAGCGATAGCGACTACGGTAAGAGCTGGGTAAGAGCTTTCGATACAAACTCATGGTAGGGGTACTGATCTGATATTTAACTTTGGTATTTGCTGTTTCAAATAGTTGTTAATCATAGAAGTAGTAAACTTGTCATATTAATGTTTATGCTTTCCTAGAATTGAGCACAAGTTACAATTTTATGCGAAGTGCCTACTGCCTGTACAATGTTAACGGCTTTGGCAAGCGGCGGCGTCGTTTGCGCCATGAACTTACGCACTGCATAAACAGTTTCGTTCGGCAATCAAAATCAAACATTCAACGCTTCTTGGCTTGTAAAAACAAGAACCGAAGTGTTACGGAATAACAAACGTTATATATTTGTGTGTTCACCAGTTAATGACCAAAATATTGCATTGGCATTTGAATTACGCAAGCGGAACAAACAATCAAATCGAATGGATTTGTAATACCTAATTGGCTTTGCAAATGTCCCGCTTAATTGATATTCTGGAAAACTACGAGTAGGTACCTAAGCCACTTTTAAAAAGTATTTCATTTCGACATTCGAAATATCCTAGATGTTATCTGGATTGAGATTTAAATAATTATGCAAATATCGTAATAAAGTAATAATTATTGATTACAAAAATATATGTATGTATAATCTGATTGAAGATGTTGATAATATATCCGCTCTTGCCAATTTTCTCACGAAGACCTAGAATATTTATTTATACACGATAAAAACTCTGAACGCGATTAAGTACAAGTCCTGTTTATTGAAAATCAATCATGTGTGAAAATGTGAATGTTTAAATAAGTAGGTAAGTACCTAAGGGGATATATTGATTCGGTAAACCAGGCCTCCCGTGAAAGAGTCACGCTTATGTCTTTTGCGCACGGCAAAACGGGATACAACACTCTTAGATAATGACTTTTTTTAGACAAATCACGATAAATGTGTGCAGTTTTATGAAATTTCCTGTTGACAGAGTTTAGATGTAGTAAAATGCCATCATATTAACTTATTTGTGTGTAAAAAAAGGAAAATAAAGACTCAACTTTGGTTTTTTTTCTATCGAGAAAATTGTAAGCAGTCATGTTTCGGCTATTGTGAAAAACACAATCATATAGTCAAGAATCATAGGTCCTATTTGCAATGGCAATTGCACAAAATGGGTCCCATTGGGTCGAAGTACATCCGCCAGGACCCTCATCTAGATAAGATAAGGTAGATAGGTCCTATTTGTGTCTAGCTATGTATATCTAACATAATCTTGCTTGTCATCTACAAACTAAAACAGACACTAACGTAGGTACTTAATTCTCACTTCAAGTGCAACATTGTCTCAAACAAGTAGCAACATAAACTAGTTCACATAAAACTTGTGATACCCGGTATTCACAACAGCGACAGGTGTTTTTTACGGCGTCGGGTGATTTGCGCTTCGAAATTCACCATTAACCCGTGAATAAAAAACAACCAGGAGCAAACATTGCGTTAAACTAATTCTTATTATTACAGAAACTAGGCATACATGTAACATTGATACAAATTGATATTTATTGATTTGTTGTTTGTTGATTAATTATTACTTATACATGTATAAGTATTATTAATCAACAAGTCAACAGCTTGGATTTTCATACATTTACAGACGTCCGCAAAATCGCGTACGCCGCCGCGCAAACGCATGTGCGTGCACATTTGTGGACAATCTTACACAAATCGACCTATTCCCAAACTAAGCAAGACGTCTCATAGTTTTTGCTATTTCATTTCGTAATCGTAAGTCAGGACGACCATTCAGGTCTCATCTTAGCGCGGTTTTCCTAGCAGTGAATACAGGCTTTGCACATGTCCGCTCAACATACCAGTGTAACATCAAAACTAGGTTCACATAACACATTTGAAATATTGGGTCCGCTATTGCATATTGCGTGCCAGTGCGTAGCTATAGAGAAGCTATTTATTAAGCCGTTAACGTGAAAAATCGCTCCCGGGTGCGCAATGATGGATTAAACTTTTGGCGTTATTCGTATGTTTCGCGTTTCGAGTACCTACTTTGGAGTTGTTGTAGACACTGTATGGGGCGTTATTACTGAAACAATCGTATTTTAGGATGAGTACCCAAGCGGTAGTACAATGTTTGTAGCGCAAATAAGGCTAATATTATAATATAACAGACAGTAAACGTAATTAAAATTACAGTAGGCGTCAATAAACCCCCTCTGAATCCTAATTGTGTATAAAGTCGGGGCTACTTATGATGTATGACTGTCATTATGGAGTCAACACATTACCGGCCGCCGAGACGAAAACACGTTCTCCCATAATTGAATACCCGAAATCATCAGCTAAAAACTACTGCACCGACTGCAGTAACAAGCGACGCAAATACGTGTCCAACACATGTTCGGTATTTAATCTTTTCACACCGATTAGTTTTTGCTAGACTCCAAACCGTTTAGATACTAAAAGCATTTGTTAACACCACCGCGGCTTGTGTCTGATGCGAATAAAAAGCTCTAACAGCATTCTAGTGGTTTCGCAGAGACGTCTGGGAATATTTCCTGAGCGTATCCTGCGCCAACGCCACTCCAGACATGCGGGGATCTCTAACGAGTCGGCAACTGGAGGTTTTAAAATGTCGACGAAATATACATAAAAAAGTCGCAAGATTCGTGTCTGGAGCGTGTAGGGAGTTTCGTTAGCCAACTCGGCGTGCCGCAAAAACCTCGGCCAACAAATAAGGGGAATTTTAATAAAACCTGCTGATGCGAATCGAAACAATCACACTTCGAATTTCATTGTTAAGGCGACAGAGCGATAAACATCTCGAGAACAATAGCCTCCTATACAGGTTGTAAATGAAACACCAGCTGTTTTCAGGGTGGCGGGCTCGTCAATATAAATAAGATTTTGTTCAATACGGAATTTATGAAAAAGTCAAATGCTCTCTGAATTCAACATTCAATTGAGTACGAATGCTGTCAGCGCATTGTTTTTATGATTGAAAAGCCGATACGTACAGCTTTATCAATTTTATCATCATTTATTTTGCTGTCCACTTTTTATTACATTTAATGTGTCTTTCTATACCTATACATATCAGTAGCATTCCCTAGTTAAAACAATATCACATCAGTTTTTTTGGCTCTAGGTAAATAGTTCTGCAAGTTGACATTTTCAAAATAAACATAATATGATATGTAGTAATATTTCATTTTTGGAAATATTCTCAAAAATTCCAAATGATTTTTTCTCACACAAATCAGGAATACTTCCATGGAACAGCACATCATTAATTCCACCTAGACAAATTCCAAGTGATAGAAATAACGCCACAAACCTCTTCACCCTTTACACACGTGTTTAAAACCTATAGACAAGCAGATTCCGGTGTCCGGTTCTAAATTAGTTCCAAAAATACACATTTTCGTGTTCAGCGGCAAAGGGAGTAAAAAGGGCGTCGCGAGACGGCGGCGTCCATAATTGTCTTGTGTTTTGCTCGTTTTGCGCGCGAAGTGTCGGAATGATTGTTGTTTCCCTATAGGCGCTGACCGGAGTCCTCCATCCAATGAGATATTTATCATATTTTGGTTTCTGTATGATTATATTTTAGTTCTCTTTCGTTGTAGCATCAGCGTAGGATGAATATTCATCTACTTGCTTCGGAGCTCGGTTGTATCACGAATAGTTTTTCAGCAGCCCACTTAGAAATTATCATAAACATGGCCTGTATTTGATTTGTGACCTGTCATCCGAACCATATTATATTTTAAAGAAATCCTTTTTTTGTGCGATGACGGTGACAAAAAAGCTTATGGCCTGCCTTATACTAAGCAGTTACCTTAGCCTATGGACATTACTAACTCAATAAGAATCACAAGCGCTTTTCCAACCCTTTAATTGACTTCAGGATTCGTTGTGTGATAGCTAGAGGCATTATGCAGGTTAAGAGAAGCTCACACATGGTCATTTGAAAACGGGATATTTACAATGTATATTTGTGGTATTGAGTTTCCGATATTTCGGCAATGTTTTTTTTTGTTTAAAAATGGCTTTCCATCAAATTTATGATGATTTCGCCAACCACGTGACGTGTGCAAAGACGTTGTTCGGTAACGACGCCATGACAGTAGGCAGCTGGTTTTGTTCGTTAATGGATTCTGCTAGTCGTCGCGCCGAGAGCACGTGTGTTCACCAACGCGGCCACTACCAAAATCCTTCGGCAATGTTGCAAGCGCCATTATCACGGATTAACTGACGTGTTGCGAGTTTTAGTTGTGGTCTACCCACACACCATAGCGATCTACCCTCTTTTTGGTTCACTTTTTGCCAGGTTATTATGCAGGTTCCTCACTCTCAACAAAACGCATCCAACAACCAGATGGGTAAAGACTAATGAGCAAGTAGTGGTCATTACAACCACTATTCGGGATTTTGGTCGTCGCCGCGTTGGTGAACACACGTGCCCGGAGCGACGATGTGCAGAATCCACTACCGTACAAAACCAGATGCCTACTGTCATGGCATCGTTACCGAACAACGTCACTGAACAAGCATTCATTGGCGAAATCATCATGAATTTGATGGAAAGCCATTTTTAAAGAAGAAGAAGAACCACTATTCGAAATACAATACAATACAATACAATACAAATACTCTTTATTGCACACCTCAATTAAAGGATACATATTATAGGAGGAAATATTATGTAATGTAGGTGTAAGCTGACTGGCTGACCGGCGCAGCAGCCGCTGCTAGTCTTTTCTTTATAATTAATAGAATTATTGACCATACGTTTTGTCAATGCGCGTCATTAATGCATTTTTGAATAACGTCGTCTAATTAATTACTTTATTATAGATATTTGTGCTGTTCGTGAGACTCTTTCTGTATAAACTATACCTACTTGTTGACATTAATTACAGGAGAACTGTTTACAATAGGAATTGCACAGTTTTATAATATTAAACCTCCTCTCTTAGTTATCCCTTACCGACGACCGCTTTAGCTTAGTTGGTAGTGACCCTGCCTACAAAGCTGGAGGTCCCGGGTTCGAATCCCGGCCAAGGCATTTATTTGTGTGATGAGCACGAATATTTGTTCTTGGGTCTTGGATATTTTCTATGTATTTAAGTATTTATCTATATAAGTATGTATATCGTTACTTAGTACCCATAGTACAAGCTTTGCTTAGTTTGGGACTAGGTTGAATTGTGTAAGATTGAACACAAATATTTTTTTATTTTTTTTATCCTATGCCTTTCCTTTTGCAGATGCAGCACTCTCATACATTGGCAATCACCGGTGACAAGTAGCCGGTAACATTAACAACTCCGCGCCCGATCGCCTTCCTTTGAAAGATTCAATGCGCCGAGGAACAAACCAAGGCTACATACACAACTCACCACCTCGCCTCAGACCAACCAGCTTTAGTCAAACCTCCGATTAGGCGTTGTTATTACCAATCCCTGCGTCAGGATAACTAGAGGTAAAAAAATAGTAGTTTGTGAATAGCATAGGCGTTCCAGTACACAATGGGACATCGATTATTTTGCCACCAGTAAAAGTACACTTGGGACATAAATATTGCGAAAGAAATCAGTTGAATTGTATTGAACATAAACTTTGTTTTTGGTGCAAACTCGATTGTGTTAAATCCGGTGTATAGTTACATATTCAGAAGTACGGCGCATGAGTTGAGCAATAAAAACTGAAAAGATTATAACACTCACTAGCATATTATATTATATTTATGGATCTGTTCTCATTGCTCTTTCGTGTAGTAATAGGTACAAAATAAACCCATACTGCTCAAAACAAAATAAAGGCCGCTTACACAATATTTGGTTTATTGTTAATTATTGTGAATAAACTAATTGATAAGTGGCTAATTATAAATGATGTCTCGCGCGTCCTTTAGTACCTTACATCTTTTTCATGCCGATGTGTAAGTCTAATAGCTGGAAAAAATAAATTTTACTGTTAATATAATTTTCACGTACTAATCAAAATACTTGTGGTCCGTATATTCTTTTTAGTAATGTATTTACATAGTGTTATTGTTACTAGGGATAAACTCAGGACAGCTAAGGTCATTAAGGTGCGTTTCCACTGTTGTGGCGTGGAGACGTGCAGATTGACCAATCGAATTGATAATCCATGAGACCGAAGCAGAGTGGAGGGACTAATTGGATTGGCCAAATTCTGCAAGTATCCGATCCTCTCCATCTCAGTTGAAACGCAGCCTTATGATTATCAACGGCAATGAGGCGTGAGTGGCGTAACTGACTGGTGTGAGTTTATGTATATATATATATATATATATATACATAAACTCACGCCAGTGTTGCAAAAAGGGTAGGTAGCACACATCGTAATATGGAGAAACTGGCAATTTTTTTTTTTTTTTAATATTACTATGTAGTTATGTTTAAATTGTTCTCTCCTCTAGCCAAAGGTTGTCTGGAAGAGATCGCTCTTTGGCTTTAAGTCTGCCTGTTGTCTACCTCTGCTTATATCTCGCTATGTTGTGTTTCTAAACTATTTGTATTTTTTTTTTAGTGCAATAAAGAGTATTTGTATAGTAATACCATACTATAACTCCGACTGTACACCACTGAGATAGATGTTTTACTCACATAATTAATATACATTTATTCAGTTTTAATTTACATATAAGTACAACAAATTATCCTTACGGCACAAAAAATAACGTTCAACATAAACTTGAAAATAAATCTAAGATACTTTACAACTTGTGGGCGTTAATGCACTATTACATGACTATTACTTAGAATTATGAGGCACTTCGTTTTGAATACATATTAATCACATTACATCAACGATGGGTATAACTATGGGGACCTATCATCGAACAATAATACGCATGTACAAAGCAATAACCCAAATCTTCTAATAGGTTTAAGGCGATGTATCGGAGCAGCGTTAGGTATTTTAAGCCACGCCTTACTACGCTTTCATTCGTCTAGACAAGCTCTCGTACATATATTTTACGCACACATTCGAACTCGTGCGTGCACGTCACGTCACCTAGCGACATGATTGAGAACTCGTTACTAAGCATTATGCACAGCGGAGTATTTATGAATACACATATAGATGTCGTGCATTCGAGACTAAATATAATTTTCTCAATTATTATTTGGGTTACTCACACATACAAACAGTGTTTTTCTGATTGTTGTAGTAGACAATTTCACCCTGTGTCAGTATGCTCTAATAGTGTTGCGGTATGTACGTGGGCATGCATGCGAGAGGACACGAGTTCGAAACTCGACATAGTACTTTTTTTTGTTATTAGAATTATCATTAGAAATAAATATAGAGTAGGCCCATTTTTGAAGAAGTAGCATACAAGAAGCAAGTCATGTAACAGTTGGGGTGACAACGTTATCAGAGGGCTTAGACCCTGTAGAATACGGTTCTGCCTGTCTCCATACCCAAATTTGAGCCGGAAGTCTGTTATACCGGATAATGTGCAGCCCATACAAATTTTTTCGTTGTACATTTGGTAAATCGTGGTTTCGGTACCCTAATTATGGTCCGATTGTTATAGGTTTTTGATATGCCATAAAGGACAATATTTGTCATTGTATCCCGAAATTTTCGACCCTCCAGCTCCATAACTTTCTCCGCCATCTTGGAAAATCTGTCACTTTTTCAGTGTTTTCCTTGTACTGTCGCTAAAGTTCATTTTAGTGCTAAACATGGTTCGGCAATATTGTAGAAGACAAAATTTGCTAAAACTTTTGGCTACAAAGATTTTTTGTATGACCCCTAAGGACGAAGGTATGACAGGAGATATTTTTAAAACTGCAAATTTTTTTTAGTATTCCTCCCATATTTACGTTTTAAGTGCATTTTAGCGCTAAGTATAGTTCTGCAATATTGTAGATCACAAAATGTGCTACAACTCTTCTATTGAAATATTTTTTCCACGATCATCAGGAAAGAAGATACGAAGTCGTCTATGGAGTACTACCGTCGATATTTGCTTCTTTTTACAGTTTTCTTCCCATATTTGCGTTTTAGTGTATTTTAGCTTAAGTTCTAGGTCTGTAATATTACAGAAGACAAAATTATATGCAAATGATCTTACTAGGTATCGTGGAAACAGACGATTTTGTCTTTTGAGGGATTGAAGTGGTATAGATCGGAAAGTGACAGATGCTTTATCTTGTCGTCTATCCCGCTATCACTCGACCATCATAGATCCCCTACAGATTGCGATTAATTGCACTCAAACCTAAATATGAGAAGAAAACTGCAAAAGTATCTAATTTCGACGGTGCTACTCCATAGATGACTTCATATCTTCTTTCCTAATGGTCGTGGAAAAAATATTTCAATACAAAACTTGTAGTAAATTTCGTGATCTACAATATTGCCGAACTATAGTTAGCGCTAAAATGCACTTAAAATGTAAACATGAACGGAAAACCAGAAAAAAGTGGCAATTTTTAATGATATATCCTGTCATATCTTTGTCCCTAGGGGTCATGGAAAAAATCTTTGTACCCAAAAGTTTTAGCAAATTTTGTATTCTACAATATTGCAGAACTATGTTTAGCATTGGAATGAACTTTGACGACAGTAAAAGCAAAGAACTGAAAAAAGTGACACTATTTTCAAGATGGCGGCCAAAGTTATGGAGCTGGAGGGCCGAAATTTTTAGGTTACCATGGCTAATATTGTCCTTCACAACATACCAAAAAACCATATCAATTGGACCTCTTTTAGAGTACCAGAGCAACAATTTACTAAATGTACTACGAAATTTTTAGTATGGGCTGCACCTTTTCCGGTATACCGTACTTCCGGCTCAAATTTCGAGATGGCGACAGACAGATCCGTATTCTGCAGGGTCCAAACCCTCTGATAACGTTGTCACCCCAACTGTTACATGATTTGCCGCTTGCATTGTTTAGAGACGCCTTTTCCAATTCTGTTCTCTAACTAATAAGTTAATGAGCGTTTTCCATAAAATATTGAAATTCTCATAGATCCTGATCTTTTTGGTGTCCTCCAACTCAGAATCACTACCATATTCAATCCTGATGCAAAAAAAGAACGGAGCCCTTATAGTTTCGTCATGTGCGTCTGTCCGTGTGTCACAGTCATTTTATTTTATTTTATTTTTATTTTATTTTATTTATTTTAGGGACAACTATATAATATAAGTCTTAATGCTACTACATTTACTTTATATATAGCCAACGACATTATCCACAGATTACTGTGATAATATGTTATGGTTGGCACAAATAGGACAGTTTTACATATTTTAATAAACTATAATGTTAATTAGGTTGAGTATTCAAAAACTATAAGGTGTTAATCCAGTCGATATGTCCTATCAAGGGGGAGGTACCTGGAAAGTGCTCGGAAGTTAATGGAATTTTATGGGGTTATTTGGGGTTACACAAGGAAGACTACCCTAAGTTTTCCACCTCCAGGACCTTGTGCTAAGGGGGGCAGGGGGGGAAATGTGTGACATTTTTCAGATTTTCGCTTATACCTCTGAAAATATGCACTTTTTGGATACTATATTGTATGACAAAGTTGAAGAGCATTAAATTACCTAAACTTTAAGTGGTCGACCAGATTTGTAAACTAAATATTAAAGGCAATACAGCCGATCAAAGTTAGAAAAAAAAATAATGGTGGAATTACAGTTATTTACCATTATTTGTATGTTAACTATGTCGGATTAATTATTTTTTTCTCAAAAGGACATCATGACAGTCTCTCACATGAGAATCACAAAAAATATATATAAATATATGTAAAACTAACTTTTTGCCGCGACTTCGTCCGCGTCAACTTCGACTTCCTATTTCACTCCTTGGTGGGGTGATTTTCGGGATAAAAATTATGTTATATGTTAATCCAGGCTATAAACTAGTAGTGTACCAAGTTTCATCAGAATCCGTTCAGCCGTTTTTGCGTGACTGAGTAACAAACATCCAAACATCTTTAAACGGTTCTATGTCTTTATTTTTATTACGTATGGGTCTGCAATTAAAAACATAAAGTCAACATATTCATACCTAAACCGCTAACGAGCTATATTTCACAAATAATCCACACTTTTTTTATTTCAATATTATTGTAGTATTTATTTACTATTCTACGCGCAGAGCTTCCGTAAAGAGCGGGATGGTTAATTGGAAACTCACGCGCGTTAGAGCGGGACTTTTTCTAGGTGTTGTCAGCCCCATAAGCATTTGGTTATTTCGTAGTAAAGTATTGTTACAGATGTAATGTTGCGTGTCAAGTGTCAAATGACATTTGACAATTAGCTTGACATTTGACACTAAACAATAAAGATCCATAATAATGGATATGAAAACGTCACTCATTTAATACAATCATTGATTGACAGTTCGGGTGCCATCGTATTCTGATTGAGATCCGAGTTTTCCCGAAGGAAAGCCATTTTGCAATACATCTGTATAATCTGTATATGCATTAAAAAATATTCCACTTGTTATAACTTATCCTTCGCATTAAACCTATTTAGGTGTTAAGAAGTGATAGTAGTAAATACTGGCCATATATTGAAATAATACCTACATGTCAAATTTATTCTACTTATAGTCAAATCACAGCTTAAAACAGAGTGGTCAAAAAATTAAATAATTGTCTGCGACAAGCTCTTACTAACTTTACTTTATAAGTATGCATATTTGTATACATGAACAAAAAGTTTCCTTTGACCACCGATCTGCAACGTGTAAAGGCAATGTTCCGTAGTGATTAGTTTAAAAATTAACTGCGTTAAGTGGTAAGCTACGACACCCATCAAGTCATCACGTTCATCAACCCATCAAGTAATCAAGAACGGGATTGGAGATGACAGATATGTCTTATACCTAACTACGTATACTTACGTTAAAGCTGTATGAAGTGACAGCTACCTCAATCCCTAACTAATCGCGCTTCAATAATAGAAGTAGTAGTAGTAAACACTTTATTGCACAAATCAAGTACATACAAGGAAAACAAACGAATAATAGGTACTTGTCCCGCGACACCTTATTTAATGGAGAGAAAAAAAAACCTTGGTTGGTGCATTGAACTATCTGTAACTTACTCTATACCTACTTCGCAAAAAGCAAAATCTGAAAATATAAATGTACCTATGTAATTATGCATAAACAAATGAAGGCCCAATGACGTAGATAAAAATGAAAGGGACGAATGTATCGTTTGACATTACTGATCTCTTCTCAGTGAACTTCATTTTTCGAAATTAGAATAAAGGTTTACTACAACTAAGACATACGTAAATAAGGCGGTAATAAATAGTACTATTTTTTCGCCTACTCGCTGAATGCATACGGTGGTCCTGTGGTTTTTTTCCGTTTTGCTTAAATCTCCAAGTAACGTTAGAAACATACTTGGGTTCGATCCTTGGTAGAACGTCATCTTTTTGTGTTTGTTCGAAGTGGATTTATTATTTTTATGTACACTCGGGGACTTCATGTTTATGGTACTTGTTCGATTGGTGTAAGTTGGCCCCCCGAACTGTTTTAAGCATTTATTTATATTCATGTATTTAGTAAGCGAGTAGAATATAGTATTTAATTTTAAATAAACTGTTTTACTTACTACATTTTACGTTTTCTTTAAAAGCTTTTGTTACATTCGTTATTTTTTAAATTGTAACATTACGTTTGTATCCGCAATCAAATCGACAGTTTTTTTTTCGTTAAAGTACATGTACTCGTACCTAGGCTAAAATACTGTAAGTAGGTACATTACATACTTAATTATTACGAGACTTTTTATATATAAGTATAAAAAGTTGTAAATTTACCTTAAGTAGGTATATCCTTATTTTTATGAATAAATGATATAACATAATTCAGTATAAAAACTATATACATATACTTTTAAAAAGAATATATAAAAAAATGAAACAAAATTATGCGCAATAAAAAAAGGAAACAAATAAAATTAGACAAAATGAACGTTATTCAACGAGATTCGAACCCTGATACATAGTTTCCGTTATATAGTTATATTGACGACAAGGGATCCACTGAGCCACCATTACACTAGAGCTCCGGTTGAAAATTTTAATCATTTACGTAAATATTTATTGTGTATGTGTGCGTGGGATTTCGGCGCGGCTGACTGGCCATTAAGAATGACCTTTGGCTCTTTCCCCACTGCACGGAGCTGTGGGTCTACATTTAACTGGTTTTTATTTTTTACGTAAAATATTTTGCCGCGTTGTCTGACATAGATCCGACGTCTCTGGCGGCTCGCGGCCGAATGGGCGTACCACCGGTAAGAGACAAGCTTATGTCATTGTCGTATGAAAACACAAGATGCAACATTGAAAGGAAGGGGGCGTTTGTGTACGAAAACGCGAAATCAAAAATAATGAGAAATATTAGAATTTTATTATGAAGGAAATTATTTCCTCTTGTCCAGTTCAAGGCCAGTAAAATAGCATCACTTTTAAGTAGGTTTTGTCGCTTGATAACTTGTTTTTTACCTACACTGAGAGACAATCCAAAAATCAAGACGCAACTTTGGACGCAATTTCTATCGAGCAAAGTGTAAGCATTCATGTTTCGGCTATTGTCAGTACCACAATCATATAGTCCAGAATCATAATATCTAGCAATCAGCCCTTGTAACTTCCTACTGTGGTCAGTACAGAGTTACAAAGAGGGCTAGATTTTCCAGTGTAGGGCCTTAATAAGATTACATCTCGCCAATCCGTCTGAATCAGCAACCGTTCTGGCTGACTGTGTGGTCAGGGTTACCACTTCTACTTGAAACATAATATTATGTTTTAATTCCAGAGGCGGATTTACACACTTGCCATATGTTGTCACGAGCCTATAAATCATATTGAGCAATACTTGATCATGGAATCAATTGCATCGAATTGTTTTTATAATGGAATTAAAATGTTTTATTTCCACCATACCTCATTTTATTTTCATCGTGCATTATTATTGGATATCCTTTATGTAAATAAAAATAAAGATACTGTAATACTGCATTGTTACTGAACTTATATAAAGCCAAGTTTCAGCTCTATCATCCTAGCAAGGGGCTCAAAATTGGTTTGAAACTTTTAAAACGGACACACATACCTGTACCCTTAGTTTGTATGGAAAACTCTTTACCGTACTCGCTAGCGACTGCGTAATAGTAGTTTATCTACACCCATATAGTAAATCCTCTTTAATAAGTTCAAAAACCGTAGATAAGACCCCACTTTATAAGTAATATACTGTGCAGGAAGCTTCTCGCGGTTGCGCGCGACCCCTATAAGAACACCAAATATAATACTCTTATGAGATCACGTACAACCTTAAGGACACAGCTGCGGGCTGGCGGTGCGGCGGCGCGCGGGCCGGCCTGTCGAGGCAAACATGGCGCACGCCGGCGAGACGTGCCCACACGAAACACATGAAAGAGGATTTAATATATGGACATAGATAAAGTAGTGTATGCAACGGTATCCCCTCATTTCCTATAAAATTAATGGCTATAACTACACATACTCTAAATTCATTTGCTATATTCATTCACCAGCTATAAATTCAAATTCTATATTAGTTGCTTGTTATAATGTTCATTTACTATAAATGTTAAATAGTCTAAACTCATTATATATAAATTTCATATTCTATAATTATCTTTTACTCTAATATTCACCTGTTATAAATTCAAATTCTATAATAGTTGCTTGCTATAATGCTAATTTGTTGTAAATGTTAAATATTCTAAACTCATTATATATAAATTTCATATTCTATAATTATCTTTTACTCTAATGTTCACCTGTTATAAATTCAAATTCTATAATAATTGCTTGCTATAATGTTAATTTGTTATAAATGTTAGATAGTCTAAACTTCACGGGGGGTACCGTCTACACGCTGGCGCGTCATCAGACTGTCAAATGTGTACACGTCTGTTAAATAGGCGCTGTTAAAGTTTGGTTAGGTTAGGGTTCACTTGCATCCCTCAGAGCGGAATAGGCACCCCGCGTGAGCGGGGTGCCGTCGACACGCTGGCGCGTCATCTGACTTTCAAATGTGTACACATCTGTTTAATAGGTACTGTTAAAGTTCGCTTAGGTTAGACTTCACTTGCATCCCTCAGAGCGGAATAGGCACCCCGCGTGAGCGGGGTGCCGTCGACACGCTGGCGCGTCACCGTATTTCAAATGTGTACACATCTGTTAAATAGGTACTGTTACGGTTCGGTTAGGTTAGGGTTCACTTGCATCCCTCAGAGCGGAATAGGCACCCCGCGTTAGCGGGGTGCCGTCGACACGCTGGCGCGTCATCTGACTTTCAAATGTGTACACATCTGTTTAATAGGTACTGTTAAAGTTCGGTTAGGTTAGGGTTCACTTGCATCCCTCAGAGCGGAATAGGCACCCCGCGTAAGCGGGGTGCCGTCGACACGCTGGCGCGTCATCTGATTTCAAATTTGTACACATCTGTTAAATAGGTACTGTTACGGTTCGGTTAGGTTAGGGTTCACTTGCATCCCTCAGAGCGGAACAGGCACCCCGCGTGAGCGGGGTGCCGTCGACGGGCTGGCGCGTCATCAGACTTTAAAATTTGACACGTCTGTTAAATAGGACTAATAATCATTATAACTTGTAACTGTTCTACCTATATTATATTGACGTCGAACAAATATCAATTATAGACAATAAACAATATATCAACTGACTTTCTAGATTCTGAATGTTATATACAATGATGATTATAGACAATGAATGATATATCAACTGAGTTTCTAGATTTTGAATGTTATATACAATGATGATTATAGACAATAAATAATATATCAACCGATTTTCTAGATTTTGAATGTTATACACAATGATGATTATAGGCAATGAATAATATATCAACAGTATTTCTAGATTTTGAATATTATATTTAATGGGTTTTAAAGATTTTGTAATTATACCATTTGAATGTTATACAAAATGACATTTATAGTAAATGAATAATTATACTAAATGATTTTATAGAATTCGTAGTTATAGATCATGATTTTATAACTATTGATTTTATAGGAAATAAGGTAGACCCCATACAACTGCACATAATTAGGCATTATGTACCAGTTGCATAAACTACTATTATGCAACTGGTACATAATGAGGGCATTGAAACACGAGTGTGTATAAATAAGGTCACACGAGTACATTTGCATACACTACTTTATCTACATCCATGTATTAAATCCTCGTTCATGTGTTTCGTGTGGGCACGTCTCGCTGGCGTGCGCCATGTTTTCCTCGACAGGCCGGCCCGCGCGTGTCGTTAAGGTTGTTCGTAATCTCGTAAGAGTATTATATTTGGTGTTCTTATAGGGACCGCGCGCAACCGCGAGAAGCTTCCTGCACAGTATATTATAAAGCGGGGTCTTATCTACGGTTTTTGAACTCATTAAAGAGGATTTACTATATGGGTGTAGATAAACGATTTAGTATGCCGATTCTTAATTCTATAATTGCGTAACCACCAGAGGCGTTGTACTTTTGTCCATATTACTAAATCGTTTGCGCAGTCGCTAGCGAGTATCGGTAATGCAAACACTGGTGGTGAATTATAAATACACATTACTTATGGTTGAAATGGATCATTTATTGTAGCTCACATTAAATTAATACCTATCTTGTATTGGAAACATAGCCCTAACTACATCGGTGATGGATGAACCTCTTGGCATTCAAGACAATACGCACAAAACATCAATACATCGACCGCGATGACCTTACAGAGTTAAGAGATAGTGGGTAAATCACAACAATTTGACAATCGCCCGTCCTAAATTCCAAAGTCACTCTCACAATCTCGTATCTCAATAAATGAATTCATTTGAAAAACTATCTTGTACTCGATACGCTAAGGTTCACATTTGAAACTGATGCAAAAATAAATGAAGTGCATGAAGGCAGTCAAAAAATGTGTGTGCCGTTAGCTGACGACAGCGTATTGACTACCTCATCCCGATCCAAATGCACTGTATCATTTCTAAGTGGGATATTTTAGAACCAATGGACATTAAATTAACAAAGTATCTAGCAAGTGTGGTAGGGCAATCAATTAACACCTACTTGTTTCACGTTAAGACTGCGCTGTGGTGCCAGTGCCGTAGAAGGCAATCTTAACAAGCCACAATTTAGTGATTTAGAATTGCTTGATTTGTGGTGTCTAGTTTCATTAGAATTTATAAGATTATAGATTATCTCGTAAACTATACGTATGCGCAATTTGTCTTGTGTTTGTAAAGAAATGGTGTTTAGACTTGAATACGGTTAAAATACAGATAAACAGTGGATACCGTTTATATATATAAATAGTACAAAAATAAATAAGTACAAAAATATCCGTTCACGCCTTACGTAATAAGTAATGAAGTTCTGTTCTGATTTTTTCAGCATTGTTGATTACATAACCTGTATTTTATCTTAAGGTGAGATCTAAGGTACCTGTATATTTCTAAACATAATATAATATGAATTCAAAATATAAAATTATATTGTATATTTTTAATTTTAAAACTCAAACTTACGGTACCTGATGTACGAGACTCACATGCGAGTTTTGCGAGTCTCATTACATTGCGGCTTACTCAGGTATAATTACTTCAATCGATCTAATAAACAACGCAATGTAGTCAAACGCGCATGCAAGTCTCGTACTCGTCTCTCGTGTATAGGGCCTGTAAGCTGCTAATTATTTTGCACGCCGTACAATCAGGTTTAATGTTTAAATACCCAAACCGTATACCGTAAATCCTTTCATGGTGGAATGCACTGTATTCAAAAGATAGAAAATGAATACCGGAGGCACTTAACTCCGCAGCTAATATTGTTGATGCAGTATAAACAACAAGCTCTTATAGCGCGATACTATGGAGTCAGGTTGCTCGCTGTGTAAAGATACTGGCGTACCGTGTTATTCAAGCCTTCATTATTCTAATTAGTAAATTTCACCTCAGATTTTACTACGAATATTTTCCGGTAACGTGAATATAACCCTAAGTGGACTGCGTTGTTTAAATTTGTGAAATTCCGTTTTAACAGCGTAATTTACAACCCGTATGTATGGAATATTCATGGCTGATATTTTCGTCATTTGATTTATTATCTTATCTTTTATATCTTTAAACGAGCAATTCTTGTATATTTATTTTTTTTATTTCGGGGATCTCGGAAACTGCTCTAACGATTTCGATGAAATTTGGTATGTGGGGGTTTTCGGGGACGAGCAATCGATCTAGCTAGGTCTCATGCCCGGGAAAACGCCGAGCAAAGCTCGGCCGCCCCGATATTTAATTTATTTAATATCTTTAAACGAGCAATTATTGTAGGTATATATCTATATATATTTATATATTTCGGGGATCTTGGAAACGGCTCTAACGATTTTGATGAAATTTGGTATGTGGGGATTTTCGGGGACGAGGAATCGATCTAGCTTGGTCTCATGCCCGGGAAAACGCCGAGCAAAGCTCGGCCGCCCAGATATTATATTATTATTATCAGAAACTCAGTTTTATCGCATCGAAAATCGAATATAAAACGTTTTGGATATGAGAGGTGACGTCATCTCGCTTAATATTTGGACCTTTCGGACAATCCTAACTGGGGAAATACAACCACCTTTTTTTAAGCCAGCATCTAGACAGGGCGCAAAGATGAGGCCAACGGTGAAGTGAGCTCACCCAGAATCTATTTACTCCTGCCTTAAAAAGGTCTAGCTTGGGACCTACTTACTCGGAAATACAGAGGCCGGCAGGGAATTTCAAACCTTAGCAGTGCGCTTTATAAAAGATGATCAAAATCACAGGAATTTTGACCAGGTGAAGGATGGTAGCCAGCAGTACATCTGGATGTCCATTTTAAGTATTGAAGATCGCAGCAATATAGATAATCCACGTCCACTTCCTCTTTAGGTATGTGGTGCTCCTGGTGGTGAGTAAGGTTCATTCCCTTTTTTTATTTTTTTTGTCCATTCCCGGGAGTTTGCGCTGTTCGGAGTGAGGGACCAGCGTCTCTAGCTGTCAACACGACAAATCCTCATGTCAATAGAGTTGCAAGCGTCCAAAGGCTACGGTGTCTGGTACCCAAAAAGCAAGTAAGTAAGCAAGTAAGTTTAATTTGTTTGTCTCCTCCTTATATAACAAAAAGTTTTAGTTATCTTTCGGTCATTCCCTTGGCAACATACAGTCAAGGGCATAAATGTATACATTTTTGGACCTTATTTCAATGGAATAAGGTGAAAAAGTGTGTACATATTGGTGCCCTTGACTGTACAAAGTTTCAAAGCTTTTTTTAATTTTGCCACTGGCCAAATTGCTGGATTGGCTGGATTTTGCAACTTACCTTACAGTAACAGTAACTTTTTGACTGATGATTTTTTAGGTATGAAATGTTTGTATATTGTTAGGAACATCATTTAAATGTACACTAGTTGCTATTGTGTTGTCCATAAGAAATAAGTCTAGCTTTTGTTCCTGATTTTGCTCCTAATAAGTACTTTTATATATTCAATAACTAGAACAAAGCAACGCAAACAATGTCACCAAAATAGTCTTGCGAATAAACTGTCAATCCTAATAAAATTTTGATGGAATGTCCGGATATACGTAAAGCTGAGGTCATAATTATGTATACACTCTGGACCTTATTTCAATGGGATAAGGTTAAAAATTATATGCATATTGGTGCCTATGAATGTAGGTACGTACGGTGGCACATAAAATACTACCACCACGGATCTCCACCGAAGACTTATTGACGCGTGTTATTTTCTCTGATGTAGCCATAAAATTCGACAATCCTATCTGGCTTGGATGTCCTTTAGCTAAAATATGCCTGTGCTAAGGCAAGATATTCAATGACGTTTGGAATCAGCGAAACAGTATCTGAGTGTGAACGGATATTTTATGGGTTGTTAATGCCAAAGCGGCTATTACTGTAACAAATGGCTTCTTTATTGATTTAAGGTAGACCGTGTCGACAAGTATGTTGGATACAAAGCTTGGTATGTACATGCATATAACACCGGCAGGGAATATTTGAAATATAATTTAAAAATTGAGAACATACAATTTTAAAAGCATATCCTTTTACAGATTTATAGCTATTTTAAGCAAAGCACTACAAAATGGTGAAAAATAATATAACATTTTCCTCTTTTCCTAACAACAAAAAATCTTTCCAAAAATTGAACACATTTTAGAATAATAGAACGCGTTTAGACACTCGACGTTGATCGATCTGAGGCTGGCGTTATCTGCGTAAATTTTCTACATTTTTATGGCCTATAGTTCGAGGGATTGGGGCTTGAGCGGAAACGAAGTATTCAAGAAATTATCAACCAGAATCTTGAGGTTTTATGTCAGCAATATATTACTGTCGCTGCTGACACATGGGCCACATTCTAGATAATACGTTGAGATTTTATAAATATTACCATAATTAACCGTGATACTGATCGGCATCCGTTTATTCATTCTTTCATCTTGTAGGTCTCGTGTTGAAATGCAGGGAAATAAAACTCTCAAGGTTAATATTTGTCAAAGTCAAAAGAAACCTATTATTTTCATTTTCAATAACAAACACGATCGCAATAATAAAATATGAAATTCCTCAGTGGTATAATGTTTATAAGAACCGCACAGTTGAAAATAAACAATATGTTCCCAAATAATGCAAACAAATTACGCACCTTTCGAGACTTCATAACTCCACTTAATTGAAGCACAAACATTTGCAAATTGGAGAATGCAAAGTATAAATCAATCGTATAAAAACCGAGAACGTCGAATCGTAATTCTCTCCACTTACGATCTGTTGTCGGTCTTATAAATGCGTCGTAAGCCAAACTACCTATTTGTTTGAATCGGAAGGCTTGATATAAATATGGTCTAAATTGCAGCGATACATCGTTTAATTTTTCAGTGCTAAAGTTAAATCGGCCAGTGAACATTTATTGATGGGCAGCACTGCACGGGTGCCGCTCGTTAGTGGGTTGGATTTTTTTAATGCGTGCGTTTCACAGTCGCACGTGATTACCCGGCCTTTTCAACTCGCAATGAAAAATACAACGCTCATTGCAACTAGGGGCTAGGTACAATCGACTCTATAAAGTCGAATTTCAACTGTTAATCTTTTTGCTTTTTCCAATTTACTAGACACCCAGTACAAATAAACACGAAGGTACCCAGCTTTATCTATATTATCCTTAGTGTGGCGGTAAATGGTCTCAGTATTACGACCAATAGAAGGCTTTTGTGTATATGTCTCGAGGCTGTTATCTGTCTAAAACGTTGCAAACTCAAGAGATAAGTCTTTACTAAACCTCGGTCTATCTGTCCTATAATTTTCTCGTTTCAACCAAAAGCGCTTTATAACTAGACAAAACAGGCAAGCCGTGTTTTCGCCCATGGCCAAATGGTATCTCGTTTGCGGCAACACGATTGCAAATCTTAAATACTTTCGGGCTCATTCAAACGCGTTTGATAGCGAGCGTTAGATGAGCATTAAACACACAGTATAGTACGTGTTGAAAGAAACCCGAGAGAGCCTCCAGGCATCTCAAACTAGCGTGCCTTCTGCGTTCACTACACCACTCATTACCATTTTATCCGTTCGACTTCAAAACACTGTTATTATATCCCGGTAAGGGCGCGCAATGATCGTTCTGGCGTCGAGATGTGATTATTATGTCGACTTTTTTGTTATATTTTAAGTTCGAATGGTGTTGCCCGAATGTTTCGATGAGAACCCAAGAAGGATTACGCCTGTCATTACCCAATACAATTTAGTATACGAGTATGACAGATGCTGTTTACTTTTGAGAAGAGGGTATAGCTGTCACACTAAAGACATCATAAAGGCGTCCTTAACACCGCTTTAGAATCTTTTATGTTAAGTTATATTAGTAATAGTAGGTTTCAGTACACTCGTTGTAAGTATAAAATAAATAAGCTTACTAAAAACCAACACGCTTAATTCGATTTTAAACTGAACTGTCCACTCATAATTTTGTACATAACTGAAACTACTACCTATTATGCAGATTTGGTTCAGGCAACTATTCATTTTAATGCCTTAATTCACTTAGAGAATACTTTCAAGAATCTAGTTTGAAAAGATATATTGTAGGAAAATGTCACTAAAGCCCGTTTTCGCACAGCAGAGGCAAATAGTGGTAGTTCATTAAAAAGATATATGCGGTCATTACGCGGGCATTTCTACAGCTACAGTATTACACTAATGCCAACCTTCCTATAACTTATTGGTCTACTTTATTGGCAAGCTGCATTATAATGTTAATTTTTAAAACATTTTCATTGTAATTGGGCGATTACAAGTGAAACAGTGAGACAGGAGCTAATTATAATTAAAATAAGGTTGAAATAACGTTTGTGCTCGCATATTGTCAGGAGTCGGTTACTATTAAAATTATTTGCATTGTTACAATAATTATGCACCATTATTTCTTGAATAAAATATTTAATAGACGATTCCTTAATGGCAACGTCAGATTTCGTTCAATATTTTTATATGTCTTTGTTGAAAAGCTGTTAATTTACTTTCCCGTCATTTTATATCCAATGATTGCTCTTTCACTACTTAAAAACTGCGTCATGCATTTATCTTCATTTACTCTTTCAAAGACTCCAGACAAAAGTCTCCTAGGGTCAAGGTTCAAGTTAGAGTAACTAAATATTTCTCGTGGCTGGGAGCCAAAACCAAGTTTGGGCAGCCCGCCAGGTAATGAGCGACTTTTGACATCAGCGTTGTCATATATTTATTTTCTTTTATAAACAAAAAAAAAACAATGTATTCATCCACACGCATAAATAGGAAAAGCTAGTACGGTTATAAAATGTAAGTTATATTTAGCAAGAGAAGTTTTAACACGTTCACTGTCCTCATACAAAACGCTTTTACAATTTCACAAGTCCAATTGACAGTTGGACCACGTTGGACTATGCTCATGCTGAATAGTATGGGAATGTGACCCCACAGTGGAAGCATCGACTCCTGAAAAAAACTTTCATGTCCCCACATTGGGGGCACCCGGACAGGGAACGTGTTAAAGGCTGTTTACTCACCTTATCTGGCGGACAAGTGAAGTTTGATCCTCATAAGCCTACCCTGGCCGATTCGGACCACGATGACGGAAGAAACGTGCGCTAGACTCGTTGGAGAATAAGCAGATAGCTGACCAAGCTGGTTTTGCACTGCGACCTTGTTCACCGTAAGTAATACACCTCTGTCAACATTGAGGTAAAACAAGTATTAAGCTACAACAACTTGACAGATGCAAATAACAATAATATAATAATTTTGACATGCAGATTAATACTGTATTTTTTTATAATGAAATAAAGAATCTAATCTAATATGTTTCTTTTTATTCCGCAACTGTGGGCCCTTGAGCAGATACGAAATTACTGCAACGAAAATTGTCTCTCAATGTTGCAAACTCGTAACTTCTGCTTCCGTATACTTTAAATAATAACCTTATTTTGTTAGGGATAAGGATACTTTTAAAAGAAGTAACAGATATTTCTTCTGCACTTCTATAACATGGAAAGAACCGAGAGCCACTCGAGATCTTGCGCTGCTTTACTGCAAAGTTATTTTAAAAGGATTTTCCAGATTTAGGGAATTTTATCTTTGCACTGGTAAATTATGTGAGCTAAATTGAAGCAATTTTATGAAAACACGTGTGCAGTTTAAACTTGGTGTCACTTGACTTGACTTATTATTATGTTGATTGAACGAATAAATCGAGAGGATGGCCGGTCTCTCTGAAAAAGCTGAACGACCAGATACGAATAGCATTTATATACCAAATACATAACACCAAATACTAAGCAAATTGAATGGTAAGTAACTACATTGACGATCCTCTAGGTTTATTTGAGTTATTACTTATTTAAAATATTGTAATTTATTTGTCTATGTTACTCGAATACACGTCAATTTTGCATTTATATAATTTCAGCCTGGCTACGCATTTCAAGAGGTTAAAATTACTCACGTGTTTATTATAAGACAATGTAAGTGTCTTCTAATCTGTGTTTTTTTAATACACTCACATTCTTAGTAAGCGATACAGATAAATAATAATTATAAAGATTGATATCTGACAACATCACTCGTTACCTGTAAATTTAGAATTACTAACTACAGATGAATAGATGAATATTTTATTTTGTTCATTCTATGATTTATAAACAGAAATTAATTGTTTTCTCGCTTTACAAACTTATTCATAAAAACTATTTAGCTGCAGTATATTTTTTGTGTGTCTAATGTTTCGTTTAAACAAACGATTTAACAAAATAAAAAGGCAAAAGTACAATAAAATATTAGAAACTAAAGCAACTTTATGTATGTAGTTTGCGAGCTAAACAAGACAAAACAGCATTTCATATGACAGCTGTGCAGCACTAATGTTATTGGAATCACTTTCCGGAAACCTGGATGAAATCGTCACTCCTATCTCGACCGATAGATCCCATATCCAGATCAGCGAATTAGGTCACTACATCTCGTTTCCACCAGATGAAATCCTTCAAAGTATAAGCATAAAATTCATTTAGATTACGGGCAAGTCTAAGTCTCGCTTGGTTGGAGCCAACCACTTTCAACTACGTGTTTCCCAGACAAACCAGCATATGCTTTTAGCTGTGATAAGAAAATCTGTGTAAAGATTATATGGGGAGTGAATTGTAAAGTGACTGGATCTGAGACGATCGCGGTTGAACTTTGATGACGTAAACATACTTTTTTTTGGATACCTTGATAGTAGAATTAACAGTCTTTTTAACAAACTTCAACTGTAAAACATTTAACGTGTAGGTATAGTGCGCGCCATCCATGACGACGCGCCCCTGCACAGCGAATCTCATACTAATCTGTGCGCAGTTGTACCGCTTGGGCTGTGGAGGGGGCACTGTATACATATGTGTATTTGCTTTGCACGTGGGCATATAATAGTAAAAACAGTTTATGAATCGATTTCGGTAAGTGTTTTTTTTTGACTGGTGACAAAAGTATATTTGCATTGCGGGTTTAAAACACCATTACATTACGGTCAATGAATTATTCGTATATTCAATTAACTATTGATTTACCAAAGATTCAGGTTTGCTGAAAGAGATTCGTAAATCAAAATATTTTTTATTATATAAAATTGTAAATACCTATTGTTGTTCAATGTCAAATAGTGACGTAGGTGTGTCAAAATTACATAAGTCATTTTCACAGAAACTCCACATGTAATTGTAGCGAGGATATTTGATGCAGCCACGCCAAATGTAGCCTTGGCTTCTGATAGATCTGATGCCACATATTTCATTGACCTCGCAGTACTGGCTCGGTAAAACGCGGCTGTAAATAAATTGTCAAAAATACAAGTATACTGGATATATATTAATGTTTTTATTGTAGCTGGCTGTGAAGTCATTGTATACTTAAAATCATTACAGTTGAACGAATTGCTTCATAGCAATTCCTTCAAAAAGCTACTTTACTGTTCAAACAATAAGGTTCAAAATCCAATAATATTTTAATACAAATACGTTCTACAAAGAGAATTTCAACCGTATACAATTTTTCAGACTAGTAATTGGTCTTATATGACATTTTAGTTCGCCCGCAACTTCGCTTTCCTTGTTAAACATATTCGTTAATTAGCGGGTTTGAAATACAAATGTCTAAGTGATCTTCCTACTATTCCTACGAATATTATTAATGCGTAAGTTTAGATGTTTGGATATCTGTTACTCAATCACGCAAAAACGGCTGCACGGATTATGATGAAATACTGGATTAACATATAGAAATCCTTTCATCCCGAAAATACTCCCTCGAAAGGATGAAATATGGAGTAGAAGTTTACGCGGATGACATCGCGACCAAAAGCTAGTATCATATAAATATCTAAGTTACTAAATAAAAGCGTCCATAGGCTGCGGTGACCGCTTACCATCAGGCGGGCCGCACGCTTGTTTGCCACCGACGTGGTATATAAAAAAAAAGATATTGAAAACATTTTAAGATAAACCTATAGGTAACTTCAAAATACGGCATCTGCTGAGACATTCTGGTATCAGGCAATTACAGTGCTAGCATAATAGCGTGCTAGCGTGCTTATATTAAGCATACTAGCGCCTCAAAGGTAAGTTAATATAAGGCCTTTATCTACTCACTATTTTCCTTCAAGACAATTAATATCCGGATCTTCATCGACAGTCTGGTTCACTTCGCACTGCACGCAAGCCATTTGGCTGAACACAGATTTCCTTAATCGTCTCCCGTGACTCAAATCTTGCACGTTATAAAGCCATTCGCTCTTATTAGTGTATGTTTGTGGTAAATCATGCAGCGGTATAGAATTGCAAAGATTGCAGTTGCACACGTATATTGTGTGGTTTTCAACTGGACTGAAACAGCCGCGGTCTACGATGCCGAAAGGGGTTTGCATGGTGTAGCATACATCGCTGTTACGTTCACAGTTGATTAAAGGGAGTCTGAAATATAGAAACACACAATATTAGTACATTTACCGACCGCTTTACGACCGCTTTAGCTTAGTTGGTAGTCAAGTGACCCTGCCTACGAAGCCGGTGGTCCCAGCTTCGAATCCCGGCAGGAAACCGTGCGTCTGCGCCCAGGGTAACACTGTCCTGAATTCAGAACGTTTAGAGCGGTAAGTAGCTATATGTTAGAGCGAGATGCTTCAACTCCCCTCCTCTAGTCAGGACTCTGAATTCAGGACAGTGTAATACCCGCTTAAATACTGGCCAAATGGTAATAGTTTGTACTTTGTCCGTGATGGAATATGGACAATCAGGGGAAATAATTCGTGTAGTTTTGAAAACTGGTACAGTTATACTTTGCGGTATCCAGATGAACATACTAAGAATCCTCTGATACTGAGGGTGTACCTTTTTTTAGTATTTCGTAAAAGACTCATAAACGGTAGCCCATAGCAAAAAATGTTCTTAGACATAAGTAATTTACATAAAATTATCCACGAAAACACCACACCAAACCATACACCATACACCATTGTAATTTAAAGAGAAAAATAAACGCATTTGTATTTGTATTCGAAAAAGGTACCTTTTTGTCTCTAGGATTAATATTTAATTAAATATTAAAGGGGAAAAGTAAAAATTTTATAAGTGGCTGGTACCAATTTTTAAATTTACACGAATTATTTCCCCTGATTTTATTAATTTTCTCAGATTACAAACGCTGATTGTGGAAAGTGAAATAACTTTTAAAACATGACAACTATCACCATTTCATGTACGGTCAACCAATTTGATTTCAGTGCCACTTCATAGGTACTTGTCACATTGAAAATTTATATGAAAGTCGCTAGAGATTTCATATTAATGTCACTATGACATGGTACGAAGTAGCCCAGAAATGAAATTGGTTGACTGTACGTGTGTACGTGCACTTTTGGGTGTTCAGGTCTGTGTTCTAGTACTATATCATTTTACCATCATTAATTACCTAAATATAATTGTACACCTATAAGGCACTCATATTAAAGCCAGGTATCCCCATTGCAAATGTCCTTGCTCTAACACGTGTTAGTTTGCAATTAACCATCCCGCTCTTTACGGAAGCTCTGCGCGTAGTTTCCGTAAATATTTAGACATACCTAGTCATTAAGCCAAACATTTTATCAAAGCAAATCATACGAATTTGTCTATAACTATTGACGTTCTTTGATTGAGTACAAAAATTAAATGCAAAATATCAGTAATATAGACGTAACATTGAAAAAAAACCGGCCAAGTGCGAGTCGGAGTCGCGCACCGAGGGTTTCGTACAAACCTGTAGGTATATAAGCAAAAGTTCACCCATCACGATAATCGAGTCATAGTTATGGTCCAAGTAAAAAAAATAAAATTATTAAATATATTTTAATTAAATGATGTAACTAAAAATTTACAGTTTTCGCAATTTTTCCTTAATCTGTGCTATTAGACCTTGCTTCGTAACAAATTTCAAGATTCTGAGTTCACGGGAAGTACCCTGTAGGTTTTGATTCCCTTGCGAGTGTCGGAAATTTGCGGCATAAACGGCTGTATCTTTTGATTGCGTTGGCTTAGAAGTTTGATTTTTTCACAGCTCCAAGGGACAGTAGACCTGAGTATTTGATATAAATATGTCTCAGATGGTTTTAAAAAACTCAAAAGCAGCGGCTATCCAGCCTTAACTACAAGCGAGTACAGGTAAATTACTTTCAAGACGTTTTTGCATTTGTAGTAGTATTTGTATATTTACAGGAATTCTACATTTAAATTTACACACACTTAAAAAATAATTTACACACATTTAAATTTTGTCCAAGTACACAACTACAAATGCAAAAAGCATAAAGGTTACTTTGCTAGCATTCATACGTTTTATACATCTCTTTTCATGGCGTTAAAATGGTTAAAAATGACTACTCACAGTTTGTTTTCTGGGCTGTTGCAATCCTTGTTACTAACATTATCACATAATATGCAGGATAATTTCCTCGTTTGTTGATCCAAAATATCCAACTCTCGTTCACTATCTGCGGAAATTGGCCCCAGGCTCGCCTCGGTATCCAGTATATCGTCGTCTCCTTCTAGTGTCGTGGTTGTCTTAGTGGGTTTTTTCTGATACTGTTTGGTTATTTTTCGCATAGGGGTTGATTCCGTAGTAATTAGTTTTGTACGAATTAACTTGTATGTGTCCACGTCTAGTATATTATCGTCGTGTTCTTCTAGTGTCGTGGTTGTTTTAGTGGGTTTTTTCTGATACTGTTTCGTTATTTTTCGCATAGGGGTTGATTCCGTAGTAATTAGTTTTGTATTAATTTTCTTGTATGTGTCCACGTCTAATATATAGTCGTCTTCTTCCTGTGTCGGGGTTGGCTTAATGGGTTTTTTCTGATACTGTTTGGTTATTTTTCGCATAGGGGTTGATTCCGTAGTAATTAGTTTTGTACTAATTAACTTGTATGTGTCCACGTCTAGTATATAGTCGTCTTCTTCCTGTGTAGCGGTTGGCTTAGTGGGTTTTTTCTGATACTGTTTGGTTATTTTTCGCTTAGGGGTTGATTCCGTAGTAATTAGTTTTGTACGAATTAACTTGTATGTGTCCACGTCTAGTATATAGTCATCTTCTTCCTGTGTCGCGGTTGGCTTAGTAGGTTTTTTCTGATACTGTTTGGTTAGTTTTCGCATAGGCGTTGATTCCGTAGTAATTAGTTTTGTACTAATTAAATTGTACGTACTTACATTGCCAGTATCACCTACTCTAAATATATATATTGTAGAACTTACTGTCGTATTATCAAATACTGCTACATTATTTTTCTCCTTTGTCGTGGTTTCAAGAAATCTCAGTGCTTTCACAGAACTTGACGAAGGGGATTTAGTGAGAGAAAAAGTGCGTTTAAGATAAGTAGTATTTACTGCATCAGGTTCTTCGTGTTCATATATCTCTTGGATATGGTCAAAAAAATCTGCCACCAAATCATTCTCAGATTCATCAATTTCTGAGGTTGACCGAGTTGTATCATCGATTTTGTCACCCTTATTTCGTGTAAAATTTTTGTTTTTAATTATGTCTGAAACTATTGCATTGAAATTGATGCATATTATTAGAATAATTATATTTAAAACTGTTTGGGAGTTTCTTTTCACCATGATTTTCAGTCTGACAATAATATTCTGTCATTATTGACTTATAGGCATACCGTTGTAAACAGAACTGACATTTATAAAAGAAAAGTTTACATGTCATGCATGTTTAAGATTAATGAAATACAAAGAAGTATTGTATTTATTTTCAACAGGGTGGTACTTGATTCTGGTTCATTAAAAGAAACAAGGCGTGTCCTGTTCCCGTGTATAAGAAATGATATATCCGAATCCCAATAGTTGTTGTTGTTACAGTTGGTGCCGTTGCAAAAATAGAAAAATGAGTTGTATGCTGGTTTATTTGCACATCCACGTATAATGGTTCCCTTATATTTGTCTATGTGAGTAAAGCACACTTGTCGTTCCTTGCAAATTATATACTCGACACTGTAAAAAGTTTGTGGGTTAAACAACGCTTGATTGCAACTTTGATTCGCAATATTAGCATGCATAAATTTAAATTAACGTGAGACATAGTTACACTTATAAGAGAATAACGGTTGCAACTCATTTGGAAAAGTCACTATTTAACGACATGTTTCGGAGTACCTACCATTGGAGTCCTTCATCAGGTTGAGTGATGTTACGGATTTTGGTCGTCCAACGTACCCGGAGCGACGACGAGCAGAATACAGTACAAAACCAGTTGCCTAATGTCATGGCATCGTTACCGAACAACGTCATTGAACAAGTAGTTATGATATATAATCATCATAAATTTGATGGAAAGCCATTTTTAAAGAAGAAGAAGTGTGATGTTTCTATTAACTGACCAATTGCAGTCCGAATCATGTCGCAAATAGTGACTTTTCCAAGTGAGTGTCAACCCTTATTCTCTTATTAATATAAGCATATTTTGTGGGACTTATTTCAGTAAAAAGTACAATAATTTTCTTAATAGCGTCGTTATGCTACGGCGATTACGCGAGCAGCATCAATTTGCGACTCCTGCAGGACAAAGTTTTTTTTTTCAATTAAAGATATTAAAATGTTGTCGGCGTTCTTTGGTGTCTGCATACCCCACCCCAATGCGATACGGGTGTGAGTATAAGCATGTATGTAAAGATATTTAATTTTCTACGGACCCAAAAAACCGTGAAAACTATACATATATCATTACGTGCGTACTTTGTAATTAGAATCCATAAAGAAATCGAGAAAATACTCTTTCTATGTACCAGCTTAAACTCATCCAAGTTGCAAACCGGCACGCTAAATTGGCTGGTCGCTAACCGACATAATTACCCTACGTATTGTAGGTATACCTAATTGTTTAGGGTTTAATAAAACGTTTTTTCTCTATTCTACAGAAATACTGAGAACCATAATGATATCTTTCACGAGAGAATCGGTAATGTTAATCGGATTCTCTTTATGTTTCGTTAAAAACAGTTCATGTTAGCAACGAAATATTCATGTAGGTCCCTACTTATCTCTTGATCACTTACTTAGTGCCATCAACACAAGTTTGAACATATCCAGTGTCAGACGTGTTGCAATATTTACACGCTGCGGTCACACCTAAAAACGAAAATGTCACATTATGACACCTTGCATTCCGTTTATCGATTGAAGAAACAATCTACAGCCAGCTGCAGAAAAACGTAGGACAGGGAGGGGGGGGGGGGTCAAGCGTCATCACATCATTATCATCGTTATTGGCTTTAATACATCTACAAAAAATCCGGCCAAGTGCGTGTCGGATCACGCACAACGAAGGGTTCCGTACCGACACCTACTAGTCCACAACAAAAAACACTATCCAATACCGTAAATCAAAAAAGTCGTATCTTCATAGGGAACTCACGGCACTTACGTCTTTTTGTTTGGGCAAGACAGTATTTCAGTGATAACCTGATGACTCAAAAACCCTTAATGCTATCTTGTTCAAACCAAAAATCGTTGAAATTATTTATCAATGTACATCTCCCCAATTTTTATCAGAATTTTCATCTCACTGGTTTGGAAATTAGAGGGGGGGGGGGGACCTTTTGTATGACTTTGGGAGCTAATATCTAGTGTTCGGAGTTTTGGTGGCAAATTTCACAGAGGTAAATGGAGTCGCCTAACTATTTTTTTGATTTAACGAATAACGATTAAATGATTAATTTTGCATAGTTCTCCTTATAAATTATCTTGCGAGTGTTACCTACTTATACCACGATAACACAGGACTACTAATAACACAAGTATGTAGGTAAACATTGTTTAAAAAAAATATTTATTTTTACTTATTACATACGTACAAACATGTCACCTAAACAGTCGGGACAGTATAATGTTTGTACCTGCCGCCATTTAATGTCATACTAAGTACTTCAGGTAAATGAATAATTTATTGCTTCAAATCTTAAAAAGTTAATCATAAAAACGACTCCATTACCCACTGTGTGAAATTTGCCACCGAAACTCCGAACACTACTAATATCTCACCAACGATTGACTTAAATGGAAAACTTTTTGAGTAACCTCCATATCATTTTTAATAGTCTATCCAAAAATACCCCTCATAACTACTTGCATTGAAAAAAAAAATTGTTCCCCCCGTTACATGTATGGAGTGCCCCCCCCTAAAAAATTTTATTTTCCTAAATCACGTCACTTTTGTGTAGCGGTTCATAGAATACATCTTTCTACCAAATTTCATAATTATAGTACATATAGTCTCCGAGTAAATCGGCTGTGACATACGGACGGACGGACAGACCAAAATTATAAGGGTTCCGTTTTAGCCCTTCTAGCTACGGAACCCTAAAAAACATGATTTAACATTCTCAGCTATTTGTCAAATACAAACGCTGTGTGGTATGTCAGACGCGCATTTGAACCCTATAGAAATGCATGTAGGTTGATATCGTTGACGGATATATGTGTCGTTGGCATGGAACCGACGATGGTGCGCAGTGCGCACACATGGTCTAAGAAAACAAGGTCTGACAATCCGGATGGTGACACAAGAAACGTCACTGGTCGACGGCATACTCATACTTACGTCCCCATACTCGTACCATCGATAGGCTGACGCCGTAGCTTGTGTCACCTTCACTATACTAACCGATGTACCGGATTGCCATACCTGGCACAGTATATTATTGTATCATGGTGCGCACATGTATGTAGTGTTGTGTTCCTGGATTGATGGAGATGGAACCTTACTCACGGTTGCCAGAGCTTCCGAGGATGCACTGTGTTGAGAGCGAGGGACCTTTTATCCCTTCTGCTGTCAACACAGTGAATCCTCAAATTTTATAAAGGGTCGGCAACGCGCATGTGGCTCTTTTGGAGTAGCGAGCGCCTACAGGCTGCGGCGTCCGCTTACCATCAGATGGACCGTACGCTTGTTTGCCACCGTCGTCGTATAAAAAAAACATATACGTTGTTGGCGTCGAAAATGTTAAGCAACGCCTATATTAGAAACCTTGCTCATTACGTAAATGGCTTCTAAGATCGATACGGAAGCGATAGCCACGACCACATAATAATATGTGAGTATTTACTCATGGATAGTCAGGGAATGAAAAGGTTCGTCACTTTCCAATTTTATTTCTACACTGTGAAGGTCTAAAAGTGACCAACCTTTTAATTCCGCGACTATGCTACGAGTATGTACAATACAATACTGGAATGACAGCTAAGGACTACAATACTGTAATGCATATGAATATGAATACCTGGTAGCCTGGGCATTTGCAGTCTTCTGTTGTCGAAGGCCCAATCCTTTACGTTATCATATACGTAGAATTTTCGCTTATCGGCTGGTTTGTCGTTACACAGTGTACATTTACAGTAAAACGTGATATTCAGTTTTTTAGGTTCATAACAGCCCCTTCTGATGAAAACAGGGTTAAATTCAATGAAGCACTGTTTAGTTTCATAACCACAATCCAATGAAGATATACTGAAAGAAAAATAATATTTTTTTAGTATTTCCATAACTTGTACTTTGTTTTGCAGGCAGAAGTTTCATAGAATCTTAGGTTTCGCAGATTTTTTTTCAAAAGGGCTGTAGTTCTAACATTTTAGCTGTACCTAAAACGTTAACGGTTCCTGAAAAAAAAAACATTTCTATTCAATGGAAATTCTGCGAACAATACATTCTATAAAACATTTTCGTGCAAAACAAGGGGACACCATTTCCATGTATATCTTTGATACGTTATCATCATAGCCATAGCCCGTCCAATGCTGAATATTTGAACCGTCCAATGCTGAATATTTGAACAGCCTATGTACCTCTTTTGTATTACTTCATAACATCAGTCAGGTTAGTGAGCTGCTTCGTAGGCCGACGGTCCAGAAATCGAATCCCGATCAGGTCAAATTTTGTGTGATGATCATAAATATTTGCTTCTGAGCCTTGGATGTCCTCTTGGTATTTAAATATTTATATCTCTATTAAATATAAGTATGTCCTCGTCTAGCACCCTTCCAAGCCTTATTGAGATTCCTATGTAGGTTCCATATAGGTTTGATTTAAGTAAAATAGTATAAATTTATTGAGTAAATGAAAAATAAAATATACAAAACATTATACAAAACCGGCCAAGTGCGAGTTGGACTCGCGCACGAAGGGTTCCATTCCATTATCTATAAAAACGGCAAAAAAATCAACAGTATGGGAGCCCCCTTAAATATTTGCTTTATTGTGTTTTTTAGTATTTGTTGTTATAGCGGCAACAGAAATACATCATCTTCAACTTTGTAACTATCATGGTTCATGAGATACAGCCTGGTGACAGACGGACAGACAGACAGACTGACAGCGGAGTTTTGGTAATAGGGTCCCGTTTTACCCTTTGGGTACGGAACCCAAAAATATAGCTAAACTAATAAGATTATTCCGCTAATTTTTAAAAATCAAAGGTATCTAATTGCTTTACAATTAATAGAAACTGTCTGGGAAAACTAGACGCATTCAAGAGATTTATTCTACCGAACATAAAGAGTTGAAATCAGTTCCTCTATGCGCACTTGTTCTAATCATGTTAGGTTAGGCGAGCGTAAATGAGCGCGAGCTATAAAAGTACAAAACCGATTGAATAAATGGAACTCACCCCGAGCTATTTTTTTCTAAATTTGGTCTAGACAGGCAGTCTTACAAAAGTGATAGATCATTCAATACCAACGAAAATAGGACGTAAAGGTGCTTACTTTATCCCTTTGTAACAGTTTTCACTGCTACTACTTATATTTTTTCTGTCATTAGTACCAAAACAATACAGGCACTCTATCGGGTCAAATTGCTTGTTCCTAGTTTTCCTCTGCAATTTTATAACACTGGAATCATTTATTTTCTTCTCTGCCGCTACTATTTCTTTATATAATTTTAAATTTTCTAATGAGCTTTTTCCCAGTCTATTCGCATCGAAATCTTCATCATCATCAGACCCGTACTCGTCTGTAATTACTAGGTCGTCCGCATTTTCACCAAAATTGTATTCGGACCAAAATGTCTGTGGTCTTGATGCCATCCCTTGTTCTCCATTATTAACGGAGTCCCCTTTGATCCTACGAAACATTAAAAAGAAAATAAGGCAACTGACAAGATTTTGCATATTCTGGTTCATTATTATTAAAATGCGGCGCACTTCTAAATAAAATGTGTAAATTATTTTGATGTGTTTGAAGTTAGGATTTGGGTAATTGACGTCTGTCACTAGAGAACTTGAAGACATGTTACAATGATCTATGATAAGAATATTAAGGACAAGAATATGATGCATATAAAAATGGTCTATGGTTATAATTAGTTATTATAGTTAAACTTCCAGAAACACGCTTTAGTACTAGCGGTACGCCAAAAGATACTGCAAATGGTGTTAAAAGCATGAAAATCGGTACGATTGATCTTTAGGACATATGAATCAATTTGACCCGTTGGACGAAAACAAAAACAAAAAGGAGAGGACATATTATGACGACATATTTTTTTGTATGAAATTTAAAAAAAATGTTCTGAAACCTATCGTGTGTGGTCAAACGAAAGGGCTTTCTAAGCCGGTTCTAAAAATATATCACATCATTACATTTAAGTCACTTGTCTTAAAATAAAATAAAAATAATTTTCAAAACATACCAAGTTTGGGTTCCTCCAGGTACGATACCGTTGGATTATTTTTTGTAAAATATACCTGATATGGTACCTAATATCCTCATATCTAACCTCAAGAAAGCAATTTTGAAAATATTTACATTTAGTTTTTTTTTTATAATTTTTAATTATTGCAAAGTTTGCTTAGCAACATCAACGAAGGAAAATTGGCGGAAATAATTCGTGACTAAGCGAATTTTGCCAGAGTTGTAGGTACAGTTGACCTAAATAACATACGAAAAGTACTGGTCGATGGGGGTTTATACACATCCGACATATAGGTAACTGTCATATTTGTGATTTTTATAATGCTATCCTTATATTGGATACCTTTTACATTACATTACGATTTTGTATTTTGACGAATAAATTGTAGCGAATGTTCCCCTGTTGTTCCTCTACATATTCTTTTTTTGTTCAGCTGTGAAGTGGGTGCGGGCTGAAAAACAGCGTTGTGCATTCGACCAGGCTCGCAGCAGCAAACGCTGAGCCCGAGCCTTTTGTCGCACCAATATTGACGTTTTTTTTTAACTTTAATTGTAACTGTCACTTTTAACTTTAACTTTGTTTTTTGTGCTTTATTTTGCGAAAATCATGGTTTCTATTTTTTATTATATTCCCACTATTTCCACATGAGGCAAAATAATTTAAATATAAGTAAAAAGAACACAACGATTAAATTACTCGTCAATACCTCAATACTTACGTTTAAATATTCGTACTTGTCGAAGGTACAAAATTATTCAGATTATATGAATTTATTCACACGAAATTGATGCTAATGTACAAAAGGGAAGCAATAAAACAGCGTTACAAGGAAACACTTTTTTGAAATGAATGAGTCCTAAAATTGCGCGAGGTAAATTACACGGTGTATGTTCAGGCCCATAAAACAATAAACAGGAGTGGACTATTAACTAAATTACCTAAATGTACCTACAGCGTTGGAATAAAATGTGCACAAGAATATTAACAAAGAAAACAACAGGGTAAATTGTTCAAATCTCTTACAGTGACTAACTTTTTACAATAACTTTCACGGGTAATTTAATTTACTATACATCAAGTTCTGACTTTTCCTACAGTTGTATTAACAAGGTACTTATTATTGGATAGCTGTATGCAACACAACCGATTATTAAGGCGCTACACTGAGAAATTTGGAGACTTTGAAACGCTGTCCTGCCCAGACTTGCAAATAGTAGGGGCTGATTTTCAGATATATGATTCTTGACTATATGATTGTGGTACTGACAATAGCGAAACATGATTGCTTAAAATTTTCTCGATAGAAAACAAATCCAAAGTTGAGTCTATATTTTCCTTTTTTTCCTCAGCCTACTAAAACAACGCATTATTAAAAGACACGATTAAGTTAATATGATGGTATTTTACCTCATCTAGGTACAGTCAGCCCATGAAAATGTTGAGCATACTTAGAACCTTGTCACATCGAAATCTAAGAAATATTTAGACTGAAACGTCATAAAATTTGAAACCTCTTTAATTTGACAAAGTACTAAAGTGCTCAACATTTTCGTTGGCCCACTGTACTGACAAGAGGAAATTTAATAAACCTGCACACAGTCAGATATTTAACGAGATTTGTCTAAAAAGCCATTCTCGGAGAGGGTTGCATTTGCATCCCGTTTTGTCGTGAGTGAAAAACAAAGGGTGTCTCTTTCAATCGATATATCGCCTTAATCACTGTATTATTAAAGAAGGATGACGCATATGCCGATTTAAATAGCACGTAAACATCTAAATAGTTATATTTTACTCTTTCACTTTCTAAAGTCATATTTTTCTTTTATAATACATAAAAGCTCTGCTCTCGAAATATTGTGTACCAAACATTGGAGCAGATCGATAGTTAATTAACAAACACTATAAATTTCATACAAACATACATCGTGCCCGCAAACTCCTGCAATAAACAAGATTAAAATATGCATTCGATAGCAAAAGCCAGCTTAAAAGGCGTTACAGCATGTTAAATCAATTACTCGTCGACACCTTCTGACGGTGTCTAAGTCGTAATCATAAACTCTGGTAGGTATATAAATAACTGGCGCAGCCCGTCTATTAAAGAGAGTAAAAAATTGCCGGAGCAAAGCTAAACGAGAGTTGATAACATCGCTCCGTACGTTATTGATGCGAGAAGACCAAGTTATGAAGTGTAGAAAAGAGGCAATAAATGGTTATTTCATTTATACTTGTTTATAAGTCTAACAATTTTCTTTAATAGTGCAGAATCATTGAACTCTTTAATAGTTTTGTGAAGGTTAACAATTTGGGAAGATGATGGGTGACCCATTTTAATGAATTTTACTTTGCATTTTCACTCGCCATCACCCAGTAGGTACCATCATCTTTACAGACACGAAATATTTATAGGATTATAAACATAACATCGACATTTTAAATTAATTGTCACTAGTTCTCAAAGACATCTCAGATCTGTTTTCATACAGACATGTTCCTGGTACAGTTAGGTCAAGGAGGATAGAAGGTATTATTTCTAAAGACGTTCTTATGCCATAAAGAACAAAGACTGGTTTTGACCAGCTGTTTGACTTGAGCGGTCTTGATGGTTGGATGTTCTTTTATGAACATAGTATGGACTTATGCATCGGCCTTTGAGCCGATGGCCGGTACTATAATTCAACCCAATAATGATTCATATAAATTTGCAAAACGAGCGAGAGGTGCAAACTGAGCGAACGAGTGATGCACATTGAATAATGTGCAAGAGGACCGCGGGCGGACTTTAGTGCGGCATTAAAACTATTTTGGAAGATTATCGATAAAAAAATATAAAAGCAATACCTAAAATTGGGGCATTATTATGGTTCCGTACAATCCGTACGTTTTTCCCGTAGAGCTAGCATGATTGCATTTATGTACGACGTAAAAGTATTCGTCTTTTAATGGCAACAGTCGAATTCAAAATCTCATTGGAATTGCAAATCCTTTATGTGCACTGCTGGATTGTTGTCGATACCCAATATAAAGTTTTATATTTTATCAAATATCACTATGTTTAATGATGTTAAGATGAAGAGAATTATCCACACTCATTGTAGGCATCAGTGCAAAATATCACGTTAATTACGTTACAAACTACGATTACAAACTAAAAATATCAGTAAAATTTAAGTCAAACGATTCTAAAACATATTTGAAAATGTGGTATTTATCGATAAGTATTTTTCAGCCGTTCCTCCCCTCACTGTTAAAGCGTGTCATTCAGTTTTTATCACCATGATTAAGTTCGGGTTTATTGAAGCATTACTCGCCATTGCGCGGTAATTGTAGGTAGTTACGATAAAGCAAAAATAGGCTTAAACACTATCAGCAGGATATCTGTAAAGTGGGCCTAGTACGAAAACGAATAAACGTAATCGGTGGGCGGGCATTATCACTTATTTTTATTTTATGTCGTTAGCTTTTTATCCTTTTTATAAGATAAGATAAGATAAAATAAATCTTTATTTGCAATAAAATATGGTACAATGTGGTGGTGTGTTATATTCTAGTAGTATCACATATTTAGCTACATATTAGCATGCAAATGAGCACTTAAATTATATGATAAATTATATGTAAATGAACTTAATTTATTGACAAGAAAATATATACAAGTTATTGTTATAGCAATCACTCTAATTATTTTAAAACTGACTTAAATCAAAAGCATAGGCATTGTAACCAGGATGCTGGCGACATTTCCCCGATGTATCACAATGCTGATACTTTGTGGAAGGAAGCCAGCTCTTCGGTCACCAGTAACGTCAACTTAACACATCGCGACCATCATCATCCTCCTAGCGTTATCCCAGTACAGTTGCATCCTGAAGGATGCCTGGGGTCCGCTACCTAATCCCAAGATTAGGCGTAGGCACTAGTTTTTACGGAAGCGACTGCCATCTGACCTGCCAGCCCCGAGGGGAAACTAGACCTTATTGGGATTAGGCTTTGTCAACTGAGTGGGCAACTTGACTGTTAGAAGTTTTCAAACCGCCCGAAGGCCTCCAACTTGGCTTAACGACTGCTGCCATAGACAGCAACCGGGATCAACGGCTTAACGTGCCTTCCAAAGCACTGGAGCGCTCAGTTAGTAACCACTCAAAGCGGTCACCCATCGATCTCCTGACCACTGCCCACGTTGCTTAACCTTAGATACCGCAAGCGGTACGCAGGCGCCGCTGGGCCACGAGCGCACGAACACATCGCGACCAATTACCTGTATTAATTTTAAGTAAATAAAATATTATTTTTACAAATCCATAAATCCATACATTTTATATCTACGTGTTAGTATTGTACGGCTTGTATTGTAGGCACACGATCGTATCAGTATTGCTATGTACAGCGGGGAAATGCTGCCAGCATCTTTGGCACTTGCCGCCCCTTATTTTAGACTAAGTATTTATTTTTAAGTTGTTTCTAGAAATATTTTTTGTTATATTTAGTTTTAATTCAACAGAATTAAAATTAATATTCTTATTGTAGGTACTAGGTACACGATGATATAATATAGTCAATAAGTATAAAACATAAACATAACATAAATAAGGTACTTTTGGTAAGACAAAACACAAGCTCCACAATTTTACAAGCAAACCATTTTAATTTGACTATTAATCAAAGTAATGTTCAAAAACAAATTCGCCACTAATGAGACCTATAAACAATTATAATTTATTTCTGTCACGTTCCTGAAGCCCGAATTTCATGAGCCTGTTTTTACTTTATTAGCATCACATTTTGAGCCCTTTACAAACTCTAATCTGTATACAGGATGCGTTCGTCTCATCTTTTCTTAGTTAGTAACTCCGGTCCCTCCTCAACAATTAGGTCGGAGCTAATTTCTTAAGTCAAGTTATTTGTTCCTTTTGAACGATTTATTGCTGCCCGAGGAACAGTGAAACTTTACTGGAATCTGTCTTCAGAGGTACAATTTAGTATAAATTGAGAATCTGCAATGTAAAGTGTTCGCGGCAAATGTTTTGCTAATTAATTAGGTACACAAAATATTAATTAGCTAACAGGCAAATTTAATTATGTTTCAGGCATGCTGAAACCTTTTAACGTTTTTGTGCAGTACATTTTCTGAAGTTTCTTTTTGACGGTAATTTCGTTAATTTTGACTTGAAGCTCGGGTATTATGTTTCCAAACACTGGGGTGCATATAAATTGCCATCAGTATTGAAAACAGAGGACGATTAACAATTTTGCTTCAAGTACGGTTATCGTCAATGGAAGTGCGTTCATGCGGTAAAACAATATGGTTTAAAACAGGATATTTTTCCAAATTTAACCCTTTATATGCCGCTGGGTGCGTCAAGTAAGGCTTTGCATAAATCCTCATCCGTAATTTAATGTCGCATAAAATCACTGGTCAGTTCACGAGAGCGTGCATCCCTCCGCCGCGTTGCTATGCTATTCACAACGTGGCTGTACTCACCACACAACACATACCTTGTATATTTTGACCCCGACACTTGTAACAACTATGGAAAATCGTTGATCAAGACTTATACTATAACGACGATACTAACGATACTAACACCAATTGCTATAAAATCACTTGTGATCTATGCTGTCAGCTCTTACTCTATAATAAATAATACAAAATTACTATAAATTTAGTTAAAAGCTTGCGAAATGCATTCTTCACAAAAGAAAAATGTTCTGAAAGCACCTAATCTTACATACTGACTAATATAAATTTTTCGCTGTTTTCATGATGAATTTAGTTCCTTTGGTGAAAAGACTTATACTGGATGGCCTCAAGCGAGTTGATTGTTTTGTGAATACCAGCACTGGTGCCGCGCGCATTTTTTAGGGGCCAGCACGTTTTAAAGTGACTGAATGTCATTAATCAACTTTTTTCGCTTGATAGTGAAATACTGCAGAGCGCATAGCAGTCTCTACGTGTTTTTGAATCGGAAAGTAATTGGCAAGCTGTTGTGAAATTCGTGCAGCGTGAGCATAGATGCCCTGTGGATATTTCTAGCGTCTCACAAACCATAACATATATATATTTTTTATTTGTTACGTTTTATATGCCTTGCCAAATATTAAAAAATATTACAACAGTGAAATAACGTAAGTTTTTATGATTGCAGGTTGTAGGCAGGCTGGCCGGCGACCGCGGGCGTCAGTGTCAACGTGCGTCTTGTTTTCTATCATTGATTTTTCCTCTCATCTCGTAATAAAACTGACTATCAAATACGCTTTCTGTATATTGCGTGGTATACTGTTACTACCAAGTTACCACGTTTTCATTTAATTTTCGTGTAAATGTATCCAATTGCATAGTCCTTGTATATTATTTCCCCTGCTTACTTTTGTTTTATTTATTTGTGCCTTTATTATTTCACCGCCGGCGGACCATGTAGGTACAATGATAACCTAGAATTTTACCTGACATGTGGAAAAACTTTTTATGTTTATCTGTTAGCTTACATGTCATTTGGTGTCGTGATTAACGTCATGTGACTTTTCGATGCGGAAAATTTGGTATAGCAAGGAACATTTCGAGTTGTTTTATTGACTATCAAGTGAATTTAAATGAACATAACAATGAAATATTTTTAATTAGCTTAAGTTTGGTTGTGGATCTTGTGTAAAAATAAAATTGTGATTGCGTGCCAATTGTTCGAGTATTGCGGAGTTTAAGTTCCACCGCGGTAAGCTTTATCTACGTAATATATATTTATTTATTAAGTCTCTTGTAAAATGCATACCAAGTCTCCTATTCTATTGCGCCTGAGACACAAAGCATTGTTGTGTAGATAATAAATATATATTACTCACCAATAAAAGCCGAAAAATCCAGTCCCATGCTAGATGTCGAAACCGCGATCTCCGGATTATAGCAGTCACCTATTATACCACTGGGCAATTTAGCGGTGAATGTAGCAACGAGGATTTTGATTCTTGAATTAAAAGCTGTTGAAAACAATTTTCCCCGGGAATGAGACCTATTTATAGTTTGATCGCCTTTTTGCCCCCAAAATCTCATCGAATTGTTAGAACCATTTACAACCAAAGAAAGAACCAGACATCCATACTAATATTATAAATGCGAAAGTGTGTATGTCTGTCTCTCTGTCTGTCTGTTACTTCTTCACGCTTAAACCGCTGAACCGATTTAGATGAAATTTGGCATGGAGATAGTTTGAGTCCGGGGAAGGACATAGGATATTTTTTATCCCGGAAATCATCCGGGATATCAAGGGAGTGGAAGTTTGTATGGAAGAACGATAACTAGGTAAGCGCCTGATATAAAAATAAAAAGCAACTAAATTCTATCGCGATGAACGAGTTCCACGCGGACGAAGTCGCGGGCAAAAACTAATATTTTATAAACAAATAAAAATAGAAATTTCAGTCGTTTAATACTACTAACAGGTTTTGTTATATTATTCACAAATAATAACACTTAAAGAATTTTCAAGTAATTCTGCCACTTCTAAGAACCCTTTTTACAAAAACACGTTTCACCTTGGCTGGCTTTTAGCCGCAGTATTTTTTATCACCTGTAATTTTATATTAACTGAAACACCATGGACAGTAGATAGGTACGAAACCTGCAGTTTATGGTTTCACTTTATGCAAAAATACTCTTTTTATCACGTTTTATTAGTTCGTATTGCATCGCAATAATGTTTTGCAGTAATAGGCATAGGGTATTTAATGTCATCATAAAACTTGATATCTACTAAACGGTTGAGAATTATTCGATTCATTATAAGGTGTTTTATTGTAGGTACTTATTGTAGTTATTTATCGCAATTTACGACCTGTTTGCGAGTAAAATAGTTTGCGAGTTAAAACTTGTAGACGAAGTAAAATAGTTGAAATTAAATCCAATAAAAAAAAAGTCGGCGACCATCTTTCGTTAGCTCACTGAACAGGAAAAATATATGTATCGATAATCCGAGAGCAACGAAATTGTCGATCTTTAATCTTATACATTACATTATAATTATATTCATCTTATATACAAATTGTACCACTTTCCATTGCTCCTCAGCTCCTGTATAATGATGTTTTGGGAAAATATATAGCCAGGGAAACTTTTATTACGTCTAAGTAAAAATGTGCTATTTTCAAAATGATTTCTGCATTGCACAGCACATTTATTTACTTTTTATTATTCTTCCTACATTTTGACGAAGAACCCCCATTTTGTTCAGAGGTTAAAAATGTAAATCCTCTTTCACGCCGCTGGCTTAGAAATTAAGCCTACTGTAATGAAGTAGCCACGTTTTTATTTTAAAACTGAATTCCTGCATGTTTTTGGGTTAGTTGCTACGGGAAATGTTTGCTCAAAAATGTTGAAAACGTGATTGTATTGCACATTGAAATGACTTTTGAAAGTCTATATTATATAAGGTTCCTTGTCAATATATAATGTAATTTATCAACAAACGCATGAACACACAGACCTTCATTCGGTGGCGTACCTGCTGATCATACACTTTGACCGTCTTTTGCATTTTTACCCGACGTTCTCGAACGAATAATACGAATACGATAATACGAATTATGCAATACAATACAATAAATAAAATACAAATGCTTCTCTTTATTGCACAACCTCAACAAAAATCATCATGGTTGCAGTTATCGCTAGATGGATTCAACGACAAGATCTGTCACTTTCTACCGAGTGGTATCAGACATAGACAGATGCATTATCTTGTCGTCTATCACGCGATATACGTGACCATCAATAGACCCCCTGGTACTGAACTATTTGGGGTATATGTACATAAAGTCATCAAAAATATTATTTTTGTCAAATGGAGGTTCAAACACTATCAACTACCATAAAGAAATAAATACCGTGAATCTGACACAAATTAATAAAGCCTTAATTTGGCACAAATATTAGTTAACTTTTCCACTTCCATCAAGACGTATTGAACTTATTAAAAACAAACTTCTTATTAATTAGACCTATAACTTTTTAACTAGTTTTATAGTTAACTAGTTAATAATTAACCTACAATAGGGCTTGTTCAAAGGCAATTAATTCCGTTTGACCGTAGCGTTACTAACGCTCTACATTAGTCGCGAATTGACGATCATAATTTATGGAAATTAGACAGTACGAGAGCAATATTGTTATAAGCCCTGTTAGATATTATTACTAGTCGTATAAGTTGTATAACTTTGATCTGTAACAGAATTTAAGTCTGTCAAGAGATGATAAATTAAACAAAAACCAGTATTCTATATTAAATCAATATAAAAGCTTTTTGTTTGTTCAACAGTGGTTAACATTTCATTTTATATTAGGAATATCTTATCATACATCATAATTTAATCTCATCATAATACCATTCTATCTCGTTCCCAAAGGATGTATCCAAAAGGAGCTAGAAGTCCACATTGGTACTAAACCTTTTAACCGCCGAATGTCAAAATAGTTACTCGCAATTTTCAACTTTGTCAATACATCACGAAGCTGTCATTTACATTGTCACTTAGTCTGATATATATGACGATGGCGGTTAAAGGGTAAATTAAAATTCCGCGAAGTGATTCGTTAAAATCAGGGATCGGAACCGGTATTTTTAAAAATTCCCGAATTAGCCCAATATTTGGACTGTTTTATGGTCTTAACGTCTGAATAATTTAGATTGTCCCATTAAAAATGAAAATTATACTTTACACTAATCTTGTGTGTAATAATAGTGGTGAAGAATGGTGTCCACTTTTGGGTATTGAGGTGTCAAAAAATAGAATGAAATATAATCTGAGGTAAACTTCCTAAAGTTTACCTTAGACTCTTCTAATACCATAATAATTGAATTACAAAATATATTTACAAAACGAATAGGTAAACAATAGACAACATTAAACCAATCAAAACTACCCTATTGCTAAATATACCTAATAATTACCAACTCCAAAAGTCTCTTGATCGTAATCGTATTACTGAATTGTTAGAACTAAACCTAACCACATTAATAACTATAGAGCAAATCATTTCCTTATAAAACGCTAGCAAACTCTAGAAAACATCCAGTCGCTATCTCATCCCTCGGGAGGCGTTGAGCGAGCAAAAAACATGGGATATACAAATGTTCCGGTAGTTTCTCTAGGGAAGAAAGATACAGTATTTAAGAGCTCGCTCTTGTTGAGCTTTTGCATAAAATAATCGTTACTTTTCTAGTTTTATTACTTACAAGTACAATCCTCGTCATGAGTAGTAAGATTAATAATAAATGCAGCGGTCATGTACACTCCAGAGCAAAAATAACGGGGTACACTTTCTATGGAAGTTCAATACAAAGCGTATGCATTATTTTTTCTCGTGATGATGATGTAGTCTAGGACATTTTAGTTGATTATTGAACTTGTAGTAAGAAAATATGTAATTATAGTAGGTAGTTACAATGGTTACAAAATACAAGGATTGCTTGTATGACAATTGCGATTTTTCTCAATGGCGTCTGTTACACGGTGATTATTATCGTGCGATACACTCACATACGTATCATGTAGGTATTGATGAATATTGATGTAAAATCCAAACAATTTTGAATTCCACGATAATATTGACACCCCAGTGTTGTGATAATAATCATCCATTTAACCGATTTCTCTGAGATATGATAGCTGTCGCCGCCATTTTGAACTTTTAGCTGACGGTACAAGTGTGATTGGTGCAATTCGCTCTAAATGACTCGTACATCAGTGCTCTGTCAGTGCTCTGAGACAAAGATGAACTTCAAAAGAATAAAAGAAAGGGACATATTGAGAAGTACTAGTGGTCCTGACAAGCACGGATAATGAAAAGTACTATGATTTATCTACAGCGTAGTGGCGATGTGACGAAACGATTCGACTCGGCCACACTTCTATCGCTCGCCAAGTGAGGAGGGCTTTGCAAAGTTACAGTGGGCAAGTGTATTTTTATCGGAATATTGAACATGAAGTTGCCTGTATTTGCGACAAAGCATTGTACTTACATTTAATAATTTCATTCCAATCTATGTGTTTATTATCAGTGCTTTGAGTTCGGAAACATAACATCTAGGCCCGTTTCTATAAAAATCAGTGAGGCCAAATGTCTGATTAAATTTTGGTAACTCGGTAATTTTTTGACTTTACTTGCCGATATAAGGTCTAACAGATTTTCATAAGATCGAGCCTTATATATTTACCAGGCAACGGTTGAGCCCTGAGGTATTATGTACTTGGAATAATAGCAGAAGGTCATATTTAATAGGCTTCATTAGGTACAAGATCACTAGTATTACAGGCAGACCACTGAGCTTCTAATAATGATCGCATAATTACAAGAGCTAGTGGTTTAATTGCAATTACATATCGATAATGATATAATTATCTATGTACATTCTTGCAACTTCAGATAGTTATAATTGTCTGAGATGATTAATTAAAGGAAGATGTCAAGTTAGCTTATTTGCGATGGCAAGTTTATGAAATGTAGTGCTTTAATTATATATTATGTTTTAAGAGTATTTAAGAAGTAGAATAATATTTATTAAATCATAATAAGTGACAATAACAGTAATGTATGCTAATAAGTTCACTTACTTCGCCTAAGTAGGTACCTAAATAAATAGGTATACTTATGAAATGAAATATAGCTAGCTGTGGAATTAAAAAAAAAACATAATATATAACGAGTTTGAGCGATGACTTTTGGGATCTATGACTCACAAATTCAACATTCAAAAGTTTGAGTAAAATATTTTTGTTTGGTCTTAATAAAAACGCGTGCAGTGTTAAAACTTGTATAGCAACCCCTCGTATCTGTAACTAATACCGGCTATTAATTATGTGATTAGCCTCTTACGTCACCGAATTCCGATGCATTACGTCATACTACACTGGCCACCGTCTCATGCCTGACAGGGTTACATTCTAGGCTCCTAGCAGAAAAATGAGGAATCAGTAAAAGATAATATCATCGGTTACGACCGTTTGGAGTCGAGGTTCTGCGGTAAATCGTAATCATATGTTGGGATCCAATACTGAAAGATAGTAAGTAGAAATGTTGTATATTGATAATGTATAATCTACTCTGCCACTGGTTAACTGAAGTCGCTATATTCGAGGCCTTAAAAAAATGGGACTCCAGTCTACAAGTCAAATTGTACCTACTACTTTGCAATTTTATTAAAACAACATACACAAATTAACACCTACAGCTACTATACCACTACGTCGAACAAATAAAAGGATTTCTCAACATTTTTGCTAGTTCTTCAATGGATCTATATACTTTCGGATATATAGTCTTCGTTGCAGGATTCCGAAGAACAGTCAACTTAAAAATACCATTATAAACAAGCTCTTTAGAAATCAAACTAGACAATCCAAGTCTAAATCAACATTTAGTACAATTTACTTAAACTTCATTACAATAATGTTAATATTATTTTGCTGATCCCATTTACGAGTATCTAGTAAATAATATTCAAATTTGTATTTAAGAGATGGTCATCAATACTAAGCAATATCCCCACGGTTCATCAATCTCTTTAAGACATATTGACACTTGTAAAGGAGCCTTGAGTTCTTTCCGTGATGTTTTTACCACAATTGGCTGCCGTAACGCGATACCGCCGTGGCCAGCCTCTACAGTCCAGTGCTCGCTCGATGGTTCCCAGGCTTTCTACAAACATAAAAATATGCATTAGAAAGAGACAAAGCAAGGTTCACGTCAAAAACTAGTATTTGAAAGATGAAAATTTTTGTGCATACGCTTATAATATAATTATAATCTAGGATTAGGACACAGGGAAAATCATCCATTGCAAATTTAGTGCAGCTAAACTGCGAAAATTACTTCATACCACCCTATTGTCACTTTGAATTCCTATAGTCTTAAAACTACAATTACTTAATTTGATTTTAGCGGTGGCACGTACATTATTCTAGATTACCTATAATATGAGAATGATTCTCGTGCACAAAATAACCTTCACTTTTTTACAGCAATGGTTCTTCTACAGAATCAATTGAAATGCACATCTGATACGTGAAGTCTGTATTAATTGAAGAGTGACTTAAGGCGCCTCTCATTGTTTTGTCAAATAATGAATGTATTGTTCATATGGCTCCTACTTTTTCCACTAAAAAAAGCAATAGGAATTATTATCTCATACGTAACCGTTCTTTTTTAGCATGTTTCATTTGTTTTTACTGAAATAATGGCAGGGGAACATTATGGTGGTGGTTGTAAATTGGTATGAATAAATATTTAATTGACAACGTACAATGCAAAGTCAAGGAACTTGAAAGACGTATATCTTGAATGCCAATAAAGTATAAAAAAGGTAGCAAATATGAAATAATCGAAATCTTCAAGAAACCTAGTTATGAGCTTACGCCAATTATGAGCTCTGCCTCACTACTAATGTTGGCAGAAAATTATTAGTTTTGAACTATTTGTGGAATACCAAGGAGAGGCACTCCCGTCCACTTTCAGAGGCAAATGAAAGCATCGAAGGTAGTGTCAGATCAGATCCGATCAAGAGGATTATGAATCATTTGAGGAAGATGAGCCAGATTAAACCGCTGTGGAGGTTTAATTTGGCTTCGATCAGTTGTCGTGTCGCAGTAGGCTCTGCAGGCTCTGCATCAGCTGTTGGTAGTACCTTGCAAATTCGTAAGGTTCTGGATCTAAAATCGTTGTTTGCGTTTGCTCCTTAAGGTTAGTTTCAAAGTGACCGTTCCAATTGGTTTGTTAGACAGATAATCACAGACAGCCTTACTAATTGTCTTAGATTGGACCCATGCAATTAACAGCAGCACACTAACCACTCGGAATTGCCAATCAGTTAAGAGGCCGTCAAGCTTTGCGCTTTCATCATTTTCACGAAATCTTACTCGATAGATGGCGTTGGCGAGCTATTTACAATAGTCAAGCATCGATAACCTCACCAGTTACCCCTAGTATATCTTGACACTAGGACACGTAATAACTACACGCAATCGGAGGTCTGACGCATTGGTTTTCCTACGGTGAGGTCAAAGCGTTGCAGAATATTACTTAATTACCTAAGTAACCTACTGCCTGGCGTAAAAATCTTGATCGTTTTGTTTACTTAAAAAATAATATTACTTTGTATGAAATAATATTAGTTGTTGTACAAGTAAATAAAATGCCCATTTTGATTCGAAAATATGTATACATATGGTACGATCATATGCTGTACGTTTTATTTAAAAAAATATGTAGTTAGATTTATTTATATCTGTGATGAATATATAAAAATATTTAAAAAATAATCCCTATAGTTATTCATTATAATTCATTTTAAAATTTTCATTCCTCATAAATTTGTGACTCAGCATCACGGCGTTCAGCTATGAAGAAAACTATAAGCAATAATTGATTTTTAGTTCGTTAAGACATTCTGCCACTACCATTAATTTTAACAAAAACCTCCAAAATAAGACGCAACGGAAATGAGACGGATATATAATAAGACGGAATTGTAATTAAGACTTGATAAACATAAACCAAAAGTATTGAAACGTCAAAAAGTTCATGCTTTCCATTCCCACCGTTCATTTTTTTAATTTAACAGAATCGCTAGTGTATTTTTGCACCGAAAAAGGGAAATTATTTAAGACACATACAAAAACGTAGCGTTTCCAACAGAAAAATACTAGTTGAATTGGCTGAATACGACCGGGCCTGTACTCTGATATTCGAAATCCGTACTTGGTATTAGTGGCTTCCCTTTCACGCGAGAGTGAAAGGGACGGCATGTGCAAAGTATAGATTTCGGAGTAGACACTCTTTCTTTTATACGCCTGTTTCTACTTTTAATAAAGTTTAGAAGTCGACAAATAAATAGTAATATATGTGTCAGTATAATTTTTTTCTAGTCTACTTTCAGTTGCTATATAAATTAAAGTTTGATTTCTAGGAGATTTTTTGATTTATTTCATTGCATGTTTGAGAAAAGCACTATACATACCTCGGTGTGAAAAGGGGTTGCCAGCCTCGTAAATATCCGGCTGGCGACCCCTTACTTCTCGGCCTCTGTAGCAATGTACTATTTCTCAAACGTGCAATGAACTGTCGTCATTACGTGCGTTTTATAACAGGATTCGAAGTATAACGTTTCAGGCGGAATAACCCGAGAGAACTGTAAAGAAATTTCGTACAAAATTGAAGGCCTAGCCCGGGAAATATTTAATTTCTGTTTTAGCTTCCAAATAAATGCTTTTGTATGTCCGGATTTCCGGTCGTCCGCATCTACAGGTCGCATTTTTAAACTGATTCTCGTGAAATTTGGTGAACAGGTTCGAAAATAAAAAGAAATTTATTTGTCGAGTCAGTTTTTGTGTTTTTCTGCGGCCGAATTTTGTACGTGCGACTACGAATTTTTGAGCATCTACATACTTTATCAGATGCTTATTGTAGCATTCTGAACTATGTACATAATACTACCTAGGTATAGTTCGGACACAACTCTAAGGCAAAACACTCTCACACTCTCTTCTGTCAAACGAACGCAAGCAAAACTCGACTTAGAGCTCTGACTGTTAGGTAGATTTTTGCTTGCGTTAATTTGACAGCACTTGGCCTTACAGTTTTTTACGAAATATACTTTGACAAATGGCTAGTTGCTAAATGATTACCTTCCAGGTTAAACCACTAGATGCTGATCGCTGACTTTAATCATAATGAAATTCTCATCAAAATAAAGCATTTTTCTAAATAAAAAAAAAGTCACGAGTAGACAAATAAATTAAATCTACCAAGTATCAAGGACAGTACTTGATAATCAATTGACAACTGCGTTATCAGCTATGTGATTCATAAGTTATCTCGATTTAGTTCACAATTACGTTCCTAGTGTACTTTGACTGCGACTTTCATAATAAATACACATAATGGGAGGTCACAATTTGTATTGGTTTGTTTGAGGGGGTTGTGGTAAGCTTTGTGAATAGCCACAAAAAAACGGTATAAACGTCCTCCTCCGACGGCCGCTCGGCCGGTACTGAGTCACTATGACCTTGTCAATGAAAATGTCGTGAAAAAGGCATGTTGTAAATCAAATAGAATTATTATATTTCTATCTTAGTTGCTACTTTTTATTATCTCAAGTCATAAAATAGAAGTTATTTTATCATATTCATATGCTCAAATACCTTTTTATTAGCTTTAAAATTACTAAAAGATGCAATGAAATTTGAAGTTTTTCAGAAAATATCCCAATTTTAATATTCTGTTTTTATAACATTTTTGTATGAAACTTGTAAAAACCCTTCCACTCATCCCTAAGAGGAGTATCTATTGCACATGTGCATATTTTTTTCAAGCCGGTTTGGCACCAATATATAGCTTAACTAGGTCGTTTTTAAAGCCTCTTCAAGCGCAAATCCAGGAAACAGCTGTTAGGTTAAGCAAGATTTTTCGCAACTAAATAAAAAATTTTAAAAAGTAGCACACTTATTCCATTCAGAATGAAATGATCTTTCATAATCTGTAATAAAATGTATATAAATACTAATAGGTTATGAGATACGACCTCATCAATCTTAGGCAAATCGTCAGAATATGTTATACGGAGCCTTAATGACTATATACCTACCCTTAGTTATATACAATGTAATTAGTGATAGGTTGTAATTGAATCATTTGTGGATAGCTTGAACAATATACATTGTCTATTATCTCAAGTGCGCGGTTTAGCTTGATTGTCTGTGACGTCAGAGTAGTACCGCCAGATGTTGAATTAGTAATAAACACGATGTTCTATATAGGTTCAAGGTGTGCTAATATTATTCTACGGAAGTGTCCTAATTGTCTTTCCGCCTAGGCGGGTGGAACCCAGCGTAATCGCAGCGACATATACCATTCGTACAGTTAACCAATTTGGATACTAAGCCACTTCGTACCTTGTCATGGTGAAAACTAATATGAAAGCCGCTAGAGTTCTCATATAATATCACTGTGACAAGGTACGAAGTGGCCCAGTAATCAAATTGGTTGATAACACAACACACCGGCGTACTTGTTATAGAACCCTACTAAAATATGGATGTTGGTAATGGTTGGTTTTAAGTACTTTTCCTCAACTAAACTGGAACGAATTATACTCGCTCTTATTCTAAAATAAACGATTTCACTTAAACCCAAAAAGAGCTCATGGACAGTACATACCTGATTACGAGTCTGCCCGAGGTCTACATACATTACCACACGACCGTCCACTAATTGTACCGCAGACAAAAATTAATTAAAACCGTCTCTATGAAGTATGCCACAAAGCAATCGTGGCGGTTTACCGAAATCACGTCGCGCATTACCAATGTCGAATGTAACCATAATTATGATCCTTTCTGTTTGGATGTGCTTGTGTTAATTTTCATAAAAAAATGACGAAATAGGTACCAATCGACGATATTAAAAGTTGACAATAACACGTTTTTCAATAACCGAAGTTTTATTAATATTAAGTAAATAAAATTCCGTTTTTTAACAGATTTCCACCTATGTGCAGTCGAGGAATTTGAATGTTTGGCATGTTTGGTCTCTATTGCAACAGAAAAAGAGTTTAAAAGTGACAAACATTCAAATTCCCTGACTCTACATACCTATGAAGCTTTATGGAAAATCTTTGAATGCTATTTGTTATCCTTACGTCTTAAGTCGTTTTCAGTGTTCCTTAGTGCCAATTGAGCAGATGGTAGTAGGGGAACGCGCATCGACGGCGCATTTAAAAAACTTGGTGTGCAAAAGCCTTTTACTTTTTGATTTCCGACCACTAAACTATTAGTGATCGAATATCCAGAGTAAATGGACTACCATTTACTCGTATATTGCTCTCCTTACATATGTTGATGATCATTTCATGAATATAAGCCTTTCCAATATAACTAACTGGTAGGAAAATACACAGCCTATTTTCTTTTTTCAACCAACTAATATAAGGCTAAATATTACAGAAACGTTTTGCAGCCTCGCTGAAATCGGTGCCAAGCATCTGCTGCCATTCGATTGACGCTCGCATCAGTTGCATGCGTTACGGATTAATTAATGAAAAGGACGTACGAATTGATTGGTTTTGCATAATTATTTACCATTTGGGAAATAGAAATAAGCGCATATAATTGGTGGTACATAAATATGTTTGTAACTAACCGTATTAACATACATATTTCAACCCTTTCAGGTAGAACTATTGACGTAAACGAAAATATTTGAAAATAAGTACATAGTTGTAATTAACCCATAGGATTTTATTGGCCGCGCGTTTTCGAAAGTAAACTAATACTTAAATTAGGATAAGTAGTAATACTTAAATTAGGATTTGTGTCCATATTTTTGGGACAAAATTACTGACTGGCGTTTATTTTCAACAGTGGTCTTTCTTTTGAAAAAAAAAAACTCAACAGAAGATTATTTTCTCTTTTAAAAAACAGTAAAACTAAATTCGATGATTCCTTATTCGTTATCTGACAACCAGCACCTTACACAAGTATCAAAAATGACCAATCTCATTATATACATTTATAAGATAACATAAAATTCACTAATAATTGTAACAATATGCTTAAAGCTTGTATTTCATTTGCAGTTAAACGGGCCACGTGTTTGTTAGTAATTCATGAAACAAAAATCTAACAACTCTATTATTAGCCATATTCTTAAAAAGTATTACTACGTTAACATGTTCTCTGGGCATAAATCACAACTGAGCCTTGTTTACGGTGTTATCTGAGCCATAATCTGAGCCTTCATATTCACAAGCAGGCTGCCCGCGTGCTAACAGGCGATTTCATTATAGTGCGGAATATTGCTAGCTTAGAACAGATGCACATGAAAATATATGGTACAGAAAAACTACTTATCTAGTTTAAAAGCTGCAATGTATTGTGTTTTTAGTGCAGAGCAAGGTCGCTAAAATTCCTGAAAATGCGCTGCGTAGACATTCACGTTTATTTTGTAACATTTTTTTCTTAAAATATGCCAAACACAATGGTTTGACGTGAATGATAATGCAATAATTAGGCTAGCTGAAAGAGATCCCTCATAGGGATAAGTTCGCCTTTGTACTTTAATCTTATGTGACATGTATATTGTTTTAACCTGTTTTGTGTACAATTAAGTGCTTACATACATACATACATAATTTAAAGTCTTTGGATCATTTCAATGGAAATTGGTCCTCTTAAATATTTTATTCAACAAATTGAATTCTAGAAGTCAAGGCACTGATTATGTTGCTGCTACTGTGGCTTAAAGTAGCTGTGTAAGTTGGTTTGTTCTTGCCGCCTACTGCATGGGGAGATTATCGTAAAAATTAACTGCTTTACCTGTGCATTCAGTACTAAATGTTAACTACGAGTGAAATAGCGAACTATGATTATGGCAACGAATGGAGGCGAATGCTTTGTGCTCTGAAGTAGGTAATATATGTATTTCCTCACAGAAACCAAATGGTATTATAAAAACGAGAATTTAGGAAGAAATGTTTATGTTTCATTTTGTTACTACTTTTAAAAAATGCTCACGTCATTAGAAGTGGCATTATCCTACAAGATCTAGATGATTCCTAGACTATCAGATCTCAATTCGTTTGTTTTTATCCTGCAGATTATGTTTTATCCTACCGCTATTTCAGAGATCATCTTTTTTAAAGTACCAGTGAATAGACACCTTCTGGGTGAGCTCACTTCACCGTCGGCTTCATTTTTACATCCTGGCTAGATGCTGGCCAAGAGCAATCCCAATATAAAAAAAAAACAATGATCTTTATGATAAATTATTTTTTAACTCCAACCCCCTATCTAAATGTTTCTATTTTAGTTTTGAAACTAAGATCTCACGATGGATGACTTAAAGAATACATAATACATATAGTAATTTTGTTTCTGATGCAGTGATTTGTGCTTTTGCACTAGGAAACCATCTAAAAATGGGATCTGTTCAAAGTCACTTGCCACAAGTTTAATTTTGTCATCTTGATTTTATTTGTATTTGGTAGGTAGAGTATTCAAGAGCAAGTTTGGCCTAGCCAGCCATATCAGAGCTCACGATAGGGCAAATACATAGTTTGTCAGGGTCGCCGTCATCGAAATCGATGAGGAGGACTATATATATTTGGTAGGTATGTTCTCTTTGCAGATACCAAACAGTTCAGCGACAAAACACTGTTCAAGCTAGTGCATAATTCTTGGGACTTAGTTAACTGGTTTTATGGAAAGCAACACTGCCACTATGAAAGGGCAGAAGCGGCCTTATGTTATGTAAACCGACAAGACGTGCCTCAATTTGTAAGCGATGACGTTTTTAAGGCTAAGGGCCGTAATAACGTTTATTAAACAATGACGTAGTAAATACGGTTTCATGTTTAGGTGTTTGTTTCTTAACTTAACACACAAGTGCATAGTAGAAACTGGACATAGCAGAAATACCTACTACAATAATTTCATACTCTATGAATGTTCATGCCTAGTAGACTAGACCAGCAATAGAACAGGCTCCGTATTATGGACGCACGGTGGCATGATAAACGACAAATAGTTAAAGCATTTGCCTCTTTCTATTCTATCGAGTGGCATCAGAAAGTGACAGATGCTTTATCTTGTCGTTTATCACGCGACCATCATAGACGCCCAATAATCGAGGATAAACAGTACCTGGATGAGTGAAAAGGGCAGTTGCTTGCTTGGAAGGTCAGAAGGCAGATGTCTCCGCAAATAGGAACAAGTAAAATCAATCATCATCATATATTTAAGAGCCTAGCTCTTGTCGGTGAAGTAATCGCCATTCCGTTCTGTTCTCTGCCAATGCTTTGAGCTCCTGATACGACATTACATTGACCTTCTCTTTAGTAAAATCAATAAATAATAAATATTTTTGGAAAATCTTACACAAATCTACTTAGTCCCAAACTAAACCAAATGCCACGCCTACTTCAATTCCTCGTTCTTCTTTCCTCTTGCTTCCGCCATATTACCAGGGTATTATGGTATTTTTTTAACCAGTTTGGTCCCACCGGTTGATCAAAGGACACTCTTCCGCTGAAATAACCAGGAAATTATGTAATGTGGTATTTTTGAACCAAAAGTCGGCACCGTCGGGCAAAGAAGCCAAGCTTTTAAATTGAAACTTAACCCACCAGCCAACGGCAAAATGTTCTATCAACACTCGGAGCTTCTCAACAAAGGCTGTGTTAGAGGATACGCCGAGCGTTAGAATACGCTTTGTCGACTTTACACCGTGTTTGCATTGGACTTGTTTTAGAAGCTTTTGAATTACTATGTTCATTTTGAATGTTACTAGCTAGCTTTTGCTGTTATTGTTGCCTAAGAAAATAGTTAAGCCTCTGACTGAAACTATTATCAGGTCATTTGAGCATTCCGAATGAGCCGCGAATGGCTGCAGTCACGCTGCAGTATTGTCAGTAATATAGAATTAGGTTTTTTAGGCTTTTGGGTACATAATGATTGAATATTATACAACATATAGGTAGTACATAATAGTAAACAATATTTAACATTTAAAAAAAGAAACCTAAAACATTAGCAATAGACGATAACATAAACAGCTCACTCAATGTTTAATAACTGTAAATGGTACGAAAGATATAACTGTTAGGTCGATATGGCGTCAAAATCAATGGTTTTACCCTATCACGTAGGGACCATTACGCTTTCGTCATGAGCCGAGGGCGAGGCATTTTGAAGTTCGCCGGATAAACATGGCGTCGTGAGCGAATGTGGCTGTTAACACGTAACGAGGTGTAGAATATAAGCCCACCAGTCATGATCATGTCTTAGCGAGTTATTCCTCGACCACTGACCTCGCGGCGAAAGTAAAAAGCCTCTAACTACAACATCTCCCCTTCCCAACTTTCAATTCTAACACTTTCACATTAAGGTTCTATTTGCGAAGCATGCGAATTCAAATTTGGTATTTCTGATTTAAAACACCACGTCGGTACAAGCGATAATTTGTATGCCTCATTGTAGTTGGTATTATTTGTACGGAGTTACGTACATTGTATAAGTGTAAGAAGGTATAAATAAGGAAATTAATGATTACGAATTACAAAGCTGAGAATGGAAGAGAATCAGATATCAGTAATTTGTAACAGTACAAATGTGTGTACCTGCTACAAAAAAGAATTGCCGACAAGATTTTATTTTATTTCGTCTCTCACGTGAACAATGTGGTGTTATGAGAATCAGTAAATTGCTGGTAAATATTTTTTTATTTGTTTCATACTATTTTCGATCGTGAGAATTTTTTTGCAATAATATTTACCTAAGAATGTTTTCTTTATAATACTTATCTATGAGATTTGTGGGTTACGCATTATGAAGGCACCATTAACTAATAAGCATTAAATTAACCTTACTTGACGATAGATATACTCAGTATATTGTGTAGAAGCGGTACGGTACGCAAGCAGTTCTGAATTCTTACCCCCACTTCTACACATTTCGCGCCGATCAAGATAGATAAAACCATATTAAAGACTCAAAAGTTGAACATTATTTTGTAGGTAATATAATAACATACGGCCAGGTTCCTACGAACATTACAACTGATATAATTTGTATAATATAAACGAATTCATGAGAAATGCCAAGACTGTTAATTGTATAATCGTATATCAGTTTTATAGAAGACATTAACAACAAGTAATAAAATGTACGTGACTAATATTATAGCGACCTTGGTTTTGAAACCCCATTTCAGAATATAGGTTGCTTTTGAAGATATTTGATTACGAATTAACTTCAAACAACATAAATTCTAAAAGTTCACGTAACGTTTCTCGTTAAATCTTTCCGGGCAACGGACGTAGCGTAGGTCCGAACGTTAAATTACAATGAAAAATTTACCGTGAGCTACAAAAGATGTAACCTGTTTTTAAGGTTCCGTAGTAAACAAGGAACCCTTATAGTTTCGCCATGTCCGTCCGTCCGTCCGTCTGTCCCCCGTTTTTCTCAGTAACCGTTAGTACTAGAAAGCTGTAATTTGGCATGAGTATACTCTCAATGACGCCGACAAAACGGTACAATAAAATATTTAAGAAATTTTTTTTAGGGTACCTCCCCTACATGTAACCAACCATGTCTTCCAAACCCCATCGTGTGAGATGTCGTTGGATAGCTCTTTCAAAGATATTGTAAGGTTTCTAAAAGTTCATTTTTTGATTAAAGCATTGGTTGGCGTGATATTAAGCTTTGAAGTGATAATTTGTGTTATGGTCAAGTGTCCCCCCCCCCCCAGCCAGCTAAACGGTGGCTACTAGGCATGTGAAAAAAATCATGGTAGTAGTATATACGATGAATTTAAAAGGAAAACTATCACAGCTAAGTAGACATTACTAGTTAACGAGTAATAGTCGAACTTCAGAAATGTACTTTGCAAAAGCAAACTTTCGTACAATTTCCATTGATACCTTAGATAATGTTGATAATTCTGTCAAAAACATAGTATATATAAGTTTGCGAACTTTTTAGTCCACATAATGTAACGGGTGGACGTCTACGGAACCCTACCTTGCGCGTGGCCCGACACGCACTTAGCCGGTTTTATTTAATAGCACGACGCCGGTGACAAACAGTCGACCTATCTGATTGTAAGCAGCTAGCGTATTTTGTGAAAGATTGCGATACCTGAAGAGTCTGCAGGCCCTTTATTGATTTGACGATTTGTTGTGTAAAAATCTGGAAACAAATGCAGGTCGCTCACTTTCACACCAACCCATCTTAGGTACCTACAGCGTACTTACTCATAACTTACCAGGAACACAACACACCTACAGAGGAAACAGTGGTGTTATAACGACTTGAGGTCTTCTGCGACTTCCCCGGTTGGACTGCTCTAATTATTGTCGAAATGCCATTCCGCTCTGTGCTCTCTAAAATAATTGAAATGACTTTAACCGTTTTCCAGGCCGCACCCGCCTGGTTTTGCGTGGTTTTGCGAAAAACAAAATATATATTCAAAATTGGTATTACTAACAGGTGGTAGTGAGTATTAAAGTACATGTAGTCCGTCTAACACTTCTGGGAATACTGGTCTGATTTTGTGTTATGTTTATTCGGTTTTAATTATAAATGTATCCAGTACAGCACGCTTTGTATCGTAGCTCCAAGTCGTGATTGACACAATGATCGATTTGCTCACAAAACATCACTCCTCGTCGGCTTTTAACCTCGTTTAGTTCCCGACTTAGAACGTTTGTTACAATACAATCTATTAGGCATTGTCGACATTGATGCTAACTATACCCGACACGCATCTTACAGTTGCGTTTAAATAAAATTGAATTTAAATGATATTTTCTATATAAAAAAACCGGCGAAGTGCGAGTCGGATTTTGCACATTTAGGGTTCCGGACCAACCGCAAAATTAAGTTGGGTATTTATAGGAAAAAATAAGGAAATTTTAAAGAATCGGGCCAAGTGCGGGACTTCACGTACATGTTAGAATCTTAGAATTTTATCGCAGATGTAAGCAGGTTTTTCCACGAGGTGTCACCGAAAAGCTAACAGAAACTATCAAATAATATTTCATTCATAAGTGCCGAAATACTCGTTGGAGCGAGCCAGGATTTGAACCTACGACCTCCGTTTGAGGCTACCATTACTTTTTTCATTAGACTAGGCTATAATTTTGTATCAACACTGTGTAGGTACCTTCTTTTTTATGTAGCTTGCAAAAATTCATCACATTATTTTTTGGTGAAGAAAAGGATCGCGAGAAATTCAAAGATATTTGTAATTTCTTTCGGTAAGTACCAATTGATAATTTATAACATGAATATTGTTTGCAAAAAAACTTAAAGGTCACGTTACAATAGCATGATTATGATTACCACCGTATCGGATTGTTCGTGTTTTGTGTTTTTGTTGACGTTTCGAACATATTGGCATTTCCGTGAATTATTACAGTGTATTATCATTTTGGTGCTGCTTTAAGCCACCCATGCATTTTTTGCCCGTAAAGATATTGTTCTTTATAAACGTTTATCAAATCTGTTTAGCTATAATGCCGTAGAATCCCATTTTGACTTTTGACGCCGGGATGATTGACGTACCTTTCTTCTAGGCCTAGCTCAGCGGTGGACGATTACAGGCTGAAAATGATGATGATGATAGCTTTTGTTTCTGAGAAAGGATCAAAACACATTTAAGTTAACAGCAGTCAAGATTTAGGAAAGAAGGAGGAAAATTTATAAATAAAGGGGTAAGCATTTAATTTGTAGTTCATAGTTTATGTTAAAAAAATATTTTTTTTTTTGATATTAAACAAAAAATTACAACAGTTATAATTTCTTAATTTTCGCCAAATTGCGTGGCAGTTGGTTGGCGAACACAAAAAACACTCGTCACTTTTATCAAATTAAAAACTTTATATAGAGTTTCCTTACATCCATTTAATATTATCTATCAAAAGTCTTTGCAATAGCGATCACTTGTGAATCAAAGTAGGTATTAATAATTGTATAGTAACGAATTATTACAATACTTTTCGAAACGATATATTACTCGTTAAAGAACTAGTAATGGCTCGTAGCATAAGTAACTCTAGACGAGGCCCATCACGATTATTTTTAAAATATATTAAACTCAAATTATTCGCTGCCCCAATTAGAGCCTTAAGGCCGATTTACATTGGAAAGAACTCGCATGCAAGCTGATTTACATTGCGGGGCTGCGAGTTAACGAGGTAAGATTAATACGATCAAACCCAGCAATGTATGCATGCAAGTTCTTGCTAGTCTACCGCGCGTTTGAGTTTCAAAAAATACCGTTTGGCGTAATTCGTATTATGCAAGCAAATTCATCACCCATTAAACCTAGCAATACAGCTTCTTGTGTACCTCAACTTAAATGAAACACTGGAACCAGTTTGATTGCAACATTTTATTACTTATTGCAAGCTACAACATTCTTAAGCAAAAATCCTTTACAAATTTATTTTTAAACAAAAACCTATCACGGCCTCCGGGATATCAATCTTCAATACATTGCTTCCTAAACTACCTACAACACAGTGCTAATATAAACCTCCGTATTTTGCCTACTAAAATAAAGTTTCTTTAAAAAAGTATAATGACTAGTAGCTTCTCTGTGTGACTTATACTAATAAAAAGTTTTAACTTGAAAGAAAACTTACTGAATCAAAAAATTCTCGCATACGTTCGCATTATTACTACCTAGGTACCAAGAATTACAGGTTACCAACACCACAGATGAAACATACCGTATCATCTGCGTCCACCTCCTGACCTAGTATATAATACTTCCGTACAACTAGTATTAGTATATGGCAATTTTTTGTGTAACAATTCTTTGTGTACAATAAATAATTTTATTTATTTTATTTATTTATTTCGAAACGAAAATGTACATCGAATGAATTGTTCCGCAGATTCCATTCATAGAAATTTACAAACCAAACGTGATAATATTAGCTTAGAGTGGGTACCTAAGTACTCATAAATAAAGATAGATAATATCACAAATAAAGCAGAATACAGAGAGAAATCTGCCAGGGGTCGAACTCGTAACATCTGGCTTTGTGGCCAAACAATGTAACCAGCAGACTACTGTCCGTCAACTTACATACTCAAGGGACTGATTTCGATACACTTACTGTGGCGGACCGGATGATAAACGGCCCTTTATGTTTCGCAGGAGGAGCGTTATTTTACTGCTCTATAAATGAAGATAAGATTACCCCAGCCCCATTTACCCGTCGACGTCCGCGCCAGCACTCGTTATGTGTTTATTTTCTGATTGATCACCTGAGTTTAGTACACTTAGTACACTTGGATGCTAAATACAGTGCGTAACTAATCTGGTTTATTTACGTGCTGATTTTGATATACTGGACGCGTTAGCTGGGCGACTGAGGCGTGATAATTGGCGTGAGAGTTCGTGCAACACAGTCACTAGAGTACAATATATTATGTTCAAATGAGTGGAACACTTTAGGAGATTTATTGGTATAACTTTGTCATAACATGGCATTAGGAATATTGACATCAAATAAATAAAAGTTATTCGAATTGTAATCAAATGGAGAAAAGTAACACATAAGAATAAATAATCAGTTATAACATTTTGAGTGTCTAAATTGAGATTGATTTGTTTTGTGAGTGTATATATCGACGAACGACTTATAAAAATGTCCTCTTGATTTTACGTAGAAATGTGCTAATAAATTACTTTTTTCTTTCTTATGTAATAGTCGACAAAAGTTGTGAACCGCAAATTGACGGCCAAAATAGAGGCTGACGATTACATCAAAACACGTGTCGATGTAGAAAAATGCTTACGCCAGTCAAATCTCTCAAAATCTGTGTTATCTCTTGAGCGTGTTCACAACATAAGGCTCATTAATTCATATATTATCCACCCTTAATCTAACAAATTGCGTGCGTACCCTTTTACCAACATTAACATTTGAATATAAAAACACTCTTTCTAGCAAACACGTTTCAGCAAAGTAAACAAAGTTTAATCCCTCTCAAAAATCCCCAGTAAAAGGATAACGACCTATTTTTTGCCCCTAGATTAAACCACAGAAGTGGTATCCCATAGGATTAACGCATGCTGATGAGACTCTGAGGTCAGAAACAGTTATACGGCGCTCGTGGAACGTATGAACCTCTGTGGGCATAAATCAACTCCGCGTGGTGTGTTTAAGCTCAGATTTAAAACGTAAACGTAAAGCGGTTTGCAGAGATTGTATCTATAAATTCGTTGTACGTTCAACATTGCCCTGGTTTCTTTAATAGTTTTGAATTTTCGGAATACCTGATGTGCCTGATATAGATAATTGATCTCTTTTAGGGAATCGGGCATTTATAAATCTTAGGACGTAGAACTGTTTTGAAACGTATGTAAAACAGCTTTACGTGTTGTAGATGCCGCCGACCTAGTATGTAAATAGCGGGAAAAGCAATTAAAGACAATGCCACATAATTGCGATAACGATAACAATGACACAGATGACACCTTATTGCATTGTAGGAATTAAGACGCAAAGTATATTAAAAGCTGATTTCTTTAACATGGGTACACGAGTTCTTAAAAAATTAACCACTAATCATTAATTATCCCGGTTGGCGTACAAATATTTTATTTATATCTAATGCATGCATTAATTCAATAAAATCATGTTAGTCAGTCAAGAGTATATACTAAGCTGCCCATTGAATTCTCCCTTGTATGTATATTCGACTACAAAGATATGTACATAACATGAAAAAGTGGACGCAGCTCTTTATAGTCCACCGTAGATGGTTACGCCTTCGCTTATAACTTAAGGCAGACCATATTTAGCCTCCGGAGCTTGTTATCTACCGTCTTGCGGGAATCCCTCGGCCTTCATTACAGTTTTCGTCTAATATTACATACGGATTATAAACAAGCTCCAGTGGTCCATAGTAATGGCCACTTTTAATGGGAACTCGGAAATGTTAACCCTCAATCCTCATGCAGTTGTAAAATTAATACTAATTTTAATAGAAAGAAAGGTTGGGGTCGGTTTGGAATGGGTTAAACACTGGCCTTGTTTTTACATGTTCAGTGACACAAGACGCGTTTTGTCAGGTGGCTAAGTCGCCAAAATTTTGTCTAGCTTGCCCGCTAGGTTTAGTATGTTCTCCTACTCGCCCGCACGCGAAAAGTTGCGAACATCAGGATAAAACGAGTTCTAAACGAATCATTATTTAGGCGGGACGCTTTCCATACAAAACGTATTTTGACAATCGCAGGTTATAGGCCCGCAGAAATTAGTTTGTCACGTGATACTCCCGTGACATCATTTTTTCAAATTATTCTACATAGTTTATACAAGTTTATTCTAGGAAAGCGGGAATTTCGCGCAAATGGAAAGCCAATTTATGAAAGTTTGTTACATAAGTTTCTTAAAATTTCACGCCGTTAGCCTGCGAATGTCAAAATAGGTACCTACGTTTTCTATGGAATGCGCCCCATATTAATTTGAAACCTACCTACCTATACACTACACAATTTAATTTAATACCTAGTCATAAACTTTTCTTTTATTTTTTTCATTAACAAGTTTGCAATAAATTAATGCACATCAATGAACGCAAAACTGCCTTCTTACCCAAAAACATTACAATCGTAACATTTTGCAACTTTAAATTAAATCACATAGTTAAATTTATAAAGTACTTAAGGTACAAATCCAAAGTGCTATGCGATTATGAGCGGAGTTTCACAAGTTTTGGTATTCCGAGGAGCAAATATGTTGCAAAGAGGAAGTTCGCTAGATTGAGGCGAGTCTCGGTTGATGAGTAAGTATGAAACTGAATACCAGCTTCCTAGTAAGCACATTGGGTGCTTATAGACACGTCCTTGCATACTAATTCTGTCTTGAGGCTGGCGCGATGCTTTGGGAATGGAAATGATAGATACAATGTATCATATACCTCAGACTACGTAGACTCAACATCAAATAATACCACTACCTACCGAGTTGCTTGTTACTACATAAAAGTGACGTGAAATTAGGGAAATCTCCATACATATAACCCGGGCGGGGATTAAAAATTTGAATAGGCCTTTAAAAATGATATAGAGATTACTAGAATTTTTTTCCATTTCAGTCAATCGTTGGTGAGATAGCAGCTATCAAAATCGTACAAAGTGTGTCCCGTCTAATTTCCAAACTATGAAGATTAAAATTCTGAAAAGAAGAATAGAGGCGGTGTACAATAATAAATACATTCAACAATTTTTGGTTTGAACAAGATGGGATTAGGGGTTTTTGATTTATCGCTGAAAAACTGTCTTACCCATACAAAAGGATGTAAGCGCCGTGACTTCCTACGAAGGTACGACTTTTTTTAAATCAAGGTATTGGATAGTGTTTTTAAACGTGGACTAGTAGGTGTTGGTACGGAACCCTTCGTTGTGCGTGATCCGACACGCACTTGGCCGGTTTGTTGTCTGCTACAATCGGTTTGAATACGAGAATGTGACAAACAAATGATTACCCGCCCAAGTTAAGCAGGATGTTTAATACTCAGCCGCCAGCCATTATAAAGAAGCTCTGAATTTAGCTGCATAAGAGCTTTCCTTCCCTTTTGAGCGAATGACTACATGTAGTACAATTTGTTCTAAAATCATTAAAGTAGGCCACTCGCTTCGTCATTTGTAGTCCTAAAATTACTTACTCACTCGTGGTTTAGAAAGTCAATTGTTGTGGAATATCAAATGCAAATGAGGCCAAAACCTTTGCAGACGGCAAAGTTATGATTGAAAGAAAATTGGTACCAAAGTACTCATATGCCGTCACGGTTGTCTTTTATTACTTATTACACATGTATTTTTTAAATTAGTCCTTTGAAAACTCCATGCGGGGCTTATCAAATTGTACATTAAATAATTTTGTCTCTGTCTAATTTAATAAAAGTATTTACATATACTCAAGCCTAAGCCTAATGAAATAAGCCTCATTGTTACTGGGCAACCGCCTACTGAGTGCCTACTACTAAGGCACGGTGGTATTGGAATACGTCAAATTTCAAATATTTGCTCTTCCTGCCTTTCGGTCGTCTACTTACAAAATCCAAACTTTTGTTCCCATATTATAAAATTCAACCTCAACAATTTAGTTTGACCTTTCCTACCGGATGCCGTCAATAGCTGAACGGCTGCATACCCCAATGCAGACTTGACAAAGTTTCACCATTCGCAACGCCAATGGGACGAGTCTCTAATAAGGGTCTACTCCGAATTTTGAAATCCGAACTTATTATCGTGCCGTCCCTTTAACTCTCGTGTTATACACTATATGAGTGAAAGGGACGGCACTATACAAAGTTCGGAGTACAGACCCTGGTACGGAATAATCTATACGAAACGTCTACCAAGCCGCAGAGCGAGCTTCGTCTCCTTGCCGGGAATCAGGCGCATGGCTGCAAGCCTTGCCATCCAAAAACCTCGGCGCACTAATTTACAAGCGAGGCTTTCAGGTTGGCAGTGTCACGTCATCTGGGAGCATCTTGTGTGGTAGGGCTGGTAGGGCATCAATGCCACTGCGGTACAAATGCAGCCAGTTTTTGCGTCCACGGCTTGTGCTGTACACGAAGCGCCGGCCATTCATCGCGGCATGCTAGTCTCAACGACATTCTTTTGTCACTGCCGGAGTTACAGCGGAATTAGAGCCATGGGGCATGGGAGCATGACCCTCGTTTCCTGGAAGTTGGGACGGCCCCTAGTATGGGATGCCGAATGTGTGGATACCGTTGCGCTGTCCCATCGTTCAGGGGCTTCGATCAGGGCTGTGGCTGCCGCTAACACGACAGAAAACATCAAATAGCTGCATGTTTCAGCCATTTGGGGTTGAAACGCTTGCGCCGTGGGGGCCCGGCACTCACATATATAAGGACCTGGCCAAGGGGCTCGTGGAGGCAACTTGGGACCAAAGGGCTATCGCCTATCTCGCCCCACGGATTGCTAATTGTAATCCAGCGAGTCAATGCCGCCAGCCTTCTGGGCACGTTGCCTCACGGCATTGACCTGGGGCCAGTTTGTAAATATTTAGTTTTATTTTAGCTTATAGTAGAGGTAGGTAGCTTTTACAATGCTTTTTTTTATTTATCAACAAATTATTGAACAATTAAGTATATTGATTTTGTTATATTTTGACAAAGAGTTGGTAAAGGTTGGCGAGATGGGTTTAATTTTTTTTTTACTTTATCATCATAAATTTAAGAACTACTTAAGGTCCTATTGCACGAGCGCCTTTTTGTGTCTCACTCCTATGCATTTTCTATTCCTACTTGATACGACACGTTTGCTAAAATTGCTATAAAAATAGTGAAATCGCTTTGCATCGACAGTCAGTAAGCAAATAAAACCCGATAGCTAAATAAGAACCTTTACCAGCAAAGTTTCAGTTTACAAAATAAAAGTAAATCTCCGTTTTAGGAGTCTATCCATGTTATTGCCAGTAATAATGCAACACGATACAGCAGAGGGCAAGAAGCAAGGTGAGCTTGAAATATGGCTCCGTGAGTTACCCGCTGAGAATACTTTACGCTTCCACAAAAATATTCACATATCAACAACACGGGAGCTGGGTTTTGTATTTCCTTTTAAATCCTGCATAGTTTTGAGTTTTGCAATAGTTATATTTAAATGTTACAGGCGATATAACTTGTTGAACATAACTTTATGTAACTATGTTATAAATGTTATAATCATAAATGAGACCAAAGTCAAAAGTCTTTACTAGTGAACCTTCGAACGTCTTAATATTTTCACCGCCATCAGGATGCTTTTGTACAATGTACAGTCAGCCTCATAAGTAACTACGTATATGAAGACGTCAAAAGTCTTTATTGTAAGGGGATAAGAGATTTTGACATTTTTGACCTCGTCGTATGCGTAGTTACTTGATGCTGACTGTACTTGACGATGGTGGGGCGAAATCTGTACCTATTGGTAGTGTTCTAACTAATTCAACAAGAGTCTAATAGTACTGAGACACTGACCTTATTTATGGATTTCTATCAAAAGTACTACCTACCTACAGTTACGTTCATTCTTATATACACGGTATTTTATACATAGGATATAGAGTGCAAAAGTGTAAATATAGTATTAATGAACTCAACCGTACCTGAATTTAAACTTTCGTGAGACATGTTATAACTTTATTTTACTAAACGGTTAAAACTCACGTATTAATTGTCACTTCGGGCGACATGTTTCGAACTCTTCGGGACCGTACCTACTTAAATATCGTCAAATATAACACTGACAAGGTTTTCAGATTTCACTAATTTATGTTTTTGTTCCATGGAATTGCAATTATAAAGCTATTAAATAGAGCTAAAACTCGTATAAGACGTCTTATACTGACAAAATTATTCATTACTCATTACATAATGTTTGTTCACACATTAAATTGAATTGAAGCAGATAATAAGTCTTTATTTACACAGCTGCTTCAGATTTTAAACAAATACTCTGAACGTAAAGTGCGATTTTCTCCATCACAAAATTAATTTCTGGAGCTGGCGTTTCTATATACATTTAAATTAGGATCGTATTCATTGAATTTAAGTGTCTTATCTATAAAGTAGAATAAAATAAATAGCTTCTAAGCCCACACAACGCATTTAGTGTTCATTATACATTATAAAGATTAGGTGATCATATTTATATCTAATTAAAATCAACTTCCACTTAAACAAACAGCAATCAAATATATTATAGCTGCCGGTTCTTTTGACAAACTGTAATGGTGACACCGTATCTCTATTTTATCTTTATCGTTTCAGATTGACTGATGTCCGGTTGATTTAAGTCTGAAGGTAATGTGGAATGCTTGTAAATAACATGTGCTCAAAGCTCAAAGGACATGTCTGCCGATGTGTAATATGTGTATCTCGTGGGTCTGTTGTTTAGTATAAAAACAATTATAAAGAGCGTTTCACTAGGACTCCGTTTTTAAATTAAAATGTGATAAGCCAATAGGTAAATTGTCCCAGTGCTCGACACTGAATCATTGTAGGCCTGGTTTAACTCGGATAGCGCGAGGCGCAAGAGGGTAGCGGACGAGCAGGCAGAGCAGCAGGATAATAATGTATAGTACTTTTATCTTTTTTTTTATGTTATAGGGGGCAAACGAGCAGACTCATAGCCTGATGGTAAGCGATTACCGTCGCCTTATAGCCAATAGACACCTGTAACACCAGAACACATAGACATCATGAACTCGTAGCTCATTACAACCTTCCCTTATCCGCGCTCGTCAGATAAAAGTACTTTATGTACTAATGTTAGGCATATTTAAATGTAATTTTTCACTTCACTTCACTCTTTAAAAAAGGCTTTCCATCAAATCCATGATGATTTCGCCAATCAATACTTGTTCAAAGACGTTGCGCCATGACAGTAGGCAACTGGTTTTGTTCGGTAGTGGATTCAGCCCGTCGTCGCCGCGAAAAGCACGTACTGTGTTCACCAACGCGGCGACGGCCAAAATCCATGTAATTTTTCGACCCAAGCTCCTAAATTTATACTTCAAAAATGACATTCAAATATACCTACCATTAGTACCTACATAAAGTTACGTGATTATTTAGGCAGGTTTCTGACTTCTATACTCTCTTCCGTCTCAGCTGTGTCTAAGGCGCTGTCTGATTATTGATATGATTAACCTTAGTTGTAATTTTCACTATTAATTCATATTAATAGAGGTGTCAAACATAGTGTTAATTATTTTAATTAACATTATGCGTGAGATCACTCGTTATAAGAATTATTTTGTATAAGGTACCGTATATTGCAAATAGTAAGCCACAAATTTTGTGGTGGCAATTTGGAGTGACATTGTTTTCGCTTAATATTCAATCCATGAATGAACGTGTAGGTATCTTCTCACACAATCTACAGCAAGGTTGAAGTGATTGACTTATATCTTTGTTATTTACGATAAAATTCAGGTAAACTGTAGCCGCGCCGCGTGGTGAGGGGGTCCTCTACCTTAGCTTTCAATACAAAAAGTATCGTTGAAGGAAAACATCGTGACGAAACCGGTCGAATCACAACAAGGTTTAGACATTGTTAAAACTAATATCAACGGCAATATAACCGAGAAACACTAAGCGGATGATGACAAAATCTCTATTCTTCAGGAAGCCCCAGATAGTCTTGGCAACAATGAGAAAATGTCCAAAGCCTTCATTTATCGTAAAGTTTAACTGCCGGGACGTTGCAATGCTTGTATTGATTGGTAACTGTTTAAAACGTTGTAACAGTTTTACGATAGATTTACTTTGACATTGTTTTGAGCCAGCGTGCCAGTTTAATTGCTGTTTTTACTCGTAACAGTTCTGTTAAGTCTTAGCACAAAGCGCGATTTTGATGTAAACTGATTCTTGAACAAGGGAATTGCGCAATGTCAGGAGCTATTATTTTCAAGGCGATATATCGATTGAAAGAGACGCCCTTATGTTTTTCGCTCACGACAAAACGGGATGCAACACTCTCCGAGAATGGCTTTTTTAGACAAATCTCGTTAAATATCTGACTGTGTGCAGGTTTTGTAAATTTCCTCTTGAGTCTCTTGACAGAGTTTAGATGATAATGATGATGATACCATCATATTAACTTAATCGTGTCTTTTAATAATGCGTTGTTTTAGTAGGCTGAGTAAAAAAAGGAAAATATAGACTCAAATTTGTATTTTTTTTTCAATCGAGAAAATTTTAAGCAATCATGTTTCGGCTATTGTCAGAACATATATCAGAAAATTAGCCCCTACTGTTTGCTAGTCTGGGCAGGACAGCGTTTCAAAGTTTCTAAATTTCTCGTTGTAGCGCCTTAAAGGAATTTCGGTCATAAGGAATAGTGTTTTATAACTCCTGAACATGTTTCATTGTATTGGTTTTTATTATTAGTTTTAATTGCCTACGTTATTATCAAACCGTGGAACATAATTTACTGAAACGATTGCGCTCATCTCAATTAATTGATTCATAGATTTCGTACAAAATGTTTTAAGCCCTGTCGTACGAGATGGGATTTGAACGCACGACCTCCAGACTGAAAGTGCGTCATACGTCATACAGTTGAAAAAGTAAGTAATGCCTCCTGTGGTAAATATGTTACGGCTTATGTGCTTGTAAGTTATATTTTTATTCGATAAATAGAAACGGTGACAGTGTTTATGTGCGTTTTCCAATCCTAAATTAAGGTTTGAACCTTAATTTAGGATTGGAAACTTAACCTTTGTTAAGTCCACAGGAAATATCTGGACTTTTGATATGTCCACGGGAAAGATCTGTGTATGATCCTTTACCGCTCAGGTACGTTAATTTTAAGCTGTGATAAGAATTATCCACAGACTAAGAACACTTGGTTCTATGAAAGAATTCCGCAAGTGTTGGGTTGATTTAAAAGCGATTGCGCGATATCACACAGCTGTGAATCTATTACAGGACCCTCTTCAACACCCTAGACTTTATGATTTCCTTGGCTCCGATATGAATCGCCTGAACCGTTTATTTTATTGTTTCAAACCCTAGCAACCTCCGTACGCATTGCAAGACTGGAATTTCCGCTTCTCTAGAAAGGAGAATTGTAAAATATTTTTATGTTATTACTTAGTACATTTGAGGAGCGCTCATGGCCCAGCGGCGCCTGCGTACCGCTTGCGGTATCTAAGGTTAAGCAACGTGGGCAGCGGTCAGGACTTGGATGGGTGACCGCTTTGAGTGGTTACTAACTGAGGGCTCCCGTGCTTTGGAAGGCACGTTAAGCCGTTGATCCCGGTTGCTGTCTATGGCAGCAGTCGTTAAGCCAAGTTGGAGGCCTTCGGGCGGCTTGAAAACTTCTAACAGTCAAGTTGCCCACTCACTTGACAAACCCTAATCCCAATAAGGTCTAGTTTCCCCTCGGGGTTGGAAGGTCAGATGGCAGTCGCTTCCGTAAAAACTAGTGCCTACGCCAAATCTTGGGATTAGGTAGCGGACCCCAGGCATCCTTCAGGATGCAACTGTACTGGGATAACGCTAGGAGGATGATGATGACTTAGTACATTTGAAGAATTTCACCATGTTAATGAAAAAATGTACTCTTGTAAGCAAGTTGCTGTTAGAACTAGAAGAAAGATGAAGAGGAGTACAATCAGATTTACAATGAAATATTTGGAAACGTGCTTTATTAGGTTTCTTTTTGTCTGCCTGTTTAGTCTTGAGTCCAACCCTAAACGTACTAGGTATATTATTATGGCTATTTATATCATCAAATATACATACAAGAGGTGTGCTTAGCCTCTGGTCGAATAAAATAGCCCGCTTTAAACTAGATACATCGCAGGAATGATGGACACAAAATTAATCAATCTGATTTAAAAAATCTACAATTATCACATAGTAATATTGCCGCTATTCACTTGAAATTGGTCACTCGTGTGCAACGATATTCGATTTTTCTGACAATCAACACAACCACATTTTAAACCCCGTGCCTCAAAAATGTCGCAACACTAGACATTGCATTCTACAATTCTAAGCCCTAATGTGATGTATTAGAATTTATTTTAGATTGTGCGTTAGCTGGCTCGATAGGTCATTATGAGATTAATGATATATATTTTGATATGGCGGGAGCAACGCTGCGGGCATTCAGATGTTATCGCCGGCCACCGGTAATGAGACTGGGTGTTAGTCGAATGGAAACACAGGGACAAGTACATTAAATGTTATTTCTATAAACATTACATTTAGTTCGATTTTACCTACCTATCACTTAATTGGATTCACATTCGCTATACCAGTAGGTATAATGTGTTAAAACAAAAAACGTGTTATATTCCAAAAGTATTTATTTTACTCTCAAGCTACATTAACGTTTTGGGTTACATTCATCCTACTTATATTAAAAATGTGAAAGTTTAGATGTTTGGATGTTTGTTACCTACTGAATCACACAAGAACGGCTGAACGGATTATGATGAAACTTGGCACACAATGAGTTTACAGCCTGGATTACCATATAGAATACTTTTGATCCCGAAAGTCATGCCTCGAAGGAATGAAAAAGAGAGTGGAAATTTACGCGAACGCAGCCGCGGGCAAAAGCTAGTTTTTAATAAAACACTAATTCCACTTTGTAATAAATTATTCAAAAAATATCAGTTAACGAAAATAAACTATTCAATAAATATTTTATGATATCTCGATTCCATTTCTTCAATTACAATTCGAGATAAAGTAACGATACATTAGCATTCGATTCCATCGCATCGCATCGATTACTCCACGTGTCGATCTTGATAAGCTACTAATTAAAGAATCGGCCAATCGATCGGCGAAGTAGCTCGAAGATACGCAGCTAACATTGGTTAGTGCAGCAACTCCGAAGCCCTTGACAGAGGTAGCACTTCAGTCTTCATCCGAGTACTATGTACTTATACCTAAACATTACTTACTGTGTGTCTACTACACAATCGGTCATATTCTGTTCAAAATTTAGGAATAAAAATACGAGTATGTCTATATCATTTCATGAAACTCACATTTCCGTTAATCACTGAGGAATGTTAACAAACACAGACAGTTGACACATTCACACTTATTTTTTTGACCTAATATTAATGATATTGATGTACAAAAATGTACATAATGGAACTACATCTATTCGCTTGGCTATGGTATGTTAATTGTGAAGCATGGCCGCGTCGATAAAGATTAGCTGTTTCAAGATTATCTATCTAAAAGATTATTTCAGTAAGTAAACCTATATGCAAAAAAATACAGGGTGGAAAGAATATATGGGCCCTGGCCCCTATTTCACCAACTTAACAAATGTCACCTAACAATGACAATTCCAAGTACACTTCTGAGTCGTCACGTAAAGATCGTCGTTGGATAGCATCGATACTTACCGGCCCGGTAATGTAAACCGAATTGTCATTGTAAGGTGACAATTGTCAAGTTGGTGAAATATAAATTTTGAATTTTGAAAAGATTTTCTAAAATCCGCTGCATCAAATCAGCTAAAATATCGAAAAATAATCATTAGTTTTTAGGGTTCCGTACCCAAAGGATAAAAACGGGAACTTAATCGCTGTCTGTCCGTCCGTCTGTCTTTCACCAGGCTGTATCCCAAGAACTGCGATAGAGACACTTGAAATTTTCACAAATTATGTATTTCTGTTACCGCTATAACATCAAATACTAAAAACAAAATAAAATAATAGGGAACCCTTCGTGCGCGAGTCCGACTCGCACTTGGCCGGTTTATCTCACTAGTTGATACAGTAATGTGAAAGATAAAATTTCTCCAAGAAACATTGGTGTTATACTCGTCTGTCGTACAAAATATCCATAAAATCGAAGTACTTAGAAAATCTCTGAATGCAGTTTTTTTTTCTTTTTTTAATAAAAGAATGTTTCCTTTAAGTAAAATGATTATCTTTTCCCTCCAGGACCCATAGATTTTATCCACCCTGTATATTACACAGTTTTTGGATTTTAATAATGAATTGAACGTCTCGTTTTTTGTACCATTCGTTATTAGCTGTAGCAGCATCTGAGAAAGGTGATACGTCGGACTCGTAATTGAGAATTCGATGCTCGGCAAGAGGAGCAATCAGATCATTCGGATCGGGGTATTATTATCTCTATTTCTTTGTATATGAAGTAAGTGGTATAGTTAGATATGGTAATATCATAAAATCATAACTAGTTTTAAGGATCAGCTCACAATCCAAAAAAATGTAACGCAATATTTTTTTAACCTTCTAAAAATTTCATTGCCCTTGTGCGAGAAGTAATGTGTATGAAATTAATACAATATATTTTTGTGTATTAACGACGAATGCTGATTTATACCTTCTTATTTATATGCAGATATGTCAATGAAAACTATGTCTCAATCCAATCATATTGCTGAATGTACATTAAGTACCTGTATTTAAATGAATGATGCACTGTGTGAGAGCGAGGGACCTAAAGTCCCTTCTGCCGTCAACACAGTTTTATAAGTTTTATAAATAGTCGGCAACGCGCACGTGACTCCTTTGGAGTTGTGAGCGTCTATAGGCTGCGGTGTCCGCTTACCGTCAGGTGGACCGTACGACTGTTTTCCAACGCCATTGTACAAAAAAAAATGGAAACGTATAATTCTGTCTAAAATTAATTCAATACAACTTAGTGCTAATACCGCTCCACTCACTACTCCAACCTACGTAAAACGTTCGTTGACGGGTGAGCACTAACTCAAAATTACTTTGAACTATGCGAAGATTAATTACTTAGTCTAACCACAAGAAATTAATATGATTTTAATTTTCCCTGAAAACTACCGTACGTCGACGGCCGCGACAGCTGTTGCCTGACGTCATTATTAAACGGTTTTCACGAGCAGGTGTTGATAATAACGGGGGAGTTAATTAATGAACACTAGCACTATTATGTTAGTTTTGATATGAAGTAACAAATGCTAGGAAAATTGCGATTATGAGATTAATTACATAAAACGACGGAGGCATCAATTTATCCTACTGACTGAGGTTCAAAGTGATAATATAGGACATATTCCTTTCATCAGAATTTATATCGTTCGAACTTGGAACAGAGTCGCATTTGTTTTGTTTCTATCAATTCCAAAACAAAACAAACGTTACTCTATTTCCTGTTAACGGAGATCAAAAGTTAATTACCGAATTTCCTTGCATGGTAGGCGGCTAGAGGTTACATGTAAGTAGTACGTATGAGTAAACCATACAAAGCGGGCTGCACATTATAGTCAACACAAGGCAGGAATAAAAGACGTTTATTTTGTATTTAAGTATGTCGTATAATCCACAATTCCACATAGATGCATTCCTTAGATGTCATTCTACAGGTGCTAGATCGTGTTTTTTTTTAATGATTGGACCTAAGAATTGCGTATTCATAGAGCAAGGGTGTTGCACCAATTGACGATAACAGTACAATAAACGTTTAAATATGATAAATAAAAATAAATAAATAATAAATAAATATTTGTGGACAATCTTATACAAATCAACCTAGTCCCAAACTAAGCAAAGCTTGTACTATGGGTACTAAGCGACGATATATATACTTATATAGATAAATAAATACTTAAATACATAGAAGACATCCAAGACCCAAGAACAAATATTCGTGCTCATCACACAAATAAATGCCCCGGCCGGGATTCGAACCCGGGACCTCCAGCTTCGTAGGCAGGTTCACTACCAACTAAGCTAAAGCGGTCGTCAATATAAATCGCGTCGTGATATAAATACACATACTTAAAGAGTTTCCATTTTATCAAATTGTAAACGGACACTTCTTAAGAACATTATTAGTAGCTAAACTGGGTTAGGTGTAATGCAACCCACGCTGAAAAATCTATATCGCAAATGTCCACCTAAATTGAAAGCACCCAAAAAGTGCAAAATATACATATTTTATATTTACTATGATTTTATTTTAATTGTAATAATATAAATGAATACTAATTAAAGGACAATGCTTTAAATGCGGGAACATGTTTACATATATGGCGTTTAAATACGGCAAACTATATTTAATAAGAAGATTATTAACGTTGTCTGAATGAGATCTCGGTTTAGCAATAAGTACAAGCTGTTGGTTTACTTTCGTATGCCTGTGTGTTTGTTTCTTTGTACGAGCCGTTTTGTTTTTGAGAGGGATGCAATAAAGAGTGTACTGTTTTAATAACCACACAAAAGACAATACTTACTTTTTCAAATAGTGCTGAATGGTGCTTAAATAATTAGTTTCCTAATTGGCACATTCAAATTATTCACATATATCTTCAAGAACTCGTTCTGTTGTAACTTTATTCAAAACATTTTCCAGATACAAAGGCAGCTAAGCTTCCCTTAGTACCATTACCATTGATACTCTAAAGAGATCTGTTACTGAAATAAGTCACCAGAAATCATGACCACCTCACACAGAGCCAACACCTCCGTATAAACTGGGCCCTAACAATGTACTTTAATGATCGGTGGGAATATCAAGATGTATTTAATTGGATTTCGTTACGTTGGGGACTTCGCAGGTGCTGGCGCGGCTGGCAAGTATAGATTTTTGATTTATATGAGAAATTGCGAGGCGAGTTTTAGGTTTCAAATCGTTAGATTCTTGACGATATAACAAATGGAGTAATATTCCGTTCGTAATTTTCTGTACTAGTCTCATTTTTTATTAAAATATTCAATTTTGTAAAAAAATTACAAAGTGTAATAATTTCATCAACAACAACAACTGATTTATACTGGTTAAATTGTTACATTTTGATGCAAATATACGTAGTTGCCCATCTAGACTTAGAATTATTAATTAATTAATACGTCAGTGGAAAACTTTAATTTACACCCGATTTAACGCTAGTATAGCCGAGACAAGTTTATAGCTAGCATACTTTACAACTTTACATCGTTGTAAAAACAAAAACAAAATCACATCCACTGCCGTACGCCCGCAAATGCGCGTAAAACACCGCGTGCCTGTCTTGTTGCGTCAATAAATAAAAATGGCCGATGTAGCATATTGCCTTATACGCCCAGCGGGCCCCCTTGTCACTTAGCCGGGAACTTAAATCAGCTGCCAATGCGTCGCCATTGCACCTGTGGAAACGTCGATTATGCAAATGCTGGGCTCTTTTAACTAAATACCGCGCTTCGGTGTTGCTAGGAACTTGGGGTCGTAAAAATAGCGTTGTTTTTTATTCCCTATTTGTTAACGCGTTGATTTGTTTATCCGTTTAAGGCTTGAGATATTGTCGTTTATATGTCATCTTATTGGTTACTGATCGGAATAATAATAAGGCTGTAATTCGGAACGCGAATGTATTTCCTTGACTATAAAATGAAATCGCATCAGGGGCGTTTTCATTCAAAATTGTACTATCCTTTACTATTTTACCTGGTCAGAAAAAGCAGCTGAGCAGAGAAGAAAACGAGAAGAAATAAAGGACGCCGATTTTTATTGACCTATATACCGTTTTTTTCACACATTTTGTGTAGACCGTCACATAGTGGAAAAAAAACCTACAAATATATGGAAAATTGGAGGATTTTTTTTGTAATATCAGAATTATTACACATGATACTGAAATTGAACTAGCTTTTTCAATTAAAAGATACAATTCTAAGTGCCCGTACATATAACTGAGTGGCTTTGACACAAGAAATCTATCTTTTAACTGACATACGATTACACTGGCCTAAATCAAATAATTATAAAACGAATAATAATCTGTCTTTTGTATCGGATTATATGTATAATTTAGCATACTAACTACTAATATAAATCTGCTTAAACCCAACGATTTAGAAAATCCAAAGTTCTTTTTACCCTGACAAACTAAACGAGCTCCCACGTAAGCTAAGAAAGGTAAATACACATTTTGCTGCGCTTTAGCATGCGCGCAACTCACAGCAATTGAATGGCGAATGTGTACAGTAAGCCTAAAACTGCTCTAACACTTATCGACTCTATTACTAACAGACTAAGGTACATAAGTGGTAGCCACTTTGTTGGTTGATTGTACAGAGGAATGGTTGGCGTCGTGGCCGGTTGAGGCTGCCTAATTTACCTTTAAGGGTCCGACATCCGACGTGTGCTGTGAGTTAAACTGTAAGAGAACAAATTTAAAACGGGGTATATAGATGCTTAGCTACGGCAATTTGATAGAACATTGCGGGCTGCTGACTACCGAGGTAATACAAGGGCGATCAAACCCCGCGATGTAATAAAAAACGCATGCATATTCTTGCACAGAGGAAATAGGACTTAATAATCTATCAAGTTGCCGTAGCTAAGCATCTACATATACCCCATTTTAAATTTGTTCTCTTAGCATAGAAACGGTTAAAACACTGTACAGGTAAAAAATAGGTATGTTTTAAAAATAAACAAATAATATGCATTCTACAATTTAACACTTGTAAATTAATATTACGTTCAATGATGTATTATGTCAAATCTAAAGTAAGCTAAAGTGCCACTAAATCGCTAGTGAGTGTTTGAAAATTGCTGAACGCTTTCTATTATAGGAGTAGACTTGACCAATTGCCGAAACATGAATGTTTAAATGCCATTAGGTATTTATTTACATTTTTTCTTACTACTTAAACAATGTGTTATTAAACGACAAATTAAGTCAATTAATCATATTATGATTAAATTTTACCTCATCATAACTCCCATGGAAGAAAATATAAATAAAGCATCCATTTTACTGTCAATAAAATCAAATTTGGTACAATCTTTTATTGCCGACTGTAACTTTGATTTTCACAGTCATCTACTATATGTGGAGACGGTTTCAATAAGCCCAAACACGATGGGTTTATCTTGTGTAGTTAAGGAGTTGCTACGGTCACCTTCTGTCTCCATCATCAGATCAGCTCGATCGTAATTTTGCATTGTCACCAAACTTACATAAGTGTGCTTGGCTCAATCGGATACCGACATGTGGTTGAAAATTGAGTTGCAATATTCCACCCGAACAAACATAGTTACATACATATATTGCAAGTTAAATAAAAGCTAGAGTACTTTATCTCACGAGCGCCAGAGAGCCGGTTGTGTGTTGAGCTATACATGCACATTGTCTATGTGTGCGTCAGCGTAGGCGTTATGAATTCATATTGTCTATGTGTTAGTGTGTGTCACAACTACAACATTGGCCAACCCGCGCTCGTGAGATGAAAGTACTATATCTACCTATATTGGTGCCAAGTCGAATGTCGCGCGACTTACCGAATTCTGTCTCACTTGAACTGTGCGAATTAGAAAGAGGAGGGTAGATGTTTCTCTACTCGCATCGCGTCACCGCGCTAGCCCTGCTGAAGAGAGTTATATCTCGGTTTCTCATGCTAGGAAGACATAAGTGTAACTAAAACGGGAGTGGTTTACAGAATCCAGGTATCCCCTACCAATCCCATTTACTATTTCTATGTCGATGAAGCTACGGACACAGCTAGAATTTCTCTAAGTCCGCTTAAACTTGAACAAAGCAAAGCAAAATCCTAGTGCTCTTTATCGCACCACACTAGCCAAAATACCCCTCTCTATGTGACAGTAACGTCATTCTAGCTAATAAACGCCGCATTAACATACACCCCAGCAACTCTTGCGTCCCTTCGCATTAACTGGTTCGTACATCTTGCTTGATACTACTTAGTTACGAATGTCTTATATTACACCGTTCCGATGTTCGGCCGTGTCCGGTCAGAAGCCGTAACATGCAATCTCACTAAATAAAGAGTTCCTCGTCAAATATTGCGCTAATAAGTCATTTTGATTCCTATGTGATATTGATACGACTGACATGGAAGGGCATTTCTTAGATCGTTTCAACCGACGTGACTTCGGTGGTTGCAATGTACAATTGTCATATACGATGACCTTAGGTTTTTGTATTCCATTTTGAAAAGGATGATAGTCCCCGCCTGCAGCTTGATATGGTCTCTTGTTATGCAGTGATGTCCCCAATAATGCGACCACCGAAGTCACGGACATTGGAACGCTCTGAGAAATGCCCGGAAAAATTCATGGATGTATCGGTGAACAAGAAACGTCCGATGCTTATGCCGAACTCGGCACGGTGTAATCGTCCTTTACGCTTCGGATTTGGCTCTCGTACAAAATGCAAACGTTACAGATTAGTTTCGGGATTGCGTTGCGGGCACTCGCATTATTGTTTGGCTTCAACTGAGTACCATTGTCTGGAAAACTAGCATAAAACAATGGAAGTTACAGTTGCATTTGTGTACATTAATTACATTTGTTGGAATTTCTTGTTAATGATTCGTCTCAAGGAAAATACCTTATACCTTAATAAATATATAGAGCGAAGGATTACCATGACCTGCCCTTAGGACCGTTTCTCTGATTTCAACTGGTTTATGACTAAGACTATTACGAGAATACATTCTAGGCACTTACCAAACTAACTAACAGCTTTTCAAGTTCATCCTTTGATAATGACACCACACAGATAATCTGTGTGACACCACTACCCTAATACCTACCACAAAACCCTACCGTAATTTTGTTGTTACCTGCAACAAAATTACGGATCTTTGCACGCACACAAATCATCGACTATCCATCGTTTTCCTCGTAATATTAATCTCAATTAAGATTAAACAAATTAATCACTTTGTTTAAGAACTGATTCAGTATCTTCGGGAACAAAGCGCGGGACAGCGATTCATCAATCAAGACAAGGATATCTACTTAAAAACGCATTAACCGACTGCCTAAAACAAACTGTCCAGCTAAACAGGTGCTTATACAAAAACATTATTCCCCCGGGCACGTATCTCCATTCTTATGTAATTGTTATTAACGGATTTGATAACCTACATCAGTATTAAATTGTCAAGAAATCATTTAAGAACAATTTATAATGCTGTTTACTGATTTGAGTTAGTAAAAACCGACAAAGTTCTTTAACTATACAAATAGGTTTATACTATTTGAGATAGAACCCTGTCGCATTAAAAATGATAAATAAGCGATATCTGATTATGAGCAAGAAATGTCGGGATATGGGGCGGATGTAGAAGTGATGTGGGCATGACACAGTGACGCCATAATAATAGTTCGAACTCTCGTTATAAAATAAAAACGTTGGAGGTTATGGTCCGCTAGCCGCGGCCCCTACCATGTAGGCTACGCCTATTTAAAGATACATAAAGGCTGTAATATACAGCGTCTTGGTCTCACGGTCAGTTAATCTTGGTTTACGTTACGACGCGTAAACACTAACGAGCAATACTTGCAAACAGCTACGAACAATACGAACATGTCCTAAGAAATCACTTAAAACTGCTAACACAAAGAAAGCAAAACGATAATTAATAAATAACTCATTTTAATTTAAAACTCAGAGTAAAATTAACAAAGCTTCGAAATGGATTCATCATACCAAATTTTACACAAAGGAAATTGCAACAATTTGCGGCATATCTAAAGCCGAACAGTCGTAGAAGAAAATTAAACTTGTTAGCACGCTAATCTCAGAGCAGGTAACTTTTTAATTTGCTTAGCGGAATTGTCATATTTCCCTTTGAGAGTCCTCTAATAAAGAAAGCGGACTGGGCGAGGTCAGTGTAGAATTTTTATTAGCACTTTATATTCAAGACAGAGATGGCAACTTCTGCAGTTTTGAGGAGTATAATTTGTTTACACGAGACACGGGCGCGGACTCGCCTCCAGGGACAGTCTGTTTATTACGGCTAACTCAATAACAATGAAATCTTTTGAAGTTGGCGCCGAATTGCTACTAAAACAAAAGCAAAACGCCATTACGACTCCCTTCACCGAGACTCTTCTGAGGTAATTAACAAATCTCAGATTTATTACAAGTTGGATTAGCTTTCAACGTTTCATATCATCATAATCTGAAAGCGTTTTATTGTCCCCGAAAGGGAACGGATTCTTCGGCGACAGCATTAATTAATTACACGTTACAAGGCTTAACGGCATATTTGAAGAAACTCTTCGTACACACAGGTATTAAGAAATTTTGTCTTCACTTCCAAGTACATGTTTCTGTTTTATCTTAATCCGAAAGGAAACGCGCCAAAGTTTTGTAGAATTAAAATATTTGCTCTAGTTCTTTTGCAAGCAAAGAGTTCCGTTCGCACGTTGTTATGATGTGAAAAAAAAGCGGTCATTGTCCAACGGCTGTGTAGTACACTGCCAGTAATTGTGCCAGTGACAAACTGTGCTATCCCGAAACTCTCGAGAGCTGGTGGCCATAAAAGTCACATGTTCGCCCCGGCTTTATTACCGCTATAACAATTTAAGGAAGCCGAAAGGGTGGCATAGAATTTCGGCGAAAACTTTTGTTTGTCTACCAGTCTACTGAATTGTTTTATTTAAACTATGTTTACAACAATAACTTCATGGCACTTGCTTTATTGTAGCTCCAATGAAAATATGGGTCGCTTTATGTCTGAACAATTTGTTTAGTTTACGGCTTAGCTACTAAGGTTTCCCTTTCGTAACTATATTGTATAGTTTATTAGGGGTAATTTGAGACAAACATAACTTTTCCTCTCGTTTACTACTAATAAATATTTGGCAACACTTTCACATTTATTGGAGTAGTAGCTAAAATTTTACAAAAGTTTTTGATGATTCATACTTTTGTTCATGTCTAGTATAGTTCGTTTGGTACCAGACCCGTATGCCTTTACACAATCAAGTAACCGAGCTTCAGAAGTTGCAAGAGCATCGCGTTTCGTTTCGTGACTGACTTTTGCCCTGAATATTTAACTTGGTAAGCCTGTAGGCGCCATCTTTACTGAGTGGCGTATATGTACGAAATTGCAAACACGAAATATGACTAAAGAGTCTTACAAAATGTTTTGTACATTCTTTTGTAGCGTATACATTTTAATAGTAAAAGCTTTTGACTTCCCGACACATTAAAATTTCCCATACTAATTTGGAGGTCCGGGAAACGAGTGAATATTAGAATAATCAAGAAATGTTTCATTAAGAATTTAACTACTTAAGACTAATTAGCGGTTATCAAAGACAGTGACTGGCTCCCATAAACAAAACTTATGAAAGCTTAACGACGTTCGCCTACAGCAGGATTCAAAAATAGTAGATTAAATTTCTTGGAACTTTTAAAATTAGTTTATAATAAACTTGTGCAACCACTGATTCTTTCACTTTATTAATTTTAAATCAACCGCTATTTTAAAACCACCCATTACATGCTGTGTAAATATTTTATTACAAACAATGTATGAAAATTTAATCAAGAAAAGTCTTGTTGTTATAAAATATGAGCTTATCTGTCCTCAACTGAGATAAACACGTAATTGACACAGTTCAAAGAATAAATGATGTCATTATCTCTGATGCAACCCGAAATTCCATGAACTGTTTTAACATCACCTTTTATAAAACCCGCTTGACCGGCCGGCGCTTTGAAATACTTAAAAATGCACTACATTTAATAAAAGCTAATGAAGGGTCCATCTCAAAACATTTACTCACCGCCCGGCCGGATCTCAATTTACAAATTACGGTCATATCAGCCTCGGCTATACCTCATTTATCTGAGTGGCTTGTTAGCCAGTATTTAATTCTGGCCTAATAAAGTTTAAATAACCCCTCGTAAAATATCTTTATACATTGTTATTTTGAATGTGAAAATTATCTTGCAACTCAACGAAGCTAGCTCACTAACAATGTTGAGGTATTTTCCACCCAAATTATATGGTCGGTGTTGGTTGGAACGAACGGCCTCAGCCGTCTCAAATACGTACGGTACCTATTTATAAAAAAAATAACTTGATACACTCCGTGCTCACCCTTGTAAATTAAGGCCGTTGAGCGTAAAGTGGAGGCCAATTAAGGAATTTATAGTCAAAATGTGCTGTAAAACAATAAATCCAATGGCTTTCGACAACAGGCCTTATTAATTACGACTTACGGCTTTTTGGGGCAAAGGGGACAAAGGGCAAGCTGTTTCTTAGTGAATAGCCTTATGTATATAATTATAGCAGTTTTAGTTTGGAACTCGTATAGAGCCATAGTTGCTTTGTTGGATTAGTTGGAATATAACTAATTATACACTTACAAGATTTCTCGATTAATAAAGTGCCATTTGTACATTATTTGTACACATAAGCATTTTTGTTAATTTGACCATTGACTGGAAAAATCGCGCAAACAAGTAAATTGAAATAATTCTCTTCCTGCTGAATAAAGCGTTTAATATTTTAATTTTCTAATACAGTTTCAGGATTTTGATATGCATGTATCAGGATGGCATCGTGCAGTCTAATCGTTATCTTTATTCTTAAAGAAGGTATATTTGCGTGCGTCCTAATAAAGGATGATTCACGCTAGACCGTTCCGTGTCGGGTCGGTCCATTTTCTAGTACAAGAAATCGACGGTCGTCGCGCGTCCTGTATTAGAAAACGGGCCGGCCCGGACACGGGACGGTCTAATGTGAATCATCCTTAAAACATAGTTGAATACCGATGTACTATACAATACTCTTTTAATTGCACAACCTCAAAAAAACACAGTAAAGTACATAATGACAATGAGTCGATGCAACAACAGGCGGTAGGAGAAATAATATCTAAGCATCGTGATTCACGGTAGGTGATGCAGAGATAGTATATGGAACCTAACAAAAAATTAGAACAGCTAATGCTAAACTTACTAGTGATAAGATGATTATGTAGTTTAGGAAGCTTTTTATTTAATATACGTCGCTAAATACCTACGCAATGTGTCACTTCACATTGCAAGGCAGATTCACTCGCATAATCCCGCCAAATGTAGAAAGTAGGGTCTGTACCTTTTAATCTGGAATTCTGGATCCGACTTGTACGGAATTATCCGGCTCTTCAATTGATTTTGGATTTGGCTTGCAAACCTAGTACCTAAATTAGGACAATAATAAATTATACAGCTAGTATTTCAACTCTGTATTCCGCTTAGATATCTGGTTTAAATCACGCACAATCGGGACTCGATCACGGCCGCACTGTCCTGATTGTTAAACGAAAGTGGCGGTATACTGTTTACAACGGGGAAAAGACATAAATCTCTCTAATTTATATCCGAAAACATAATAAGAGGAGTGTTATTCACGCAGTATAGCTAGTATGTCCGGCCTTGGTATGGGCCGCAAGTAATTTATAGCACAGACTTCTAGCGTATATAAAACTAAATAAAGCTCATGAAATAGCTATAAATTGACTTACAAAGAAAGGCGATACTGTAGGGTTAGAGGGGCTTTTAGTGAAACGTCACGTGTGCTCGGTGCGCAAGAGTTATAGGTGTTTATGACCAAACGCTGACATTATTTATAACAGCAACACAAACAAAAAGTATCCTTTATTTTGCATGATTAATACTTTGCGTACAGTACGTAAGACAATGTATGTGGTACATTATATTATAGTATTAGCGCTGTAGTATTAACACTATTAACGTTGTAACAAGGCGAGACTTTTATTTACATATTCTACTTTATATCCTACATGAATCTATTACTGATTTATTTCTTCAAGACATTGCATATATGTGACACTAATAAGGTGCAAAATAACACGTTGCTCTTAACTAAAAATTAATCTTATTCAAGTCTAAATTGGCGCAGCAAGTTACGACGGATGTCAAATTATAACGACCGAAGATTATACAAAACTCCACACCTAATAAGACCCGTCTGGTATAATAGCCGGCGTTTATCGCGAGGACCGATTTTAATAATTACATAACACTTCCTGACCGTACGAAAAATCACACCTTTAAGGCTCAAGTTAAGGCGACAGTATAACCCTCAAAATTTTGTCTCGTTTTTTCGCTAATCGCTCTACATTCTATGCTCGTTGCCCACACACAGAAACTTTCGAAATTCTGTGTGAAAAGAATTTGATTAACCGATAGGTACTCGTAATTTCAAACATGTAAATTATGAAATTTTGGGTATATATTTTGTTATCACTCTCATTTTACTGATATTACTCTGTACCTAAGGGCCTAAGCCACACTAGTGACTTGTGGGCGACTTGGAAGCGAGGCGAGCAATCAGCGAGTTCGCCGCGCGAGCGCAACGATTTCGCCGCGAGCGCGCAGCGAGGTCGCCGCGAGCGGGCAACGAAGTCGCTGCGTACTCGCGGGAACATCTCTATACTCTAGATGCGGCGAACTCGCTGCGCGCTCGCCTCGCTTAAGGCGGTGATAAGGCCTTAAAAACAGTAGTAGAAAAACAGAGTTATTATTGTTTGTTGACATTCTATTAACTATCCACAAAAAAATCTAATAATGAAATTAACTACGAAATACAAATGGTTATCATAATCACAATATTTTTAAGAAGATTTTGATGGTTAATTTTTTAAGCCATAGGACCTTAAAATCGGATACTCATCCCAACTCCAACGTGACATACGCCTTAAGAGTCCTTTCGTTACGTTTCTCCGTCGGAATGACTAAGAGCTAACAAGGTGTCATTATAAGGATGTTGACCTCACTTTATCGATGTTTTTACCGTCTTATTACGTTTGGCAATGCCGTCGACGAAGATTAAGCTTTTTGCCATTTGTTACTATTGCATTGCAGCTAAATAGTAATTTGCAGATTTTAATGGCACTTAGTGGTAGTTACAATGTTAACGAGGTGTTAACAGTGAACGTGATTTAACTCATTTAATTAAATTGTTACTTTTTGCAAAAAAAATAGGAATTCAAAAATAATTCTAGATTATATTAATGTATATACAAATTAATAGACATACTGAAATTGATATGTATCTTTAGAGTTTAAAGAATGATGTTTGTGAAAAAAGGAAATGTAAAAAAGCCTTTTCAGAAATAATAAGCTTTGACATTGTTTTTATCGTTAACAATTCTCCCGCACTATACAATATCGATATCGAGCTTCCCGCGGTGTTTGGGCAGGTGGCGAAACACACAGACAAAGGCTCGTATCATTATTCTGTCTCGTTACCGGCGCCCGCGCATCAAACGAGGCGCGATATAATTCAAAAGGTGTAATTACGTTGTGTACTAATATGCCCTTGGCGGCCCCATGGTTTTGGTGATCCGTTGTTTGGGAAGTATTTTGGTCAGTTGTAAAAATACAATTGGTATGAATTGTTACTAAGTTGAAAAGGTGAGGTACCTATTTCATACTGTTTTATATCTATATAAGGAGCTCTTGTTTGTGATTTGGCATGTTTTGTGTGTCCCGTAGTCCCGGCCATTTATAGAAAATATAATATCTAGAGTAGGTACCTAATTTGCATTCGGTTAAAGTTTTTTTGCAATAAATAATAAACATTGGCAGCTCGTTCTACGGCATATTTAAATGGAAAAATAAAAATGACTAAAGAAATACGTAATCGGACCTAGGTTTATATAACAACTCCTTATTACCTCATGAAAACGCTTGTAAAATTCTATGAGTTCACTCCGAGTACGCTGTATAATGTTTGTAACTAGTACAGTCAGCAGCAATGGTCGCTACGCGGGCGAGGTGTTCAAAATAATCTACACACGCTCTTATTCCTTTATAATAAAGACGTGTGAAGATCATTTTGAAAACCTCGCCCGCGTAGCAACCATTGCTGCTGACTGTACGTATCAGAAACATAAAACTCAATTAATGATTAACTAATAAGAAAATAAAAACGTTCTTCTGAATAAGGATTTTATTTCTAGATTAAATAATTTGTAACGTGACTCGTAATATTATTCCGTCTAGCACAAGTCAACTCAATAATTTTGTTTCTCTAATAATATTTAAGTCTGTTTATTTCGGTCCATTTTACCGAAACTGATATAAGGGCTATTAATCTGCCACTATATAAAATGTCAACATTGTACTTTGACGGCTGCTTTAGCCTCTTTGGTAGTGAGTCACTACCGTACCCTACCTACGAAGCTGGAGGTCCCGGGTTCGAATCCCGGTCAGGGTATTTATTTGTGTGATGAACACGAATATTTGTTCCTGAGTTTTGGATGTTTTCTATGAATTTAAATATTTATTTATCTATATAAGTATGCATTAAACTAGTACCCACAGTCTATACCTAGTACAGACTCTGTACAAGCTTCGCTTAGTTTGGGACTAGGCCGATTTGTATAAGATATACACAAACATTTATGTATGCTGGTGTTCTGTTTGTTTTTCTTGTGTGTACTTGATTTTTGCAATAATAAAGTGTTTACTACTACTACAATTCTATATAGTTTGATCGAATTAACGGTCATAAAACTACAATTTCACACCATCAAATAGATTATTGTAATATCTGACCATTTAAATAGTACTTACATTTTGAAGTATGCGGTATGCCTGCCAATGATTAATAATGATTACTAAAACCATCAAATGACCTAAAAACCTCAACTTCCATTCGATGAACTCATCAAAGAAAAACTTAAAGATTATCACATTAGCGAGCTAGTTGATAATTACCATGTACACCAAACTAGAGAATATCAAAATTAAAATTATCTCTATGTTAATAGGAATAAGAGTCAATTGTGTTGGTAGGTGTACGTTGATGGGCGTTCACACATACATCATGTTGTTTAAGACGTTACTCGGAATTAGTGATCAGGGCAAGTTCAAGTTAATAGTCTTCAACTGTTAATTTGGTAGATCTGTTATCCGTAATAGATGATCGTGAGAGTGTTATGGGAGTAACAACCCATCTGCGGTTATATTCGACCGATTTTGGATATATTTATTTAATTATTTATTATTAAATATTTATTACACAAACCAGATCTTAACGTATAAAAGACGGACTAAATGCCATGAGGCATTATCTTCAAGTCAACATCCAGGCAAAGCGGAAAGATTGTAGGTGTTGCAACAAAAACCACAAAAACGGCTAAACCTTCTACCAAATAATTTACTATACCAACAAAAATAATTACATAACCGTTACATACTGTAGTAGGTAGGTTGTTTGTTGATCTGTATCGCTTTGGCGATTAGCTGTTAGTTACAGATATGTGCCCTGAAAAACATTTTACACCACACCTTGCCAAAAAGCGCGTTTTTCTGCACGCTGCGCGATCAGAAAAACCCACTTTTTGGCCAAGTGGTGACGTAAAATTGTGTACAAAACACGGGTCGTAAAACAGAAAGCCCTCTCTCGCATATTTGATATCGGCCTTTCTTTGTTTTACAACCCTTGCATCGTAAATAACTATTACCCTTACCTATTTATAAATTTATCAAACAACAAAACATTTGTACATACTCTAAAGGAAGGCCCCGCAAAACTGTTTTCAACAGTTTATCGGCAGGAATATTGTTTATAAAATAATTCGCCAGTCAGTCTGCAGTCAGCAGAGGTTCAAAGTTCAAAGCCGATGGCTATGTTACAAAAGGTGGTGTGGTAGATTTTTTTAACATTGTGTGGATGGATGCAACTGAGTACATATCAAAAGTAGCACGAAATTGCCAACAAGGGACAATTTTTTGGCAGCTACTAAACCAATAAATTATTGGACTTTTTTTCGAATCTTGCTCGTATATTCTCTCTATACCATACATCCTAGCGTAAGTTACTACTACTAGGATATTAAATGACATGTAATTCTCCGTCTAATATATATACCAAAACGTAATAATTTGTTTATGTTATCGCTTTAACTTGAAATAAGACTGTTACAATTTGAGATTAGAATTGTTCTTGTAGACAGTGTACCTACCCAATAGTTTACGACATAAATCCTTTCAAACTTCATATTTTTTTCAAAACTACCTAAGAATCTATTAGAAACTAATCCTTTAGGTTTATAATCGTTTATTCCATTTATGACAAAGTAGTGGTCGGTGCTCGAGGTCACAAACTTGGTTTAAGTATTCATTGGGCGAACATTATAAACAAGTCTGCAAAAATGAGAACAAGTACAGTCGAGGGCATAAATAAATATGTATACAGTTTTGGACTTTATTTCTTTGAAACAAGGTCCAAAACTGTATATGTATAAATATTGGTACCCCGTACTTTCAGGCGACAAGGTTACTTAACTAGTACTAAAGTTGTTACAATCCGCCCTTAGGTATATAATAATACTGCATCGACTTGAAATCTTCTGTTATATCATGGAGCTGAAATTTATTAGCAAATTGCTCTGTAAGTGTTGGAATAAGTACAGAACTACAATGTATCAATAATTTGGAATACCAATCGACCTGTGACGCGGGCCACATTCACGACAGGGAAATAATTAATGGGGGTGAAACGAAACGAAATCTGTATTTAATATTTTACAAATTACTGATAAAATGATCTGACTCATTAAACAGATTCACGTTCCTTTATGTAACGGTAAAGTTTAATTATTAACACTGTACAGTCCGCAAGAAAAATGTGTGTAATCCAGTAACTTTGTCGTCTGAAAGCACGGGGCAGTGTGCGTCAAATCCAGTAGTTCTGATTTTTTGCAGACTTGTTTATGATGTTGGCCCAATGAATAAACCAAGTTTGTGACCTCGAGCGCCAAACGCACATATCTCGAACAACGAAAAAAAAAATTACAACCCTAGTGCTAGTTCCTGACCTTTATGTTCTTAAAGTAGACTTAACTTGCTTTTATGTATATGAGACTGGAATTGTTTCTGTAGACTCAATAGTTTCTGAGATAAATCCATTCAAAGTTTGAGAATTTCGAAAAAATTATGAAATTTGAAAAGCTGTACTTACCTCGGGAACTATTAGGTATACAGAGACCATTCTAGTATGATATTGTAGCAAATTTAGTCTACTTTAAAATAGATATTACATTATAATAATACATGTATCTGACGCTGAAATGTTAGTTGGGTGGAGCGCAATTCATTTTACTAGTCGATATATTTCAAGATATGCTAGACGTAAACGAGTAATTAGAGTAAGCACTAGACAATAAGCAGTAGATAAAAATAACGTTTTTCAGTTAGTTTGCCGACTGTACAATTGCGCAGAGACAGTATAGGTGCTGGCTATTATCATAAATCGTAAAAATGGGCGTGGTTCTTTATCGCAGTACAGCTTAAGTTAATGTTGGCCAGATATTGTTAATAAGGTAAGTAAGAGTTCATGCGTAATAACTTTGTGCTAAAGGTCAAAGTTAAATGAGAGAATGCAATGAAATGTAATAAATTTGAAGTTTCCGGTGGGTATTTATCGAAAAAAATTGACTGTAATCCGAAACTGAACATTGTGGAGGTCTATACTGTAACTGTTGAACCTATTGAGGCTATTTAAACTAGGGTGACCCGAAAATTTTGACCGCCAGTGCATATAGAATACATTCAAGACTCGGGAACCAATATTCGTGTTCATCACATAAATAAATGAACTGACTGGGATTCTAATCCGGGACCTCCAGCTTCGTAGGCAGGGTCTCTACAAAAAAGTAGGTAGGTGTAAGTTTATTTCTCAAATATTTGCAGAAAATTTATTTTATTAATGAATAGTCTTAAGTATTTAAAGCCATTTCCACTCATCAAGCATAAACCAAAAGTTATGTGTAAATAATCCATTCAAATAACAACTTTATTCATCTTCTAGAAGGTTCAGAATGCATTGGCAGTTTTTGAATCTTGTCAGAAACCAAAAATATACAACTATACCTTCTATGTATAATCATAAATAATCAGATGCTTTTAATTGGCTCACAATTCAAGCAACTCCTACATTCGACTTAGTGTAAAAAACGAGTAATCCTCATTATAAATAATACATAGACATCGAGATAATACCACTGTGGGTGTACCATAAACTAGATCTCGTTAGGTACTTAACTATCAAAATGATTAGCAGAAATGTACGCTGCCAATTTGTAATACATAGCCAAATCATTTTTAATTGCTAAAAAACTTAATGGCGTACGTAATAACAACATGTCAATCATGATTTTAAATCGCTATGCTTTATCTTGGTATGATTGCTTTCGATAGTAGATATTAGTCACGATGATTAATCCGCGAGTATTATTGCTGCTGGTTTGGCATGAGGTTATAAATATATCATAGTCATTAACAAACAGCATTTTAAAATAACATGTACACCTACAATAGCGGTGGCAACCAAGTTTACGGTCTTCATAAGGGTTAGGAGACACCGTAGCCTATAGATGCTTGCGACTGCGAATACTTTATTGACTTTAGGATTCGTTGTGCTGAAATTTTGATTTTGTTGTACATTTCATACATTGCCTGAATAATTATATTCAGGTATAGTGAAACGACTTTTAAATTAACTCTATTGCTATGCTATAAATTTTTTGAGATTGTTTTAAATATGCTCTATAGTAATTAGATTAAGTACAGTTAACTTGTGTTAGGTACTTCAACAAAGGTATAGAGGCAATATCTAATTATTACATGATTATTTGTAACGCGTCTTCTTATTTAATTAATTATCTAAAAACTAAATTCATTATCTTGCGAGTAATAAAACAATTCACTTCAGTAACAAGCACATCTTTGATTAGGCTGAATAGACTACTCAGGCAGTAAATTTTCAAAACCCACTAATGCAGTTCAAGAAACGAAATTTGAAATGCAAAATCACGTGAAAAATCTTGGAACGTAAACGTTTACGTGTGAGAGAGCCACTTTTAAAAACTACGTCCAAGTGCGGTCTCTGAGTTTTGCGGACGTGTTATCGTCTTTAGAAAGAGCATAGTGTGGATAAGACACTCCTGCGGGGTTAAAATCAGACGTTATTGTATTTCCATCTTTGTCGTTCGAGTTTTAAAGTAAGTACGATACAAACCTGTCCAAGGACATATTTGAACGCCGATTATCGATTTCCGATGTTTAAGGCAGGTGTTTGCCTTAAAATATGTCACGAGGTACCTACATGAAGATGAAGTCATCGCGATAACATGATGGGAACACGACACATTTGAACGTTAAATCGCGCTCCTGTAAGAGTCACATAGGGTGAGTTGCGGGAAAGAGAAAAAAAGCATAACATTATAATGAAGTCATTGCGAGATTAGTTTTTGAGGACGCCGTGGACAATTTAAGTGTCAACCTTTGCATGAATACAACAGTAGCTCTAGTATAAGTTTTTTCGAAACATTAACTAATTCGAACGCGTTTGCGTTTTGTCTCAAAATGTATGAAAGTGGTATTGAAATGTGAACAGCGCCTCTGGTGGTCACTAGTGGAAACTAAAACAGCGAGTATAACATTTGTTGCTAACCGACGAACGCGCGTATTTCAAACTCGGTGAGAGCGTTTTCATACATTTTGAGACAAAACGCAAACGCGTTCGAATTAGTAAATGTTTAGAAAAAACTTATACTAGAGCCACAGGATGTCTTCGTAACGTTACATCAATCGGCGTGCAACGTCTGCCGATATAGTCTGCAGATAGTTCTACGCCTGGGAAGAGACACGTAACACCAGCCGGGGATCTAAACAGAATTCCATATTAAAATTATCCAATCCACATTAACATGAACGTGAAGCACAAACGCATAAATAACGTTAACTATCGCGGACGCTCGTTGCACGTCGTATCTCCTACAAGTGAAACTCATAACATTCATAAAATGATTACGTGAGAAGAACCGACCGAGTCTAGCTCTCGGGATATACGACTGGTTTTCCAACGACGGGACACTGTGCCTATTTTTACTTAATCATGCAGGGAATGATCGTAACACTGTGTCGAATAGAGTACGGCTATTGGAGTCTTGAGAGCTTATATTCTTAGGAAGTTTTACGTTAAAAGTTTGGTGGTTTGAAAGAGCATTTGAGGTACACAATTGCACAACTACACACACGTGAAATTAATCACACCTTAGATATAAAGGAAACATTATTTCATAATATTTTTAGGTAATAAAAATAATGCAAGCACAATAAAACAGAAAAGTTGTAAATACGTTTGTCGCATTACGTCAAAACGACTAGAAACTAATTTTGAGGTGCCGCTTGGATGTAGTTACGATGACAAAGGTTCTGATAGATAGACGATATCGTAGGTAGTTTATAAAGGAAGTGGCTGTTAAATTAAATTTTCGTGATGATGGTTGATTCAAATCCTCAGATTAGATTAGATTTAGATTTATTTATTTCATAATATAAAAATACAGTATAAATTATCCTAAGTAAATTTATACGGCTTTATATTATGATCGGCAACGGATCAGTCGGATCAGTCAGGCAAAAAAAGTAGTACTTATTTTTAAATTAAAATTATGACTTTATAGAGCAAAATATCATGTCTTCAATATTAAAGGTACGTACCTCTAATAATGAACTTTCCCTTCATCCCGCATAACCTGATACATTCTGTTCTTCTCCAAATTACGGTAAACGAAAGTTTGTACAAGAGGTGATACACCAGTGATGTGATGATTGAACGGCTAGCACAGTCATTAAGAAATCTGAAAGTAAATCACATTGTGTATATCTTTGAAGAACTGATCTGGTGATCTGTCTATTTGTATACAATGTTTTGTCGTTCCTGAAAGCCGTTAATATTTATTGCAGCAACAGTACTAGTCACATTTCCTTTCCTACCATGTACGCCTTGTAAAGCAACAGTGTATAAACATCACTTTATGGCGAGATTACGAAAATCGCACTGGGACTCTAACATATTTATTCAGTTTATTCACACGCCGACCCACTATAAAAATGGCCCTTATATCGACCTTATCAATTTTATACGTTGGTGACATTGTTTTTCTACGACGTATTGGGATACTTTATCTGTTCGATATCAATAACAATAAAATAAACCCAGGTTTTATCTGAAAGTAAGCGCTCGAATTCTGTTGAGACGGCATTCAATGATAGTATCTTAAATCATTATTGTAAGCTGTATTCAAGTAATAATGATGTCATTATTTGTAATCTGAGAAGTTTGAAAGATTTTAAGACCGACCGATTTATAAAGCTGGTACTTAACTTCAATGCAATGTTTTTATTTTATTCGTGTATTTCTCCTCATTAAGTGTACCACTAAGTATATAATTTTTTATGTAGAAAAGTACAAAAAATGTATAAAGCCTGTATATTTATTTATGTACTAAGAAAATATTTACAAGGATATTTAACAAAAATAACTTAAATAATAGTTTTTAACTGCCTAAAATTATCTCTAGAATAATAAACTATTCCATTTCTGAGACCTACAATAATTCAGCCTTTAATGGGTTAACTTTGGTACGCAAATCAGTTATTCAATGTTTACTGTAGTTTTAATATTTAAAAGATCTCTTCCAGGCAACCTGTGGGTTTTTACGTTATCTTGCTTGATGTTTACATTTGAAATATTATTATTACTGTTTTACAGCCTTTATACCAATTAATACATCCTGTATACTATCTACCACAGTCTCTTATCGTCACGTTTCCTTATTTTATGTAAATAAATACAAATTTGTTCCCGTGAGGAGGTCTTTAAAAGTATTATTTGTAATTTAATTTATTATGCGGCCATAGTGTGTTTTGCCCGAAACATTAACGAAGTAGCCTCATATAAATTGTCGTTTTATCTACTAATACGGCCCTTATTACTCTTTTAGTAAATTCGTTTATTTGTATAATGTTAAATGTTATGGTTCGATGAAGTTTATTGCTGATGCCTGCGATTTGACACGTTATAACAATAACGACATAAAAGTTATACAGTTACTTTATAAAATATAAGATATTCTATTTATTACGCATAGCATTGTAGATTACGTTTGCGTACAAATTAAAACTAAAATAAAATGGGCATTCAGTGTTAAATTTTGGAAATAGTACGGTTATGTGAAATAATATAATCGGTATTCGTTATTAGCGCATTTAAATCCAGATTTAATAGATTTGTAAGCCTGGAGCTATCGACGAATTTGGTGTAAACTACACTTTATGAAGTAGCCTTATAATTTAACTGCCTTAATATTTTTAAAAGTATTATCTCTCACAGAAATATTATATCCAACACTTTCATATTTTAAAACTTCAAACCCACGTTCAATACTTAGGCGCTTTGTTCTCGGGCTCATTAAGCGCGCCGTCGACTCTATTAAGCAAAAAATTAAACAAATAAAAAAGCAAATAAAAAGCAGAGACTGGCGTCCCAGCCATTCGGTCGCGAATAAAAGTGTTTAATTAAACGTTGTTATTGATGGGGTTCGCTAGATGGCGTTTAATCAACAGCCTGCACCTCGTACTGAGTTTCTTTGAGACTGTCCCTGATATGCACATAAAAAACAAGACTTTACAAAATGCTCGGGAACATTAAACTTTTACTAATATCATTGAGTAATAGAAAATATGACGTAGGTATTCGTTTTTACTGATTTTTTCACTGCGTAGTCAAAAGTAGTAACCTAATCGCGGGATAGATAAGAATATTTAAAGAAATTTATTTGAACATGTAAAGGAATGCTATTACGAGTACCCTTTTTTACGAGGTATGGTTCCATATAGACAATATCTAGAAAGTTACACATGCTTCATAAAAATGTCCGCAACGTGGGTTTCATTGAATGCGCAATAAGCAACGGTAATAAATTTCGTCCAAAAAATCAGCAACAAATCTTGTCAAAAATAACGTGCTTATTAGTCGGTGTAAATGAAGGGGCAGTTGCAACTAAAAATAAACTTACCAATCGTGCGTCTGTACTGTACATACATCTAGAGGGGCTTTACTTTATTTTTAATTCGACTTAATTGTCGGAGTTACGAGCCGGCCCGAGGCTCGCTTAATGCTGCAAACCTTTATTGGACTCTGTAGGACGGAGTCGATCGTAATTGGTGAAAGGACGTGACGTTTAAGAATCGGAACACTTTGTTTTGCTAATTTGTGATCAATGTGGGCTGCAGAGTAGGAATAAGTATATAAAAATAACAACTGACTCGAGCAACGGTTTCGATAGCTCGCTGGTTAAAGCCTACTGACACAGAGTGTCAGTTGAGTCGTTGGTTCAAATCCAAGCAATATTATTAGTTTTTTTTTTTTAATTTAATTGTCTTTATGTTATAATATTCTTTTATACCCGACCACGAAAGTAATCATTATCATGAGTCAATTTCACCAAACGGGCATTTTTGTCAAATACCCATGGAATTTTGAAATACCAATAATATATAGAAAATTTTATGCTGATAATTTGATAAAAAAATTAATAAACACAAATTTTCTTACGGGGTACTTATACATATAAAATTACGGAAGTTATTGCAATTTGAAAATTTGACCTGGGCACGGGAATTTATCTGTCCATGGGAATTGCCTTTTCTTAGTAAAAATTGTATTAAAATTATTATTTACCATCTAATTTATCAAGAATTATGAAGTTCAATTGTATCGTAGTTATTTAGCCTAATTTTACCAATCATGGGTTCAAGTTTCAACCGAGGAAATTTATATTAACCAAAAATCTATATTTTAAGTTAAATTTCTCTTTATACAATCACATATCAACTTCTTTGCAGAAAATCATACAAGTATTAATATTTAAAACTATCACTAAATGCAGATGCACATATAGACGCTCGCAACTCCAAAAGCGTCACGGGCACGTTGCTGACCTTTTATAAAATTTGAGATGTCCGCTTACTTGTTTGTCACCGTCGTTGTATATAAAATGCGTATGTATCGATATATACCTACATGATTTTATGTACATAATGTTCATTGACTTTGTTTATTGATTCTTTTCAAATATTTAAGAAGCTAAGTGTAATGTAGAAGATGGCCTGTTTTTTTTAAATAAACGCATAAACTACAACTCTAATCGATATACTTAGTACAGATTATATTTATTTATGCATTTCATCCATAATTATTGTTATTAAATGCGGTTTATTAACAAAATAAGTGACCCTTCCCAATTCCCGTGCCCCAAAATCAGCTGTTTTGGGTAAACAAGCTATGGGAATTAGGACACGGGAATTGGAAATCGATATAAAAAAATCATAAAAAAATCAAATCACATGTTAATAATATTTTAAGTTATCGTTTATATAGAGACACCAAAGTGCTTTATAATTCATACATATGTTAATGATTACTTATGTAAGAATTTGAATTTCTAAGGGCCACCGAAATTGCAAACAAAAGCAAAAAAATTGTCGCCCACCCAGAAACCGAAGTACTTAGGTGGTTTACTCGAACTTAATGCGGTTTGCTATATATAATTTTTAATATATAATAGATGACATTTGAGAGCACATGTGAAGCGACGCGAAGCTGATCAAATGTAAACGATGGCTGCCAGGGACCTTTGAATTTTGCCGAAAAAATTTAACTCTCGCGCTCGGACGATTTTTAAACATCAATTACAAGTTATTCACCACAGTGAAGTGAATAGTGTCTGTGCTCAGTGATAGTAAATATAATCGAGTTAAAGTTTTTGATACGAAATCAGTGATTCTAATGTACAGTTTTTATAGGAATTTTTGATTGATTCAAAACTCGATGCCGGACAGGGCACGGAGTCTTAATTTAAGCGTTTAGGTATTTTTTAATGTATTTTAAAAACAAATAAGTCAGTGAATTTGAGTGGACCTCAACGTGGAAACATGTATTATTTGTGAAAAAAAATAAATGGTACGTATTATCTCATGCTACACTACGATTTTCAGCTCGGACACAAAAAAAATCGAGTTTAGAAAATGACCCTCATATTAGTAAAAGCTATCCATGATGATATACATATACTTCACACATTCATAAAAATAAGCCTCTGAAATAGTATCACATTTTATCAAGGTATATTAAATAAATATTCGTAGAATGCAGTAACACAGCAAAACCATGTCCCGTTTCCTCAAGACAATAGTTTCGCAAGAATGTAATTGAAATGTCAGCCTTAATTTGTATCTAACTTCGTTTCAAGACTTCACGTTCACGTTTTGTTATACCAATAAAAACAGTAAGGTAGGTTTTTGGCACCACGATATTTTTTGACATCCATATTCCATACAATATCCAAATCATTATTTCACGCTTACCCTTGGATAAGCGATTTCGTTGAATATGGCGCTGATACCCTAACTAACGAATCGAACCCTAATGGCTCACATTAAATTTAAATTACTGAGAAAGTAACACTGGTCCAACATATACTGATGTTCTTAAGCAACCGTTATAATATTTCGGAAAAAAGCTGTGCGGGCGTTGAAAAAAATGTTCTTGTATGTGTCCTCAATATTATGATTTTATAAAGAAATCAAAATCAGGAACAAAATCTAGGCATTTGTCTTTGAAAACTATTACAGCTGGAGAGCTCTTACAATTACATTCGGGTTTCAGAAAGATACATCGGGTATTGGCGGGGTATATGATATTTTGAATTGACGCTCAGAGACCATTTACATCTTTGGGATACTTTATTAAATTTTGTTATTCAGACTGAGACCTTATACATCTCTAACTATACTGATATTGTAATATTTGTAATAATTAGTATTTTGACATGAAAAAATATTATATTCTTATTGTCATTATTTCTTAAATTGTAAATTAATTTTTCTCATGAAAAATTTAGCATATGCTTGTATTGTCAGACTTTATTACGAGTAAATTGTAAATTGACATGTAAGAGTGCCCTTGTGGCATATTTGCAGAATAAATGTTTGAATTTTGAATTTTGATTTTTTTGATATAATACGGTTATGCGATTTATTAATGAATGAATGAATGAATGAATCGTTTATTTGTGTAAAAAAGGGTAAAAGTTGGTGTTACATATTGTTGTCCATCCTTATTTTGCCATGATACAGGGCGTACAAATATTCTTAATTAGTCAATTGTCCTAGATTTATGTCTAATATAAAATCGTCACTTACAAATTTATTAACAACAAATAAATAATTACAGAATTAAGTTATAAAATTATACATTAGCATTACCACATACATTAAGCGACTCGACCTGATAAAAAAAGCTGACAAATGACATTTGACAGTTTCCATATAAAAACGGGTTAGGTGAGCTGTGAGAGGTGACAGGTGAGGACGAATTGATTTGTGAATAACAGCCCTGATGTTAAAATGAATGTGGAATTGTCATTGTCAGATGACAGTCTCTAAGTGTCAATACAATGAATCCTACACTCAATAAAGGGTCGGCATCGCGCTCGTGATTCTTATATGGAGTCTTAAGCGTCCATATGCTAAGGTATCTGCTCACCATACCGTAAGCTTGTTTTACACTGTTGGTGGATATAAAGAACTAAAAATATTTTTTACCCCACTGTTACTGTTATTAATATGCCAGTGTGGCGACGCCAGCGCTGTTACGCGAAGTGTTAGCAAGAATGCGTTTTCATTAATTTCAAATTTTCTTACAGAATGACGTCATTTGTTAAACGAACGTTGCGTCGTCGCGACGTTACGAACTAGATGTTTTTTATTATTATGGATGTGATGACATAATAAGTGATATAAAGACAAACTGTTGCACAATTTTTTTAGCTTGTCGGTCATTTCTGAACTATATAACAAAGAATTAAATGTCGGAAAAAGTTGTTATTGTAATGGGCAATTTGCTGAATGACATCATATTTTATCATGAACATTATGCTTTTGATTACTCGTAATAACTTAAGCTTAATTAAAAAACCGCCTTTTTATTTTTCAAATATGTACGTTCCTTATGATTCGTATCTCTCTTATTCTCTGCTTATTGCATCTGGTCCTAAAAAGAACAATCTTAAATACTCTTTAATGCAATAATAGTAAATGAATAATACTTGGCTTATTGCCAGATTATGTGACTCTAGACATGTCATGTGTAGTATGTTTGAATCTCATGTTTCTCCCAACGCTCCATCCCTATCTGCAAAGTCGATCACAGCTTATCAACAAGCAGGGGTCAAGTAACGTTACCTAAATTATTTACGCAGATATCCAACCTTTGGTTCAAATCCGTCCGACTTACGGGCCCTATTCACGACCCAATTTGGAAAGTAAGATTATCTGCGGAGGGCAAAGGTGACGCATGTCAGGAGGTTCCATCAAAGTTGTACTAATAACGAAGTGCTAATTTAAGATCTAAGGATAACTAAATTCAAAAACAAGTTGTCGTTTTATTCTTTCAAAAAGACTTTCTTAAAAAAGCATTCGATTTTGTTTTAACACATACCTAAATAAAGCAGTAATTGGTTAACGGACAAAGAATAACTAAATGTTTGTTAATTCCTGAAGCGCTTTTGATGTAAATTTGTATACAACAAACAAATAATTTACCTTCACACATCTTGTTACTAAAGAATTTGAAGTATCTTATAAAAAACGAATAACAATGTTGCGGCAATGAACAATGGAAAATAATATTGAACTTGTACAGTTCTTCACGTTGCGTCTTTAGCTTCAATTACTTTTTTGCGTGCAACTGAATGTAGCATGTTATCTCAGGCTAAAGGTAATATGTACGTTCTTGCCGTATATGCAGTAAATGCGTTTTTATTTGGGACGATATTGCACATATCCTGCGGCTAATTCCGAGGCATAACCAGACCGCGGGTGCGCCCGACATTAATTTCGTAATTAAGTGAACGATTAAATCGATTGTTTAATTCGATTGCGGGCGCTATACTGAATTCTGGTTGGGTTAAGTCGGTTAGTTTTTTAAATGTTGCTAATGTGGGTTTAGTTTATACTCGTAGCCAAATTTTTATTGTTATCACATCAGAATTTATGGGCAATATTAAGGCAATATTTTTTAGTTTTTATGAATTAGCCGCACTATTAGTCCGAAGTATAAACTAAGATTAATGTAATTTTAAAATTAGTATTTTAGAGAGGTAGGTTATTTTTATTTGTAGGTAGGTACAGTCAGCAGCAATGGTTGCTACGCGGGCAAGGTGCTCAAAATGATCTTCACACATCTTTATTAAAAGGGAATAAAAGCGTGTGTAGGTAGATCATTTTGAACAGATTGCCCGCGTAGCAACCATTCATAGTGACTGTACTATTTTGTTACAATACCAGTCTAAAACTGGACTAGGAGCTGAATAATAATAATTATGGCAAACGTTATCATACAGGCAACCAGAAATGTAATTGCTATACTTTACCAATATTTCGAAATAAAAAAAAAAAGTGTTATTAACAGTGCTTCATACAACATAGATAATGATACTTTGAGACAACATGCAAATGTCGGTATAATTCACGATCGAGTGTTAGTTATGATAGAAACAAACAAAAATATGCCGTTGTCTTTAAAAAGTCAATCTAATTTGAACTCTATTCTACCCGACTCAAAAGTGTGCGGTGTATTTCGTTGGATGACTACATTGTTGTTTTATATTGACGAAATATAATGACTACGTATGCTCTTTTTCTCGTGTGGAGTGGAATAATGGTAATAATAGAGCAAGTTAAGTAACCTATGGGTGTATAAACTTGTTCTAGTAATTGTCTTTCAACTTTGACCTTAAATTGTGTAACACAATATCTATTGCTCACACTTTTAAGAAAACTATGTTTTATCTTGCTGTTTTTCTATGAGAAGTTGTTAATGTAATTATAGTAAGTGTTTGAATTTATTTAGCAAAAATGTATCTACTCAACAAAAATTTAAAGGTCCGGACGTAGTTAAAATACTTAGTGAGTAAAATAGCGCCATTTCTCACGCAAATAGTGATCAAATTTTATTCCTCGCAGAGCTCTGTAGCTCTAGTATAAGTTTTTTCGAAACATTAACTAATTCGAACGCGGTTGCGTTTTGTCTCAAGATGTATGAAAGTGGTATGAAAACGTGAACAGCGCCTCTGGTGGTCACTAGTAGAAACTAAAACAGCGAGTATAACAGTTGTTGCTAACCGATGAACGCGCGTATTTCAAACTCGGTGAGAGCGTTTTCAATACATTTTAAGACAAAACGCAAACGCGTTCGATGCGCGCGCGACGCGTTAATGTTTCGAAAAAACTTATTTATTTATTTAATCATTTATTTCAGGCATCTGTGGCCCATAATACAAATACCTTAAAGACTAACATACATATTATATCATACTACATACTACCCTACTATTATACTAGAGCCACTGCTTTTTGCTAGTAATATTATGTAGGTACTCGCAACAACAACAACTCGTGTAAAATAATAAAGCACACATTAATTAACGTCGATACAAGTCAATAGAGCTTAGGGCATATAATTTAATGATCAATAAATATAAATTTCAATTACCCGATTACTAGCGATACATCGTAGTGTAACAATGTATATGAGCCGCCATCTTTACTGTGTAACGTATGTGAGGTTTGCACAACGAGCTAGGAAGTTTGAAATAGTTTTATTATTTTACAAATAGAATAAAATTACTGTATCTACCGTATCCTCCTGTGGATCGCCCCAAGTACCGCTGGGAGGATGTGGTGGATGCTGGAGAGAAATTGCGTAGGACCAAGCAAAGTGGCGTACTCTTGTGTCGAAGACCAAGACTTATTTTGATTCGTCATGCCAGCCTAGTTATAGTTAGTAAACGCCATTAAACGTCGTGTTCGCCAATAAACCTTGTGTTTGGCGAACGGATATTAATGTAAAACTGTATCTAACTTTTTTGGTAAATAAATTAAAAAAAAAAAGTATCTACCGAATTATGGAATAATGTTCTGTGTCATTGTTTATAACAAACTATTATTACTTAGGCGTTACAAACGGTTCTGTTTGCGTGATGTTTATATAAACAGCACAACTTACTGCCAAATTACTGCTCCAGTCTCACTCGCACTGGTCAAATAAGGAGATGGATAAATTTTCTCGCGTCGTGCCGCGACGTCAGGTATATTTTTCTGAAAATGTACGAGCTGTTTTATAAAATGACAAACAAAAAGCATCGAATAGCAAAAAAAAAAATAGACAATGATTTTCTATGCAGCTACTTCTTCTATACCGCCCACTGGGGCATTTGAAGCAAGGCTTGAAACCTACTTTGACAATATACATGTCGCAGGCAAATCGTATAATCCGCCGTATTACATTATGCCTGGTGTCTTACAAAACAGAGCTGTTTTGTATTACGGCGGGTCAACGATTAGACGGATTGAATACGGCTGAATGAAAGTCCGCCGTAATTTGTTCGGCGATTTGCGTTCTTCAATTCGCCTAGCCTTAATGCAAAAAAGCGGTTCAGTCAGATTGTATAATTCGCCGTAATACATTACGGCTAGCCTTTTTGCAAAATAGCGTCGTTTTAGATGTTACCTCTTTGACAGCTTTTAGTTCTCATTTCTAACACTCGCAGCGCTGTTTAGCAATGACAATCCGGCCATTTTGTAAAACGGCTAGCCGTAATGTAAAACGGCGGATTATGAAATCCGGCAAATAAAATCCGGCTAAACGTGAGCCGCCATATTGTAGAACGTATTGCAATGACGATCCGGCTAAACGTTATTAACCCGCCGTATTACAAAACGGCTCTGTTTTTTAAAACGGCTAGCCGTAATGTAAAACGGCGGATTATACAATCCGGCTGCGACATACATATTGTCAAGCTTTCAAAGTAAATAACTTTACTGAGTTAGCTGTCATACAATTTACAAGGCTTACGTAAGCTACATTCTCATGAGAATGTCATCCGAGGGGTATTCCATGGAATACCCCTCGGCTCGATATAATTTTGTCCACCGAAGCGGCTACTCACTCTCCTAACTTTTGTAACTCCACGTTAATAGCCTTAATAGACCTATGTAGGCTCCGGCAAACAGACCCTAAGCCTGGTGCACACGTGTACGCCGGCATAGGCGGTGTAACGTTGCACGGCGACAATAATTTAACGTCACTGGCACTTGCATTGAAACCGCACCACAATTTAAGAGCATGCAATAAGGGAGCCAGCATTGTCTGCTAGTGTCTCGTGTTACCCGCATTCGTGTACTACGCTTTATGCCTGACTTAATCTAGTTTGTGAGCCTTTAAAGTTGTGTTTGGATTGAAGTGCTGGCTTTCGGCTTGGTAGTTCAACAGATTGATAAGACTCGGCGCAGAAGTCACTTTAAACTTTTACTTTGTCGATTAGTCGAGTGACGCTGATCATGGAAATAACTGCTATAAACATAGCACTATTGAAGGTAATAAAGAATTCAGACCAAGATCGAAAAATTGGGTTAAATGCTTATAAAAGAAACATGCCAACAATTTCTTTTAGCGAACTTAGATAAAATATCCAATGTTTTTCTTTCCAGGATTCCACTCCTAAGAAGTTAAGCCACAATAAAATAAAACGGAGCTTTCCTATAATTCCCACAAATTCGACATTAAGTCAAAACCCCTCGCTTTCTATATCGTCCGTAATGACCTTATTTAGACGGAACCTCAGACAAGTCCCAGCAAAGCGAAAAAGTTTTGCTCTATCTAAGATAGTCATTAGGTTCCTTCGTAATGCCAGCTCGCGAGCGCTCTTCAATCTTTCTATAATGATGTTCCTACACCCGTGTATCGTAAAATTTTGGTAATATACAAAAATGTATTTAGGGTTCCTATGTGATTTCATAATCAAGTACATACTTATTTATGGCAACGCAGCATCTTTTTATTTCCGGGTGAGTAAAATACACTTATTTAGAATTTTGTGTGATTTATTGTTTCGGCTAGATTGACTTGTTAGGTACCACTATAGAACTAATATCTGGCCGAAAAATTGCAAGCATTCAGTATGAAGTAACTACTATAACGAAAACCTACATTGCACATTCAAGAGTAACCAAATTGGTTCTACGAATTCTACACAAAACATTCTTTGGTGCATTAACACAATATCGTCAAAGTTTTAAAAATAATATTCAATGTTGAAGCCAAGTATTTGCAGGTTCCATATACAAGTTATAAGATACGTTTCAGATATTGTTCCTACATTCGTGATCAATTTGTGCAATGTGTGGGCTTGGCCGAACGATCCACGTAAGAGGATTGCCTCTCGATAAGGATATAGCAACGAATTCACTGTAATTTGTTTTTTTTTCTCACGAGCACAAATCTGAATAGATCTCATGGTAACTTTGGGATGCCGCGGTTTATGCCTCACGAGTGTGAGGTGCTTATCCGAGATGGTGCAGAAAATTGCTTATTTGAATCTAGTCATCTAGTTCCTGTGAGCTATTGAGCGCCATTTTGGATTACGAGTTTTCGCACTTGCAGTTGAGCGCTGGCCTGTAATGATGTGTAATAAATAACTCAACTATATTCCCTCAAAGATATTATTGGAGCGTTTCGATTTTTAACATCTTTTACAAAGTCTACGCTTAGTAAAGTTTATTGGGTTGCCAACAAAAAATATAGGTATAGGTGAAGTTGTGGCTTATCGAGCACACTTTTTACAGCTACAATGAATTTAGTACAAAACCAGTACTATGATATATGTATGCCTGGTGTCATTAAATGTTTGTGTGTACAATTACCTACAAAATTTACTGTATACTTTTATTGCAATTTTATTATTGAAAATTTATTATGTATTTAATTTTAATTTTTATAATTTAATTATGACATATATTTTTTATAACTTTTGACATGTAATACGAATTATTATGAATAAATAAATATGAATATGAATATGAATATGAATATGAATATAACATTTTTCCTTAAAAATAAATAAATCAAAAATGTAAATAAAATTTAGCTACTTATTTAATGAGTTGTAGTACACTTATTTGCACGTAGGTAATTAAATCAGGTAACAAGGGTTACTAATAATGAATTTTAGAATAATCTCTTTGTAAATCGCAACCTTAGCGCGCTCGCACGTCAAAGTATAAAACTGCATCGCCACAAGCTATGAAGCTGTACACTAAATTATAAAGTCCCGCTTCAGACCATAACAGCGAACCGTGATCTTTAAAAACTGCAACAACTGCCGTGTAATACCGCTCAGTTTAATAAAACTCGAGTTTCACAAGTTATAGTTGACAGGTAGTTAAGGCCAAGCGGCTACTGTCGTTCACTTTTCAAAGCCTTCTGACTTAGTTCTTCCTGATAATTTCTGTGCCGGAAATTAAACGTTGCGGCGCAAGGGAAACGGGAAACTTTAAATGAAAAGTGTTAACTTTTCTCCCTGTACATTCCTTGACGAATTTGTTTATGTCGCGATTATCTTGTAATCTCGCCTTCCACCCTTTTAGGAACTTTAGCAAAAGGAACTTAATGGCGTCGTTGCTTTAGGAAAATGACCGGCGTAGAAGACTTCGTCATTGCCTACTGGCTAATTGAATTTTGACCCTTATCTACCTACTTTAGATACCTTTTTCCGCTTAGCCACGTTCTATGTAGCATTTCAATTTTGTAATCTATGGACTTTGTCTGGAATAAAAATTATTTCATTTCATTTCATTTCATTACTCTACCTAACACCACATTCATATGTTAGTTTATTTTTAATATGTTAGTTTACTAATTAATGTGTAACGTATATTGACATCATTATTGCAAAGGTTTTTTTCTTAATTTTCCATTAGACAATGAAGGAAATAAGAAAATATAAAGAAATGAGCCACACTTTCACATAACGACTATTTTTCCGTTTTCAAATCATAATGCAATAATGTTCGTAAGATTAAAAGAAATCCTGTGTAATGAACGAGACAAACCAAAGTAGGTACGCCACTATTTTGTAAAGCAAAAGCCGCGTTTATACGAGAGTTGAGTAATTGCTACCGTCACAAGTCCGTACAATAAACTTGCCATGGAACACTGCACACAATAAAATCCCGTTTTACGTCTTTGATTGGCTGCGGCTCAGGTTTCCTTATGACCCCAACGCTCATATTATGCTAGGCTTTAATGTCTAGCAACTCGTGCATTTTACACATGCCAGGACCACCCTTTGTGTCAAACGGAGGTTTGTTTATTAACTGTATTTAATCATGTCTTACGTACTGGCAAATAAAACACACATGCAAATAATGATTAGGAATTGCTTGTAATTAATTATAAAAAAAGTGTGTGTGCTTGCGTAGGTACTTATGAGCAATATGAATTCAAAAGCAACCGTCCAAAACAACGACAATCCTAAATATACTGAATGTATGTGTGTCCAATGTTTGTGAATTGGTTGTTACAAAACTTCGAGTGAGATAATCAAAAATTACGAATTACTAAATAAAGGAAAAATTAAGGTTTGCAATACATAAATTTAAATTGACGTGACACTTAATAAGAGAATAACGGTTGACACTCACTTGGATAAGTCATTATTACCTATAAGGCGCGCGGCGACGAGCAGTGAGCGCGGTCGGTTATCGTGACTCAACATGATGAAGGACTCCAATTGCAGTCCGAAACATGTCGCAAATAGTGACTTTTCCAAGTGAGTGTCAACCGTTATTCTCTTATTAAGTGAAAAATTAAGGCTCCGAGCAGGATTCAAACCTGCGACCATCTGGCATTTGCGGGCCAATCGCTCTAGCCACTGAGCTAGGGGAGCAACGGAGCAACCACACTCGGCCCCCAAACTCAACCGTTCCCTCCTACAAAACCAAAGACCTACCGTCTTTGGTTTTGTAGTTTGCGTCAGCAGCGTTACTGCTTACTTAATACAAAATTAATTCGAACCATACGAACTCACAAATTATTCATTTAAATGTTACTTAGCATAAATGCACTGATACTACTTTAATATAATTTCATAGTTATCAATAAATAATTGTGAAAGAAAAGCAATCATCGTGATCCAAATTATTCATCGAAATTCGTCTCACTTCGAGCCGTCGAAATTATAATAAATGATCTGAAATATTTTAGGATAATTTTGAACCTTCTTTAGTGATTACATTATTATCAATTTGGCAAGCTTAATTTAATGATAATTAGAGCCTACCTCACTTGTGCTGCCGTGTTATGATTTTATTATTTTTGAATTCGTGAACTATCTCTTATTTTATTTGGCCGATATAAGGAAGTTCCTTGGATTTCTATCCCCCTTTTATCTTGATTATATAAGAAGTCCGTTACCATTAAATTTATGTCAACTAGAAATATATCTTTATTTTCTTTTCTACCATGTATCTATATAGAATAAAACAGTTTTAAATCTTATCATCAGTAGTGAGCAATTAATGAATAATAAGATAATAACTTACAACAAACTAAATTATCTCTTTTTAGGTTTATTTATTATAATTAGCTTCACAATCGGATAATTTATTGACACATAAACTTGCTTCAAAAGTGTCAATTTATTTAAGATTTTCATCAGAGACAGTCTGATTGCCATCTGAATTCAGCTGTGCTGCGTAACATTTATCGCGCGTATAAAACACGTAAAAAATATTGTACCATAAAATCGGCGGGCATGTACCTACCTACTGCTCCATCGATTCTAAATCCTTCTACGTATTTGTCGTTAAAGCTTGCATCCTCTTCTAACCAAAGAAGAAAGAGCATGACGGTAAAGATTGTGAAATTGTATTATTCTCGTTACAATTTTTACATTTTGTAGTTGAAAGAGCGTATCTTTATTGGGAATTTCTATTACATGCGCTGATTGAATAGTCTGAGCAAGAATTGGTGGGGAATGTTTTGGTCTGACCGTAGCCGGATGACACTGCTGGTCTGTGATTAATTGTAGCTACGATTGAAGCTGTCTAACCCCCCACTGGCAGGCGAAATGGAATATTGTGTGGCGGCAGCCGTATAGCCGAATAAGGCCTTTCAATAACGGAAACTAATTTATATACTTATTATACGAGTTGCGTCAGGTATGCATCAATTAGTTAAGTAGATGGCGCAACCGAACAATATTAGGAGTCTAATTGGCAAGCGCAATATGAAACTTCATTTCAGACAGAGTTTGATTTCGTAATTATATGAACTCCAATATCGAAGGGTAATTAAAAAACACACCTTTTTAACTATTCAAAGGGGCGGCGCCTGCGCGTAGAGTAGGCGGGTTTCTAGTTGTCATTTCCGTTAAGTCAAGATACACGCGCGTGGTGTGAATCAATAATTTTACACCATAATATCGGTTTTCGTGCTACAAGGTTACGCCCAAAAATAACAGAACCTTCATGGGAATTGGAGGTAAAAGGTTAAAAGTGAAAGTTTTCAAGTGTTGGGATCACTCTCAATATTGAAACTATTATAAAAATAAACAAACACTGCTACCTAATTATTAATTTATAATAAAGAGTCTAAACTCCTCTGATTTCACGGCTGACGTAGCCTGTCAACACGCCAAACAAAAGAACCACGACGATTTGCGCTCTTAAAATTAATATTAAGAGTTAACATCTCTTTGCTGCGCAGGCTCTTCTGTTCTTATCCAATAAAAATATTAAATGCCTCCAAAATATCTCGTATTGCTGCCTCTCATATTGTTTATGATACAGGTGGGTATAAATTAGTTCAGTTTAACAGAACCCGCTCTTCAGGGGTCCTCACAGAACAGGTTCAATCGGTTAATTTGTTTCATGTTTTTTAATCTTTTTATTGTGCACGGAATGAGTCGGAGAGTCCTTGACTCAACGAGGTGTAACTAAATGCTCGAATTTGTAACGAATTTCATTGATCGACCGATGGTCGTGATCCGTGATCACCTGCCCATTATCAACTCAATCTATAATCAAGTAATTGAAGATTTTGTATGGCCTTGAAACGTTGCCAAGAAGTGCGATGATTTTGTTATACGCAAATATATTTATATCGAATTTCGTATTTAATGGCTTTGGATCGCTTATGGATTTTTAGTGAAGTCTCGTCGTCATATCTTTCTTGTACCTATAAGATGTACCGTAGATGTCGACAATATGTTAAGCGGAAGTTATTGGAAGTTACCTTGTAGGTAATTAGGTACGATTCGTTACGAAAGATCGCATGTAGAACTGCTTTATGAACTATCGTTACTACTTTTGTAAGCATACAACATAGTATGTCAATACGCCACTAATATTACACTCTACAACTTAAACTTACATTTAAACTATTTATTAGAATATCTATTTTTATATTAACCTTAAACTTAATCCAAACATCTTCCACTACTTGTTTTTAAAACACGTATTAAAACATATCTAACCAAAAACTCCACCAGTAGAATATATGTAGTAATAGAAATTTCTTTTAATTACCTCTATCCGGTTGCGCAGTTAGATGAGTGACCGTGTTTTGTGTTGAGTTATCAAATAATCGACCTTATTGATGTATGGGCTACTGTCCATGATTTATTGTGGCTTCCGTGTAGAACATCATTCCTCTGCGATGATTTTCAATCACATCCGACGCTTCGTTAGCGTGTATCTTAGATCATGGACGTGGAGTTAGGAAATGATGATGATTTTGAGTAGGCATTTTGAGCTCAGTACCTCTAGAATAAGTTTTTTTCGAAATAAAACACAAACGAACACGTTCGCGTTTAGCATTAAATTTTATGGAAAATAATAGTTACCACCTAAGGCCACCAGAGGGCGCTGCTCGCGTTGCCTTACAAAATGAGACTAAATGCAACGCGTTCGTTTATTAAAAAACTTATACTAGAGGTACTTACTGATAGATTTTTGCTTATGCTCGTAAGATTTTTAATCTATGTCCTATGCTGGTTCGGTCTTATATTTAATCTACTTCATAAACGTAATCATCACATATATCCAACATTGAGAAATAATTTGAATCAGTGTACAAAAAAACAACAGACTAACAAAAATAAATGATGCCCCACTTCTGTTGCCTAATATAAAATTGTATGATAATATTTACTTATTCCAAAAATTGTAAGCCTTTTTAATTATACAGAGTAAGAAAAGCAACAGACACATCGATAACGTCTTTATATTCTTGACATGCTAGTAATAAATATGTACTGTTCAAGGAAAACAATATAATTGAATAAAATATTTTGAAGCACAAAATAATTTAAAAGTAAGATGTCTTGTCCATTGTCATCGTCATCAGCACCGGCTGGCAAGATCAACAAGTAGTAGTGCCACGGGACACATGTAAATAAATTGTTAGACCATTCCCGTTGCGGGCGAGTCGATCTATCAAGTAATTCACGATACATTATCAATCACCACTCTATGATTGATGAAATATGTATTTGTTCGGTAGCCAGATATCGCTTGTTTTTTACTTAATTAAGACTTCTACATAAGTCGAGTGCCTATATAAATATATTTGTTTCTATACGTACATGTGTCGGTTAGAGATTTTTGATTTTATCTGTTTATCTATCGAAGCAGGTTTTGAGATCGCGCCGGGAATGTCGCCCAATCTGTTCAGTTTATATTTGATAATAACAAATTCGGAGTATGCGATGTTATCGCGTTTCCGAATAAAATAAATAAAAGTTATAATTCGTTCGGACAATTTAACTACTACATTTTATAAGCGGTCAGTCGCCAGGGGCGATTCTTCCACATCCTCGTATATGTGAGCTTTATTTTAAATGGCGATTTTGTTTTAACGTATCGTTTTGTTTGACGCTTGATATTAACTTGCACGTCAAAGTGGGCAAAATATACAAAACATTTATTCATATTGTCGCATGCTTCAAACTGTCCATTGTATTAACAACTAAAAACATATATTTCTTGGTACAATTTCATTGTAATTTCCTTCATGTTTGTTCTATGAAATATTTCGAAGCACTAGCTTTAAATCAGAAGCACAGAAAATAATTAAATATTATATTAAAAAGTAGTCCCTAAATAAACGAGAAATAAATGATAGAATAACTAACCAATAGGTCATTACATAATAACATGGTGCTGATAATTGCTAAAAATAACTTCCTATTTTCCTACTATTTTACGTATGTAAGTACGTATTTAGTACGTATGTACCTGTACATACGTAGTGTAGTATAATCACGAATGGACTGAAACGATCCAAGGGAAGTCTAATAATATCACTACTCACAAAAGTGGACAGATAACAGGCACGGATCAGTTATCACATTCGTATTATTTTTTTTGTCTCGTTTTAATGACACGACGGTTTTCCATTTGGCCTTCGATACGATTACAAACACTCGTCACGGCTTCGCTCTGTCTCGTCTTCTTGGATTGTACAAAAGACTCGAATCGAATCGAAATGTCACCTATTGTGAAGCTACGAGTACTAACTATTTATATTCGAATTCTTGTGCCACATTCCATAAAGTACATTTGTTTATCAGCTTTGTGAAAATTCCGAATTGTTCTTGCCTTAATTTTTTTTGCTAAAATCCTAAATATTATACGTGGATAAAATTATTTATTCTTTAAAAATAAATAAAATAATTGACCGTACTTATATAACTTTAATATAAAAAAGAACTAAATATGACTGGAACATCAATGTAATGTCATAATTGCGAAATTCTCAATAAAATGTTTATGTAACCGATGTTGTTTATTATTACTTACTTAAATGAAAGTCTCTCGCAAGTCGCGTTCAGGTAAAGAAGACACGACACAAGATACTAGATTTATAAGTGCTTATTCTGCATACTTTGTATGTATTACGCCTTCAGGTGCGCTCTAAGATTGCATTTTTCACCAAGTCGCTTATCGAAGCGCACAGCTGCTGTAATAGCGTGCTCGTTTTGTTTTCAAACCTAAAGTTATGGTAATGGAGTGTTTACAACAAGTTCACTTCACTGGAGTTTCAAGTAGTCGAACATACTTTATAATATAAACACTTGCCTTCAAACACTATTCATATATACGAAGCCACTGAAACTTGCTCTACAGCTTAGTTTTTAATCGCCACAGTAAAGGGAGGAAATATCAGTCCGAGTAAATCAACACGGGAGCCGGAACAAAGCTCGCAGTTCAAACTAATGTCTATCCCTTGTCCTAGACAAAGGAGCAAAAAGTTTAATACCTCTTGGACTTTATTTGCGGTCGCTGATATCCGACATCCGACGGGGCCTGACCAGTGACCACGGCAAGTTCCTCAAAACTACCTTCCAAGCGAACATCGACGCCGCCAGTGTGTTGCTTGGTGCGATTTCTCAAATCACGCGGTTGGGTAAATGAAGCTAGAAACTAGTTGAGTTTCCAGTTATTGCGGTAGTAAATTAAAGTTTGTTTTCATATGAGCTTGATATCCAATTTAGCCTTTGAATATTATGGAAATTGGCTGGGACTGCTGGTTAATGCAATGGCACTTTCCGTTTACCTGAACAGTAAGTTTTAATTTGCTTTGTTTCATTATCTTAATAATAATATTGTATGTCCCTAAGCGCAGTTTTGATATTTATTTATAGTTTTACAAGCACCTGATTTTCATTTCGAAATAGATTAAATGTGTATTTAGAGCTATCGATGTTTACATTCGTTAAACTAAGCGCTATGACTATAAATTTTAATAATGAGAAGAATCATAAGTATAGACTGCGCATATTACAACTGTGACCACACGGTAAATTTCATTAAGGCCAGACATCTCCAGACTACATGTACTGTGCCATGTCCAAGCTATGTTCCTGCGGTTTAATACTAAGTTTCTTCAGTTTACAAACATGCCGTTTTGATTACTTTACCGAAGTTCCTGCTACGCGCATGGTCCGCTGAGATTCTGCGTACTTTGGTAGAAATGTTTACATGTAATATACGATGATTTTTAATCGGTGATTAGGAGTTGAAAAATATTAATAACCAAATGAAGTAGATCTATTCGAATGGGCGAGGTCTCATGCAATTATATCGCTGCTTAGTGAATTAAATTAATGAAAATGTTAATAATATCTACTAAGTGTATGGTCATCCTTTATTTCTTCGAGTGCGTGCATGCACATGTCAACTTTCTGTGCCATGGCGTAAAATTACTTGTCATACATGTGACAATTGACAACTTATTATTCATAATTTAATTATTTCGCATTAGATTATAATAATTCTATACCACGGGTAGAGTGACCATGACCATTACGGCTTTAATAATTATACCACGGGTAGGGTAACTACTAGCTAACCCTGATTTCCATCGATTACTGAATTAGTTATATTGGTTCGTGATCACTGATTAAAAATCACCGTAGAGAGCAATCTCGGGGGTCATTTGACTAATTGTATTAAATGTAATTGACTTTTTGTTTATTGCTTTAGATTCGCACACCCAGCAACCGCCATCTAGACAAACTGCAGATTCCTAATTTATCTAGTTGCCTCCTGAGCGGGTATCCACATTTTACAGAATAAATTTTACTCTGTCAAAGTTCACTCTCTCAAAACTCAATTGGGGTCTATGTAAAGCGGGTAAGTATTACACTGTCCTGAATTCAGAATCCTGACTAGTGGAGGGGAGTTGAAGCATCTCGCTCTAACGTATAGGTCCGAACCCTTCTAAGTGTCCTGAATTCAGGACAGTGTAACCCGCTTAAGTACTATGTGTAGGACGCGTCGGTCGTCAGGATGATAGATCCGCTTTTACTTATTTATTTTGAATTTCAGAGTTTGCTATAAGAGTGGGATAATTTGACGACCGCTTTAGCTTAGTTGGTACTGTTGGTAGTAACCCTGCCTACGAAGCTAGAGGTCCCGGGTTCGAATCCCGGCCGGGGCATTTATTTGTGTGATGAGCACGAATATTTGTTCCAGGGTCTTGGATGTTTTCTATGTATTTAAGTATCTATTTATCTATATAAGTATGTATATCGTCGCTTAGTACCCATAGTACAAGCTTTGTTTAGTTTGGGACTAGGTTGATTTGTGTAAGATTGTCCACTAATATTTATTTATTTAATATAGACACATAACTTTAAAGAACGAGCCAGATATTAAAGATATTTTCGACTTCAAAGTTTTACTACCAGTTAGGAAAACGTAGATATTCAGTAAGTATAAGTAGCTCTAGTATAAGTTTTATCGAAACATTAACTAATTCGAACGCATTTGCGTTTTGTCTCAAAATGTATGAAAACGCTCTCACCGAGTTTGAAATACGCGCGTTCATCGGTATGCAACAAATGTTATACTCGCTGTTTCTAGTTTCCACTAGTGACCACCAGAGGCGCTGTTAACGTTTTCATACCACTATCATACATTTTGAGACAAAACGCAAACGCGTTCGAATTAGTTAATGTTTCGAAAAAACTTATACTAGAGCTAAATAACACCGCATAACACACAGGTACTCAGTACGTTTTCGACTCTGTAGGCCAGCGAATTATTATCATTCCTAAAACGATGATTAAAAATGCAGACAAAGCAGTAAAACAACCTATTCCAAATATACAGTTGCGTGATCCCTTCTCCGAGCTCCGTAAGCATAATTGCAATGTTGACTTGTAACCACTATCGGTTAATCCTCTTACGTACCTTGTCGAAATGTCTTTTGTGATTTTGTAATGGTAATTCAATCTTTGCCTGCTTTAACAGTACCTTATCTTAAGGGATAATCTGTTACGAAAGATTGGTTTCGTTTGTATTATCTGTTTACCTTTTGTAATCTTAATGGGGAAGTATTTGTTCAGAAACACCTAACGATGAATATTGGCGGTTATTTGGCGGTAGGTAAATTTCGAAAAAAAGTCAGCGTCTCTTTGCTACAATATAGAGTTGATAGCTCTTGTGTAAGTTAATGTAACCTTATTTGTTAACTAGATTTTAAACATTTCAACACTAAACAACATCACCGATTAAAGGCTGAATTATTAAAGGTATCAATTGGACAATTTTCTAGTAAATTGTTCTAGAGGTCATTTAAAGTCGTATTTGTGGGGCGCTAAAAGTAAGTACGTGTACCATAGTGCCAATGCCATATGTCACCGCTAGTAGTTAGTGCTATAATTAATCGCCTATTAACTAAAGGATAAGTAAACGTGTCATTCAAGCACAAGGGTTATAAAGCCGCCATTTTCTTACTGTCATAGAAATCATTGTTATAGGAATCGCTAAATGGGACATTGCTAGAGAGTAACATATATTATGCTCATACAAAGTTAGCTGATAAAGTTGAGTGAAAATACAACTGCAGCCTAATGCTTATTTGCAAATACCTACAGTTGTTTTTCTTAGAGTGTGATTTTAGAAAATTCAATTTTTAGCTTATGTGAACCAAGAGATTATGTGAGAGGTGTGAACCATTTGGGAAATCAAAAAGCAATCTTCCTAACTCTGATAAATATAAAAAGTGAACAATCACTTAGATTATTTCGTACGACGATTGTTTTACGAGCTGTATAATTTAAATCTGTTATTTTATTCAAAGCTACTTTTGTTCAGAATAAAAAGGCATCGTTATTTTTTTCTGCGAACAAGGCACGATAAATCGTTAAGTGAGTGAGAGAAATTCGATATATCGCGTTAAACAGGACCTGAGTCCCGCTGTGAGTAGTATAATTTGCCTGTACAGAGGCGGCCATCCCGCAATACCTTCATCATCCTCATATCTTACCGATCCGTTCTTATGAAAAGCAAACTTTATATGTTACAGAATAAAGTAGGTTATAACTTACCATTATCTGGTTACAATAAGAGGTTGTTGAAGTAAGTGGCACTGGAACCATGCGGCGCGGGTTAGGGCTAGTGCGCACTAAATGAAATTCCATAGGCACCCGTCACCTAGGCGAAGGTAAATTTAAATTAAAAATGCCTTTGAAATTTACTCGTCTGCTGAGAAAGATTCAATTGGAAGTCGAAAGCATATTATTTACCCAAAGTAAATATATTTGCGTTGTATCTTTGTACTAGGTGCAGTAATTTATTTAGTTTCCCCGTATTGAAAGCTACCTAATACACAGAATACAAACGTAAAACCAGCAACGACAATATTTTACTACGTGTACGTACTTTAAAACTGAGGGGTGACTTTAAAAATGCAGTTTTTATGCCGTGTTTTATTTTTTATTTTGTTAACCTGGGGTTATTCGTAAATTTCCTATTTACTACATAAACCGAATCAAACTAGAGGTAGCGATGATTATATAAGTTTTCTAAATCTATAAAAGTAGCCCCATTTTTTCCTAAAGTAACCCCGGTTAACGTACTTTGATTCTGACCCCTTGCCAGATTGCAGTTCATTATACATATTAATTTAATAATATAATTATATTTTTCAACAATTCCGAGCTGATATATTTAACTATCCAGATAATATCGTGTTAACCCATATATAATAAAATTAATGTACAGTACCCGGAAATATATATTGCACGTCGGGCTTTGGAAAGAGACAATCAGCTGGTTACGACGATTTCCGAACACTGGCAAACATCCATCGATTATCTTATTTACCTATTAATTGACGTTTCATTAAAAAAAATACTGCACTTTATGGACTTTATTAGTTAACGTCAATTCGGTGACATGTAAACTTTGGATATCTCTAGAGAGCTGTTACAACTACTAGAAAAAGTATTGTCAAACAATCATGTATCATTTTGTACATCGTACAATTTGGAGTTGGGTACATACAGGTAGTGTGAGACAACGCTCTATAAAGCCGAAATTAGCCGAATCTCATTCCAAAGCCCGACGTGCAATATATATTGCCGGGTACTGTACCTACGAAATTTAATGCCGCTTGACATTCATAATTTTTCTGACTGGGTTGAAGGCTGGAAGGTTAGATGGTGGTCGCTTTCGTAAAATGAGAGCCTGAATCGAAAGTGTAGACCATGGATTTTTTAGGATACAACCAGTTATTTAACCGTATAACATGCATTTAAAATAGGTAAGCTTCTATGTTTATCAAAATCAAATGTCCACATTCAGGTAAAAAAAAAGCTAAGTGGGTAATAAATGATCAATCATGAAATGTTCAACTTTTCCCTTGAGCTGGGATTCTACGATATTCCGCAATAATACACGATATGACAAAAGGGGACATAACGCCACTTTAAATTCTCTATCATTCTGAGTTCGAGAGACAGAGATGTGAAAGCGGGTACCTACATGCTCTGTGTCAAATATTACGGATGTATATCGACGCTGGTAGTTTCGGTAACGCTATCATCATCCTCCTAGCGTTATCTCAGTATAGTGTCATCCTGAAGGATATCTGGGGTCCCCTACCTAACCCCAAGATTTGGCGTAGGAAGCAACTGCCATCTGATCTTCCAACCCGAGTGAAAACTAGACCTTATTATTGGGATTAGGCTTATCAAGTGAGTGGACAACTTGACTGTTAGAAGTTTTCGATACCGCTATCGGCAATATAACTGTTACGGTTTCAGTGTATGAGCATCTAAGTATGCTCCAGCTAGTTAACTATGTCACGTGTCAAACTTACAATAGGTACATCTTACTGTCATTTTCAGTCTGGAAAATTAGTACATTATTAGTAGTAAGATGAACCTTACGAACACTTGAAAACGTTACATAATCACCCCTCAGAGGGTGCTTTTTCCGACACATTTGCATTTAAAAACTAGTTTAAACTAGTTCACCAGTGTACCGTGTTCCTAAGGGCCATCGCCGGCGCGTTGAAAGGTACGTGCGGCTATTAGTAACGACTTAGATCGAAAGCTAAATAATTGCCCACAACCTGTTCGAGGGATGTTGCTAGAAGCCTTCGCTTCTAGGCATTCACGGATCGGGTACAATCATCCACATTAACATTATTAAATATCACAAAATTAAAATAATCCTTATACTATGTGACACCATAGTCTAAGGACACAGTAAGTATAGAGTCTATAATATAGACCCCTTACTTACGCCTTTATAATTCAACAGTATTTAATGAACGCTTTTGAAATTCGTTACAATTGATCTACAATACAATCCCACATTAATAAAACACGAAGGATATTAATTTACTTACTCATTATGCTTTTATCGGACAAAGTGATATATTTTAGTAGATCATTTCATTTTGTAGACCTAATTGTTTTGTATTGACAATAAATACCTACTTACGAATATACATGAAATTTATCTGATTTTTACAAAAGTAAAGGATTGAAAAACGAACCAAATACAAAAGGACTAGTTAACCACTGCAGGACGAGGTTCCCACCCACTGTTGACATTTTAGAAAAAGGTACTAAAAAATTCAAAAACAGCCTCATAATTGGCACAAAAGATGGCACAATGCAAAAAAGACGGTCAGAGCATTATCTTTTTTAACATTAATATTTTTATTCGTCATTTTTTCTTAGCAGCTCAGCTCTGAGCCGCTTATTTTTTATCCGTTTCGTATTTTTGTCGGGAATCAGTTCAGAGAAATGATTGGAGGTGACTTTGTGCCAAAAACGTGTTTATCTAATGTATCTTAGACTTGTCATCGGATATTTTGATAACCTACTTTAAATTATTTTGATCTGGATCTACAGATGCATATTTGATATAAATATAAGTTTTTTCCCAAATTAAGAGTTAGTAACATTAAGCCTAAGTAACTTTTATTGAAGTATGGGAAATTGGGGAACAAAGTGTTTAAGTACGAACTAAAAAATGCAACAAACAATTAATCCCAATATAAATTTGAGTATACTTAATTACTGACAAACATACCTCTAATGAATGATACTTATAAAAGTTGGTCATTAAGTTTTTTCTGATTTATTCTATTATTTAATTACTTATTTGTAAAAGAAATGTATCATAATATGCGATTAATATAAGAATAGTGACCTTTTACATAATTTTTAATGCTATAAAATTAATCTTACCTATGATGTCTCTTCGCCACCTTTGTTCTGCGATTGCGATCCAAAAAGACTACCTTTTTTTTAATGATGAACAAAGCTTATAGTGATAATGTTTGCTACCTGAGCGTTGTTACCTTATAGGCACCGCTCGTGAAATATTACCGCCCAACCCCTGTCACACATCCACCTTATAAACGGCCAAAAAAACACAGAATGAGGGAGACAGTCATGATAATCTCCGTAAATAGAAAAAGGACAGACAGTTTGCATGGCATAAGAAATGAGCATCCTTAATTGCTTTGATTAGATTTCTAAGAGATTAATATACAGATTCACGCATTTTGTCAAGGTTCATATTTTCTGATTTAATACGGTGTGACTTTTATAAAATATGGTGTGGATTCTTTCGGTGAATGGAATGTTTACCCTTCTTAGGTTTTGGTCATTGTGTGCCGTGCATTATATTCTTTCATTGCTGGCTTAGCTGTCAACATATAACTGATAAAAAAAAGTTAAGAAGGAAAGGAAACATTTCACGTCGCTTCCTCGCGGAAGTTTACTTTGGCACTTTTTATCAAGTTTCATATTTATAACGAACCTTCGGTGAAGTAAAACCTTAATTTATGAAGGTTGGTTTTCTGGATCGTTAATGGAGGGCATATCTATTGATTTGAGTCAGATGGGTACTGACGATTAAACGCTTCGAGACCGAAATATGCGGACATTTTGCTCGTTTAAAATACTCTGAGATTATACATTTCACCTTTTTATGCGAAGCTATAAATAATAAGTTTAGTTATATAATAAAGTCCAAGAGTGGCGACAGACATTCTGCTAAATATTCTAATTAAGGATAGGTATTTATCAATGACCAAGGAAAAAAACGGTACACTCAGCAACTAAATAATGAAATACCTTTTGTGTGAAATTCAGTATAACTTATGATACTAACGAAATAGTATTGATCACGGATAGGAAGAAGATATTAACTACAGTTTGTTTACTCGTAAGTAATAAGTTTTTCATACTCTTATTGTATTAACTAGAAGAGATCCCTTTTAGGGATTATTTCGCCTTTCTAACGATATATAAGAGATTTATCTGTATTTTTACCTGTGTTTTGTGTACGATAAAGTAATTATATACATAGATAGACATACTAACCATTTTGGTTAACAGTCTAAGGTCGTTGATATGCCTTCATTTGCTATTTGTAGTAACAAACTCGATTCTTTATCTTATTCCGCATTACACTCTGGATAAACCGATTTTTATTTTCGTAGTTTATCTCGAATTTGACTTAAATTAATATAATCGTGAAGAAGCTAAAGATGAATTGATGTAATTTGTCGATATACCGTTGCAATAAATTAATTGGTAAAAGTCAATTAACGTCGAGAGAAATAAAGAAACCGACTCATCAATTAATCTAAAACCACTGAGTAAGACGGTTTCTCGAGAGCCGGGTACTTAAAATTATTCTTATAGGTAAATTATTAGTCCAATAAGATGATCTTGTTTATTCACTGCGTTAAAATGGTGTCCTTTACCCTCACACTTACAATTTACATACTTGCGAGTAAGTGCTATAATTATGTTCGACATAAAAACAAGTTCGCTTTTAAAAAGGCTGTACGTGATTTCTATGCTGGCAGATTCGTGGAGTAAAGTGTCTGTTTTGTAATTCTCGTATATATATATATATGTATATATTATGTATATTGTATATATGTGTATCTATTTGTATTTTTATGTGATTATGTATTTATATAATTAATACGTATTATTAGTTGCACCGCCAACAATTTTTCTGCTTCGCCTTAAGGTTGACTGGTAGAGAATGCCATATGGCATTAAGTCCGCCTTTTGTACGATAAGTTTTTCTTTTGTGCAATAAAGATTAAATAAATAAATAAATAAAAAACACGATTGTGCTAGGTAGGCATGCAGGTTGCAGAACATTCTCAAAATGAGGAATTGTTAAAAAAAATACTTTCACCAGATCTTAACGACAATTTCCTTTAAAAAAACCTTTTGCATTATGCTATGATGCAGGAATTTAGTTGCAAACAAATTGTTACTCCGGATTTCTTTTTGGCCCCCAGATATGACACGATAAGAGTTCTCTAAAAATCAGAAATTAATGTAACAATCATCGATATTGGCTGATATTGCTTATATAATATGTGACGAAGATTCGGAATAATACAGAAGAACAAGTATCAAATCATTAAAACCGTCTCTGTTATAGAAACTAGTTAATAAAATGGAGTGGATTCGACTACCTCGCATTTTTCAACAATCGGTTCGCAATTATCGGATAAAAACGATTTATTTGAGCGCAGAACTATTTCACTGGATCGTAATAAGCGAAGAAAAAGAATCGATGCGTGGGAGACGATGCCCCTACGGCGAATATAAGCGAAAACGATTGATCATTATTCATTCCTGAGCTGACAGATTTTGATGTGAAACACTTCGGTGTAATAACTTTAACACGTTTTGGAGGCATCGTGGTCGATTTTTAAGTTTACGTGCGCAAATATGCCTTTTGTATTGATTTATCAAATTGGACGTGATAGTAATGAAACAAAATAAAACATTAATTATTTACATTTAAAAAATAGTTTTTAATAATAGATATAAAATAGGTTTTTGGTTAAAATCCGATTAGTTAAAATTGAAATCACAGAAAAAATCCCGACATCTCAACGATATTAAATTGTTTTTCTACATAACGATACAAATTTCGCCTAATATAGCAATTACTCAAAGAACGGCTAGTTACAGAGGGAAGGTTTCTAAATTGGGAAAAGTTTTAATTTACATATAGTTTAACTATAATGAATGCAAATAATTATGCACTATTTGACGCAAAAAAAATTAAACAATTTGAATAAATATGGACTTCATTTAATAACATTTATAAATTAAAACTTATAAACATAATTTATAAACATTAGTTTCATAGAAGAAGGTATACATACACTGAACCTATTTATGAATGTTTTTTCAACGATGTACTCAATTATCGCCTAGTGCAATTTTTATTAAAATTGGAGTATCAGCGGTAAAAACTTAAGTTCATCTACCATCAAGTAAAAGCCAGCCCGTTCGACCAAAAGTTCGCCCTGTCAACCGTGAAGCCCAGCGCTAAGTGACAAAAGAAAAACACGGATACCACAAGGCATCTGTCTCATAGTCAACTTAACTAAAAGGATTAAAATGATATCTTCCGTCGTCTGACAGCCAGTGTGGTCCGCGAAGCGTAAACAGAAAATCTCTTGTCGAGTTCTTTTGAGTTCGAATTTTGTTACCTTAAGCTTCTAATACCTTTATCCCATAGTAGCTTTTAATTTTAGCATTCAAAAAGTATAAAAGGGTTGATTTTTAATCCCGCTTTCCTGTAGGCAAAAGCGTCAGAGCCTTTTGTTACTGTTCGAAGCCCCATTCATCTTGCGGTAAATTCATTTCGATTTCTATAAGAAAATGTATGCGTTTATAATAGAAGTAAAAGTTTTTATAAGATTACTTCTGGTTTATTCAGAATCCTATTAAAATTTATTTTCGTTTGGTGCAGCAACGTAATAGGAAGTTGACGATTAATGTTCAAAGCTTTTAGAAGTTTTAAAGGATTTGCTTTTTAAAATGTGACTAATAGCTAAAACTTATAAGTATAATAATATCCATTTATTATAGTATGGTGTCCCCTTCTTTTGCAGAAAAATGTTTCATAAAATGAATTGTTTCACATAATTTTCGTTTCATAGAAAGTTTTTTTTTCAGTAACCGTTAACGTTTTAGGTACAGCTTAAATGCCATTGTGTAGAGCCCAATTAGATCTACCAGAAAAGTGGGTTAGGTAAGGTTAGAACTGCGACCCTTTTGTAAAAAAATGTATTCTATGAAATGAAAATTCTGCGAAACAATGAATCTATGAAACTTCTGTCTGTACCACTTTTATACTTTATCATATTTCGTGTACCTATTTGTTAATTTCATGCCTAAATTCACTTTTAACATTGGATTAATTATTTTCTAATGGAATGAAGTCAAGAACACACTTATAAAAAATATATAATTATACTTTATTCGGATACGTCTATTTTAATTTATTACTTAAAGTCTAGTCAATGAGTTGCATTATAATAATACTTAATTTGGAATTAGCCTACCTATCTACATTTTGTGTGCTCAATTTAATTATTACGCGATACAATTTGTACAAAGCATAAAGGGTTGCATAAATCATTTTCATAACATGCGATAGTGTCCATTCAAACTTTTAAGCTCAAGCCACACAGAGAGCGGGCGGGCGGTGGCGGCGCGGGCGCAGGCGGCGGCGGCGCGGGCGCGGGCGGCGGCGGCGCGGGCGCGGGCGGCGGCGGCGCGGGCGCGGGCGGCAGCGGCCTTTGGCGGCAGCCGCCACCGCCAAAAGCAGCTCCCGCGCCGCCGCCGCCCGCGCCCGCGCCGCCGCCGCCCGCGCCCGCGCCGCCGCCGCCCGCGCCCGCGCCGCCACCGCCCGCCCGCTCTCTGTGTGGCTTAAGCTTTAGGTCCGCACATACGAGCGCCCGATGCCTTAAAGCTCCAAGAAAAAATAATTTATTGTAATAAGTCCTCGTGAACATTCGCAACCGCTCGGCTCATCTCGCCCCACGCCCCGCGCCCCGCACCCCACCACCGAACCTATACTCGACTGCAATGCCTGTACTCTCATCAGTTTACTTACCGCAGCGTCGAGGCACGGTCGCGCCGCTCGACGCCCCGTACGGACGATATTTCAGTGAAACACGCTTATCACTAACGTATTTCAATAACAACAACTTGGACTCAAAAAAAAACCAACTCGTCAGATGAACAAAACTTAATAAAAACGAAACTTTGTGTGACAGTTTTAGTGAAAATTACAGACTTTTCGTACATGTGGACTGTTTATGTGATATTTGTTTACGTCTGAAAGGATACATTACCGAACTGTGAATTGATATCGTCACATAATGTGTGTTGATATAACAAGGACTTTTCGTTAAATTGACGCCGAAATAGACTTTATAAATTGATGGATACTACACATCCGGCAAGGGGACGGAACACACGAACGCCGACGGAAAAAACATGACACTGAGCCTACTGTGTCTTGTTTTCTTTCTTCCTTGATATTTGATTTACCCCATAATGGCTCTCCAGAAAAGTTCTTCAAGAAAACAAGTCTTCGGCCAAATTTTAGTTTGGTTTGTTGTTGGACTCAACGTCGCTGATCAGAGCTCATTACCACTCAAATATGAGGCTCCAGATGACTGTCAGTGGTGGTTACGAGGTCCAAATAACTCCCATGAAGTTTCCCTCACATGTAAACTTCGTACAATAAACAGTGAATTTGACACGACTAACTTCAGTGTTATCCCTTCAGAACATACAACGTCACTCAGAATAGAATGCAACGAAGACATGATGTACAAGAGCTCATTAAACGACAGAAGTTTTGCGCATTTAATAAAACTACGTGAACTTGTTTTGGATAACTGTAAAATTGGAAGATGGCCGCCTGGTGTACTTTCCGGCCTGAGAGATCTTCGAAATTTAACGATCCGAACGAAAAATACAGAGTGGGCCGCTATGAGCCTCGAGATAGCGTCAGAGAGCTTTGCGGCTGTTCGGCAGTTAGAAAAGTTGGATCTGAGTTTTAACAACATTTGGTCGTTCCCTGAAAACTTGTTTTGTCCGCTAACGAACTTGGTGTACTTAAACGTTTCGTCAAATCGTCTGCTGGACGTGAGTGATCTGGGATTTCGGGAACAAGCAGTTCACCAGGCTCTCATCAGTGAACAAGACGGACCACCTCCTTCATCATCATCCCTGCCCCATGCCTCGTGTTCTTTAGATATTGAAGTTTTGGATGCCTCAAGCAACCGCTTTGTGCTAATGCCTGAAAATGGCTTTATGTCTTTGAGAAGATTAAAAGAATTGCACATTCATGATAATGACATATCTATGGTATCCGAGAAAGCTCTGTCAGGCCTGAAGCAACTACAAATAATAGATCTTTCTAATAATAAAATTGTCGCTCTACCACAAGACCTATTTAAGGACTGTAAGACAGTAATAAAAGAAATCTACCTGCAAAACAATTCGATAAGTGTACTATCACCGGATTTGTTTGCCAACTTGGATCAATTGTTAGCATTAGATCTATCAAATAATCATCTCACGAGTACTTGGGTGACGGAAAATACATTTAGAGGTCTTATAAGAATGGTTCTGTTAAATCTATCTAATAACAGATTGACCAAACTAGATCCGAAGATATTCAAGGATTTATATACTCTACAAATATTGAATGTGCAACACAACTCACTGGAAAGTATTGCTGCTGATACGTTTGCACCGATGAACAATCTACATACACTGATTTTGTCTTACAATAAAATAACACATATCGATGCCTATGCCTTAAATGGTCTGTACGTATTGTCGTTGCTATCTATCGACAATAATCATCTGGAAGAGCTTCACCCCGAAGCATTTAGAAATACGTCCTCCCTGCAAGATTTGAATTTAAATGGAAATAGATTAAAGAAAGTGCCCATAGCTCTAAGGAACATGAGATTATTGCGAACATTGGATCTAGGAGAAAATCAGATAACATTGCTTGAAGAACCCGGCTTTGTCGGTTTGCATAACGTATATGGTCTACGGCTTATTGGAAATAAAATAGAAAACATAAGCAAGGACGTGTTTTCTGATCTGCCGTCATTACAAATTTTGAATTTGGCTCGCAACAAACTGAAAAAAATCGACATCAATGCTTTTGATACTCTCACTAATTTACAAGCCATTAGATTGGACGCTAACCAACTCACGGACATCCAGGGTCTATTTGTAAATATTCCCTCTTTGTTGTGGTTAAACGTGTCAGATAACCAAGTAGAATGGTTTGACTACGCTTTTATACCGCCGGGACTTCAATGGCTGGACCTACATAGCAACAACATCAAAGAATTGGGCAATAACTACCGTCTGGACAAAGAGCTGCGCCTGCAAACATTAGACGCGAGTTTCAACAAAATGACAAAAATATCCACCTTTTCGATCCCCAGCAGCGTCGAACTTCTGTTCTTAAATGATAATCAAATTACACAAGTTGAAGCTCAAACTTTTGTCGGAAAAACCAATTTAACGAGAGTCGATTTGTATGCAAATCAGATAACTAGTATGGATCTCAATGCGCTTCGGCTAACTCCGGTCGATCCAGGACGCCCTCTGCCCGAATTTTATATTGGCGGAAATCCATTTCAGTGTGATTGTACAATGGAGTGGTTACAACGAATTAACAAACTTGATCACCTTAGACAGCACCCGAGAGTAATGGACCTAGAAAGTATATACTGCAAATTGTTATATAATAGGGAAAGGACTTATATTCCGCTTATCGAAGCAGAATCATCCCAGTTTTTGTGTACATATAAAACGCATTGTTTTACGTTGTGTCAATGTTGTGATTTTGACGCTTGTGATTGTGAAATGACGTGCCCATCGAACTGCACATGCTATCATGATCAACCGTGGTCGGCAAATATTGTGGACTGTTCGGCTGCTGGGTACGCGGAAATACCCAACAGCATACCTATGGACGCTACTGAACTATATCTAGACGGTAATAATTTTGGTGGTTTAACGAGTCACGCTTTTATAGGTCGTAAAAACTTAAAAATATTGTACGCTAATAATTCTAATATTGACGCTCTGTATAATAATACGTTTAGTGGACTAAAGCGCTTAAGAGTTTTACATTTAGAAAAAAATAACATAAAAGAGTTGCTCGGCTTTGAATTGTCGCCCCTGGAGGATTTACGAGAGTTGCATCTACAAGACAATAAAATACACTACATCGATAATCGGACCTTCATAGAGCTGAGGCATTTAGAAGTGCTACGTTTGGAAGGGAACAACATTTACGGCTTTGCGGTGTGGCAATTTACAGTGAATCCATATTTGGTAGAGATAAGCCTGTCTCGCAATCCATGGTCGTGCGATTGTCAATACTTGCACAAATTCAGAAATTGGTTTAAAAATAACTTTGGAAAAGTTGAAGATGCCAACAAAATAACATGTGTATTCGATAACGTTACCAACGCAATCGGCCCACTCATGGCTGATTTCAATTCCACTATTTGCACAAGCCACGTCGGCGGAAGCTCCTCAATTATCGAAAATCAAGTTATAAATGACTACCTTCCACTTCTTCTGATATCTCTCTGCATATTTGTAATAAGCTCAGCATTAATATGCGGTGTATTTTACTGGAGACGAGAGCTTCGCGTATGGATTTACTACCATTGTGGATTTAGAATGTGCTACAAAAGCACAGCCTTTGACGATGAGGCGGATAAAGATCGGCTATTTGATGCCTACATTAGCTATAGTGTGAAAGATGAATCGTTCGTAGCACAGATGCTAGCGCCAGGCTTGGAATCCGCCGACCCAAGTTATCGGCTTTGCCTGCACTATCGAGATTTTAATGCCTCTGCTTACGTTGCCGATACAATTATCGAAGCCGTAGAATCGTCGAAAAGGACGATTATCGTCCTATCTAAAAATTTCATCAACAACGAATGGTGCCGTTTTGAATTTAAGACGGCGCTCCACGAAGTTTTAAAAGAGAGACGAAGAAGACTGATAATAATATTACTAGGCGAACTACCGAATAGAGACATTGATCCCGAACTGAGGTTGTGTTTGAAGGCGAACACGTGTATAGAGTGGGGTGATAGGCAGTTTTGGCAAAAGTTGAGGTTCGCGATGCCGGACTTGAGAAAGTGTCAGTATCACCGTTCGACGGTGAATATTTACGCGTCGGTGTCGCCGGTGGGGGCTGGGCGGGCGCCGGCGCCGCCCCCGCCGCCGCCGCCGGGCAAGCTGCCCCCTCTGCTGGGCGACGGGCTGGCGCTGTCGGCCGGCGTGCACCCGCACGACGTGCACGCGCACCGCATGCCGGCGCACGCGCAACTCTGGGCGTAGCGTATGCTTCAACGCAGGTACGAGTAAATCTCCTTCTTGAAACGCTTAAGCGTATTTAGTCCAACAAAAGTGATAATTAATTTTAAGTATGTACGTTCCATGATAATATTTATTTTAATCTAAGGTGTAATCATACATCACAATTCGCATTTAATTGTACAAATAATGTTAGATTATTATAAAATTGTTACGGACGGATGTTTTTCCTACTATCTGCGATAGTTATTTATAAATAGACTACGAGTAATAGATGTAAATATAATGTAACAAAAATCTCAATCGTATCATCTTCTACAATTTATTTTTATTGCTTAATTTATTATAATACCTACCAAAGTTTTATGTACAGATGCATTTATAATAATTATTTGTTAATTTTATGATTGTCATAAAAAGGCTGTAAATATTAAAATACCTATGTAAATAACTGTAAATATCAACAAAAATATGAGAAAGAAAAGCTGAAATAAAAATCATTTTCAAAATTATAATTTTGTTTTGTTTTATTTTATTTTACTTACCTTGACTTTATTTGCATTTTTGTTTTAACTAAAAACATAAAAACGCAAATTTATATTAGGAGTTAATAGACAAAGCGAGCCTAACTAGCAAAATTAATTAAGTAAGCAGTTAAGAAAATAAAATATTTAAGCTCGCAATTTATTTTGAAACCTTTTAGTAGGTACAACACTTTATAAAGTGTATGCCAAAGTTCATTAACTAGAAATGCAGTCAAGTAACTACGCGAGTGAAACTTAGCCTGTTTCAACGTTCGCTTAGTCAATATGCAAACATGTTGGAAATTCGAAGTCACTCCACCAAAGTTAAGTGCAGGTAAAAGGAACTCAATAATGTACAGCCTAGGCCAAAAGTGTTGAGCACTCGCGCGTTTTCCATATAAAAGTTAAACTTTCAATCAAGCATTTCATATTCTTTTATTAAAGAAAATTAAATATCTTTCAAAAACTAGCTACTTTCGTTGACGTTAAAGATAATTGCACGGATAAAAATGCAATTTGTCCTTTTATTGCAAACCCGTCTATTTTTAGTCTTCAGTTAGCAATAGCTACTTCGAAATCATCGAAATGATATTATCTAAAGTTCTCTAGATGTTCTTTAGTATATACCTTTTCATATTTTACGTCAATGTGCACTTTGTAATTAAAAAATAATAGTTTTTTTATTAGTTACAAAAGAAAATAAGGGGTGCTCAACACTTTTGGCCAATGCTGTAGCTACTCTGGAACTGGAAACGACATAATAAAAAAAGTTGTGATTACAGAATGAATTAGCTCACACTTTTTGAAACCATGCAGTATTAAAACGTAGCCGGCAAATATACCTAAATAGGTACATGTTGAAATGTACATAACTACATAGAGATACATGTCGTTTGTTGCCTTCCCAGACATTTGTATGCGCATAGATTCAAAAATTATTTATGCCTGATGTTGGAAATGTTGAACATTAATGCTCTTTAAGCTAGCTATTATAGGAGTAATTACTATATTTAATCAAATGGAATGAAGTAGGTAGGTAATGAAATTAATAAGTACGTAAACCATGACTAAGGCTCGATTACACAAAATTGGATTAGGGACTTCATCTAAGATGAAACGATTAATCGCATCTTATTCTATACTCTGTATCTATAAAGTAGATACAGTCAAGTGCAAAAATATGTATCGAGTGTATCCTCTCATGAATATGGTACTAAAACCTTAATTCACCGACATAAGATCTATGGGACATATTTTTGAGCAAATTGTATGCACCCATATTTTTGCACTTGACTGTACTAGCCTATACAAGTTCTATGCAAAAATTTGCAAGAAACAAATGAAGGCACCATACTTTTTACTATGGAAATACCTTATAGGAAAAAAAACAGGGTAAAGCAAGGTAGAGTCGCATTTACACTTAATGCAGTAGCATATAATGGACATCCACTTCAGTATAACTCAATATTGTTGTACAGTACAAAGTTCTTAGTACTGCCACGTTCAGGCAGGGCAAGTTGCTGCTATATACTGCAAAATTGAAATTACAGTCTGGTAATATGGTTGCCCGTGTTCCATAGTAAGTTACCGATTATTCGGTCTGCCAGTATTTAGTCTAAGTATAAGTATATTTTAATAAAAGGAACAAAAACCCGTAAAATGGAATAATGGCAATCTACTAAACGACAGTAGAAAACAAATTATGCTTTTATTAAATTTTGTACACGCACAAGGATTTCTGGTAACATTGCCCATTTTATTAATAAATTGCCATTTTAATAAAATATCAATTGAATTTAGCTGAGTTACGACCAAACCAAGTATAAATTCTATCACTAATTAACGTTTCTTTAAAGATAGCTAGCTCAAATATTCAGTTGAGTTGCCGTTAAGGCTGCGTTTCCACCAGAGATGTGCGAGGATGTGTTTTCATCTATTTGACACCTCGCTCGGCGCGTTGCGAGGTGTCAAATGTATGAAAACGCATCCTCGCACATTTCTGGTGGAAACGCAGCCTAAGGGTCCTTATCAGTTAAAAAAACGCTCATCTGTTTGGGCTATTTTCTTTTGTATTGACTTGTAAGGCAGAATTTTAGTAGGTAAATTCATACGCATTTAATTACTATAATTCTTGGTCAAAATATACAGTTCCAAGTTCTAACCAGACCGCTACTTATAAGTACCAATATCTAATAATACTGATAATCTTTAGGCAAATAAGCCAAAACTCATCATGAATCGGATGATAACGTTCAACAAAAATACAGTTTACAATTTAAGAAACATTTCCAAACTTTTCCAAATGGTCTGTGATTCCGGCAGCCGACATCGCGACAAGCGTGTCATATTAACGCTTTTTGTCTCGCCTGCCGACTCTGCTCGCTTGGCTCATGAAACTGCTATTATCTCAGGGCGGACAAATCAAAACGAAATCAACATCGGTTTCCCTTCTGCCGTTCGCACCCTTATCAACCGACGACGGGTCAGCGCGGGAATAATGGGAAAACTTATTTCCACGAGCTTGGGTCTCGATATTATCGGATACACCCTGTTTGTTAGTTTGTCTTTACAACTGTAGATTTCTAGAAGTTGCTGGTGTCAATTCTTCATATATGAAGTATTTGATTTGCATGCACATAACGTTGAACCTTAGTTTGTGATTTAAAAAATTCAAACATTGGAATACAAATGTAGAACGAAATGTAACTTTACAAAAAGTTTCGAGTTCTAACCTACTCTACTATTTAGCGGTTAGATATATGTATTCCTTGCCGTTGCATTTCATGACAGTCAACTAACACATAATAAATTACTTTCTATTAAACGTTTCGATGCATGGGGGCTAATTTTTCGCATTGTCAAATTAAGGGTTAAATAAAAATACATTACCTAACCATGTATCAAAACCAAATAGATAAAAATGCGTATCCTAACTATTATCCCTCATAAAACATATTCGCATAATGTTAACACAAAGGCGGGATAATGGAATTAGTTGGTAATTAATTTTGGTACTCCACCGAAGAGGGATGTAGATAACATTGTGCGGAAAATTTTAGCTACGCATGCTTCTACGTTTTGATAGTTATTAGAGAACCGCAATAGGGCTCTGTGTGCTTAAGTTTAAAATTTAGTTATTAAGGGTTGAACGAGTTTGATTGTAATGGGCTATGGGGCTCTATTGTAAGCATACGAACGATTAAACAAAGGTTTGAATATATGAACATAACTTAAATTACTTTCAGTAAGTAAAGTATCACTGTAATCAGTGAATTCTATACTTAGGTACTGTTGAAGACTATCAATATAGGTACAGCCTTGGCCAAAAGTGTTGAGCACTCACATGTTTTCCATATAAAAGTTAAAATTTCAGTCAAGCATTTCATATCCTTTTATTAAAGAAAATTAAATATCTTTCAAAAACTAGCTACTTTCGTTGACGTTAAAGATAATTGCACGGATAAAAATTCAATTTGTCCTTTTATTGCAAACCCGTCTATTTTTAGTCTTCAGTTAGCAATAGCTACGTCAAAATGATATTATCTAAAGTTCTCTAGATGTTCTTTAGTATATACCTTTTCATATTTTACGTCAATGTGCATTTTTATAATTAAAAAATAATAGTTTTTTTATAAGTTACAAAGGAAAATAAGGGGTGCTCAACACTTTTGGCCAAGGCTGTAAGTGCTCCAAATAATCAAAGAATGTATGTTTAAATACCGCCATGCCGCCGGTCGCTTTGATCGATATAATTCTGTCGTTAAACTCCAAATAGGTATTCTAAGATATAAGCTTACTTAAACATGGAGGCTTAACAATGAGACATCTGCTGGGAAAGCACCATATGTCACGACAAAAGGCGCATACGCAATTTAATAGCACTGTAGTCTAAAATGCCACCAGCCGTATAGAAAAAACGTATATTGTCATTCGATAATCCTTTACGTACTTAAGAGATGTCACTGCAAGAGATCAGCTTTCGCCTAGGCAAAGGTATTGGGTTTGCGTAACTCAATACGAATTGTTAAACTCATTCAACATTCAAAATTATATCTTAACTGCCTCGGAATAAGACCTATGTGACATTTCATATCGATATGTCGACCACAGACCACATAACAAGGACAATCGAGGACAAAAGGAGCTCAGATAATATCCCATCCCTTAATCACATGCACCGTTGCACTCGAAATGATGTTTGGTAGTCCAATAGAAAAACATTGGAACGATTCGTTTGTTCGAAATTCTATTTTAGGTAGCACAAATCTATTTATGCATTAACAACCGGCCGTACAACATTTTTTCTAGTCGAATTTGTTGTCAAAATGCTCGAACTTCGGCATGTCGTTCTAAATTCGAATAGGTTGAAGGAATGTTGCTCGGGGCGCGTTCAGTGTTACAAAAGATTATCGTTAATTTCACGAAGGATTTCGTGACTTCTTGTACTTTTTATAGTGTCATTAATTCAATCTGAAGTTGGTGAGGAATGTGAGCAAAGTGTCGGATGTTGGGAATTTTCGGAGCGCAGTAAATAGCTCGGTGGGGCTGTCATTACGACGACGGGTTCATTCTGGGTTCCCAGCTATAAGTAGAGTATGATGTCGCTTTTATAGTCATCTTATGTGTAATAAATATCATTGCTTTTAGAAGTTTAAAAATAATGAAAGAAGTCAAAAAGGTAGGAACTACGTTCGGTGCATTTTTTTTGTCAAAGCCCTCTAAACTACTATCAAGAATTAGTGATTTTCATTGCATGTACAATACTTGATAAAATATTTGGTAACAAAAAAGCCAATTACATAAAAATAACCGAAGCTAAAAATAAATGAAACTAGAACTAAACAAACTATATTTACAAGTAAGAAAAAATTTTGAAGCTCTGATTATTGATTTGAAATGAAACTTAACTAACGTCGGATAGATAAAAATGCGTACTGTCCTTGACTCTCAAATATACATTTCGATGTGACAAAAAAAGTTTAGACGGCTTTAAAAATATTTCAACTAAAATATGTTTAATGTGAATTTATGATGAAATGAGAGATTAAGTATACTTAATCGATCTTAAAATTAGTACCCATACTATTATTCAAAACCTACAAGTTAAACATGAGTAGCATTGGCCAACTATGAATAAACTCAGCATATTACCGGAGGGTCCCCAAGGCAGCCATGGTTTAGATAACCCAAAGACAGCGGTTTCCAGCACCGAGTGGCAATAATTGACTATCAAACTTGATATATCGCTTTCTCGGCGGCTTGACGGCGGTAGTTAGATGACTTATAGCCGGCGTCCCCGGGGAATGCTGGCGTTTTGTTAACTTGCGCAAAACGGACTCTGATTTTCTTGTCAGGAACTGATTGCTGGAGCAAGATTTAAAAAGCTAATGAGTTTGCAAGACTAATTAGCTGAGCAATAGTTTACTTGAAATATGTGCCTGTTGCCTCCGGAGTGAATTATTGTTCCACTAATATAAGTTAAGTATCCCTAACTATATTTCAGTTTTACTCGGAACGATCATTCACTGTTTTAAATGATTTCTCTTCAAAGTTTATTTTCATAGGAGAAAATAATATTGTATTTTCAACATGACATCATGATTCACAAACCTAACTTAATTTAGTTCTATGAAATAAAAGTTACGAAAGGGAACTTAATATAAGTTCTTGACAGTTAGGTACTATTATTAAAATCGCAGCATTAAACATTAATTATTGACGAGCCAACGCGGTTACATGTGTAACAAAGGCTCAACCCATTGAATATTGAACACACCGTTATAATTTACAATGAGTCTGTTCTGTTTAAGCTTGGGGGTTATGAAATTTTAATCAAAGTTCTTAGCCCTCCGAGTATTGGCGCGGATAGACTTTAATGGAATCTATTTTAGTGAAGGAAACACTACAGTTTCTTGCTTTAATCAGAATACGTTAGTGTGTTTGGATGTTTAAGGCCTCAAAGTGCGGTAAACCACTTGCTTTTAACAGGCTAAAAGCATGGGGATGGGGTATACTTTCCCTGTAGTACAAACGTAATTTGATAATAAAAATATAGTTTTGGATAATATATTAAATTATTCAATTAAACAAACAAATACATCCATGAAGGAAGTATCCACAACACAGTTTCGTCCAAAACATAACACTATGAGTCATCCAAATTTCCAATTGTATATAATCTGCAACATGCTTCGTCAAACTATAATAAACATTAAACAATTCAATATAAAAGGGGGGCATTACAAACGACCAATCCCCAGGACGGCAGGTACCGGAGCGGGGCGTACAGCGTCCATTTAAAACATGCGATTCGTAAGGACGCTTCATGACACCAAAATCACAACAGCTTGGCTATCATACCAAATTTAACCGTCATAGGGTCAATGAACCAGAGAATAAACAATTTGAAATAAAGAACATCGCTCAATTTCAGTATGGCGCTGACATCTGCTTGATCATTAGCACAACCAGAGTGTGGAATTAAAAAATGCCCCGAGCTGACGAGCATTCATTAATTTTCGTTTGTCATACGCTACTAATTTGTAAAATTTACTGCGCCCTACTAATAGCAGTGTTTCCGGTTACATATCACTGAAATATTAAAAATTCTCAGAACTTTTTCTTAGTTCGGAACTCGTAAACTTATTTATGTGTCAGTTAAACCAATAATCGTCAAAAGCGGCTATCAAAATGTTGTTAAAATCATTTATTAATGTTTATGCTTAAATAGATTCTCCTAGAGCTACCGGTGTGGTCTACACACAGTTTTGCTACTGCATGGTTCTATCAAATGGTGGTCGTGGAATCCTAATTTCAACTCGTACCAATGAGATTTTCGTAACTTATACCTACATAAGTTACGAAAATCTCATTGGTACGAGCGAGTGAGGCCAAATTTTCAGCTATCTATAGTTGACTCCGTTTTAATTTTAATAAGTAATTTTCGTTATTCAATATTTATTTACTTAGGTACCGTTAATTTTTCGGCTAGGGAAAACATCGTAAGTGCCCAGCAGTTGAACGTATACAGCCTGATAATTATGGGATACCATAATTTAATTATTTTAATACCACCAAACATACATCTAACTACTAATCCGATCCTGAGCTGACAGAGTGGAGAAACGATACATTCGATAAAAAATATTGGGATGCCTCTCAGACCATCGGAATCACATATACATATCAATTACCGAATCATACTTTCCACTTACGATTCTTAATCTCGTAAAAATGTTACGGGAAGCAATCAATTACCGTATATACATAATACCTTCCGCTTTTTATGCAGTGTTAACAATATTTACAGCGCAGTTTTGGCACCTGGTCATTTGACATGTCAAGAAAGTTCGACGCGACCATAAAATACAAAGCGATATGTATGCTAAGCTGCCTGAGGTCAAATTTAATTATCATGTAGACGATGAATGTCCATGGGTAGACTTGGACGCTCGAGGCGGTGTAATGCACCTATTATCCAACTTGGTGTAAAAGTATTTTTATATTAGTATCAGAGAGTATTACTGAGCTCTATTTCTCAAAGCGTTTTAGTTTAGTGATATTAGTATTTCGTCTCATTTTATAGTTTAATTTACGAGACAAAACTCTAGTATTATTAGGTTAGTATGTTTTGGGAAATGGAGCCATTGCTCTGCTCTGCTTTTATCAATGGTAATCTAATACATATTTATAAAACGAAGAAATTTTGTTTTTGAATGATATGAGTCCGTATTGGCCCTAAGTGTGCGCGATTGCAAAAAAAAGCCCATAAACTTAGTAAACCTCTTAAATTACCAATATTTATAATCTTAGGTTACTCTGTATTTACATCTACTAAGTAAATGTTCAAGTATTACTACACCAAATTACTGCTTGTCTAAAGTATTTTTACTTGTTATTGTTCAACACCCAAATCTCCAATCAATTCTCACCACTCTTTTAAGAAACGCCTACAGTAAGAAACAATTTAAATGTCCTATCCGAGAAAAGGCTATATTTCAGCGGGCAACTAAAACAATAGTTATAATGGTGTCGATGCTCAAACACATTTATTTAGAATCATTTAAATAAATCAATGCATAAAATTAGAGCCTGTTACCATGTATGATTTATATGACAGTTCATCTGTTAAATACAAATTTGGGTTCTAATAATTTTGTATACTCGTAAATAATGTCAGGAATAATGATTTGTTTATTCAATATTTTAAAGTTTTCAATCGCTTTCGTCATCTGACGTGCTAAAATATTAATTAGTGTTAACATTTGAAAATCATAATTTTCAACTCAATTTAAAGTCACATTGAAATCATGTCTAAAATTAAAGAAAATCTTCAATTAGTTCCCATAATCTTAACTTTTAAAGTTGTTTCTAAGGCTTTTCTAAGTCTCATTAATAAAAAAAGGATTGAGAAACCACGGACATTATTCTGCCTTTAATTCATTTAAGTTTCTAGACGCCAATTAAAATAAAATAATAAAACTTTTATTTCAACGCACACAAAAAGAGCCGGCGACTATTTTGCTCGAACTTTTTTATTCCCAGTAAGGCATGGTAATTAAGTGGGGTCAGCTATGTTCCGGCTGCCATACAAAACTCACTATGAGTTTCTAGCTTTTATACAATTTATTGATTTACACTTACACGATTTTCACACATAATTATATTTATATTTATTACATACGATTTTCATACATAAATATTTTATACAGTTTTTATACATACAACAACAACAACGGTGGCAAACAAGCGTATAATCCACCTGATAGTAAGCCGACATCGCAGCCTATATTACCTAACCGCCCACAACTCCTAATAATCTGAGAAAGTTACGCCGAATATGGGCAATCAGGGGAAATAATTCCGATAGTTTTGAAAATTGGTACAGTTATACCTTGCGGTATCCAGATAATCATACTTAAAATCCTCGAGGGTGGGGGCTGTGCTGAGGGTTAAGGGGGGAGGATGAAAGGTACTTTTCTTAGTATTTCGTGAAAAAACTCGTAAACTGTAGCCCATAGCATAAAATGTTCTGAGATGTAAGTATTCTATATAAAATTATCTACAAAAAAGGTTCCACACACTTTTTCTCTAGGATTAATATTTAATGAGATTTTCAAAGGGGAAAGTAAAATTTAATGACAATATAAGGGGCATCTAATTCCTTTGTTTTTTCAATATTTCTAAAAACAAAAACCCTACCCCGAGGGGGATTTTAAGTATGTTCATCTGGATACCGAAAGGTATAACTCTGCCAATATTCAAAACTATCGGAATTATATGCCCTGATTTTATTAATTTTCTCAGATTATAAGGAGTTACTTGCTCGTTACCGAGCCCAGGTAGGATTGAGAATTTACTGTGTTGACTGTAAAAGGGAGAAATTAAGGTCCCTCGCTCTCACCACAAGGCATCCTTGAGAGCTCTTTTTAAAAACTATTACCAATCTAACGCTATCACAGTATCTCTTTCATGTGACAAAATAAGGTGACGTCAAATAGCTAATTTAATTAGGTAGTATGTATGTAAACCAATGTAATAAATTAATAACATAGGAACACTGTTAACGTTTATCAGCTCAAGTACGTAAAATTTAAAGCAAATTAACAAGAAATTAATAGGGCTCGGTTAGATATCAGATGTGACATACGAGTAAACAAGACAGGCGGTAGGTATATAGGGCGCCTACTGAGAATAATATTGAATTTCCAGTAAAAAATTAGATTCCAGGCATTTGGTGTAATTAATTATAGATATCTACAATTGACTCTAGATATTCGTAGATGCATACCTAATTGTTAACTAGTAGTTTGAAATTAATTTTATAAAATCTATTTGTATGGTACAGCGGCAAAAAAATACCTACTCTAGGCTTCAAAGCCAGGCCAGGCCTATCGTTACTGAACGCGACCCTAACGCAACTGACGTACACAGACTTTAATCAATGATTCAGAATTCTCAAATTGCAAATGCAAATTTTATATTCCTGTTCACATCTTTCAGTGAGTGTCATTAGAGTGTCGCATTAATTGTGACAATTGAGAAGTTCATTCCATACACCACCCCACCAGCAACTCCCACCGAAGTACTATTACTTATTAGTTTTTGCCCGCGAATTCGTATACGTGTAAATTTCATCTAAATCGGTTCAGCGGTTTAAGCGTGAAGAGGTAACAGACAGACATATAGACATACAGACAAAATTTCGCATTTATAATATTAGTATTCGTATGGGTTCTGTGCCACCGGCCACGTCCACAACCCGGCTCGATGAGTCGGTGGTAATAGGAAGAAGATCGCAGGTCACTCTTGGTAAGATTGGCTCAGAACCGGGAGGAGTGACGTAGGTACTCGAAGAGAGGCCTTTATGCTCAGCTGTGGGCGATTACAGGCTGAAAACGAAGATGATGATGATGATTCCATATAGCTAACATAAATAGGCACGTCAATGTGTGGGAAGCGCTGTGAGTTCCGTAAGGCCCCGTTATTCGATTGCAAATGACCCGCTCTAACACGCGTGAGTTTGCAATTAACCGTCCCGCTCTCTACGGAACTCTGCCTGCGCGTATTTTTAGTACATTTTGATTGTTTTTTTGAATACTGGATCATCATCATCATCATTTTCAGCCTGTAATCGCCCACTGCTGAGCATAGGCCTCTCTTTGAGTACGCCACTCGTCCCGGTCTTGAGCCAGTCTTATCCAAGAGTGACCCGCGATCTTCCTAATATCATCTAGCCGGTCATCAGTCCACCTTGTGGGGGGTCTACCCACGCTGCGCCTTCCGGTCCGTGGACTGATGACCTGGTAAAGGTCGCGGGAGTCCGCTGGATGCGGGTGGCGCAAGACCGGTTATTGTGGCACTCTTTGGGGGAGGCCTATGTCCAGCAGTGGACGTCTTTCGGCTGATATGATGATGATGATGATGATCTAGCCGGTGGGCGGCCGACGCTCCTTTTGCCATGAATTGGCCACCAGTCTGACACTTTTTTGGTCCACCTGCCATCACTCTGCCTAGCAATGTGTCCTGCCCAACTCCACTGTCTGACACTTTTTTGGTCCACCTGCCATCACTCTGCCTAGCAATGTGTCCTGCCCAACTCCACTTGAGTTTTAAAAATCTATGAAGCACAAATCGAAATCTACTAAAAAAACTATCAAGTAAAGAAAATTTTGTGTTGATATTCATGATAGTTATCGAAATATTTGGTTTAAGCATCAACATTCTCAAGTTGCCTCCTCCATTGCTTTTATATCTCCACAAAATCCTCGGGCCTTCAACCGTATAAGGATTAGGAATTCGTGCGGATTTGCTTAAAGGGAGATGGGGGAAAATTGAGAATTGTTTCCTCTACCACACACTGAGCAAAGCTTTCTGCAATTAAACATAATGTTCTCGAATTGTAACCGTTTTGATATAGTTAATAGTATAGTTAATGCATATAGATTTCTGCTACAGTTTTATTTATTCTACAGATGGATATCAAAAAATTTTTAAATAGATATAGGTCACATATGACTACTTTTCGTTACACATTGATCTCAGAGACTACAAATTTAGATGCATAGTCTCAACTCATTATAACTACCCACTGCACTTGTTTTTTTTTACAACAACGCAACTTTAGGTGAATTGAATGAATTCAATAGCATTTTATTTCTATTATTCAATGATCCGAATTTAAATTAAAAAGTTAAGTTAACAAGCAAGCACTCTCCATACAAACTTTGTGCAAGTTTTTCTTTGCTTGTGTTTGCATTACACTTATGATTTTTGGTCAGTATGCTTATTTTTCTGTTAGCCAGAACCTCAAGATTTATTTTTTATTTTTTGTAATATCTTAATTTTCAAGTATTTCAAATTTTTGAAATTTTTTTCTTGACATTCTTCGTATACCTATCCAATATTAACAAGCAAAAATATATATATGCGAGAGTGCCGAAACCGACGAATAAAACTTGCACAGAATTTGTATGAAGAAGGCCTTGCCTCTTCAGGCGTCTTAACTAATAAACGACTTAGGGACACAGTTTATTGAATTTACTATATCTTTGTAGTATTCTCTACGCATTGGATAAGAAAATATGGGTTTTTTAACAGCTAGTACCTAGAAGAAAATTAATTAATTTCTTGATGAACTAGAGCTGGTTTTCTAGTTTTATTACTATTTTGTCGTAAACCCGCTTCTAGTACTTCTGTTAAAATGCGATTAACTACGGCTGGTTATAATAAAAGATTAATTATGACTAATAGCTCCTAAATTACATTGTATTTTGCAATATGATGCTTCTAGAAAGTTGTACAAAAGTAGTAATCTTAAACCACGGCATACTTGATCGAAATCGAAGTGATTAATTTAAATTGTAAATCATGAGAATGCTGAATCTTTGTTTATAATATTTAAAGAAATTTGGTATTACCTACATGTTTGTAAGACAACAATATAGACAAGAATATCTTTAAGTACTATTTGACTCGCAAGTTAAGGCTGGATATTACCACTTTCGGGTTTTTAAAACCATCTGACACATAGAATATAGTGTCTTAAATTCTAAAAAATATATATGTGTTATATAAGGATCTTGTCCAGTCAAAATCGCAGTCAGTTACATGACCTGATGAATTTCACTCGATAGAAAAAAATCGCAAAGTTACCACTTTTTGGAATATTTTTCAATATTACAGCTATATTACTGATATTTTACATATAATTTTTGTAGTCCATTTAAGATCCTAAATAGTTATAGACAAAATCGCAGGGTTTGCTTTGAAAAAATGATTGGCTTAGCGACTATAGCTAAATATTTACGAAAACTACGCGCAGAGCTTCCGTAGAGAGCGGGATGGTTAATTGCAAACTCGCGCGTGTTAGAGCGGGACATTTGCATTGGGGATACCTCCCCTTAAACTCGCCTATATTATGCTGTAAGTCAAGAATAACTTTAATTTTGTTTTAAGCAGTAACGCTGCTAGCGCAAAACGCAAACTAAAAAATTTAAAATAAAGGAAAAATTGAAAAATACACATTATCAATTTTTCCTTTATTTCTAAGTTTGAAGAATAACTTACTATTTAATCCTCAAGTTAATCACTTGTCTCTGTTATGCTGTTTGTTTTGTACAACGATTAGCATTGTTTATTATACGAAATATAAAAACAAAAGGATTGTTAAAACTGAACCTGGAATTTTCCAAACTACAAAAATCCAAAATGAAAGCGAACGTCATCCAACTGCAACACAAAATGTCCTATAAAATACACAAAAGAATTTCTTAATTTACAACATCATAAACAATATACTTACCGAAAATGCGTTCTTACTTTCGTTCGTCACAATGCCTTTACTGCCGGTTTTCGGAAGGGCCCTCTGTTCGATTCCTTCAAGTTATTTATGACGATGTTGATAGTAAACGAAAGCCGAAATTGAACCAAATTTGCATACAAGGGATGCGTAAAAACGAAACGGAGAATTCAGTGAAACCAACTTTGTCTTTACGACTGACGATTCTATTCATAGTAGCAAGCTCCTTGTGAGTTTCGTTACGATTTTCGATTTGGGTCATGACTTAGTTTGAATTGAATGGCAGGACGCATGAAGGGTAAAAAAGTCACATTTCTTAAATCTTAATAACTACGTAACATATAACTATGAATTAGAATGAAAGTGAGATTTACTATTTTGGGTAGGTAAACTGTTCTCTTACCTCCACCCAAAATCCCGTTTTCAGCGCACCGTTTTTACCTACCTTATGGGTGAACATAATTTTTTTGTAGCTGTACACATTTATTCAAAGTTTGTTTACAATACACAATACAAAAAAAGGCGAAAGTTAGTTAAAGGCGTTATCTACATTTTAATTGATATAACTTATTTACAAAATTGTAGTATCCATTAAAGTACCTACCTATACCTTATTAAGTCGTTAACTACTCGTATGTACAAAATAGTACATTACTTACCAAGGGCGATAAAACAAAGAATGTCTCAGATCGCAGGTATTTTACGCCCGAGCCGAAGGCAAGGGCGATAAATATGCAATCTGAGGCTTTCTTTATTATTGCCCGTGGTAAGTACAAAAAATTATGTTACCCCCTGGCAAGGAAGTGGGTTTTTTCGCGCGCGGAGCGTGCGGTAATGGCCACTTTATGGCCAGGTGTGACATAAAATATTTTTCACGCACATATTAAAAAGATGAATAATATTTTTCTTTATACCACGTCGGTGGCAAACAAGCGTGCGGCCCGCCTGATGGCAAGCGGTCACCGCAGCCTATGGACGCTTGCAACCCCAAGGGAGTCACACGCGCGTTGCCGACCCTTTTAAAAATTTATACACTCCTTTCTTGAAGACCCCCATATTGTAGTGTACTTTTATGGTACCTATGTTTTCTTAATCAATATCTAATCGAATGTTATCCTGGGATTGCCTGACGTTGTCGAGCGTGCGCAAGCGGTACAAGTCGATCTGAATCAAAGAATATAATACTCACTAAAGGAGATCTGAATGTTATTTTTCATACTAAAAGTGACAGTATGTAAACGTAAGTTTGACACGTTACGTAATTATAATTAACTCAACTAGCTGTTACTGTTAGACCTTGTTTTGGATAGTTACGTTGAAAAACATTATTGAAAAGCGCTTTTTGATTACCCTTGCGAGATTTTAAGCGAAAATGGATACAGTACATACACACAATCGATGTTGAATAAAAGTCCTATAACACACATGATAAACGGGCGTCTTTATTCAATTCGAAACCGATGTGTCGGCCCGACAGAACGACGACACGCCTACCCCGCCCAATACTCTTTTTCACCCTGTCCGATGTCCTCACCGCTGTTAGTGTTGGCGCCAATATCACAGTCGGTTACAAAATTGTCGTTGTTAACGACATCGCCATTCGGTGTCGGGGCGCACAAAGTCAAAGCTTTGTATTCACGTGCTAGCTGTCTTAAATGGACATCTGTTTTAGACAATAATTTCTACCTGGAATTGTTAAAGCAAGACCAGCAATAAAACCCTTTCAATCCAGTAAACTTAAAAGGAAACAAATTCAAACAAATTTAGTTAAGTCCCAATTTGTAAAACTTACCCGTTTTCGATTTTGACCTTGATGAGCAAATTAGCTCCAAGGGATTTTTCATACTTTTACTTTCCAAGCGACAAGGGATCGGCCGTCATAAACGAAAGTTTGGGACTCTTATATTAATATTTATTGCTTTCTCTGTTTACCAACAGTTTCGATATCGTGTTATAAATATAATTCTTGCGTTGGCCCATTAAATGGCATAACAAGGGTGTTTTATGAGCACGCTGGTGCGATGGCAGACACCGTCTTTAAGCCTTAACGGGATTATTATTGGACTTTAAAACTAAAACTTGCCGTCACCGTGGGTGGTTAAAAATAAAACTTGGCGTGACATCATACACTGACACTTTAAGCAACAATGTGTAACTTAGATATCACCCGCGCAAGATAGCAATTTCCTTGTTGCTTTTTCGAGAAGTCACTCAAATGCTGATTCCGAGTTAAGTAATCAAACAGATTTACTCATAATTTTCGCCACTGAAATAATTTAAGTGGCAGTAAAAAGCGATTGAAAACCAAACCTTAAAGAGCTCATTTTTATAAACCTCTGATGAGAGAACATTATCCGAAAACGGTTTGGAAGCAAATATTGCGGCAGAATTTCACCAACGCGCACTGGGACTTATCTTTATGTAGCTTTTTATGTATTTCGCAAAAAATGTTATCGGCCAGCAGTTAAACAAGGCCTTTAATGACGGCCCTCCGAGCGTTATCGCCAAAAAGTATATAAAGTAATTTCGAAGAATTATTACGAATTTCGCGCTTACACCGTGCAATAAAGAAATTAAACAACAAAGACCTTTTGCCTTGAAAAACACACTTTAGATTTTTTGTCTATGCATGAGTTTGATCAATAAGCCCCATTTTAATACTGATATTAATTATTGCAGCAATATAATAATGTAGAATATATTTTAGTATGGATGGGAAAATAAGTCAAATAAGAATTTGAATAACCTTCCTCAGAAACTAGCATTTCTAAACGAATCGCGTCTTCTCTCACTAAAACCGTTTTAGGCAATTTGTTTGAATTACTTTTCTATGCTAATCTGAATCGCGTCGCGAATACTTTTGAAGTAACAAGTATCGACTCGGAGATTCGCAGGCGTTTAAAATCGTCGAATTGGCTCGCTTAAATGATGCATGTACTGGAAGCCGCAGCTCGTACAGAAAAACAAAAAACTGCAACCTATTACAACGCGCTTTACATCGTAAATAATCGTCTTAGCGCGGTAAATAAATAAGTGTATAGACTGTTGGTTCGTGCGAGCGCTCGTATCTGATCTGAGGCCCGGGACGCAGCAAAAGCCGGGAAAGTGCTGTTTAAGAGGCCAGATAGCGAATAACGTAGGAGGAACATAAGTTTTGCGGCGTGTTAAAAGATAATGAGTGCGGATATAGCTTATAAGAAAAGAAGATGTTGCGTACGGTCTTTGTAAGGGGACAATATTTTCTTATCTCGCGTGCTTGCGATCACAATACTAAGTTAAACCCTCTTTGTACATCCTAACGCACCTCGGGTCGTTTTAGGATTCGGAATTTATGTCCTCCCGAGACCAAGTTTAAAACCGAAGATTTAGCGGCTCCGCTTAGAGATACCAGCGCCTATTCAGAGGTCAAACGTGGGGCTAAGTCAATTATAAAGTGCTCTCTGATTGAGTTTTGAGCGTTTTGTTCTTTACGTTGAATAAGATGTTGATTTATCTAGCCAAAGTTAAAGATTATAACTTTTAACTAAGTGATAAGCGAATTTATGATATATTTAGGCTTAAAACTTTTGCAATCTTGAAAATTTGAGGAATATAATTGTTAGTCTTAATGATTTACTTCACTTAATGTTATTTTATGTTAATGACTCCACAAATTTTATTTAGGTTTATGATTTATAACTACTTACAAACAATAATCGCAGAATTGTAGGTATACTTGTTTTCTTGTTTATGTTCATTCGGCAAATAATCTGTTGAGTTGGGCGTTACTAAAGTACTGACACTGGCAGGTAATTCAATTCAATTCTTTAAAAAATGGCTTTCCATCAAATTTATGATGATTTCGCCAATGTCACGTGTTCAGTGACGTTGTTCGGTAACGACGCCATGACAATAGGCAAGGTTTTGTACGGTAAATGAATTCTGCTCGTCGTCGCCCCGGGCACGTGTGCTCACCAACGCGGCGACGACCAAAATCCCCCTGGCAGGTAACTTAGGATAATATAATAATCTTTATTACCCACAAAACAGACGTGTGTCATAAATATTAAACATTATTGCAGCTTTTTCACGCCTTGTGAAAATGTTATCGAAAATTTATAAATATGACAAGAAAAACTGTTCATTTCATGTGAGCGACGTGACGTGAGACGTCCAGACATTAAATGGTTGGATTTGAAAATATGCTGTTCTAAATAACTACATATTATCATCGGTTGAATATTACAAATTATAAGAAAGTTGGATCGTTTGTATAAAATATACGTTTATAAACATCACGTGTCATCAGCAAAACATACCTGCTTCTTGAAAAAGTATCCTGCATTGACGGTAGATTGTAATCAATCAATCCTTTTTTTCCTGAGAATACAGTCTAGCTTATAAGATGCATATTATTTTGCATATTATACGAATTAAGTAGTACAATTAAGGATACTTTGGGTGCATACAATTCCATATGACAGTTAAAATTAATAAAATTTAAATACTTTAATTTGGGCTTACGGTAAATGTAGGTAATAAGTACTAAAAGTTGAAGTATCAAAATCTTATTAATTTATCAAAATACTAACGAATCTGAACTGAAAACCATTCAATTAGAAACAGTGTTCTTTCAATCGTTATATCGTGATGAACTGACTTGTTCTTAATGAAAGATGGACACCCACATCACGTCATGCTTGCACACACTTGGACGTTAAACGATCCGAACATATCCCGTAGTTAATGAAGTATTGCGTTGGCGGACGGGTAAATAAACTTAATCATTCGTATGATTGCCCCATCAATAACTACAAGTTCGATTTGGAATAACAATTAGCCCAAACGTATATTGACACCCATTTTGTTAATTGGAATTCGTGCAGAGACCTCATGTTACCACTTACCATCTAAACGAGCAGTTATTATTTATTATAATGTAACTGTAATGTTAAGGTTATTATGACCCTGATATAAAATATGTTTTACCTATATTGACATTATCATATATTTTTCTCACATAAAAAACTAATATATTATTAAGTCTAGACTAATCAAAGATCACTCACATGAATTCAAATAAATCACATACTCCCATCCTTAAGGACAATTGAACTTTACTTTTGTGAGAAAAGAAATGCAATTTCTTTTAAAGAAAAATAAACGGGCAAAGGTGTAAGACGAATCACTTAAGCGCAAACAACGGAGAGTACGTTTGAAAGCAGTTTGAGCTAGAAAGCGAGATCTTATCGTGCATCTAGCGATTGATAGGAGCAATGCATCACCTGGCTTCCGTTGCAGCAACCATCTTGATTCGGTCCTAATGCACCTACCTCCCACATCCAAGCTCACGTGAGTCATGCTACCAACATTAAATGATCCCTCCGTCCACTTAACAAAGTCAAATGCGCCGAAGCGGTAGCCTGCAAGTGCGAGAGATCTACCGTAACTGGTTTCGACACATCCTCAGTTGGGCTACTTGACGTTCCATAGATAAGATTGGCCCTCATCCGTTTAACACCTACATCGGCTACCGAATATTGATTTTCAAATTTATTATTAGTGTGAGTGTTTAGTTTCTATGGGTTATAATTATAAAACTTTTAGGTAAAAGAGAAAGTTGCTAAGGATGAACGATTGAACGCCAAGTATTTTAAACAAATATTTAGATAATATTTATCTATGTAAATTAATTACAAGATTATTAATCATAGCATAATAAAAATGACCTATTTCACAAAAGATATCCAGCAGTCGCATTAATTAAGACGGTGCTTGTTCCTAAAATGGAAAGTAACTGCTTATTTTGGGTTTAAGTGCAATTTTATAATAAACTTGTTTACAGTAAAGTTATAATACAAATAAATGTCACATACATGTTACATTTAATTAAATGTTGCAGTAAAACATTAGATAAAAACAATACTCATTAATTTGAGGAGAAGAAAAAATTTGCTAGCTGAACATGAGAAGTAAGTAGGTAAAATGTTATTTTGTGAACGTCTCAAGTAAACCTATGAATATACTCGGAGATGTCTAAAAGCCTCGCGTACTTAAAACTTTATAAATGGAACTTAAATGCTACACAAACAAACCCGAACAGTAAAAGAATTTACCTATGATTTATAAATCACTAGAAGACAGTTAATATTTGACAAATATTACCAACAACAAACAACGTATGAGAGCATTCGATATTTCCTTAGTATAGAGCTAAGGAATATAATAGATAATTTAGATAACAAGAAAAAGCCATTCCGCGGCGTCGCTACCGGGTAAATGGTAAATATTACTCACGCGTTCAACGCAACTCTTTCGCGTAGGAAGCGATTTTGCCTTCCACGTATACCAGGTTTTATATTTTCACAACAGCCTGTGTAATGTAAACCAAAAAGTACCTCGATTTAATAGACGCATGTATAATCATGACTGTTTCCCGTAGGGGTAGGCAGAGATCACGGATTTACACTTGTTACGATCTTAATGAACCTTTCTTGCTTCATTCACTGTCATGATCTTCATACAAGCTTACTTAGCTTAAAGCTTGCTTTATATTTTATAATTTTGTTTAATGTAAATGTTTTTCTTACGTAAAATAAAGTGTCATTCATATATACCTACATGCATACGTATGATTGACATGAACTTTCTGGGACTTAAAAACAATAATCAATAACCGGTTACTTAAGGCATACTTACCTACCTTTTCCAAAATCTACCATAGCAGTAAAAAAAACTATAACTACTCGTACGGTACAGGGCAGTGCAGATCCCGATTGTGAGAATCTTTGCCAAATTGTTTCACGATATACTTGCAAAAACATACAAATTACGCTATGGTATTTCAAAATCAAACTCAAATAAAGACAAGTAGGCAAATCTTAGTTGACTTATGGTTATGAATGCTATTATTATTGTTTAAATAATCTTAATTGCTCGTATGCACATGAAACAAAACTAAATGTCTTAGATTTATGAAGCCGATTACACGCTAGGCTGCGTTCCAAATTGCAATTTTAGTGCATGCAGCTGCTCACGGCATGATCGACAATAGGTACTAGATAATATGACTATGACACGCCGTTCAAATAATAGGCCTAATAGATAAAGCAACACTACTTACATTGTTACTAACATTTTAATAAGGTACGCGACAGTTATTTAATGGTCTGATCATTATTACGTCGGCCATAATGTCCATATTGCGGAATTTTGATGAAACTCTTAAGTAGGTACTAATGTAGCTAGTAATGTAGCCAAAAAACCATAAAACAACCCGATTGTTTCCCAAGACTTTGTTATAGAATAAGGTTAGAAGACTGCTGGGAGTTGGCATCAATAGGATAATAAGAATTCCTATTAATAAGTACCTAGAGATAAAAAAAATACTGTGGTTATATTTTTCCTAAAAAACTGAGCAGTGTCACATACGGAGAAAATATAAAGAATACAAATGTAAGTAGTCGAAAAATTAATACGTTCGCAATGATAAAAACGCAATGACGCATTACAGGAAGGAAGAAAAGACATCACTAATCACTGAATAAAGTGAAGACCCCAAAGAAAAAGTGAAGAAGAGTGAAGAGTGAGTGTGTAAGTGAGTGAAGTGAAGAAGTGAGTGAGAGTGGTAGCGGACCCCAGGCATCCTTCAGGATGCAACTGTACGGGGATAACGCTAGGAGGACGATGATGATGACTGAATAAAGTGAAGAAGCAATAGCAATCATTATATTAATTTTAAAAGGTTTTATCGCAAGTATTCTTTCTCAACTATGCTTCAGAATAACTGCAACGCCAATAACAACTTCGCCAACTCGACCGATATTAAACTACGCCATTTGGCAAATAAAACTGGTTCCGTCTAAAATATAGAGAGGCATGTAACTGAATATAAAGTTTTCCTTTTTGTCAACACTAGTGAACTATCGGATGCGATCCCGGAATTGGCAAAGAAACGTGATTTTGCATTCGAGTATAATATTTTGTATGCGGAAAGAAGGGATAGGGAAGTTCCGGATAAAATTTGTGGTATGAAATTGTTGTAACTTCACTCTCACAAACGGAATTGTATTTGTTCGTAAATACACGGAACACCTAGAAGGGAAGCAACCCACACATTACCATCTAATAAAATAAAATATAAATGTAAAAGTTTCGATGTTTGTTAATCAATTACGCATTTAAAGATCTACTTTTGCAGATAAATAGTTACAAGCCAGGATTAAAACCGGATACTATAAATACCCAGATTACTCATTCCTCAAAAGATCTTATTTAGCTGTACGGCAAAGCACATAGGTAACTTTCAATTTGGATATATCGTTAGGTTCTAGCTCCGGCTCCAAAAAAACCGGCCCAGTGCGAGTCGGACTTCGCACATTTAGGGTTCCGGACCAACCTCAAAAATGTGATTTATCAATATATTATTAGTATTTGTTGGTAAAATATAGGTACGTAATAATAAACATTATAACCAAAATTTCAAGTTTATAGGTCAACGGGAAGTTAAAAAATTCTTAGGAACAAAGTTTTGTGACATGCGGCGGACGGACGGACGCATGAGTGACAGCAATAGGGTTCCGTTTTGACCCTTCGGGTACGGAACCCTAAGAGCTAATGAAGTATCATTTGATATTTAACAGCAGTTTTTCAGTTAAGGAAAACCCGACAAAACCATTTTAATCCGAACAAGGTCTAGTTTTCTCTTTGGATTGGAAACTTATAAGGTGAGACGGTAGTCACTTTCGTAAACTTTATAGTATCTACGCCAAATCTTGGGAATAGGTTCGGAAGTCGCTCCTTTAAGATATAGGTACTTAACCGGAAAACGCTAGGATGATGATTCCTCAAAAGCATGGAATCGGGAGTTTAAGCCGGCAATAGTACCTAGCTAGCAAAAGCTATTACGAGTACATATAATGACGTAAACTATGCGTTGGAAAATATAACAGGGAATCATGTTGTAGGTATAATTTTAGCCCCTCCGTTGTATGTGCCTAGCGAATTGGAAAGCATTCATGAATTTGTAGCAGGTTAGTGGACCTATCAAAATTGTAAAACCAAACTGAAATAGATATTTAATTTACATAGTACTTGCGCCTCGCTGCGCGGGCGATATGACACACTGAGCAAACATCAAAAATTATGAATTAGTGCGCAGGTCTTTCAGGTGGTAATAATTTGCTGCAGTGATAGTATCTTTACTGTGGAAAGTTGAAAACCTTTCTTCTCTGAACTGAACGTAAAGCATCCCAGAAAAAAAGAATAAACAAATTACCTCCTTTATCAACTTACGTTACGCGTTAAGTCTGTCCCACAAAAGGATCAGCGAAATGAAGCCACGCACCTTTTGAATATCGATCTCACTCTGAAAACCATATATTTGGTAAAAGGAAAAGGCGCTCATACTAACGAGATTGTAAAAGGTAACTGAATATATCTACCTCCAGAAAACTCTCGCTTGGTCGAGCAACGTGAGAGGCATATTTACATTTTTTAGGGTACCGTCGTGATTCCATAGTGTTTTAAGCTTTTTATTTGCAACAAACATCCGGCAAAATCGCATAAGAATTTTTAATGCTGAGGGGGTTATTTGCAGACACAAGATTCAACCTCCCAGACTTGCTGTTGAATTACTTTCTTCCTCTTACATGATGAGTAATTTTTGAAATTATAATTTTCTATCAAAGTGAAAAATTCAACGCCAAAGGTGGGATAGAAAATTATAATTTCGTTAGCGGACGCATCCGCTTGACAACAATAAAAATAAAGTAATTTTTGTTTTTTAAAGTATAGTAATTTAGAAGTTAGCATTATAGTTTAAGAGCCGGTGACACTGAACCTAGTATGATAAGATTGATTTTTAATAGGTTTGCGTGCTCATTTGCTTTGCAGCATCGCCATTTCGTTTACCCCCATTAATGCCGCGACTAATTATATATATATCATCTGGGAATCTATCGAAATAGGTTCAGTGTTGTCGGCTCCTTTAATCGCTGCAGCAACCACCTTCTCCACTGTTTGGAAAATGCAGCAGTGGTTTTTCTTACACAGAAAGTGCTGATCTTTCAGATGAGCCCTGTTTTTTTCAGGAATCCGATCATACTAGATACCTCAGAAAAGTGGTCGCTTATCATACTGCTGCCACTGACAAGGCCAGTCAGGGCTTGCAGCACTGCACTATCGTATAGTCCTACCCCTCCCCTATTTCGAGGAACAAACGAAACTTGGGAATCTTATCATACTAGAAACCGTTTATTTTTTATTTTTTTAAATTTGATTTTTAATAGGTTTGCGTGCTCATTTGCTTTGCAGCATCACCATTTCGTGTACCCCCATTAATGCCGCGACTAATTATATATATATCATCTGGGAATCTATCGAAATAGGTTCAGTGTTGTCGGCTCCTTTAATCGCTGCAGCAACCACCTTCTCCACTGTTTGGAAAATGCAGCAGTGGTTTTTCTTACACAGAAAGTGCTGATCTTTCAGATGAGCCCTGTTTTTTTCAGGAATCCGATCATACTAGATACCTCAGAAAAGTGGTCGCTTATCATACTGCTGCCACTGACAAGGCCAGTCAGGAGGGCTTGCAGCACTGCACTATCGTATAGGCCTACCCCTCCCCTGTTTCGAGGAACAAACGAAACTTGGGAATCTTATCATACTAGAAACCGGATTTTTCATCATTTTTCAATTTTAATTTTCAATGGCTTCGCCAGGTTTTTCGCATTGCAGCATCGCCGTTTCGTGTTCCCCGACTAATGACGCACCTAATTATATATATGCCATCTGGGAATCTTATCATACTAGGTTCAGTGTCACCGGCTCTTCTACTATTAGCTTCTCAACGGTTTCAATGAGACATACAATAGACTTACATGATATTATATTAAAACGGACAGTATGCCAGGACCGTATCCTCGCATTTTTCGGACACCTCTCACGATGTCCTTCGGATAGCCTGGTGAGAAATATAATGACGGCAAAAGTTGAGGGCCAGAGGTCCCGGGGCAGACCACCTGCTATTTGGAGCACCCAAATCACTGCACCCCTGCAACTACATCTGCACGAGAACACCCATAAGGCGGGTGACAGGAGCCTATGGAGGAGTCTGGTCAGCAAGAATAGGACATAATGTCACGCTCCTCAGCATTGGGGGAACGACTGATGATGATGATATTAAAACCGTCCGCGAGAATAGTTCTACTGATTATATACCTATTGTTACCGCGTCAAAATACCTATTCAAATTAAAAATTCGCTAGTCATGTTGACACTATATTAAACAGTTAAAACTCACGTATTAATAATTGTCACTCCGGGTAACATGTTTCGAATTCTTCGGGAGTTCTTTTTCAGGTAGAGCGCGTTCGCGACGAATCCGTAACCGTAACGCTAACTCAAAATAGGTGCAATAATCTCCAAGTTTATCATGATAATACATGCAACGGATTTTGTTTTATAATGAATACATTATTTTGTACAGAACCCGTAAGCAGAAACATTATTTTTTATATTCATTGCAGACCAAACTCTGGATGGATGAGCCCACGACATTTTGTGACATTAGGCTCCATTGCACTTCAATATACGGTACCTACCCTTACCAAGACTCTAAAGAGATAAGCAAATGAATTGGAAATGTGTTGTATTCGCTATTTAAGAAAGCAGCTAAACATGTTTAAGTACAATATTCGCTATACCATTTCTTGCATATTGTGAGGACAGATGTGCGAGCTTGAGTGGTTCTTAATAGACATTCATTTCTCATTTGTATTTCATGTCGCAAACGTTGCTGGTAACTCGTTCACGTTTTTACGAAAATACCTGTCAAAAACTCTATTTAGGTAGGTTTAAGAAGATATTTCATTTTCAAAACACCATTCATATCAACGAGTAGGTAGCACTATTATATACCTATATACCTAAATATGAATATATGTATATGAATGGATAGGTGAATTTTGTTAGAGTATAACCATAAGATTAGCTTCAATGTGTGAGTTTCTGTGTTTCACACTGGAGGGGCGTTCAGTTTAATATGGGTCTGACTCTAACAAGCCTTTTTATTCCGCGAAATTAAACATTGAACATTAAAACATTTATTTAATTTCTTTACATGTTCTAATTCAGTTTGCATTCTAAGTAGACACAAGTATTTCCATACTTAATAGGAGGCCCCAGCCAAAAGTGTTACAAACATTGTAAGAAACCAATAAAGATTTTTCATTTTTTTTTCATTTTTTCAAGTAGCCGAAATATACATTTAGTGTGTGTGTGTGTGTGTGCGTGTGCGTGTGCGTGTGCGTGTGCGTGTGCGTGTGTGTGTGTGTGTGTGTGTGTGTGTGTGTGTGTGTGTGCGTGTGTGCGTGTGTGTGTGTGTGTGTGTGTGTGTTTGTATGCATGTGTCTGTGCGGTACATTTAGATTCCTTTCAATAGGAGGCAGTAAGAAGGCTTTCAATTTCTGCGTAAGTTAGTGTGCTCAGCCATCCAAGGAGTTTTCTTTTGGTTTGGTTCACAGTAAGGTCTAAATACAAACAAATAGGAAATACAAACTTAAATCGAAAACAAAAATAAAATAAAAAAGATACCAGATGTTAGATTATTAAACTTAATTCAGACTCGACAAATGAGACCTAATTAAATAGCAATTGACGCAAATATAGCAGTCCTTTCTAATTAGTTACCATGATCTCAGCTCTGGAAGATATTTTTCAGTCTGAAGAAATAAACGGTCAGTGACTTCACTCTCAGCCAAACCTAGACCGATCATTACGAGTGTCTACAAACTAACATTATTTAAATGAGTTCCACGTTTCTAATTAAACACGTCTTAAGACTCCCTCCACGTAAAAGGATTGTGAAATATTTTGGCAATTAGGCCTCCCGTTTTATTAAAGAAGTCCGTCGAGTGAAAAATTAATTAAAATTTAAGCCTTTCGGTGTTCCCTACGCAGCAGTTGCAAAATAAAAGGGCCTTCACATCTCAGCGCGCCACTGAAGATCAACTGAATTAGATAATTTGAATGGTTTCATGCGGTATGCAGATGAATGGATTAAAATTTCATTATTGTTCAGGCGCGACGCCGCTAGAAAGCCACGGGGTATTATTAGGACGTGCACTAATCCTTAGTTATGAATATTACACACATAGCATACGCGTGTTTGTCCCCTACCCGGCTGGATACAGAGATAAATAAAGAAATAAACCTGTTTAATTAATAAATTTGTGTTTAATTATTTCGTTCGAGTTCGAGGCATTTGTTGAGATGAAAACAAGGGTTATCTAGCAACGATTTTTATTATATCGGAAAATCATTTACCATATATAATATTATGTACCTACTGCAATTATAAAATTACTGATAGGGAAACTAATTCCACAAATAAAACGTTTTTTTCTCAATCTCGATGCGAAGAGAGCACAAAACCTATTGAGTAATCATACATAAGGGTATCCTCATGTATTTTCACGTAGACTGTACTAAGCGTGATGTCACGTTGTTCTGGGTTACCTATACCTACAATCTACATATACCCTAGAGAAGTGACGATATGCATGTAGTACCCGTAACCACGAAACGTTTACCCAGTAAATCATGTATCGAGGCAATAGTAGTCATCCGATAAGTTAACATGGGTTGTACAGAGATTTAGGGTGTCCAGCAGAAATAGCCAGAATTGAGGTCATATAACTTAATTTTTGGTTGATCATGAAATCCACATGTAAGGTGGAGCGGGGCAATCTAGAATGCGGGAAATTTAAACTAATCGATAATATTTCCCGTATTTTACATCGTTTACTAAAGTTGCTAATATTCCCGGATAGCGGAAAAGCGCTTTCACAATTTCACCAACACGGACACTAGGAAATGATGTAAAACACCAAAAATATTCCGATTACTTTTCTTCCGCAGTCTAGATTGCTCCGCTACATTTTTCTATCATAATATATCTCTACAACTACATGATAGAATTAGGTAGGTACCAGTGGCGGAGCGTCCATACAACTCGATTCCCACCGGCTTGCCTTATTTTCAGCCAGTTCCAGTTCTTTTACTACGGCTCATAAAGAATAAGAAAGGCAAAATATTTCCGGCTTGATCACGATTGCACATATGGAAAAGTATTAACTGCCTCATAAAATACGAATTTTGTTTATCCAATCGTATACTGTATATTATTACCCATTCTATATTTCATTAATTAAATACATCCATCTCTTTAAAAAATCAAGAGATGCACACATATTGCATAACCCTATTACACTTTATTTACTATAGTCTTAGCGCTTAACACGGCCTCTTTATCAAGAGAACAATAATTGCATTCAAAATCAAAGATGGATGCTCCGATAACGCGTGGGTATTTTCACTAATTAAGGCCAGACATGCACTGAGGAACAATTAAGAGGACCGATGGTTGATAAGCGCAGTTGATAGCCGTCAGATAGCGCTTAGTGAAGCTGTAGAGCGCTTCACACCTTATTAAGGAAGGTTATCGGCGAATTTCCATGAAGTTTGGCTTCATTGTCAGCAATGGCATTTTGATTAAGTCATTATATTGGGATGGTGTAAGATTAAAATGTTATTTATTTGGTAATCCCATGTACTTAATAAATCCGTATTTTTATTATTTGTGAAAATATTTACAATATATATTATATGAGTCATTCCGACGAAAAACAATTAGTTGCATAAATATACCGAAAATAATTACTTATTACGAGTAAAAGTAATATATCTCAATAAATAATGATATGTAAACTAACCGTTATACACTATCCAGAACTATAAAAACTCATCGATAGTTCAGTTATTAATCTCGTTCCAAATCCCTAAAGACAACTAAGTAAGTACGACGCGTAACTATGCCAGCCTTTACCATATCGAGTATGATTCCTCTACCGTATTTAGAGAGAGCTGCTGCTGACGTCACTATCCTGCGAAGCGGTAACTCCAACAAAGAAGGTCGTATGTACATTTTATTTGCGATAGATATACGTCTTTTTTGACAGCGTAGTGTATAGCGGTGGTTAAGTGCCGGTAACAGTTGGACCAGTTGCGATTAATAGTTGCACTTATACGATTTGTCCTAAGGCATCCGCGCGCAATTACAGTTGGATGATGTGGAAATGAGCTTCTTCCTCGTCAAAGCAACTAACTTGAACGCATACCTGAACAGGCTCAAACACAGTGTTGCCAGAACGTGCTTTTTAGCACGGTTTTACGTGCTTTTTTGGATACGAACGTGCTTTTTACGTGCGCTCCCCAAAAACGTGCTAAAACCGTGCTTTTTAGGGTTCCGTACCAAAAAGGTAAAAAAGGAACCCTTATGGTCTCACTTTGTCTGTCTGTCTGTCTGTCACATCGCTAAATATCTCAAGAACTACTTATGCTATCGATTTGAAATTTAGAACAGTTATAAATGAGGGTAACCCAAATACATGGAAGATGTTTTTTTTTTAATATTTTATTTTATTTTCTGTGAATAATGACAGATAAAAGGGGGTTCAAAATTTTAAAGTCTGGCAACTATGTCAATGGGGTATCATATGAAAGGGCTTGACTTGTACATTCTGAAACAGTTTTTAGTTTTTTTTTTCATTGGGGAAATTTCGATTTACGAGGGAAAATGTAAAAAAAATACCATTCCCGCCCTTATCTCCGAAGTTTACGAATAAAAAAAATTGAAATTATTACAGAACATTAATATGCATGTATATTTTACAGGAAAAATATAGCCATAGCCCTATCTAGTTTTTCTTTTTTTTAATCATCAAAAAGCTCTTCTATACTAAGTTTGTAATTTAATCACCTTTGTATATATTTTTGTTTTATATTTACATTTACAAAATTACGTTGAAAATACCTTCTTTCAAATAAAAAAACAATTATTGAAATCGGTTGATGTGATAAAGAATTATCCTTGAAAAACCAACATACGTACTAAGTTATTCAGTCGCGCAAATTAGTAACACAATGCGCCGATAGATGACATGTTTTTTTTTAAGATTGTTCCTGAATTAATGGGGTCGGGACGGGTACACAACCACAGAATAAGTAATAGTACAAGTACAGAAGTTTCTCTGCTAACAAATTCCCCGTTTAGGTATGCCAAACGTGCCTAAACGTGGCCATCTCTTTCTATCGCACGCAACGCGCTCTTTCGAGGCCCCGCCCTCAGCGCTAGGGTTACCACCAGCGAGAACCTATTTTAATATATGTACTTTATTATTAGTAGTGTTGTTTACAATACAATTACGAATAGTACTTTTAAGGTTCCGTAGCCAAAATGGTGAAAACAGAACCCGTCCGTCCGTCTTTTCGTCTGTATGTGACAGCCGATGTACTCGGAGACTATAAGCACTACAAATACGATTAAAACATTTAGCAGGAAGGTGTGTTCTACTCGTATGAACCGCTACGTAAAAGTGATGTGAAATGAAGAAAAAATATTAAAGTAGGGGGAGGGGGCACTCCATACATGTAACCAGGGGATACAAAGTTTTATATAATTTTTAAAGGCATCACTTTAAAAAATAAAAGAGGTTTCTTAGAACCAACGTTTTCATTTTCGTTTTCTTTTATGTCAACCGTTGGTGAATACCAAACTCAATGACCGTTCTTACGTCTACGTTCTTATTATTATTGGTGCAACCTGCTGCAATACAATAATGCTGTGGTTTTGACATTATTATTTAACACGAAACTACACGAAAATAATTATTTTTTATGATCGTACAAGCGCGTGCGCGTGCGATCCGTAACGCTGCTCCGCAGCCATTGAATAGTCACACAATGTGTGAGCCGGCGGCCGCATGTACTTTGCGCGGCGCGATGACGTCACGGTAGTAAGCCCCTCCTGACACAACTACATATACAAGAACTGTGTACGGAACCCTCGGTGCGCGAGTCGGACTCGCACTTGACCGGTTTTTTAGGTGCTATGGTGCTTTATGATTTTACTACTAAAAATGGGGAGGTAATGTTGGTTTGGTACTCTCTAAAACTGTATTTTTTTTCTAACAATCATTGTGTGGAACAATCTTTATCCCCTACCCTACGCTTTGATATCCTAAAGCTTGGTTTTACCTGTGGTTGCAGGAAAGGACTTGTCTTGCAACTGCAAGCTCTATCGTTCGTGTCGTGCAATGTGTACACGATGTAGTTCATGTAGTACTTAAAGGCTCAATACTCTGTATGTGACGAAAACCGGCTAAGTGCGTATCGGACTTTGCATTTAGGTTTCCGAACCATGCGCAAAAGTATGTTGGTTTTAACATAAAAAATAAGGAAACTTCCAATAAGAAAAACCTGTTTTATCAACATATAAGTATTTCTTGGTAAAATACCCGTAATAATGAACAGTATCACCAAATTTCAAGTTCATGGCATCATCCTAATACAACACGATAATCGCGCGATCGCGCAAGTGAAATTCGCGAATATATTGAACTCGAATAGGTGTCCTATAGGGATCGTCCTAAAATAAACGTGACTACGCTATTATCGCGCGAATTCGCGACTTTTACTAGTAAATATTCTAAGTTAAAGTCGCGCGATCATCGCGTAGCCGCGCGCCAATTAGGACGATCCCTATGGGTCAATGGGAAGAAAAAATAATCTTATGAACAAAATTTTGTGACAGACGACTGACGGACGGACGGACGGACGCGTGAGTGACAGCAATAGGAGTCATTTTCGACCCTTCGGGTACGAAACCCTAAAAACGTGCTTTTTATTCCAAAAACGTGCTTTTTTGGACACCCGACCGTGCTTTTTGACGGAAGTGCTCTGGCAACACTGCTCAAACAGTTTTAATTATATGTACGTGGTTATGGGCCCTTAATAGGCGTTTCTCACGGCTGTGGCTATTGTGAATAACTATGTATTTTTATGTCCTTTTTGGATTTGCTTGAAGAGATTGTGCGCTTATGAAATGATACCCGTGTATACCAAATTTGACTTTGTAGAGCAAAACTATACGAGTGACTTCAAATGACTTTTTTGGAATATTTCGAAAGGGGAAAAATTTAATCTGATGTCTACTTAAAGAAGATTAGTTATAAGGAAGAAAGTTTTCACACTATGTAAGTACATAAAGAGTTCTATATAAAATGTTTGTTATGACGAAAAACAATTAACTATATCTTGCCGTGTAAAAGCATTAACGCAGGAATTGGGAACACAACATCGAATGCAAATAATACGACTTTCTGTTTACCCTCTTCGATTTTACAATAACGTTGAAAGACCTAAATAAATAATTCCAACCACCCCAGAAATCTGAGATTAAGGAAAGAAAAACGCAAGTAGTTTACGGTTAAAGCCGGCCGCTTAACCCTTTTAAGTTCACTCCTTTTAAGCAGCGAGGAAAAGTTGATTAAAAAACTCGGCGCGTTAACGCTCGATTTAACCCTTGCGTTAATCGTAACACAAACAATGGCCACGCGAAATAATGTTGGATTCCGGTCGACAAATTAGGCGACCTTTTTAGGCGGTCGGCACTCGGTACCTATTTAAAATAACAAAAGGGTTTTTTTTCACCGGCTTTTCCGTTCCCGTTCTTGGCGCAAGTGCCTTCTAGAATTTATACCAGGTTGTCTATATCATAAAAGAGGTCGGCTCATAAGTTACGTGTTCTTCAAATATGTATGAAAGAATATATAAGTATACGCTATTGCTTTTTGGGCTGTATCGACATGTTGGACAAGGGGTGCTGTACAGTTTAACATACTGATGTTGTGGGTTTACTTATCCACCCCGCTACGCGCAAAAATAAAGGTTTTGGAGTGCTCATACTTTCAGTTGCTTTCAGGATTATTACGTTTTAGCGGACGGTCTGAGTATGCGCTTTAAGGGCTACTAAGCTTTGTTAAAATATTCGTAGCCATGCTGTGATTCTCGCAGAAATGAATAAAAAGATGTTAAATTGTTAATTATACTTTGAATATCTTTTATTAACATACACTTTTCAGTTTATGAGGTTCAACGAACGTTTTTTATGGGATCGATTTTGTATCCCATGCCGTAATTAAAAAATATTGGAAGCAACTCCTCGCAATATCGCGTTTATCGGCTAAAATACGACGGCCCGAAACCGTTTTTCAGATATTAATTCCTAACAATCATAAAAGTAACTTTCATGGTGGCCCTAAAAAGTTACTGCCGTTTCCCCGGGAATTTACTTTCTATGAACTTTATCTGGTATTCGGTTTGTCTACAACTGGAATCTGGATCGTCATAACAATAAAGCAATAACACTTAGGTATATTTTTTACTGCCACAGGAATTTACGGGGATATACCCATTCGAGAATGCTTATTTGAGCCAGGTAATGGCATTCACGTACGTACGTCGCTTGCCCTTTCAGTACCTAGGCTTATTACAAAATCTGTCTGGATTTACCTGCCAAGAAAAGGATTCAAATGAGATTCTGCCCGCCAAAGCAATTTTGTGTTAAGGGTATACCTATCGCTAACTTTTGAATATTTTATATAGAAAAACAGCTGGAGTTGAATCTTAAAGAAGACATGATGTTTTTACCCGACTGTTTAAAGATTGCGCTTATTTTATGTACTCTGAGTAACTACGCATTATTGATTAAAAATAATATAGCTAAGGCGCGGTTCTAATGTTATCATCTATTATTGGTTTTAAATTATTAAGTTATCCATATACTTTTCAATCTTCTTACAGGTTCATTTCTTCAGGTTCTAGCATTGAGCCCTAATATTCTTCTTTTAATTTGCATCGATAATTGACCTTGACTTTAAAAAACACAGTGTAAAACTTTAACATAACGCTACTCGCGCACATTAAACATAACATTAAGTAAACACAACTGTCAACATCACCATCCCAGATTTGTCATCTCACAATCCAAGGCCAGCTTTCATCTAATAAAATCCTAATCGCACCGACCATAAACCATTCCCATCACCAACGCCCTCTCCAAATCAACGAAGGAATTGCTTTAACTTTTTTCCCGACGCAGGCGATTGCGTGAGGTTTTATAATACAAGTTTGATGATTACTTTTATTTTATTTTGTAGCCGTAACAAGTCGACAACGAGCCGAATCGAGACAATAAAGCATCTTTCAAGGCTGATGAGACGAAAGTAATGATTATTGCTTACGGTTGTTGATCCGGGCTTCTGGTCAGTGTACTCATACCTGATATTTACTGGGTAGAGGATACCTCAAGGAACCGTATTTGGCTTACATGTTCTTGAAGAAATTAAAATTTAAATGACCGTAAATATGTTGTACCTATATTACTAAAGCGCAAATATGATCATTAACCTTACAATTAGTGAAGAAACATAAGAAAATAATGTAAAAAGTTATATATTCTCCAACAAGCTTTTCACACATTACACATTGCGTCAAAGCAAATACAACGCTGAAGTAACTAAAAGAAGCATTGAAAGACAGGTGCGTTACTATATGAACTTAATTTCTATGCATATTTAGTTTGGTATTTGGATAGATAATGACGTAATAAATCCAAAACTTTCCATAATATATATTGATGGGTGACAAAGAGAAAACCAAAGTAAGGATTTTTTTATCTGAAATCAAAGCCTTTGATATAAATGAGTATAGAACAAGCTTGGCTTGTGTTATCTCAAAAGTCCTCTCGCCGAATTAAACGAGATTGTTTGAGATATGTCTGGGATTAGATAGCATCGGGTCGCGACTGCTATGCTATTCATAACCTGTATGGATTCCCCTCTCCTCTCTCTAGTATAACATGATCTCACGATTCGTAACAACTTTACGTAATCGGAGAACTGACTTATAATGGTTCACTTGAGGCAATTTATCGACAATCATTGTGAAAACCAGCGGCTACTACCTGCGCATACGACGCGATTAGTATCAGGATTCCGGAGGCTACAGAGATTCGAATGTTACGCTGTGTTGCTTTAATCGTCAACTCAACGTGATAGCGTCTGAACCTGTATAAAAATTCATATACTGTCAATTAATACCGGATTCCATCAAGCAGAGATAAGTACCTACTTAATCCGCGGTAAACTAAATAAGTACTTAATAAACTTATCGATTTAAACATTCACAATTTTCTCACATGATTTTTAATTAACGGGACATCTTTTAAATGTTACGGATGTGTGAATTGATTCTTGGTTACGAGAAGACACAGATAAGTAAATATAATCATTATGTGACCAATTCACGTTTTATAACATCAATCAGAGAGTGAATGTTTTATAAATATTTTCCTTTTATCAATGTAAGACAATAACAACCATGCAACACGTTTTATTTGGGTTAATAATAATGATGCCAAATATGTGTTAACCCTTGTTTTAGTAATTAGGTAAGTTCCATGCACCATGCACAACTACCTTGATATCACCACAATTGTATCCATTAAACATCACTGTCCGCACCAATTTGTCACAAACACCATATTTTTTCCTATCCATACAGGGCAACGGCCGCGTCAAATGTTACAGATGATTGCATTACATAAGTCATCATCATCATGCCGGCGGATCTGTTGTCGGGGACGAGTCGTTATATCGAGTTAAACTGAGTTATGATTGATGTTCCGAGATGTTAGGAAAATTAGAAGTCGGTTAATGACTGAACTGACACTTACAGAATAAGGTCCTAAGTTTGTTTTGGATCATCGATATAACAATACGTTTGTATCTTGAGACGATGAGGTAGCGCTGTCGAAAAGAGGGTTACGAATTGTATATTGAATATATTTTGGGTACAAAAATTTGCTACCGAGGTACACCAGAAAGTTCTTGTTAAAAGATAAATCAAATTTATTTCCTTGTTTTTTAAGAAAAAGCTCTTATTGTATGAAAAATAAATATCTTAAAAATCTGAAATTTAGTCATAACATTTTTTTGGCTTTTGTATTTATTGTTGCATGCTTATTCCATATGTAGAATTTTATTTAGGTTGAGTTACCACGTTTTATTATTGTTTAAAGTAAGTTTTTTTTTAATTGGTATATTTGAAATAACTCACACTTATAGTCGATTTTTTTGTGTCCTGTTGATCTGGAATTGTTTTGAAATAGTAATTTACTATATTTTACTAAACGGTTAAAACTCACGTATTAATTGTCACTTCGGGCGACATGTTTCACGATAAAGTTATAACATGTCTCACGAAAGTTTAAATTCAAGTAATTTACTAGTTTAGCGTAATAAATTTAGAATTGGCGTACCTATTGTAAATTTATTGTTATGTATTTAATGATACCTACCAAAAAGTTGATAAAAGAAAGTTTTGTTTATTACGGTTATGTTCAGCATATTAAAGCAGGGGCTTGACTCGTGGTACAAAATTTCTTTCATCAAATAATCTTGCCTCAAGCTACAAAAAGGATTTATAAATTGGCTAAGGCCGGGCATTCATGCTTAAATAAAAATGGTTTAGAACTACATTAAGTATTTCGAGCACCTATAAAAAGTCTCTATTTTGAACCAACTGTATACATTTACAATCATAAATAAGTATACCCTCAGACGTGTCTGCCAAAAAGGATTCTCTTTTTATTTATTCTTTGGACCTGACTGTGCGATAAAGCGATAGGAGTGCGCGGTTGGAGAGTGGCTTGAGCAATATCCCGAGAATACCGCACTGCCACTCGGGTGGTTTGATCACTGGAATACTCTTATACTGTGGTTCATAATGTTGAAAAGAGCGAGACCCACCTAGCATATTAAATTGGAGCACTTCACCTCTTGCTTGCTTACTTACTACGCTGGCTTAGCGACCTGAAGTGGATCTTGGCCTACGACATTAAGCCACGCCATCGCCACTATGCTCTGTCCTGTGCAGCTTGTTGCCAATGAAAGTCGGCCGTTTGAAGCTGGCACAGGTCATTTTGGACTCAATCGGCCGTCGACCAGCGAGACGCACAAGGTATAATCATACGCTCTCTTGGCAGCCCGATCCTCTCCCACCCTCTCAACGTGACCGAGCCAGCTTATCCGATCAGCTTTGCTCTCGGCAACCAGTGCTTCCACCTCCGCATTCTTCCTAACCCTCCAGCTTCCATCTTCCCGTTTTGTAGGTCCCAGAAGCTCTCCTCCTTCAGCGTTAGTGTCCAAGCTTCGCATCTATACATCAAGATCGGTCTTATCACAGTCTTGTAGACTCTGATCTTTGTTCTTCTGCTGATGAGTTTGGACACTATTATTCTGTGGAGAGCCGTCGAGCATCTCAGAGCGTTCTGAATCCGGATGTCTATTTCTTCATGCCTTTGTTTGGTATCTGTCACTGTGCATCCAATCTTGGGTGTCAGTGAAACTATGAATGAATACAGGATTGTCCAAAAAGTCGGAGGCCCGATCTAATATTTAGCGACCCATAGTTTGGGAAATGCTGATGATCTTGTTATAAATACGTTTGTACTACGCTTAACGAAAACTGACCCATGAATAGTCGGCTTTATTAAACTTGTTTATACACTTTACGTTGTTGCGACCGTATTCATATTACAGAGATGCGTGTACTACGTGTAGGCCGGCACCACACAGATTACTGCAACCTTTACTTTCTCATCGGATTCCGACTTTTTTGCATTTTATAGCGTTCAATTTTGTGGACTAATGGCGTGATCGCTACAAGCAACATGCCATGGTTATTTTTAATATTAATATTCAGTGGTTTATTAGCTCAATCGCAGGATTTTGCGATTCGTTATGCAATTTAAATGTTTAAAATTCTGGGATTTTAAAATGATGAGAGATAGCTCTCGCCACGTCGTAATTCAATTGATGGTGTAGCAATAAACACAGTCTTAATACAATCAGTGAAGGTTGACATTTGAACTAACTAAGACGACTAATAGGAACTTATTTATTATGGTTTTTTAATATATGCGGAGAATGTTGTGTTTTGAAATGACTTAAGATAACGGTGTAGGTACCTAACAGGAATTGTGATGCTATTTTGAAGCAAGCAAAACTATTCAGTGTCTTGGTTCCCACGTTAGTAGTTATTTTTAGGCATATTCACTGAAGTGTCAATTTATCCTGATGTATTGATATCTATACAGAAATCAATAAAAACAGCTTCCTTTTTCCGTCCAGAAATACTTTTTTAAGTGATTGTGATCGATGACACAAAGTGACACTTTCTTGCACCTTTTAATCGATTAATCCATCAATGGCCGGAACTCTAAAAACTGCACTTTGTGCAATCCAAGAATATATCCTCAAGTGAGCCTCACACAAAGAGCACTCGACATAATAGTGTTACTACAATGTCATAAATGTCCAGCACGTTGCTAGCGGCTATGATACTTATAGCTTGAGTGTCAGAGGCGTCAGTTGCTTATCTGTGAAGATATCGCGGGGCCTTTTTCGTTCAAGTTGCGTCGCGGAGCGTTGTAAAAATTTTCTATTACACCCGCAAGTCGTAAAAGTGTCACGAGACAATAAGAGATCAATCATTTAGTAGACGAGGTCTCCAGTAGTGATTCAACGTGAAAAATATCAGCGGGCTGACCCACTTCCAGAGATTTGCATTCAGCCGGAATACTCTGGTAATTTATCATCCTTCACGTGCCAGCAAAAAAGTTTGCCAAGTACGTGTGTATTTTGGAACAAATACGGGTTCTGTTCTTAAGCCGTCTGGCACATCAAGGCTTTTTAGGCAATAAAGGCCGCTTTTTCAGCAAGTGTAACTTAGTAATAAGTATGGGGCGACTTGGAAACACTTCATCATTCATTAGTTTTTAGATTATGTTGTGGACAAAAAATAAATTAGCGACTAAAATTTAAATGTAATGTGCTCCTTACCTTACTTTGTTGCGCAAGGTATCTATACCTTAACACAGTCAGTCTGGTCTTACAGTGGTCTCAAGGTTACGTCATTCTTTTATTCGTTGAATCTTCCATAAAACGGGATGAAATTGTGAACAGTTTATGTTTTGTTTCTGTTTTTCCATTCAACAACAAACCGTGTCACTGCAACTATTCAAACCACAACGTCCACAACGCGTAAGTTTTCTATTCTGTTTACGAGACGCAGACAATCATTAATAACTTATTACTCAATTTTCAGACCTCGGAATTCGCCTTACAAAATATGACGTGTCACGTATAGCCATTCCTACTTTCTGTTTTGCTCTTTCAAGGTCTGAATGGTGGAGAAACTAAACAAAGGTTATTAAATCAATATCCTAGAGATTACCTTCGGTCAATCTAGTTGCAGCAGAATGCAAAACTACGACGACTATGTTTTTAGGGTTCCGTAGTAAACAAGGAGCCCTTATAGTTTCGCCATCTCCGTCCATCCGTCCGTCTGTCCCCAGCTTTCCTCAGTAACCATTAATACTAGAAAGCTGTAATTTAGCATGAGTATACATATCAATGACGCCGACAAAACGGTATATAAAAATATATATTTTAGGCTACCTCCCCTACACGTAAAGTGGTGGTGCAATTTTGTCGTAGGATAGTTCGTTCAAAAATTTTACTAAAAGCATTTTTTGATTCAAGAATCGGTTGGCGTAATATTAAACTTAGAAGGGATAATTTTTGTTATGGCCAAGTGTCCCCACCCCTGCCAACTAAACGATGGCTACTAGGCATGTAAGAAAAATCACCCGCCAGGGTGTACAGGGACAATTGCTGGTTCAGACTCCAAATGAACTGGGTTATTGGGTGAATAAGATGGACTAATGGCTGGGCTATTGGGTGAGACAACGCACGCCTGCCTAATAAAACTATTATTACTAGGTATTTATTATTATTATTATATTACTATAGAAAACAATTAGTGGTATCACCACACTTACGAAATGTCTCATATGTCATATCATAACATCGGTTTAATCCGTTATAAATAGGTACGGAACCAAACATAATATACTTTATGTACCTACCATATAAATACAGCTGTGCATGGTAAAAAATATACTTATATATTTAATATTTACTTTGCCGATATTAAACAACAAAAAAACTCTTACGTTTGTGGAAACATTCATTCCAAGGTCAAACTAATACTAAATTATATTTTCTTTTCACTCAATTTGTTGAATCAATGTTACGTAGCCAATCCGGTCATAAATGATTTATGGCCACATAGATAATTTTTTTAAACGGTTTTTCCACCGATATAAATAATTATTTAAGTAAATTAGAATTTAATAATGAGATTTGCTTATAAACTCCCTAAATGTCTAACATCTTATTATGTAAATTGGCTTCAAATGACCACTAGTCTCATGCAATTTTAGTATCGGGTCAGTATCGAATCCCATGCGTCATTGTATTGGATTTTGCTGTCAAGCCATTACGTTTGATTAGCATACTCGAATCGGAGAGTATTTTCAAATATTACCCACAGAGTTTATAAGCCAAGCATTCATATTGAGATTTTATTTGCCGTGGATACATATTTAAGGAATATTTTTAAGTGTGTACATTTCAAACAAATTGTGGATTATCCAGATTATTCCGTGAATTAAGTTGTAAACAATGTTTTATATAATTATTTTAAAATATGTTTAAATTGGTACTACACTTACTAAGTGACATCTTATTGACATTAATAATGGAAATGGTAGCCGTAATAAGTGATTTTGATATTTTAAACTAAGTAATATAAACTGGCAATCAGGCGCCGAAATTTTAAGTAAATGTTATGAGCTATGCTTAGAAATATAACTCAAATTTTTTGGGAATATTTATATTAGCAGATTTCATTGTGCCAGTTTATATTGTTGATTTTCATTGGTAATATTAAGTTTAGTCTATCATTCATGAAATTCTCACCAATACTGCGTATAATCAAATTTATTTCAGAGCAATGAAATTATGCTAAAAAAATTAACATATATTTCGTTTCCTCTTACATAGGTAGAAAAAGTAAAGCCAATCACAGTAGAATAATTGAAGTGGAATAGTTAGGTTTTTGACACAGTGAATTAAATGGTTTCTAAAGAAATAATGCCCCAATAAGAATCAATAATGTATGATACCAAAAATAAATCATCGAGTCGTCAAGTCCGATAAGCTTAAACAATAGCGGGATTCCAGACAAACATTCGACTATAAATAATTCAGTTCAATTCAGTTCATAAAATATGTTTTTATTAATTAATAAAGCAGCCCGCCTTTCGGACCATCGGATAACGTTCAAGTAAAAAGTTATTTCGTTAAGTTTGGCATACGTCTCAATTCTTTAAATTCATATTTCTTATTAGCTTATGGTTATTCGAATCGAAATTCCATACAAACATTGATAATACTGGGAATTTAATAATTGGTGCATTTATCTTGGGATTTATAGAAAAAAACGTAGTGGTATTCTTTTGAGAGACTATGTAGCCCGAGGTCTGGTTTTAAATGGAATGATTTGGTCCTAATTTGATATAATAAGATGCTATGAGAGCTGTCCACGTATACAAAGTACATTTGGAATTTTGTTATTTTTATTGTGCATATTGGTATGCTTTAATACTTTTGCCTAATGTGAGAATCCTTGTATCATAATATTATTTATGTCACACCTGGCCATAAAGCGGTAATTACCGCACGCCCCGCGCGCGGGAAATCCCACTTCCTGGCCAGGGGGTGACATAAAATTTTGTACTTAACACGGGCGGTAAAAAAGAAAGCCTCAGATCACATATTTATCGCCCTTGCCTTCGGCTCGGGCGTCAAATACCAGCGATCTGAGACATTCTTTGTTTTACCGCCCTTGTTAAGTAATGTACTAATATTATATCAAAAAATTCTAGAATTTCAACGACTCATATTTCAATGCTCTCTTTTATATCAACGCCCTTTGAGTTCCTTACGTAGTAGTTTTTACGTTTATAAATTGCCAGAATGTTGGGGTAGCTGTATAAATAATTACAATAATGATTAATTAGCTAGAAGTCACTAGCAAATAAATTACTGCGTAAATTACAGCAAATAAAACTTAATTCCACTGATAAACATGTAAGATTGACGGAGTACTTTATTATGTAAATATTTACGTGCTTGTTAAGCATCAACGCGACCTAACAGATTTATAATTAAGATTTTAGCATAGCTGTTTAATTTTTAATTTGTGATTCTATTCTTGACTATTTATTTACTTATATAGCTTAGTTAGTGTATGCGTCTAGGCATTTACCTACATTTTTATACTATATAAAAAAAAAATTAGTATTAGGTTGGTTAGGTTAGGTTAGGTTAACTATTAGGTAGGTTGGGTCATAAATTTTAACATTTTCTTACACAAGCGTATTAATAGACCAAATTAGGTATTAAATATTACAGATATGTATATTTGATAAGCAAATAGTCAAGTCGCTTTGTGACTCAGCAATAATACATTTTTTTTTTTTGTATTTTTTTTTTAATATTGCTTTAATGTAAGACATTTTATTTGAAACAAACTTTCTGAAACGAAATGAATCGTAGTTGCGCATTAAATACAAAGTACTCAACTCGCACAACTCTTTTATTCCTCATTTATATAGTTAACAACGTGATTTGTATTTCTCTTATTCCTATCAAATCTAACTGTACCGCACTTTTAATGTCTCCCGCCTTTGTAGCTTAACAAGAGACGTGATAGAAATTCTTGGCACATTGTGAAATTAATTGTTCGCCGCTGGTGACCATACAGGGCTCGCTATTCGGGTCGCCTGATGCATGCTCGTGATACTAGTCCCTGCATAAAGAAACTAATCGGTTTCTAAGATTTCAACACCGTCGGCAAACGGTTAACTTTTAAGGAGAACGGGTATTTTTTAAAGATTATGTTCGCATACTGGCATCGGCCTCTCCTCGATAGACTTCGAACTCCGAATAACTAATTGCGAATTGACAATGTTCATGCTAATTCTGGCCAGTCGGTTTGTAATCGAAGATTTTTTGTAAATAAAAATTAGAGTTTATATGTGGTGGCGGTGGCACTAGTTCAAAATTTTACCTATGCAATTACTCCGCAAGTTATCCTGCCATCTCATTCTTTGCCTGAATCCGGCATCTGCCGTAGTGGCAAAGCACGTTCTAAGACACATTCTTAAAAGCAATTTTGATTCTCTAAATATAATAATATCTAATTTATAAATAGAGTCAAGTAAAAAAAAGATAATTAAGCAAAAAAGGATTTTGTTACATTTAATGACCGCGTTCGTTTTATCAAGATATCTTGCACTCAAACAAGTCTAGAAATCACGTCGACACAATATTCAACTCCCAGAAGGCTCATGTTATTATGAATTCCATAAACTTATAGGACTTTATGGTCGTCAAGCGTTTCACTCGCGGCAATATAATAGCGTCTGGTGAAGATGCTAAAATAACGGTTTCGTCAAGATATCGTGTTTTATGTCCTGGTGTATGAGAGAGTTCGTTTACTTCATTACGGGGGTTTAGATGCAAATCTGGAGCATCATGTGTTTATTTTCACGAAGTAATTTACAAATCGTGGGATTCTATCTCGTGATCCAAAACATTGTGTTTTTTGTCATCTTTTTAAAATGATCAAGGACAGGATTTAACCATAATCTTAATTAAATATTGCTAGTAATTTTAAGTAAGAATGAATTAAGTGAAAAGTTTCAAGCCCTTCGTAATAAAATTGTATAACATATGAGTACGACTAACGTCTAAAATCCAATAATAAGCAAAGAAAAGTACTAGCTCATCTTATACCTATTTTGCAATGATATTTTTTTGAACTATTTTGTATTTTATTGAGGTGTGCAATAAAGATTATTCGTAGTTTATTATATTGTAAAGCAGACAAATTCTCTGACTTAATATAAGCACATTAAGACACACTTTATGTTGCCATTTAAACTGCCATCCCTCTAATTCCCCTCGAACTAATTAGGGCACAAAAGAAGGAACGCACAACAGCTGATTACAATAATTCACACTTGCCTCAAGCCTGTGTCTCGGCTTCACTATCTGTACCATTGTTTTCTTTTGTCAAACGTGTCGCCCTAAGCGCTTGGTTTATGATCATCTTCTACACCAGCGGATTTATCTTGATGATCTCAGTTTATTCCATGACTCAGGTGGTTTAATGTTAATTAAACTTTGGAATCGCGCACTTATTACCACTTAATTGGATGGAATCGTGCTTGCATTTATGTACCTACACATTAAGTGTTCGTTCTGATTATAAATTATAATGCAGTATTGCTTTAAATCCGTTTTGTCCATGTGAAGCCACTTATTGCAGGCAATTACAAAGGTTAAATTAACTTTGTCCTTCCTATAAGTGAACTTTAAACGAAGCGTATGCTCACACGTCATATATCGACTTTCTAATTAGGTATCACTGAAATATCTTGCTAAAGCACTTGGTCGAACATGTACATATCAGTAACACTGTCCAGGAGGCTTAAAAGGCATTAAACTGAAAATCACCAGACACCTTTTAACACAAAACATCAAAGTAATGAAAACGTATCTACAGTTAACAAATTAATATACAAAACTGAGCCCGATGAGCTAAAAATACAAGAATCAAAGGGGCTGAGTGAGCAAAACGAAGATCATTCTATTTATGTTAATGTCACGGGCGTGAGGAAGCGTTTAAATCCAGTCATTAATTATTGTCAAAGCTAAGACAAAATAGATAATACATTCTCTATTTGTTGCCCTCTCTATACTCCTTAAAGAGCAGGACGAAAGAAATAACAAGGAAATAAGTAGACTCCGAGACGAAATTGATGATAGACTTGCGATGAAAAAACGTGTCCTTAGATTAAGGATGGCCCCTTTAAAGTCATTCGTTCCCAAATGAGTTTTGGGAAATGACGTAACGTTCCCATAAGTAACAAAGGATGAAGGGACATTAAATAGCGTTTTGTCAAGATTTTATAATTTATCGTCCGTAGCTCATCTTTAGACGAGCCAAGAATTATATTTACGGGTTTTATGACGCCTTAAAAGAATGCGTCTTAATTACATTTATAGAATTTCTTATTATAGAGAGATTTACTGATCGAGCCGTCTCATGTATGTTCATAATTGTTTCTGTAGAGGCACGAACACGAGAAATAAGAATATTTCATCAACAGTACACTGTTCAGTTACCGGGCATAGCAAGTCATCGGCAGTAATTATTGTACCTACGAATCAATACACCCAAGTACAATACTCGCACCATTCTTAACAGAATATCATTTTCTTCGTATCCTCTTTCAAAATTAACAAAATTACTGACAGGATTGTACTATTAATATAACGATATATAATGAATTATGAAATTCTTTTGACTTAGACACAATGCACTGCAAGATTGAAAAACATTAAATTACTAGTCACGTTTACCTTCATCCAGAGAGAGATAGCAAAACAAGTAGAGAAACAGTTTCGTAGAGACCAAGGGCAAAACATTTCCAAACTGTTTTTTATCGACGGAAAATTAATCAATGCTGGAAGGCGGTTGTTTCATTGTATATTAACAGTAATCAATTAAAACGAATTTATAGCTTCTAGTTTATTCCAATTGAGGTCAGAAAGAAATAACTTTTGGTATATCGTCGATGTTATAAATATATTATGTTTTGAACTAGTTTAGTTTATTAGTCTCGTCAGAATTAAGATACATGCTTGAAATTGATTTTAAATTACTCTGTAAATTTGGTTCAACTTCGTAAATTAAATGTAGCATGTTAATCAGTTACTAAACATTTTTATCCTTCTGCAACTGAATAAATAATTGAAAGTCAATAGTTTTCTCGTATTTATTAGAAATTTGACATTTTTTTAACTGCTTGTATAAGGTAAATATCCCAGTGCCTGAGAAACATTGAGACGTTTACTCTATTTAAAAGACAAACGGGAAACATCATATTCCTACCATGTATGTATTAACCTACCGTTGCGCATCTTGTAATATGTATGCTATTATATCAACGTTAAACGAAACTGGCCTCACATTAGTGCAAGATTATCCACTGATTAAGCGTGAAAGGAATGAAACAAAAAGTCGATGCACACTTACTAACCGACTCTGCAAGTTCGCTATAAATCTTCGCCATTCTATACAGGCACAATCTCACCCGGTCCCTATAAGCAAGTGTTATAATTAAGTTAAACTCGAACACACTGGCTCCGAGATCTAAATTCATTATTTTATTTTATTGTATTTTGACGCAACTAAAGAGGCAAAGAAAGACTAAATAAATGTAACATAACACTAGTGGCGGAGCGTCCATGCAACTCGATTCCCACCGGCTTGCCTAATGTTCAGCCAGTCCAGTTCTTTTACTACGACTCATGAAGAATAAGAAAGGCAAATTATTTCTGGTTTCCCTAAGAATATTTTTGACGCGCCGCCACTGCATAACACTACTACACGTTTTAACACAAATTTATTGACAAGAAAATTTATACAAGCATACTTAACAACAATAATAACTTTAATTTACATTTAAACCTTACCTCGAAATAAATCATTCAATTGAATACAAAATATTTGAAATTCTCATTCAGTTACCAATTTTAAATTTATATTGCATAAAATAATGTAGCACATGTTTACCTACCTAATTTATACCTAACTTTCTCATCATTTATAAGGCTACGTTAATGTTACTTTACTAGCAAAAATATTAATTTACCGCAAATACAGACCATGTCTTCGCACATTCTACTGCAAGCCTGATTTTTGTTTCGTGCACGTGAGCACAGAGCAAACATGTGATTATGTCATTCGACTAACCGTGAACTCGTGTGTATTGCACCGAATCGTGTCCGCTCACAGATGGTGTTTTAGTACGGCCGGTTAGCGAGGAAAAAATAAAAAGCAAAAACATTACCGATCTAATAATGCAGCTTGTACGGCTCTCGCATCTGCTGTTTTTGTTAACCGAGGAAGTCTGCTAATTAATTTTAGCTACCATTGTTAATTGATTCTTCATACTTATCCAAGAGCGAAAACGAGTCAATTATGAATACAAAAAATAAGACCACAGCCCGCGTAGATTATATGCTTAGTTATTATTTTGTTCGTTCAGACCAGTCTTTGAATTCAAACCAAAGACGAGGTATCGTCTCAAAGTGGTTAGAATATATTGAAGATAGAGCAGAGTATGCTTTAAATAAATTATTTCCTCTCCTCACTAAGTGGTCAGCGGACTATGAACGAGACATAATAGATGACATATCTCTTTGTACTCTACTGAATGAACATCTTGCCGTCTTATATTATTATTTCCATACCATAAGAAGCTCCTTTGAAGATCAAAATGTGTAAGTCTCATTAGTAATTGGGTCTATCACTTTTTCTCTTTACTTATTAGATTTTTGAGAAATAAACGATAACCTGATATAGTATATCACGCAACGATAATTAACGTGAATTAGTTGTCACGGTTCCTGTGATTTTACTCAATTTGTTTCTTATAACAAAGGCAACGAAAACTGCTTGCGCTTGATGACTGCGAGGGAACACGATCGTCAGTCATCGACAGAAGTGATTTATTAACTCAAATTCTTGAGGCGACCGGCAGAGGACACGTTTCTTTCAATTTTTTGCGTTCAACGCGGCAACTTTGTAAGCATTTAACGCTGATTAAACTGTAAAATTACAGACGCAACGGCCTTTGTGACAGATGCGGCTCGGCATAATAACATTACACACACGTACCGAAAGCTTAGGTAGCACTGTCATGCGGCCGTCCCTTTGTAGCAAAGAAAGCCACTTACAACACAAAGAGCACAATGGAGATCTTTGGCAAATTGTAAAATATACACCTAATTATTATCATTGAAGTGTGACGAAGCGTTGGGGATTTTCTATCGACGGACGTATTGAAGGCGGTCCTTGAGGCTTATGAAAACACGATACAATACGAAAGGTCGGCCATATCGGCCGGTATTATGATAGGTGTAGTTACTTTTTGCCCATTAATGTTGTTGTTGGCTTCTTTTGCGATGAATTCACGGTAGAAGTACCTACCTGTATTTAAACGAGGTCATAGTACCTACCTACAGCCGCCTTCATACATCTGTACTATTCAGGGTGCCTAAAATATTTGAACATATATTTCCGTTGACAAAATTGGCTATTTACGAAGAAGAAGTATCTACTGGTAACTTGCCTAGATATAAAAAAAAACTTCATGACCTTGAATCTTGGCTACATAATAAAGTTACATGTTTTTATTATATTTATAATAGGTATTTTCTATGGTTTCACAAATATTTACCATGTAAAGTTTGTAAACTCGAAGCTCTAAGTTAATTAATTACCTAACCAACGGAAGCCTCTGTTCGCACCTTTCCTATTGGGGGCGTTTCTTTACGTCAAGAAATAAAGGAGTTGATGCTAAGTCTTTTAACAAAATTACAACACACCTATTCTCAGTTAAGTAGTTAATGTTATAACATATTACGGAGCGAGTTCTCGAGATTTTTTCACGCTACTTTGATGGAATTTTGTAAATTTCGTTATGAATGGGCTCTCCGCCCCGTTCGCGCGGAGGGTCGATTGTTTTGTCAGCGCAACACCTGGATGCAAACAAATGCGCGCGCGCCGGCAACCGTTGCTGAATCAAGATGGCGATTGCGTGCGAGAAATGCGCCTGGTTTATAGAAATTTCAATTTCACGGTAACAACTCAGGTTTGAATATACCACATCTATAACCGAATCGTTCAAAAGTTTAATGCATTGACCCATACAACGGTCCTGTTACATTTTTGCATACTTAATTGTTTATCCTGGATGTTTAGCTTAGTTACCCACAAAGTATTAATATAAACTTATTTTTAGTATGAGTCATATTTTTGTAGGTACCTACATAAGCCTAGCTGACATGATCGCGTTAATGTCGGACATAATTATTAGTCAAGAGCACCAAATGTATACATGTCTACACCCTTATTCCATTGAATTAAGGTCCATAAATGTATACCTATTTTTAAGCTCTCGACTCTACATGCTCTTGCTACCAGTTTTACCATGTAATAGGTAAACTTAGTTTCAATTTTAAGTATTAGATTAAATTCAACTTTGCTTTGAGTTATCACGTTTACTAATTTTGGTATCTGTAAAAAAGTAAAGCAACAAATTGCTTAATAAGTAAGCGGTTTTATCCACCTAAAATAGATTACTTTGCTCCAACCCTTACGAAGAAAGTGAAATTATGAATCGCCATTGTGCAAGGAGTTCCGTAATTAAATCGTATGCCAGATGCTGTTATTTCCAAAGGTTCAACTATAAGTGGTGTTTTAAAAGCTAAAGAAGTTTGCACGTACTTTAGACTTTTTTAATTAATGCCCCATTAAGCATAGTGTCAAGAACACTTCAATTATAACTTAAATTTAAATAATTAAAGCCGTTGATCGAACGTCTTCGAGATTTGAAACTCAAACTTCCATTTAACCTTTTTTATCTTCATTAGTGAAATAAAATTACCAATTCTAATCTTTAATTAAGATTAGATTACCTTTAGAATAATCTAATTTTAGAGGCGAAACAATGGAAGTAGTTGTACATTAAATTTGCATTTTTATGTCAGTTTCTACTATAAATCGTGGACCCAATTAATTTAGTGTAATTTATACATACGGTATCACAACTTAATTTCTATGTTTTTGTCAACAGCCTGTTTGAGAAGGTTCAAGTTGATTAATCACCTTTTATTAAATGACAGTGGCGTTAGATCCAGTTTAGACCACTATAAATGATTACCTATGTAGGAATTTCTTACACAGTAGTATGATTATGTAATTATAAGTTGCTAATTACCTACATATGAAAAAGCTCTTTTTTAAATAAGTTTACAGTTACACCTAACACTTTCATAAAGAAATAAAATAAATGTTAAAATGTAACATACTCATCTATTGTATTTTTTAATTCGAATGTTTTATTTCAAATTTCTAAATAAAATAAAAGTATTAGTGCTTCGATTGCAACAAAATAATAAATACTTATTAAAATTTTGACTAACACCTAACCGACTTTTCATAACAGTTGTAATATTAATTCACCACTCATGTATACTCCCTATAGACATTTCTTATACATTATTAGATATGTACTTACAAATCACATGAACAATATTGTTATATATTTTAAATAGGTACCTACTTGGTTTACCACTCCACTTATTTAATATGTGCTTAGCTCAACTGAGGGTAAAAAGAAAATAATATGAAGCTGTAAAACCTAATTATATGAGTAAAATTAAAACTAAAATACATTAAAAAAATTGGGTCCCCAAGGCACCTATGTTTTTGTTAATTGTAACATATGAATAACGGAAATAATGCACAATTTATCGAAATTGTAAAATGCGTGCGTGAAATTCTTAGATGCAACAATCGTCCAATTGAGGACTCGATGAGATCACTCAATTGTGTGCATAAAATCAACTGTAAATAGGCATTGTAAATAAAACTGTCCCCAGTTAATTTCTAACACATAATGAGAAAAGACTTGGAAGTATTCATAAAATTACCATCAGACGTCACTTAAGGTCGGCTCGTCTGATTTACTAACTATTTATTATAATCGGTCTGATTTACATAATTTTCTTATTAGAAATGAGGTAAATTATTGCCGGTGCTCTGTTTTAGCGGCATCGTAAATTGTGTACCGGCTAGCTGGACGATACGTTTTTAATTAAATCTCGCTTCGTTAGTTTCGTCGGAATGTGTTCGGATATCTGACTGTTTCATTGCTTATTTTGACTGTGACGTATGGAACAAAACGACACTCACATACCCTTAAAAATGACAAAATTCTCTCGTGTTTTCCTTCGCTCTGTTCCATTTCTCTGAAACAAATTTGTGTAAAAACGGGTTAGATTTCTTGCTTTTAAACAACAATTTTGTATGCAGTCTACAGCAGATATTTACACGAAATAGATGCTCGAAAGTATCAGCATTTTATACCTCGTTGTTTAGGGATTGAACGTCAGATAAATATTACCTATATTTACTTGAAAAATGGAGGCTCTGGATCAACACAAAGTTAAAGGTGGGACGCTTTCCATACAAATCGTATTTTGACAGGCTAACGGCGTGATATTTGAAGAAACTTTTGTAACAAACTTTCATAAATTGGCTTTCCATTTGCGCGAAATGCCCCCTTTCCTAGAATAAACTTGTAAAAACTAGAATAATTTGAGAATTTTTTTTTCTTAAATATTTGAGAAATTAGTTTGTCACGTGAGTATCATATCACGTGACATCAATTTTGTATGGAAAGCGTCCCACAAACTTACTAGGTACGCAATAACTTTTCTTAAATAATTTTACAGCCGACGAAACACTCAAACTCTGTTTGCTCGCTCGCCGAGTGAAAACGTGTCCCAGGCGCCAGGCGGTTCAAGTTACCTAAATTAATTTCGACTCACTACAGGAGCTGATTTCTCAAACAACTATTACGAGTAACTTGTCTTCGTTTCAATCAAAACTGACGTTAAACGTTCTTCTGGTAGTATTAGGCTCGATTTTATAGAGATCCGTTAAATATTATGTCGGTAATCTATGTCATAAATGTACCGAGTTAAACTACGTTCCTGATACCGTGGCGAAAATGCACTTAAATAAAACCAACCATTACCAACATTCATTGTTTAGTTGTTATCTTAGTATTTGTAAAAGAAATAAGCATGCGTGTATTGATTTTTTTTTATAATACAGTACACGTGCCGCATCAGTTAGCCGTCTGGTTAGTTTTCTGGCCTCTCTTCATTATCATTTCTTGGCATATTTAGCAACAAAATTGTGAAATCCCACCTTAAGTGCATTTTCGCTAAGGTATCTGGGACGAATTTTACCTGATATTTGGTCTAACGGGTCTTTGTAAACCCCGGCCTTAATAATGTAAAAATGTGTATACGTGTTCCGTTTGTATTAAACTATGCGAGTGAAAGGTTTCGGACAACAACGACATAGTCCCTAATAATTTATAATACTTAATCACTTTAGCTCACATGACTGGCATGCATGCCAAGGTTCTAAACCATAGTTTCTCATACTTAGGTATAACATATTACATAACTACATTTTACGGCAATTTTTATTTTACAGTATGTATTTGCACTTTCATTGCCAACGATTTCGCAGTAGACCTTCGTCGTGGCCAATAACAGTCGAAAAACCGTATGTAGAGAAAAGCGCCAAGGAAATGAGCGCCTACCTAGCGGGCTCTCTACTCTACAAAGGTAGAGCATTTTTATCTCACGAGCGCGGGTGAACCATCTGGTTGTATTTTGAGCTATTATAGCTCAACACATACACGCACATTGTCTATATGTGCGTCAGCATAGGAGTTATGAGTTTATAATGTACTGCTGTAATGTAATGTGTGCTGTGTGTGTGTGTGTGTTCGTATGTGTCACAACTACAACTACGGCCAACCCGCGATCGTGAAATTAAAGTACTGTACCCTTACCATGAGTTTGCAATGTTTGCATTACCGTACTCGCATACTCAATCGTTTACGCAGTCGCTAGCGAGTACGGTAATGCAAACATTGCAAACTCATGGTAAGGGTACATTACTGAAAGTGTATGGTATGCGCTACCGTAAGCTAACCTATAAAAGTTACTACGTACTTTTGCGATTTTGCGAATATTTGTATTAGTCTTATTATGTGGTAGTCATACCAATAGTCTATGCTAGGCTACGGCGCCATTTAGGCTCACCATAAGTCGGGCTATATACTTGTTTGCCACAGTCGTGGTTAAAAATATTACCTTACCGCGAGCGGAATCGCAAAGACATGATCATAAATATTTATGTTTTCGTTCATCACATGTTAACGCCGATGAGGATCAATCTCTATATGTATAAATGCAACCCAGTTCCATCTTAATTCTCTCGATCTTCGGTTCTCGTAATTGCTTATCGGGACCATTATATCCAAATTGATTTTGAAATGTCAATTGATTGGTTATAGGTTTCAATTATAAGTTTCAAATGAACCTTGACATTTATAATACTTTACTCCAGTGATTTATGTCGCTATTTTATTGGAATTAGATAAAAGCTTGATATACTTTCCATTTTGAGTCTAGTTTTGTAACGTGTGTCTTCTTATGTAAATCTTATCTTATATCTTTAAACGAGCAATTCTTGTATATTTATTTATTTATTTATATGTATATTTATTTCGGGGATCTCGGAAACGGCTCTAACGATTTTGATGAAATTTGGTATGTGGGGGGTTTCGGAGACGAGCAATCGACCTAGCAAGATCTCATGCACGGAGAAACGCCGAGCAAAGCTCGGTCGCCCAGATATTTTATCTTTAAACGAGCAATTTATATATATTTATTTCGGGGATCTCGGAAACGGCTCTAACGATTTTGATGAAATTCGGTATGTGGGGGTTTTCGGGGACGAGCGATCGATCTAGCTAGGTCTCATGCCTGGGAAAACGCCCAGCAAAGCTCGGTCGCCCAGATATTAGAACATTAAAATACAAAAGTATTTGACAAATTATTGGAATTGCCTTTTTACTTACCTACGTCTCGTTTATAAGGCACTAGTCACATCGCCGGCGAGCAGCGAATACTCTCATAGTAATTCTACTCGTTTTCTCGCTCAAGCGACTAGAATTACTATGAGACTACTCGCTAGTCGCTGGCAGTGGGACTACTGCCTAAGGGTGGGTACTTCAAAATGTTTCAGATCGTCAGAAAATTACATGACGAATACCCATACCGTTAGAGGGATAAGTTCGCCTTTGTACTTTCTTATTTTTATTTTATAATGTTCTTTTGTTGTAAATGTTTTCTTATGTGCAATAAAGTACATACATACCGTTTTTTATTTCGATATTTTTTATGATGAATTATAATTATCGAACAGTAGGTAATTTTTTAAATATACTTATTTCCAAAATTTTCACACTAAAAAGAGAGGCGCCTTTTTAAATAGTTGTAAATCAATCATTTCATTTTCATTCATTTATTTATTTTGCTCACAGAAAATTCCATGCAAAAGATGTCTATTACAGTACTTAGTTGACAGTAGATCTGAAAAAAAATCTGAGAATCTAAAAATATATCGCTATTGTCACGAGGCAACACCTGTGTCTACTCACGATACCAATCTGCCTAGCATGAACCTGCAACCCTGTTCCGCGAAGACTAGCGCGACCTGACCCCAGGCGGCTCTTAGCAACGTTCCAAATATAGAACTAGGTACGCCCCATCACGTAATAACTACCTAGCATGTGTTTAAATGTCTAGAATGTATTACACAACTTTGTAGATCGAAGCATTTAGGTAAAATGCAAGTAGGTATAACGACTCACTTGACAAGCCTAATCCCAATAAGGCCTAGTTTCCCATCGGGTTGGAAGGTCAGATAGCAGTCGCTTCCGTCAAAACTAGTGTCTACGCCAAATCTTAGGATTAGGTAGCGGACTCGAGGCATCCGTCAGGATGCAACTGTACCTACTACTGGGATAGCGCTAGGAGGATGATGATGATGATCACAAACAAATCAGAGTTATGGATCAAATAGAAGATTAAGGTTATGTCAGGGGTTATTGCCAAATTATATTTAAGTTTATGGTCTGATGAAGTCCTAAGCTATAATAGCTATAATCTGATTGTTGAAAAAATAAAAAATATTTATATTTTTTAGTTGGATTGATTATATTATTACGTATAGGTGATATCATCATCATCATTATTCGCTTGGGCCGGCACAACATTTCATTTTGTCACTCGTCATCTCTTCATTAATATCGTCTCTCATACAATCCATCCACCTTTTCTTGGGCCTACCTCGTTTCTTGCATCAGTAACAAATATAAATAAATAATATTTTTAAGTTGCAGTATGTGAGCTTTATAAATAAAGGAGTCGGTATACATAAAATACGATTGTAAAATCGAACCCATAAAACGTATTCGATGTAAGTTCAAATTTTATTCACCTGTTCTATTTTTATCAACGATCAAAAATAAGGCTTTGGTCGTAAAAGCCTTCCAAGGCAAGAATTTCAAAGCAGTCACGTAAGAAAAGTACCACCTTATAAATATTTACCGGATTTTTCTGCTTATCCATAACAATGTCCGGTACTGGCCGTATTCTATCTCATCACAGTACACTGCACTTTTATAAAACTGCCTGCCTTTTTTGGGTAAGTAAGTAGAGTTTGGCAAGTAAAACATGTGTTTCGGAATTAGATGGGAGGGACTGATTTCTCATTATGCCTACAGTATATTAGACTATTCCACTGGTTTATTCCGCGACACGTGGCAAAAAGTTGTTGTTATTTACTCGGTTAAGTAATTTATGTATGGTTAATACAGTAACACATTTTAAGATACCTAAAACAATATTTCTTTAATTTTGTCATCTACGCTAACACCATAATGAAATGTAAAAGCATACAATTATGGTTCTTCGATCGAATGTCAGATTTTGGGTAATTTAGGTAAAAATATTTAAAAAACCGTACCTCCATGACCGTGACTCTTAGGAACCAGAGTCCAAGGGTGGAAAGGTAGCAAATGACCCTACCAGCACCCCAAAAAAAATTGACGCTCCATGTGCCGAACAGCCTGTAGGTATAAATAGACTTACTTGGTATACGTTATAGAAACTTACCACGACCAACATTGAAACTTGGAAAACTATTGAATCTTATCATGGGACAAAAATTGGACAAGATCTCGATATCCCAACGTAACTAAGGTTCTTGCTTCAACCGGCTGAATTTTTCATACCCGTTTCACAAACAGGCCGCTTAAAACAGGCCAGGCAACTTAAGGCCTCATCATATTTATTTATTCAAAATAATAATATCGAATCATATCAGCGCAATAGTGTCACAATATTGTTTATTGACTTTAATGTGTGAACTTGATTTCAAATTCAGAAAATGGTCAAATTTGTTTACAGACACCAGGCCAGATGTAACTTAATATCAACTTGTAATTAAAAACATTACACTCCTTTTTTTGGGCAGTCGTGTAAAAACTAGAATTACGCGATAATTTAAATGTAAGCTAATATTAACGGCCCTAGGCTTTTCGCAGGCGTCTCGGCCACGAGTTGCCTAAGAACAACGAAGTATACCCGTGGCTTTGAAACCTGTAAAATACGAAACTTGCACACTCTGAACTGTTTATTAAAGGTTATATTCGGTTACATTTAGGTCAGCTTGAAGCCAAAGAAATGTAGGTAGACCAACGTCCTTATAGTAGCGTTTTCCCGTTGTCCTACGCCCAGCGTCCGCTTTGACATCTAAGCAATCCCGAGATATAGCGTAGGCACTAGTTTCGCGACAGTGACGTATCGTGACACAAGTGATGTCACTATCGACGACACACTCACACTTACGTCTGCATACGATCGATAGACTGATGCCGTTCCTTGTGTCACCCACACTACTAACCACGGATGTACTAGATTTAGAGACGCAGTATATTATTGTATCATGGTAACTGCCATTAGACATTCCGACCCGAAAAAAAAAAAAAAGTAAAACAACGAAATGTAACTAGATTTAAATCTTATAAAAGCGTAGCTAGCTACGAAGCAAAGTGATGTAGGTAGATAAAAATCCCATAACAACTAGCTGTAGTCATTATTTCAAACTCGTACGTAGTGTGTGTGATAACTGCAGAGAATTAATCAGAAACAACAAGTTCGTTCGATAACCTCTCCACCATTACATCGGAGCGATCTTCGGCGACCCTTTCATCTCTGAGCCAGTCGAGTTATTACAGCCAATAACACTGTGTATAAAAAAACAGATTTGACCATCTCTTGTATGTTTTGATTCAATGCCTACGGCCTCTGAGAGGCCTGTGAGATTTTGTCATTTTCATGATTGCGCCTTAAAATAAGCGCTCCACCGTCTCAATGACCTTGAGCGATTGGCCCCCGCCACACCGCGCACCCCTCTCTGGACTTACGTAAACGCGCTGTGTCCATTTCGCACTAATTTCTAGGAATAACTAAATAAATTGGCTTACACCCCGCACTCTCACAATTAGAAAATTTAGTTTATGTCGCAGTAATAATATAAATCTCACTGAATAACAAAACAACCCCTTAATTCTAACACTCTGAACATTAGTTAAGAAAGAGATCAGATTAATACTCGTTTTGTGTATTTAATAAATAAGTTTACACTTATGAAAGAGAACCTTAAAACTACATTATTAATAAAAAAATTAGTAAAATGAAAAGAAAGTTTGCTTTGTGTTACTAAGAGCTAGAGAAGATAAAATAGTAAGAGCAGGTACATACAAGAATAAATCTTGAATCTATCTAATATCTTAAGAACGAGCAATTCTTCAACATTTATATATTTGGGGATTCGGGAAACAACATTAACGATTTTGACGAAATTGTCTATGTAGGGGTTTTCGGGGGCGAGCAATCGATCCAGCTGGGTTTCATGGATGGTAAAAAAACGCCGAGCAGAGCTCATTCTCACAGGAATTTAAAGTACTCATTAAAGTTCATAGAATCAATACGTATACAATATCAAATTACCAAACGATTATAATTCTGCTCGATTGATTAATTGAATAATATATTCTATGAATCGCTAAGCTAAATTATTCAACCCTCTTTTAAACCACATCCTTCAACCACAGCGAAGTAAATGCTTTAAAACTATAAAAAGTCAAATTCGCAACTAAGCGCTTATTTTTTAGGGTTCCGTAGTAAACAAGGAACCCTTATAGTTTTGCCATGTCCGTCCGTCCGTCCGTCCGACCCCCGTTTTTCTCAGTAATCGTTAGTACTAGAAAGCTGTAATTTGGCATGAGTATAGATATTGATGACGCCGACAAAACGGTAGAATAAAATCTTGAAAAAAAAATTTTTTTAGGGTACCTCCCCTACATGTAAAGTGGTGGTGCAATTTTTTTTTCTTCCAAACCCCATCGTGTGGGGTATCGTTGGATAGCTCTTTTAAAAATATTATAAGGTTTCTTAGGAGTATTTGTTGATTCAAGAATCGGTTGGCGTGATATTAAGCTTAGAAGTGATAATTTTCGTTATGGTCAAGTGTCCCCCCCCCCCCCCTGCCAGCTAAACGGTGGCACCTAGGCATGTGAAAAAAATCATGGTAGTAGGATATACGATGAATTTAAAAGGAAAACTATCACAGCTAAGTAGACATTACTAGTTAACGAGTAATAGTCGAACTTCAGAAATGTACTTTGCAAAAGCAAACTTTAGAACAATTTACATTGATACCTTAGATAATGTTGTTAATTCTGTCAAAAACATAGTAAATATAAGTTTGCGAACTTTTTAGTCCACATAATGTAACGGGTGGATGACTACGGAACTCTACCTTGTTTTACTTTTACCTTCACCTGCAAGAATCTAAAATACTGAAAGTGACCTGTCGTATTTTTGATTGATCTTTGTCCCCACTCATCCTACAAGCACGATCTTGCGCACGCGAGTCTCCAAAATTTGTTCCGGCAACGAACATTGTTATTGTAGGCAGATAATTCCAACAATAAAATAAAAACTCGTGGAATTCTCCTGAACTAACAAATAAAACGTTTAATAGAAGATTCTTTGTGCTTATTAATTCATATTATACGGCCTTTTAGACCTCTTGACATGGTGACAAAAGGGAGGTCTCTGAACGACCACAAAAGTCAATGGATCGGAGCGCGCTGAATATAATAAATTACCATGGCTATCCTCAAAGATGCGTATGTACGTATACGTGAGGGTTTTGTTCCTTTTTCTCTCGGCCGCGTTTATTTGTGTACTGGGACAATTTATCTTGCTATACGAGCGGAGTATGAATGAGTGAGCTTACGGTTATCGAATGTATGGAATTGTCACTGGCAGGAAAGAAAGACCTTTTAAATATTTTTTGCGCAACAGTTTCGAAATGAATAGCCGCTCGTCGAAAAGATTAAGCACTCGTCTTATTATATGCATATTTATTACTGAAGCAAACTTTTTTCGTAGAATATCTCGGTCACACAAACAAAAGAACAGAAAAATTGTAGGTGCTGAACTAAGTTCGTGATAAAACAATAGTAGATTGTGTCACAAGGGAGCAAAATGACATATTTACGGCGTGGGCGTAACTTGAATCCTGAACGAAGAGAAGGATTATATAAAAGAATCCTGAGCGTAGCGAGGGATTCTAAAATAGAATCCTGAGCGTAGTGAGGGATTCAAGAATTAACGCCCAAGGTGAAAATAATTTTGCTTCCATGTGACACATACTGCTTTTCACATCACCTATTGAGGATAATGAAAGATCTGAAATAACAATGATTGTGTATTTATTTTATCAAAATCGTTACTAATAACTTATTACTCGTTACAGAAAAGTGCCACTTTGATCCCTCCTAGCAGGGAAGAAAAGTGCCATTTTGATCCCTCCTAGCAGGGAAGAAAAAGCCCTTATACGAATAAGTGATGTGAAAATTTAAATTATTCCATCTTATACGACGACAAACGACATCTCCAATTGTCAGTCGTCGAAGATCTTTACATTCCCGCAATGAATCCAAATTCATCTAATTTATGTCCGTCACGTACTAAGCTTTCAATATGACGGAAAAGTGCCTTCTTTCATATTCTGTATCTCTTTTGTCTTTCGCATATTCTCAGTAATCCAACGACGAGAACTTATTTGTCATAGACAACGCGTGTAGGCAATCACAAGACATTCAAGCAGGTCTTTGTGTTTGCTTGAGTTCCATTTCCTTATTCAAAATTATGCGGCACATATTTGAAAATGGAATACTGAATACGTTTCTGGAGCGCTCTTTCGTTGCTATATGGAAATGAAAATAATATCTTTAAGCCATTTGCATTTTGGACAATAACGTCCGTCCATTTGTGACATTCAAATTAGAATTTAGGTTTTAGTTTGCTTGTTTTATTAAACGCTCTTTGTTGTGGGATGTAGCTTTTGAACGTTTTGTTAGCTAAACATTATAAGGTTTTGACATTAACGCATAACAAATATACCTAACTCTATAAATAATTAATATAAATATGCACTTAAAGGTAAACTAAGAGTGAGGATGTACGCAGTTACTTTAAATATATGGCATTAAATAGTAACCATAATGACTGTACAATGTTAATGGTGTATCAAACTAGATAAATGATTTTTATTAGTAAACAGGAAAATTTTGAATAGCTGTGCTGTACGCATCTGCGTTTCGTATTTCTTTCCAGCCAGAAATCTTAATGGGGTAAATATTTGTCTTTTGTTAGTGTACGGCAAGAGTGTGACCAGTGTAACTTAAACAAAAAATATCAAATTACGCATTCATGTTTTATTTTTAATAAGGCGTTCAGTCTCCTAAATACCTATCTTGGTATCTTTAAGGCATTCTTTCTACAAAACTTTCGGTGTAACTGCGAGGTAAAGATCTTCACATTTACTTCGAGTGTCGAGATAGGTCAGTAATGTTAACAGTAATTTTTTTTGGAGCTTTCCATGCAGGCTAGCCGACTTCAAAGTACCTACATAATTTATTGCTCAAAGTAAACCGTACCAATTTTAGTCACTAACCTTGTCCTTGTCTCAACGTCATGTTTAAACTGCCACACAATTTTCCACGAGTGCAAGCGACAAAGTACCTACGAAAGTGCCCCTGTACTTCTAATCTCACTGACCCTAATTATTCCCGTAGTTTATCAGAAACGAGCAGTTCACTGGTCTCTCAAACACCATTAACACATAATTTACACGCTGAAAGCAATAAAACTGACCTATTTATTACTCACATACCATCTGATAAGTTTCGAGGTCATTAACACTCTCTTTCTGATAAAAAATAAATAAAGTAGTTCTGGTGACATTTTTATTTTCTCTTTGTTTGATTTGTGTATTTTTTTTGTGTTTTAATCACAGTTATGTTACAATAGTATTTTAGAAAAAAGGGGTAGTAGCAAGTGTACTTATTGAAGTAAAGTAAATAGGTACAGGTCTATTTTCATACAATATATCTTCCTAAAACAATTTAGGTAGATTTTTGTGCCAAGCTGGTTATGAATGACTGTTTTTATGTTAAGCATGACATTGCTCTAGAGAAGCTACATAAGACCATAAATCAAAATTTCCCACCGATAAGAACTTACCGGAATCAAGCATTCTAGGTGGCATTCGTTTGACATCATAATAAAATGATAAATGGTGTATCTGATTGTTCCTCATTACCATAACATGACAAGTCCATTAAGGGTCCGACACATGTAACACGCGCAAAGTTGGTAAAGCATTTTGTTTTTTTTATTTAAATATAGCTTTTGCGCGACTTTGTCCGAGTAAAACTCGTTCATCGGGTTAGAATTTATTTGCTATTCTTTTATTTCTGGCGCTTATACTTAAAATTATTTGAACTGTCCGAGTTGTATCAAATTAGGCCGTTCAAAAAGCAACTTTACTGTCCAAGCGTGAAGATTCAATGTCCAATGACAAGTTTTATAAAATGTCGGACATTTTAAATAATTTCTGCTATACCTAGTTATCGCTCTTCCATATAAACTTCCATCCCCATGAGGGATGATTTACGGAAAAAAATATCCTTCCCCGCGAGATAAAGATATTATGCCAAACTTCATCTAAATCGGTTTAGCGGTTAAGCGTGAAAAAGGTAACAGACAAGACACTTTCGCATTTATAATATTAGTATGGTATGGATTGCCAAAAAAATGGTTAAGCGAGGTTTCTTTTTCGCAAAATATATACCTGCGTTAAGCGTAATGAGATCATCATATCGAAGAGAAAGAAAAGGACTTGAAATTATAAACGACGGTACATCACCCGCCATTTTTCAAAAAGGAGTAGAGTTCGTCATAGCCACAAAGATGTACCTATTGACAGATTTCATTCAAGCCAAGAAAACGAGATATACTTCAATCTTGTCTAATAGGCACGTCATTATTAAGTATCTTGTTCGTTTTCCCTCTCATGTCATTATTTATCTCGTCTCATTGACCTTTCTTTACTCATGTGTGTTATTCTGTGTCCGATCAGCTCACAACCCAAGAATCTATGTTACAGCTCGGCCACGACATTCAGCGAATTCGCTATTTCACCATTTTTTTATGGTGCCATTCGAGACACTTTTCATAGACGATCAAATAGGACCGACTAAAATCAGGCAACTATAAAGGGCAAACTTTAGAGACAAACCTAGCTCGACGCTAGCGGCTGTCAAAATGGCTCCTACAAATTGGCACGGGCTAATGACGTCACACGCCCAGTGTCGAACCAACCGTTGTATGGGAAAATAATTATTTTGCTGTTTTAGTCGTGAAATAATGCGTTTAGGTCCATGGTTGCCGTACAATTTGTTATTTATTTTTACATAATCATTTTACTCATACCATTTATTTGACTTTTGGACGTTAAAAAAAATTATTTTTGGAATTTTTGATGTTTAATATCTTTTTTTTTTCAATTCATTGTGATATTTTGATGGTTTACTAACCATATAGTAATACCATGTTAAACATTTTAACATGTGTCAAATACCCAATGGCGGCGCGGTAAGCGTTTTATCTGTTCATTGCATGGTCGAGTCGCGCAACGCAGTGCAATTAGTTAGGATCGCACGCAATGTATTATGAAAACAGCCACCGCAGCCGCCGCCGCAGCCGCTCTAAGTCGTAGCCAGGAAGTTAGAATATTTTACTCATCAGTGGCGATACGAGTACGTTATTCACTATCATATTCCAATTAATTTGATTTGCACCTTTTAATAGATCAGTTTTAGTTTTTCTTCTCAAAAATATTTTATTTATTCTATTAAAACATTAGTATCAAAAACCACACATAAATCATAATCCAAAACGCAGACTTCGTCAGGGGGGCGCAACAAAAAATCAGCAACATTGCTTCATTTTAGTATTGACATTCTCATATCAACTATTTGTCCCTTACTATTTGTAGCTTAGCCGTATATTGATATTATACAAGTCCTTATTTATTCTTTAAAATTATATTCACGGAGTAACCTACTGTTATTATAACTGGTGCGTATTTTCACATCGCCACTGGTTTATATTAAGCGTTCAGTAGCCGTAATTGTTGAGTCATTGCGGGTGAATTTGTTATACGTGTTTCGACGAATATCGATAACGAGATAAGCTTTTATAACTAAGGGGTCCCTTATTAAGTTACCTTCTTAGACGGCAGCTCATAAAACCTTCTTTTTAGGGTTATTATAACAATTTGGTTTAATGGAATCTCGGCGTCATCATTTGTTTCTCCGCTAAAGGGAGTTAATTGAAGATATTCAAAAGTTGTTGATTGCTTGGGCGAAATGGGACAATCAAAATGAATGAAACCGATTAAGTTTCAAAGTATATAACACTTTTTTTTCGATTTAGCTTTAAAATGGTATTTGACAGAAGGTTACTTATTCGATAATTGTAAAATGTATTTCGTAACCCTCTTTATTTATATTTCTAAGCGTAAATCGAATTTTCCAATACGATGTCATTATTTTCTAAAGGTTTTAATTATAACTTTCAAATATGAAAGCGATCACATCATATTACATTCAAACTTTCAAAATCTCTTAAATGTGGTTATTTAAAGTTACCAGTGGAAACTTCTCTCGTTTGTCTTACATAGCGAGGCGATAAAACAAATTGAAGCAAGTTCGAACTTACTTTAACTTCACAAGTCTTTAGAAAGTCAAAAATATTCAGACTATTTTTTAACATCGCAACACAACCGTCTAGCGAGAACGTAAAGCCTCGACATATCTCCAATTACGGTTAATGTAGCAACTTTGTAGCAAACGTAATTTTAAAAAATATCCTCTTTATTACAGACATAATCCATGGAGCGCGAATCTCCCGCCGTATATTAGGCAGCTTGGATCGTAAAGGTCCGCTATGCGAGACCGTATATCTCTGTTACTGAGGAGTTTTTTGCCGTTTGTTTTCACGCAATAACCTCACATTACGCGTTATCTCCGCAGCCGGTTCCGCTCGCGAGGCAACTTCACTCATTTATTGTATTATGAATTTAGTGGGAGGAGCTATCGAACGCGACCGACCTTCCCACTTCGCGACTCGCAGGAACAAGACGGCGATACCGCGCACCAGTTTAACAATAAACCACGCGAACGAGTGAGATGGAACCTATTATTTTTTTTAAGTTCTCTAGGATAGAAAAATAGGGGCCGATTGCCGGCTTCCCTTCATTAATAAGCTATTAGATTACGCGATGTCGCACCAACCGATTGGTGGCCATAGGGAATCCCAATAAGCGTTGCCCCCACTTCCACTCGGCTGGCTGTTCGAGATTCAAAAGAAGCCCCGCTTTGAGCTCACGAAACAAAACGGGCGCTCGAAAAAGACCCCGCTCTAATTCTCTTTACGATCTCCGATTTCAATTGCTCCTTCAGAATTTGAATATAGGGAGGGACAAAGTTTTGTCACGTAGGGTCGCGTATAGAAAGGCTGAGTACATACAATGCGGGCTCGGGCCTCATAGGTACCCCATTAACGAGAGTGCCCGAGAGGCAAGGACGATATCACATCTAAGGATCAAATTGACAAAAAGTAAAGAAAAATGGTTCGGCCATAGAAACCAGCTAGTTTTATGAGCTCTGTTATTAAACATTTTTAAATAAGTTTCTGTAGCATCTGTTTTTTACTGATCCCATTCAGTCTTTAAAGATCTATGGTCCGATCTTAAACCCTTTGGTAGTAAACTCACACACATATAAAATAGCTGGTATAAGTTTTGTCATCAGTGTATATGTGTGTTTTTTGGTTATTTGTGTCCCCTTTGCTGGTACTTTTTGATACCGATCATTTTTTGTTCGCCCATTATTACGAAGCATTGTGCGAAGGTTTAGCTCGGATAAGATCTCTGATATGTCACCAAAGTCCCTAACGTATTTTTTTTTATCAAAAGGAGTAACCTTTTTAGTAAATCAAAAAGGTTGTGAGAAAATATTTCCAAGCTATAAATTGTAGATTTTAAATATTTGATGATAAAATTTCTGGATCATTTAAAAAAAAAAGTACCTTATGTGCGTGATGTATATATAAAGTAAGAGTACCTACGTCTATCGTTGTCCTACATTTGTAGCGATTACTATATTTTTTGTGTACCCACATGAAACATCCATCAAATCCTAAAATATAATTTGCTTTAAGAACCAAAATAAAGGACGTTCCGCAAATTGGTAATTCAGTGAACCAATCATTCGCTCCACATTGCAAAAGTCGAAACGACAATCAATCATTCGCGATAACGCCACAAATCGAACCAGTCACACGAAAACCATAAAATTGCATATTCAGCACAGAGACAAGATAAATTTGAACCAAGTAGTGCAGAAACATCGCAAGAACACTGCTGAATCATTTACCTACTGCTTGAAAATATTTCATCGGCTGAATAAAAATTACGCCTGACTCTCAAGACAAAAGAGTACAATGTCTCCACAACGATATTTGTAGCCAAAAGTGAACAGGAAAATAATAAAAGGACCGGCATTTTGCGATCAGCGTATTTCTGATATTTCTTGCTTGAAATGTATCTATCAAAAGTCGCTGAGTTTGTCAGCACAATGGTCTGCTAGAAGATATCTACTTGTTTGATTTTATTCCTGAGACTCGCCATTTGTCGCTGGCTTGTAACGATAACAATCTCATAAGTCGCATTCAATGTCACATTTCATCAATAGTGTCTTATCTGCGTCTTGGAGACTTCATGTTATATTTGATGCTCTTGTCTGTTCAATACGAGTACAGTCTTAGTATTGAAATAAGTTCCACAAACAAGATATAAAAAAAACTCAAAGAAGAAACGAAAAAGGCTCTATATTAATATTAATGCTTTACTAAAACGCAACAGAAAATGTACAGACAGCATTTTATCAAATGACATAACAGAAGTATAAAAAATAATAAGATAGCACAAATGGAGCTTTATGATTAAAATGAAAGCTTTTCGCTCTTTCCAGTCTTAGAACAAAGCGTTTATACATTTCTTATTTGCCGTTATCTGCAAAGGAAACGCAAACACTACTTTTCCTATTAGGTACGTCCACTTTTGTTGCTCCACTGGGAAAAATGTTGTAATTCGATGTAATTTCCTTTAGAAAGGCTTCTGCTGAGACCCTGCAAGCTCTCGAGAGCCCACGACCATTCTGTATCCTATTACACGTCCGCGAGGACCGGAGTAACTGGTCGATTGTTTGTCGTGTGGTTTGTTGACTCACTCCCCTCTTCCACTAAGGAACTATCTTCAATCACACAAGTGTTTGAGAAATTGCTGCGAGATTGCAAGACTGCAGCTGAATACAAGACTAATTTGCTTGCTATAAGAGAAGAAAATGCTTTGAAAAAATAGTTTGAATATGATCCAGCCCGGAAACGCTGCCTGCGTGATGGCCCAAAGGTCCACAATTTTGATAGGTATTTTTTATTTTTAGCTTTAGGTATTTTAATTAAAGTTAATTTTATGTTCAATTAATTTTGCTAATATTAATGTTTTCCTTTATTTGTCAATAAATGTATTTATATTCTAATTAAAAAGAGTAATAGGTACTTATATAAATACCAAATACCCAGTCACTTACTAAATGCCTTTGAGTGGCATAAATCAGCAATTGTAGCACTCTAAATCGGTGTAACTTCTCTTGAAAAATATAGTATATCTTATGATACAATACATACAAATAAATTTGACAGTAAACAATACAGTTTTTATTCTTTGGTATTTATGATATTCCATTACTCAATTTTATTGAAATCAATCTTAAAGGGTCCATAAAATTTTACTTCGAACACATTTCAAATAAACAGTTGTTAATCCAATGTCATTCTAATATCACATTCTTCAATTTATTGTTAGATGAGGCTAATGGATGTTTTATGTAGCAATATTCTTGTTGTAGTTACGATCTGCGTATATGTAACGTTTTATTTCAACGTGGAATGTAAAATTTATAATGGTATGCATACTTTGAAGAAAGTAAAACTAGAAACTACTAAAAGAACGTGATCCGAGGATAAACCTCTTTAAGAGGGGGGTAGGGCAAGCTCTCTCAATACAAACTTTGGTCAGTATGTATTTCGTGATGTAATTTTTTTTCATTAATATTATTTTCATTTTTTTGAAATATTTGAAAATGTCCACATCACTTTCTTCGCATATCTAATATTTACATCCAAAAAATATTTACGTTCGTTAGTGCTAAAACCTACGAATAAAACGTGCACAGAGTTTGTATGGAGAATGCCTTGCCCACCCCTGCGCCTTTAACATTGACAGCCTAAGGTTAGTTTATTTCACTCAGTTTTTATAAACTTTCATGAATTTGTCGTCAGATTGCCGGCAAAATTTGGACAGCAGCTGCCAGTTCCTTTGCATTGCATAAAATTAATCCGCGTGGCATTACCGTATTGAATTTCGTTTTCACTCGATTGAAAATATGTATTTTTTTGCGTCGCAGACTGTCGCCTAAGCTAAGCTTCGTTTGGGATCTCAAATTACACGGTAGCTTCTTTGAAGCGCTGTAACCTAAGGAAGCCGCCGGTAGGTGCCATTATCATATTTTTTTCTTTCCTCTTGAGGTGAACGTTATTTGTAGGCGTTGCTGATGGGAGGGTGAACATTAAATTTATCTGTGAAGTCAAGAACTTATTGAGAACACATAGTGACATTAGTGAATCCTTACCACAGAATAAGTAATAAGTAGTAATACGTACAGAAGTTGCACTGTTAACAAATCGCCAACTTACAAACCTAAATTCATCATCATCATCATCATCATATCAGCCGAAAGACGTCCACTGCTGGACATAGGCCTCCCCCAAAGAGTGCCACAATGACCGGTCTTGCGCCACCCGCATCCAGCGGACTCCCGCGACCTTTACCAGGTCACATCATCATCAGGTCTTTGTCATGTTCTTGACAATGTATGATCAATACAATAAATGATATCTATCTATCTATCATCAGTCCACCTTGTGGGGGATCTACCCACGCTGCGCCTTCCGGTCGTGGTAGCTCACCATGGGCCTCATAAGAAGGTTCAAAGTCACTCAGAGGGCAATGGAGAGGGCTATGCTGGGAGTTTCTCTGCGTGATCGCATCAGAAATGAGGCCATCCGTAGCAGAACCAAAGTAACCGATATAGCCTTTCGAATCGCTAAACTTAAGTGGCAGTGGGCGGGGTACATTGCACGTAGAACCGATGGCCGTTGGGGCAGAAAGGTTCTCGAGTGGCGACCACGGACCGGAAGGCGCAAACCTAAGTTATAATAGGTAAATAACAGCTAATATTGACCACACCAAGCGAATGACGAGACGACGCGACCGTCCGGTAGCAATTCGCCACTGAAAGTACTTGCAGCGGCCCGGGGTTATACTTGCAGCGGCGCGGCGAACTGACGGAGTGAAAGCCGCCTATCCTTACCTACTGCTAGTATTTTGAATGAATCCTTACTTACTAGCGGGTGTGCCATGGTTGTGTGTCGAGCTATACATGCAAATATCTATGTGTGTGTCAGATAGGAGCTATGAGTTCACGTTGTTAATGTGTTCGTATGTGTCACAACTATACAAAAATGGCCAACCCGCTCTCGTGAGATAAAAGTACGATAGTATTTTAACAGTATTTTATTTAGATGAAAACTTCGAGTTTGATGCTATTAACTCGGTATTTTAATTTAACTTCGTGCTTCTACGGAGACGGCGCGAAGTTTCGGCAACGAGATATTTCGAGTTAAATTATTTTAAACGTATTTGTAGGAAGCCTGTCATTAATTACGCCGTAACTCATTAACTACTCTCAGGCGTGAGTCCAGGATCTGGTTCTGGTGGGGGGCACTATCAGATGTCAGAGGGAGACGAGGGGGCACTTTCATATAGTTAGAAAAAAAAACAAATGCCCCTAAGTTCCCACCGTTCAATTGAAGCTAATTTGAATTACTTTCGATTTATAACTTTTTTATTTTTTTTATTAGGCTGTGTTTGTGTCCCACTGCTTATATATATATTTTTTATATACAACGGATGTGGCAAACAAGTATACGACCCACCTGATGGCAAGCAGACACCTCCAAAAGAGTCAGGTGCGCGTGGCCGACCCTCTATAAAATTTGAGGATTCACTGTGTTGACAGCAGAAGGGACAAAAGGGGTTATTTTGCAACACGGTCGTCGTTAGCAATCGATATAAGTCAAATAAATCGCAAATTAACTTTCGGTTAGATTGGAATAACCAACTCCCGCAGGACGGTGGTGGGTGAGACAACTGATGCGTTCAAAAACAATATTTGCGCTGCGATATACAATAAAAGATTGTAAATACGGTAAGCAATTACTACACCCGCATATTTGTTTAGGACTGAGAAATTGAAGTGTTTTCGAGCGTGCCGAGACATTTCGTTGGAGGTATTTCCTCTAAGGCGCTATGAGTGCGTACGTTTACAATGATACTGGTTTATTTTGTTCGCGATTATTATTATTATTTCTCGTATGGCAATTATTTAGAACCGTATTTTAGTATTAGAACAGGGAAATACAAAAACAGAAAAAATAGGATTAAGTACACTATTTTAGTTCTCTGCTAATAATAGATGCATGAGATGTTTTTTTATATAAGTCGAGTTTTTTCAATTTTTTTATTAAGGTACTGGAATAAGATTCATCGACTGGGAAAATACCTAAGAAGATAGATGAAACTTAAATTTCTAATTCAATCATATATGTACTGAAATGTACATGACTTATACAATACAAATTTTATTTATTGTTCACCAAAAATTACATAGAAATCCAGCTTCAAATTAAACATGCACATTTACATGACTTATACAATTGAATAAATGAAATGAAAAGAAAGTAATATTTGGCACCTTTATTTATTTATTTATTTACTAAAAATTTACAATACACAAGTGATACATTATATAGCTGCACCAAACTAATTGTTTAGTTTGTGGAGTATTTCAGTCTCATTATTTAATATGACCTATTAAACTACTTAGAAAATGTAATTGTGTTACATCACTACATAGTACAAAACAAAGTCGCTTCCTGCTGTCTGTCCCGTTGTATGTCTTTTAAACTACGCAATGGATTTTGATGCGGTTTTTTGTAATAGATTTAGTGATTAAAGAGGAAGGTTTATAATTTGAACCCGTGCGAAGTCGGGGCGGGTCGCTAGTAACCAATAAATTGAACTCAGGAAAACAATCGGGAAACATTAATCTTCGAATTATTTTGGTTATATAAAAAAAACCTAAATAAAAAAATTGACGCTGTTTGACCATGAAAAAGTCATAACGTCACCTGTTGCGCAATTTTCCTACAATACTGTAATGCTACAAAAGGTTTCTAATTTCACGATAAGTCAATATCCCAATCCGGAGGCAACGCACGTCAACCATAAGTGTATGCTTACGCCTACCAGTCCACTATGTAAATAATATTCAACTGAGACAATAACGAATAGGAACAATCAGCACGGTAATGTATTTGATTTATTAAGAGCTCTCATAGACACGATGATAGCATCATTCAATAGGTTCCCGAATTGATTTAGTGATTTATTATGATTGTGTTGTTTCGTTGCTACTGAGTTTTCTCAGAAGTAATAAATTTGATGCTTAGTTCTGCAACATAGACGTCAAGTACATAATAATACATAGTATTACTAGTTAGAGAGTTTTGTCCTGTATTGCGTTTTATTACTTAACTGGCGACCCGCCTAGGCTTCGCACGGGTGCAAACTGCAAATTATACATATAAACCTTTCTCTTGGATCACTCTATCTACAAACAAACCGCATCAAAGTCCGTTTCGTAGTTTAAAAAGATCTAAGCCTAAAACGGGACAGACAGCAGGAAGCGACTTTGTTTTATATTATGTAGTGATTTACTTGGATAATCTTTCAGAGTTTCAAGGTAAATATTCGCTTTACCGCACAACCCATTCATACATTTTATGTTGTTTGATCATAATTTACATTTTATGGTTTTAATAACGTTATCAGAATTAAAACATAAATGTAAGTGAAATATGTAAATAACGATTTTTAATTTTGTATTAGTAAAATCTTGTATCTATTTCTATAGAAAAATATTATACTGTTTATAAGACTCAATCAGATGAAATCACAACACAAATACTTCTTAATGCAGACAGAACCTGCTACAAATGAGAAGGGAAGAAATGGGAAAAAATATTAAAACTTTCTTTATTCCATCTCGGAAGGCAGCCTTGGAATCCTTTTTGCTAACTTTCTTTAATATAACTACCTATTCTCGGGTCCCGCATTATAAGGAATAAGAAGAAAATATAGGGAGATAGTAAGAGTATTAGGGCTGTTGGAGGCTTGTGTTACTTTCTAAATTCGTGGATTATTTTTGGAGGTCACATCCTTAGTTTGGTTAGTTTATATTGTGTTGTGTTCTCATAGTAAATACGGGGCTTTGTACGTTTTGTTGTTGTTTATCAGATATATATCCGATGTTGTGTAAGACGGAAGACTAACAGTTGTCTGTAACGTACATTTAAGATATTGCGAATGCGGAGAAGAGGTTGAAACCATGGAGCACATCGTCCAACGCTGCCCCCTGCAGTCGAACCCGGGACCAGCGAAAGACTTACTACACCTAACACCCGACGCAGCTGCATGGCTCAGCAATCTGAATGTTGACATCTGATTTAGATACCTAAACTAAGAAGATTGCCTATTTTAAATGTACTATGCCATACGATTAAATAATAAGATATGTGTACCAGGATAGTATACACGTACGATAGACGATATTTTATAGAAATTCTTAATTCCTAAAGTACCTATGTTAAGGTGCATTTTACTCATCAACATTAGTCTATATACACGTCCCACTACTGAACACAGGTCTCTTTTCTAATATGAGAAGATTTTTTCGTATAATTTCACAACGTAAAGGCATTGCGGTGCAACTAGGTAACGCAGTCAGCCTTCTGAGAACCATTCCCAACAGCGGCGATTTGTTTTGTAAACATTGTTTTATAAGTAGTGGTTTTCATCGTTTTTAGTTTTCTTATATTAATGTATTAAGTAGTCTACATGTTCCTTGTTCAAAATAGAGTTTTACCAACAAAACACGAACCGACAGAGTTCTTTCTAGTTATCATATAAAATTAACTTCACTGAATTCATGAAATATGAAATGGCTTCGCTAAGAATTTGCGCTGCTGCATTCGAATTAATTTTGCGTTTTCATTTTAGGTAAATCGGACTCCGGGAAAATCGAGTTTTCGTCTCCACACCCGCATCTGTATGGAATGGCTTGTAGCGTCGAAAAACAGACGCGACAAGAGATTGAAACCGCTTTCTGACTCGAAAACATCGCAAGCGACGGCAAAATAAGCATGTTTTGTCATTCAAAACCACACCTTGATTCATGGGGATTGAGTTGATTGTCGCATGGCGATAAGTTGTTAACGCAAGGACACAAAATGAAATGTAGCATAGTAGTAGGCACCATCCACACGCCAGATGTTGCGGTTTTCGAATTTCGACGTAACTAAAAGCATTGTTGCGACTTGCGAGTTAAGGTCTCTAATGCAGACACCAGCACTGAACATTAATGACGCGTGCTATCTTCTTTTATTGTTATTATAAGTTGTTACACACTATGCAGTTAGGAGCCACGTGTATTTCCGTACCAGTATGGTATTAATACGTTAAAATTTAAAATTATACAAATAGGCATTAGGCAGTATTTTTTTAGCTACTAACTATTTTCTGTTAATACCTACAAAATGAAAATGCCCAAATTTTAAGTAGGTACCCAATGAAATTAAAATGCAAAAATAGCAGGTTTGAAAGGAAAGTCAACTTTGGAAGTATTACGGAAAATAGAAACCCCTGAACGGAGTACCTAATTGGTTTGACAGTGATTTTCGTCCTAAAGTAGCCAGGTTCCCTCAGGAGAGGGTAGCCTAATTATCGTCAATTATAATATTTTCCCCTCACTGTAATATATTATATGTAGATAATTATTGTGCCAATGAATGAAAACTTAACTAATGTGCCCTTTTTCCGTTTCTTTTCATGTCCTGCTGGATTTTGCCTGTCATCGAAAATCAGGTTGGTAAAAATATCTTTATACTTATCTAATACAGTATGCAGTAATTAAAACAGGTCTATTTAAATATCTATATCAAATACAGCATAACTTTACTTATATTAGAAACATTATTTCCTGCATGAAAAAATTCACCACTAAATTAATATGTATGACAAAAGTGTTTCTTAGAATGAAAAAAGTTTGCTTTTTCAGTTGATAGATACTACAATTGTATATTTGTATAACCCCATAATGTAGTCGAATTCTTATTTTAAGCAAATATAAAAGGCCTGTTTGATTGACATGTATAAAAATTCGTCCGGATAATAACACATAATCAGCTTTTTAATCACCGTAATATTCATTACCGGTAACCGAATGGGCGAATTACTCCGATATTCTTATCCCGGCGTGTATTGTCAAGGAACCCGCGTATTGTCAAATGACAAAACCAACCGACCCAGGTACCCAACCCACCAATTACTCCCTATTGTCAAAAACCTATTCTGGAGACATTTTTTGAACATGTCATTCGTATGGCGCAAGCTCGATTCAATTCGAAATCAGAAAACCGTTTGATATTCTGCTTTACTCAAACGGATTAAAGACCTTCATGGAGTTTATAAACAGAATAGGCAATTGTGGAAGCACACTCAAAAACTTTTGTAAACTGGTCCTCTAGGCTGTCACATATCCTCCCTATTGTGTTTTTACTTCAATAGATTCGAGTCTATTGATTTTTAAGGGAACTTTGGCAAAGAGTTCACCTACACCTGCTTTCGTAAACGTACGCTTGTGTAACAATAAAACGGGATGTTCATGAGAAAATTTGGAAGAGATACCGTAGGTAGAAGTATATCTATATCTTTGAAATTATAACTTTCCAAGAAGCATTTCATAAAATATTAATAACTCGGGTATTTGATGCTAAAATGTTTAATACTAGCTCTTAATTATATTTCAGTAGATAATTACAATTAGCTACGTTCCAAGAACTAATTAAATTTCTGGTTGTTCAATGTTCCATAATAACACGAGTTTTATATAAGTAAATACTAATTTTAACAGTCTGTCAATATTTCAATGTTCCTAATCGTAGATACTTACAACAAAATTTATATATTTAATTTAGGCACCTAGGTACTTCATTTCATTTATAGAAATTTCACAATCCAGTTATTTATTCATGTGAAATTAAATCTAATGACAATATCGTTTAAGTACAAACTTGGGTAACTAAATTCATCATCATCATCGTCTTCAGCCACTCATCCCGGTCCCTTGCTAAAATATTCAATGTTATCAAACCTCTGAAGTGGAGACGCGTTTTATTACTACCTAAACACACATACTACTATTTAATTTGTATCTTTAACGTGCAATCTCGAGGGAAAATATTCACCAATAAGCCATAATTACAGCTTGATTAACATTCGTAACCATTTTGGTGTTGCTTTGCATCAGAGACCTCTGAATTATACAGTTAACCTTTATTTAATTTATGCTAATTGTAAGACAGAAATCTCAGCTAGGAACTTTTATAAAAGTCTAACGAAGCATTTCTTAAATTATACAGTTGGTAAATAATATATCTAATAAATAGCAGCACCTAAGCACCCAACCAAGATTTATATGAATTGCCACTTTTAGGGACCGGACAGTCAGTCGTCAGTCAGTAACTTAGCTTGCTTAACACATTTGTAACAATAATAAATGTGTATTGTATAAAACATTGTGATAAACTTTTATAAATTATATATTCGGTTTCCTTACATGTTATATATATGTCTTATCGACAGTAGCTTGGCACAGCTTGACAAGCAGGGGCACTAGTCGGCACTACCAAGGCTAAACTGTCCAGCTGCTCGATAGCTTTTATGATCATGATTTACGGCCCAAAATATCACGTAAAATGACGATAACCTATCATGCTAGTTAAACTATTTAGTGGTGAAATAAATACTCATCATCACTCATATTATATCTGCTAGCGTCTGCAAGACCTTAAGTCCTTTATTGAGCGAATACAGATAAACATCACGGACGCGATGGGTGCGTAAATAACCTCGGAAGCTCTGCAGCAGGATATCTTTAAATACATAATTTATCTAATCTTGTTTCTATGGGATTAAATCTGAAGAAAAACACAAAAAACACTTCCACTAAATGGCAATGTAATGTGTAGGACTAAAAATGTTTTTATGTAATGGAAGTAAAATTTTCTTTTTTTTATATTATATAAACAAATTACGAATATTCTTGGAAGGTATAAGTAGTACTTTAAATAATAATATAGGCGATGTCTTGGGGTTCAAAATTAATAATTAACGGCGTAGGACTAACTAATATTTTTTTACATCATACTTACCAGCGTCAGGGAACAAAACTAGCAAAAAATATGACAATACTTAACGTACCTACTTCAAACGTTACTATATTGTGCTATTAAAATCAAAACACTTCAAATTATATTCTCTTTATATCCTGAGTTAGGTAAATCTTTTTAAATATACCAATTATTTTTACAACGGAATGTATTTTATGATAGGTACTAATATTTACTCAAGGTCTAGCTTTCTAAAAGAATTGTTTATGTACAAAAGTACAAAGAAAATCGTAAAACCCATCCTTTCCGCCTCCTCCTTTATGCGGTGTCCTTCTCAATGTCTGACTGTCTGTGTCGAGGTCCGATCATTTATAAATGTCGTATTTATTCCCATACAATGGCCCGAGCCACCTCAGTTCACATGTCGGACCCCTCACTAATTAAAAAAAGACTGACGAATAAGACCAGCGATTTTTATCGCTCGCCGAATCGTATATCCAAAGAAATACGTAGGCGTTCTCTATTTCACTTCCTTTTCTTACGTCCAATATTTAGAATAGGGTATCTCTTTCCCACTTATCGTTTTTCTTTATTCATTAAACTCGTCCGTAATTGTTTATAATTATAATTCATTTAAATTTGGAAGAAAGCCGTTACCGCTTCTGCATCTTGATACTGTTGTTGGTCTGTGGTAATTTGATACTGTATCTTCCTACGAGTCCAATGCGGCCGGCGATTCGGGATGATGACTCAGATCATTCGATAATCGACTCAGATTTATATGAAGTGAACGGACGTAGAGTCCAGTTTCATTCAAATTATAAATCCAAATCAAGAACGTGATGGCGACAGTGTTTTTATTTGAACATTACTTGTTTCTGGGAGATAGCACTTTTTATGATCTTAATTATTATTATGGCTGTCTCCAAGACGCGCTGTGGCAGTACGTTAAGTATCATTATTGTTAGTCACTTCGCAGAATGCTTTTATAATGTTTGTTTAAGCCCAATATTGTATCCGATATCAACTTAACGGCACCGTCAGTCCCTTAATATTCTCTCTCTGAGTTGAAAGGTCAGATGGCAGTCGCTTTCGTAAAACTAGTGCCTACGCCAATTCTTAGACTTAGGCGTTTAACCCGTGGAACGATTATGTCAAAAAAAATGTATACAAATTTCTAACTATAAATATATAAATTGTAGGTTCTGAATTCAAATTTCGTTAGTAACACACGTGTGATACTATTAAATCGCTTCACGGGTTAATCAGATCCCGGGTTTACGCTAGGAAGATGAATAAAAACACTGAGCGAAAAAAAAACTATTACTAATAAGTTGTAGTGAATCCCAGGACAAGGAGATTATATACTAACGGTTACAAAACAGTTTCTGATAATAGTAGTTATTTACTAATACCAAAAAAATTGTCCTTGTAACTACTAATTACTAATAAACTGTTTTGTAACCGTTAGTATATAATCTCCTTGTCTTGGGATTCACTAAAATTTACTAATAATTAGTATTTTTTCGCTCAGTGTATAATTAAAGCTGAAAGGCTGAAATATTTTCAGTCATTCGCAGATGTTTCAAAGTAATTTACCCAAGCAAAGCACACGATTAATTAACTAGTCTATTGTGAAGTTCAAAAAGTATTTAATATATTTTAAAAGCAGACTATTATGTTAGGTTGCCCTCGTTTAAAGTTAAAACAACTAATGGAAAATATCTGTAACGTAAATTAATAAATTATTTAAGACATAAACATTTTTAACCTCAGCTTGAAAGTAACCGTAAGTAACCGTACTTAATTAATCAAAATCTAAAACCCTTCTTAATGCGATTTAATCCTCACGAGAACATTTAATTAAATTAAAAATTTGCTCAAAGTCTTTTCATTAGCCTTAAAATGAAACGAAAAGCGTAGGTATTGCGGTTGAAAAATATGGTATCGCGCATAGGGTAATTTCTATATGAAATTGCGCAACCTCGGGGGAATAACAGTACCGCAATAGCAGTGCAGATTCATTAATATGCATAACGCGTGATGGATGCTGAAACCAACTATCGCCAATAGAGGAGTTTAACGCAAGAAACTTTATAATTAATTCACAATCTTAGACCGAATACGGTTTATTACACCTACATTGCGGCGTCAAAGTGTGTTTGCGATGTTAATTTTGCTCTGTTATTGTTATAGTTCTGAAGCGGACCGCTGCGAATTCTTATAAATTATGCACTGGTTACATATACATATTATTAAATATTTACAAAAGCAATAAGCAATAGATTTAACAATATAACAGCACATACCAAGGCGCTGTACCTACCCTAGTTTTCTAAAAACGATTCGATTAATCATTAAAGATTATATAATTGTTTTAACATTCGTATTTCAGTTTTTTTAGCAGGTTTACGTAGTATACTGAAACTGTTATAGTTTGTGTTGTGTTTTTGAATAATAAATAAATAAATCAATTTGAATCCCTTGGACAACAACAAGTACATAGAAAGATAGATAGATAAAACATTTATTTGCTTGCTACAAACCCACAAATAATACAAAATAAAAGAAATCAGAATACACTAGGTTCTAGTGTCTATATAGAATATTATACACATTGAGAGAAAAAAAAACATTGCGTGCATTGCAGCAAAAAAAAAAATACTTGCCTTTTACAACACTGCCCTCTCACGGCAAAATAACGTAATCCAAAAACAAAAAAAGAATGTGATGGCCCATATGGTAGATGCTAATACCAGGAATGGATTAAGCTTAGTTACGACAAAAACCACGTAACCCGGATTACGTGGTTCTACCATGAGAGGGCAGAACATTCGTGGTCAAGCGGGCAGGCCCGTTTTATTTAAAAACGATGATTAGGTACTATTATTTGCAAAACATAAACTAACCTTTCGCTCCGTTACCAATAATTGTAAACCCGAAATGATAGCTTAGCCAGCAATGCAATCAAAATAACTATGCAAAATCAGGCCCATTTTATAACATATGGTGCTATAACGATTTCAAATAGCCTTCGGAGCTTGTTTGTTCTTTCACTAAGCTATAATTACGCGGGTCTTGTTAACTTTTTCGTCTCTGCTCAGGCTTCAAATTAAAAGGGAATCGCCAGTTCACCGTCTGGCCCCGACCGCAACGTACAGTTATTAACGATTCCGGTATAGAAAAATGTTTTACTTCCACTGTCTTATTAAACTTGTTTTTGGGACTCTCTGTTTTTATCTATGCATCAGACACCGTCGAGTTTAACGTGGATACGAATTAAGAGTGAATTAAGGATGAAGAATATCATGACGTTGCACATTCAAAATAAAGTGATTCATTTTCAGAACTGGAACACTTATGCAGAGGTCAGGGAGCATTCGTCATCATTTTTTTATCACCACAGCTGGGCTAGCACAACTTGTTGTAGCCAAGCCGTATCTTGTGCGAATCAACGTTTCGTATCTCGCTCTCTACTCGCGTCGCGTCGCAACGCCCCCCCCCCCCGCTGGCTTAATTTGGGTCGCTGCGTGTGGGATATATCACTAGACGCATAGAGGCCTATTTTTGTGCTAATATAATATTGTACATTTTCTTGAAGAAATTATTTAATTATTTAGTTCAGGTCCCTTAATATCTTACAGTACTGAACAACCAATATATATTAATCAGCTAAAATTTAAATCAGTCACGCATACGAGTTAAATATACTAAAGTACCCGTCGTGTACCATAATAAGATACAAGGGTAATCTTTCAAAAATTATAATATGCTACATGTGTAACAATAAAGGAATATATCTATCATAAAACATTGCTAAAGAAACAAACTGACAGTGTAGGCAGCAGTAGAAACAATAATCATAATTTATTATGAATAATATTCGTTATTGGAGATAGGTATTTCGATGTTCCAAATATAATGTCAAATAGTACATTACTTACCAAGGGCGATAAAACAAAGAATGTCTCAGATCGCAGGTATTTTACGCCCGAGCCGAAGGCAAGGGCGATAAATATGCGATCTGAGGCTTTCTTTATTATCGCCTGTGGTAAGTACAAAATTTTATGTCACCCCCTGGCCAGAAAGTGGGTTTTTTCGCGCGCGGAGCGTGCGATAATGGCCACTTTATGGCCAGGTGTGACATAAAATAATTAACAGCACGGTGTTTTTCATACGTTGTATTTGACTTATAACTAATCCTTGTCGCTTTTTCTTTAGAACTTATAACGCTTGTTATTTTCAAGTTATATACACTACAGTATAACATTCTGACTTCTGACACTCTTCTAGTTGATTATGTAACTGGTGAAACGTAGAGCATAGGTCTAACTCACATTTGCAGAATCCGACCTCCTACCAACGAAGAACTCAATTTTTTCCCGAAGTTTCATCGCTTTGCATTGAATTTTTAAATTCACAGCGTAACCAAAAATCATGAGAAGCAAACGAGGTCCACGCTACGGCCGCCACTATGTAATTTTATTTTTTCGTTCTGGTTAACCCATATTCGTGCGGCGTCGAGGGCGCGCAATTATGTAATTACGTGTTAGGAGATCTGTTTTTATCACGTCCACCCTTGTCTATTGGACGATAATTGAACACTTGTTTTGATCGTAACTTGTAATCAGTCCAATTTAACAAATTTTTATGGTTGCCGCCATCGCCATATGCTGATGAAATTTTGAGGCGCCATGTGCCAAAATATTGGACAGATAATGAAATTGGTTTCGTCACAAATTGTTAACATGATTTATTATAAAAAAAATTAAACTGAAGTATTTTTGATCAGGATAACACAACACAACTATATTGATGCTTACAAATGGATTCAAATGGTTATACTTGAGTGGTAAAAATAAGCATTTAGAACCTAATGTATGAGTGCGAACTCTGTCTGTACTCGTTCGTATTTTTGTAAGAGATGTTCGAGAAATAAATGTCAATATGATTGTGGAAAATGCTACGACGGTGGCAAATAAGAATACTGGCTGCCTGGTGGTAAGCAGAGACCGTAGCTCATGGACGCCTACGACTGCAGAACAGAATCACAAATGCGCAGCTGACCCTTTTTCATTTGAGGATTCTTTGAACTGACGCCTAGAGACAAATATATCTCACAATAAACCACAACGCATCTGTTCATACCTACAGAGTAGATGTGCAAGGTACGTAGTGGTGGTAATATTGCTGTGGTTTTCTGTAAGGTGGAGGTACCAACTGCCCCAGTTGGGATGCTTCAAATATGAACGATATGACGTTCCAATATGCCCTATCTTATTAAAAAAATTAAATGCTCAAGGTACATCTATGAACATTGAAAAACGATATAGTCCGTTACACTATTTACCTCTTTATTCTTTTGAATATAGTTAAATACATAAGGTACTAACATAACTGGCTGATAACGCTGTTCTAAAACATCTCCGAAGACGCTGCCACCAATAAATAAACCAGCAGCTGCGCACCCTTTTTGCAAAAATCACTACATCACCAATAAGAAAAACAAAAGAAAAATGTGTTAACTCGCGAACCAAATATCTTCCATCGGACCTAATAAATTGTATTTTTCTTTCAAATTCTTGGTAATTCTCAAGACACGAAGTAATTTCGGTGGCCATATGGCGTTAGCAACAGAACGGGTCAATAACATGCTCGGGCTCACCAGTGGAACGTCCCACTTACTCACGATGACCCGATGCCTATGGATATAATATAGAGTTGCTTTCAGAAAACGATATTAATATTTCAGCATGTTACTGGCAGAATATAAAACTTTTTTCTCACGACCCTTGTCAAAAATAATAGAGCAGATCAATAATGGTTTCAAAGACGGCGAGGCCGCTCCCGCTCTGATATTCCTCTAACATTAAATGTTAAATAAGCTCAGTGCCTTCTATATCGCTTTAATAATATGAAGCTGCAAAAGTATTACACGACTTCTTTTGGATAGATTAAATGTGTCCCATATAAAAAAGTGCAATGGTTTATTCAAATACATTCATACCTCGGCTCGGCTCATACCTCTGGGTTTTTTTTCCAATTCGTATGTACCCACGGAATATCATTTGTTATTCAACGGTAGTTTTTCGGTGAAGGAAAAATATGGTGAGGAAACCGGTTTAATGCAAAGCTCATTTCCGAAACCTTAAAATCTTAACTGTTCCGTGCCTTTATATTTTGGTTCTTCTATCAGGTTTGGTCAAAAACTTGAATGAAGTTGAAAGCGAAGAGGATAGAGTCTTAAGGCTTGCAACAAGGAGAAAGAATATTAAAAATAGTTTAGTGCCTAAATTTAAAATTGTGAAACAATCAGTGAGCTACCAGGCTGTCTTTCTTTTTAATAAATTGCCGATAGAGCTTAAACAGATCTCCAACATTAAAGTTTTCAAGCGTAAATTAAAGGCTCTTTTAGTGGATAAATGTTATTATTCTGTTGATGAATTTATTAATGACACACTGTAATATTCTTAGTAATAACGATTATGTAATTTATTTTAGAATAGTAGGTATAGACATTTTAATGTATTTCTTGTATGTAGAGCTGTGATTATGCTAGAATATTTATGTTGACTTTTTGTTTATTATTATATACACTTTTTTTTTTGACATATTGTAATTTTATTTATATTGACTGTTTTTTTTCTAATGACATATTATTATTTTGAATAGTTTAAACATTTAATGTATTTCCTGTATGTGCTTGTGCTGTGATTATGCTAGTATGATAATGTTGACATTTTTTTTAAATTATATACAGTTTTTTTTTAAATATCTAATGAATTATTGTTACTATATAACTGATTTAAATTATTATATGTATATTCAACACAATGTATATTGTTCAGAATTAAATAAATGAAATGAAATGAAATGAAATGGTCAAATCCAAACAAGGTCTAGTTTTCCGTCTAAGACACATAGTTGTTGTTTTTGTAAAACTAGTGCCTATGCCAAATCTTGAGATTAGATGCCATAGCTCTTCTAGGACACAACCGCGCAAAAGATAGGAGGGTTTTATTATTTATTTAGCAGTTTTCAAAGTATAGTTTCAATAATTTGTTTCATCCTAGGCTATAATGAAGTAACATAATGAAAAATGCATAGGTGCATACAATATAATTGGCATTAGGGCTTAAAACCAGTGTTTTTTCTCAGTACTTATTACGTATGTATGTATATCTTATTAAATACTTGAATTTAAACTTTCGTGAGACATGTTATAACTTTATTTTACAAAAAAAAGTTTTAGTAAAATAAAGTCTTATTAAATATCGCATAAGTTGAACTACTCTGTACAGTCATCTTATTATTTCAATATCCCCACTTAGTTCGTACTTCGTAGGAAGCAAAGATGTTGTGACTGCAGCTCTATACATTTCACCCTCCTTGAGGTATGACCATTATACCAGGTTCAATCAAAAAAACATTTTTTATCATATATAAACCGGACGTATCTCGTAATAAAGGACATTAGGAAATATTCTATCACATATATTATTGTTATTTACCATTGTTAACGACCAGTGACAATGCATTTTATACAGGTTGTCTTTACCTCTGGACACAAACGTACACAAACCGTTAGTATATAATCTCCTTGTCTTGGGATTCACTAAAACTTACTAATAATGAGTATTTTTTTCGCTCAGTGTATGGCAGTAATTTATAGATAAAAAAACAGGGAATAGTAAAATGCGCATTCTCACAAAATAAGTTAGACCCAGACTGACCCGCGGCTCTGCTATCGCACGCACTTGCTATAAAATAATGATACCCGTACACGTGTAAGAAGGAAAAAGTGAAATATGCACGTTGTCCCGTTACACGTAATTCGTGTACCTCAAAATATTCATAGAGCTTCGTCTCTCGAGGACCTGCCTTGATGAAAATATGTAAACAAGAGCCATGTTTATGAAATACACATTTGACTTGTGTTAAGGTTACGGACGGAATAATGTTATCTGGGGCTGTTTAATATTTATTGCGAATAAACTCCAGCTTACTAAAACGGACTGAGTACTTTGTTACTCTTTTATTACATTCCTCAATCCTCCTCCTCAACTTTGGAAAAATAATGTTTGTCCTAAAAGTATCTTTCGTGTAGGTAGCTGAAGCCTGAAGTTATTACATTATAATATGAACGCGTTTGTGTATCCGCGTTTAGATGTAATAAATGATCAAATTTAGTAAAACAAGTAATATATTTGTCTTAAATAATATAGACTATATATATGTAGATGAGACGCAGGCGTAGACATTTTTTTCTGTTAATGTTCGACTGTTATTTGGGACCTATCTTAAGTTTTTTTTATTTAAGTTAGGTACCAAGCATCTCCAGTTCTAAACTGATTTTAAACAGTCTCATGTAACGTTTATTTTACTCACTGTTTGTTACCATGTGTTTGGAAAAGAAAGGGTAACATCATACATGTATTTTATATGTACGTAGAAGATACTAAAACAGGCGACTATCGGAAATCCGACGTCGCCGTCGACAAACTTCGACGTGGGATTACAATTTTCATTATATGAAGTTAGTAAGTCGAGCATTATTCAATCCAACGTAATGCAGCGAAAATACGTAATTTCATTTCGATCGAAGAACAATAGCAAAGGAATCGATTTTCCCTAAATGAAAAGAAGGGATGTATGAAAACAATGGGCGATCCTACACCTTGACGTACCATGAGTTAGGTTAGGCGTACGGCGCGGCGGGCTGTAATTTCGCCATTCTGCTGGTATTTTGCGCCGAAAAAATTGACTTCATTTTAAAAAGGAAATTCGGCGGCAGTATACAACCAATGTCTTGTCCGAAATAGCTCAGATGACGTCGGGATAAATCAAGTGTAACGTGAATTAGACCAGGACCATATTTGAAAAACTAGAATGCAAGAAGCAAATTATGTAAGTTGGGGTGATAACGTTTTTAGGGTGTAAGGCACCTTCCTGACTTGGCGGGGCGGGATCGATATGTGACATTTTCTTCTTTGACGTAAACTTACTGACGTCGCAAAGATTCCCAATTGACAGAATACTGTCAGTATTACATTTGCGCAGTAGTAATATCATGCGCAGAAGCGGAGCAGTACTGCCTTCGTATCGTCCCGCTTCCGCGCATCCCGCGCCAGTCAGGAAGCACTCATTTAAATGTAGGGGCGCAGTAAAAAGTAGTACTGAGTTGACTGACAGTTGACACTGACATTTGACAATTTTCTCATATCGTACCAACTCCGCACCGACAAATCAGGAAGTCGCCTTAGACCCTGCTGATTACAGACCTGCCTGCGCCAATGCGAAATTTGAACTGGCAGTAGGTACGGTATACTGGAAAACGTGTCACCCATTCAGAGAAAAGAATTCGTCATACATTTGGTAAATGGTTGCTCCGATAGCTGAAGTAAAACACTCATTCCAAGATGGCGGAGAAAGATATGGAGCTGGGGGTTGAAAATTTTGGATTACCATGGCTAATATGTCCGTAATTATAACATATCAATAAACTATAATCATCGGATCTCTTTTAGAGTACCGGAGCAATTTATTTATTATTATATCCAGTTGATATGTCTACTTTGTGCCTGGGAAGTGCTCGGAACTTAATGGTATTTTATGGGGTTATTTGGAGGTATAGGAAGGCTATCAATACAAACACTCTTTATTGCACACCTCTAAAAATCGTAGTACAGAAACATTAGGCTTAAAGTAGAGGTAAACAGATATCCTAAATTTTCCAGATTTTCGCTTACATCTCTTAAACTAAGGATATTTTTGTTTTACATTGTACGACAAAGTTATTAAAGATCGTTAAATTTCCTAAAGGTTCGTTGCTGAACCATATTTTCTGGCCTACTATAAAGGAAATTCAGCCGGTACAACCAGCTTCGTAGGCAGAGCCATTACCAGCCAGTCCAAACAGCCGAGAGGATAAAAATACTATTGAACATCGCAAAACTAGAGTGGCGTGTTCATGTTTTTCTAGACCCAATTCCATCTAGATTGAGCTAGACCTTCCAGATGGCTTGTCGCCAAGCGGCTGCAAAGTACCTTAATGCGCGCGAATGATTTGGCAACTGTTTCCGTCAGCTTGCGAGCTGGGTCATATACGAAGTATTTTTACAGCGATGGTGGTTATCAATCTTACGGGACGTTTAGTGGAAAAGCATCGTAGCCTGGTGACATGCAACTTCATACGAGTCAAAGCGCGTTGTAGACCCTATATTGACTTGAGGATTCGCCGAGTCACAGCAAAAGACGAATGTCAGACAGGTTACCTACCACGGCGCATCCTGGGGAGATCTGGAAACCGCGACTTACCTCCAGACTATGGTTGCGATCATCGTTGCGATATGGAGATTGTCCTCAGCAGACTACACTTATTTAATTATATATCTACCATCGCCAACACAGTTAACTTTACTGACAAGTCGTGCGATTTATACGCATAAGAGGCTGACAAGACCTAAAAAAAGTCCCGCTCTAACACGCGTGAGTTTCCAATTAACCATCCCGCTCTTTACGGAAGCTATGCGCGTAGAATAATAAATAAATACTATAATAATATTGAAATAAGGCGTAGGGATGTGACGACCCCATCGCCCACTGGTTTTCCAGTGCAATCAGTCAACGTAAGGCAGCCTGTGGCGGGCTGTTAGGGAGAAGCGACCCTACGTACCTGAGTGCTCCTGGGGGTGGCCTGTGGGTCGGTGGTACAGGCCCCTCCGACTCTGGCTTGCCTTAACCGGCCGTCCAGAGCGGAGTCGCAAGAGCTGTCGCTCGAGGGTGGATGTGGTCACCTAAGTGGCGAGTTGGCTATATGTTTAAAGTCCAGTGCCACCTCTCCACCCCCAGCTCTCTGACCGGTGTTGCCCTTAGGCCATTTTATAATGTCGCTATTTTATGGGGGCCCATCTAGCAGAGAGCGAGTCACCGTCTGCCGGAAATAAAAATCTGAGACAGTTTTATTAGGCAGGCGTCCGTTGTCTCACCCAATAGCCCAGCCATTAGTCCATCAGATTCACCCAATAGCCCAGTATATTTTGACTCCATCAATCAGCATTAGTTCCTATACACCCTGGCGGGTGCTGTCTCTGTGTGCGTCCCATGACACGGGCAGGGACAGCATCCGCTCGGTGTATCCCTTGCATTTCATTAAATTGTCAAAAGGGCCTCTACGTGTTGGCTATGTGGTACTCGTTGGCATTTCGGTGCCTCGGTACTTCGGCTCCGCGCACGCCTCCCAAAGGTCCGGGACACCAGTGTCCCGTGAACGGGAAAGACATTGAAATAAAAAAAAGTGTGGATTATTTTTGTGAAATCTGACTCGTTGGCGGTTTAGGTATGAATATGTTGACTTCATGTTTTTAATTGCAGACCCATACGTAATAAAAATAAAGGCAGAACCGTTTAATGATGATTTTAAGACCAATCTTTGCAATTATTTTCTATCGAGCCAATTTCGTCCAATTATGTATAGAGTCCATTCACGGTCTTTGAAGTATGGTGAATATTAACATATATTTTTTTGATATGCTAGAACAAATAGTTTTTCTTTAAAAACTGTTTAAATAACATCAACAAAATTTGGTCTTGTCAGCCTCATTACAATAAGTGCGTTTGTACCTACTTATAACAATAAAAACCGGCCTAGTGCGAGTTAGACTTCGTTCATTTAGGGTTCCGAACCAACCGCAAAATTAAGTTAGTTGTATGGGAGCCCGTATTGACTATTTGCATGGCTTTGGGCCACCAAGCTGCTTATAGTGCTTATGCTGTGAAAATACGGGTGCGCTGTGGGTACGGAACCCTAAAAAATGACATCATGATACCGCTGCATCTTTAGAAATAATAACATTATAATTACCAACTCAGACAGCAAGTTCAAAGGTCTTCCCGCTGCCAATAAGTCTACAGGCCATAAGCCTTACGCCTTACATAAATCTCATTCGCCGCCTCCGAGACATAAAACTCGTTTAATTTACCGCCGAAGATAATGATACAATTGCAAATTAACCGCCCGGCCGTACCCGCAGAGCCAACCGTTGTTTATCTTTCATCAGCATTTATTTTTTCCGTTTCACCCCTTTTGAAACACCCTTGCAGCGGGTATAGGGTAACTAAACATGAAGTTATGATTAGGGTAATTTTGAGAAATTTGTTGATGATTTTTTGTTGTGGTTTGTTGATGTTTTTGGTTATATTTCAAAATTAAACAAATCACTTAATCAAATCATAAGCCTATTTAATCCCATATATTTTTTGTATTAAGGTCCTTTTTTCTGAAGTAAATAGGGTAACTATATAAAAATTAACCGTCAACACTAGATAATAAAAATACTGTTATTTTTTGTGCCCTGGTAGTAATGTAATGGGATTGATAAGGAGCGCTGGCGGCCCAGCGGCGCCTGCGTGCCGCGTGCGGTATCCCAGGTTACGCGGTCAGTACATGGATGGGTGACCGCTTTGAGTGGTTACTAACTGAGCGCTTCCGTGCTTTGGAAGGCACGTTAAGCCGGTGATCCCGGCTGCTGTCCATAGCAGCAGTCGTTAAGCCAAGTAGGAGGCCTTCGGGCGGCTTGAGAACTTCTTGCCCACTCACTTGACAAAGGGGGGTCGAAGTTGCACCACGTCCGTAGGGAAAGTACTTACCCACCGCTACCCTACACGTGACCCCTGGGTGGAGCTAAGAGTGCAACGAAACTGGTAACCATACTGTCTTCTCGAAGATCTCACGGTTCGAAATAATTGCCACCGGCAACGTTTTCCTCCCCCTAATCCGGAACCGATTTGCATGATTTTTGGATATGTTATAAGCATTATGAAATGATAGCTTCAAAAATTTTGTTTTTTTGGAAATATTGCACACAATTGAAGACATGGACCCTTAAAGTTTCGATTTTTTGACACGAAAACTTCGTCCTGGTTTTTTGCTAGTATTTCATTAAACTAGAAAAAATTACGAGAAAAGCAAAACGTATCAACCTAGTTAAGGACGTAAGGAACCGATCAAGGCCAATATTGTGTCTCATTGTGTGTGTGTGTGTGTGTGTGTGTGTGTGTGTGTGTGTGTGTGTGTGTGTGTGTGTGTGTGTGTGTGTGTGTGCGTGTGTGTGTGTGTGTGTGTGTGTGTGTGTGTGTGTGTGTGTGTGTGTGTGTGTGTGTGTGTGTATTGGTGTCTCATTTGATAAAGGTTTAAAGGGTGGAAAACGTTGCCCGGAGCACTAATTCTGCAAGAAATTAGGTGACGGCGACGACTTTCTCTATCGTACGCAAGAATATTCCAGAATGCCTGTTCTTGCTCGCACGATAGGTTCACAATAGTCTTAAAAACCGCTGAACCGATTTAGATGAAATTTGCCATGGAGATAGTTTGACTCCCGGAGAAGGACATATGATACTTTTTATACTGGAAATAATATCTTAAGGGAGTGGAAGTTTGTATGGAAGAGCTATAAAAAAAAAACTATTAAATTCTATCGCGATGAACGAGTTCCACGCGGACGAAGTCGCGGGCAAAAACTAGTAGGTAATATGAATAAAATCGTATGTAAGTAGGTAAACTACTGAGACTTTGAAACGCGTGTCTGGCGCGTATTTTATCTACGAAGTTCATAAACACTAAATATATTCAATATTTGCAATGTAAACATAAACTTTTAATCCCGATCCTACATATAACCTGATAAAATTATTTACCTTCCAAAATTCCAGTCTCTTCTAAATGTGCCCACATAGACACTCTAGCTAAATTATGCAGCGGCACGCAAGATTCTTAACCCTTTCAGCCTAAGTCATGATTTTGCTTATCGCGTATTGTGATCGGGAAATTTAAATGCGATTTTGGCGAAATCACCCTGAGATTTGTTTTGCCTGCTGACGTCTAGCCCCTCAGTACCTCAAGCTGCCATTGTTTGGGGATAAAAGCCGTTTTGTTTACGATTTTGTCGATTGTACCTTCAAAATGTAGAAACATTTTACATTATTTCACCACAGATATGCCCTCGGTTACAAATTTTGTGATAAACAATTGAAAATGTAATTGCAGCGTTGGATATAATTTAATTTTCACTCAAATGAGCCCACATTTGGCCACCCGCGATGTGTAATTGGACAAAGATTATTTTTGTTAGTACCAGAGTGGACAGACCGTATAAATTTATTCTGGTACCAATGAAAATAATCTGTTAAGTGTACATTTATTATGACACAAGGATAAAGGTATAAGATTCCTTAATAATTTTGGAATGCTTAAATGGAGAACATAGCTTTTGGGGTGCCTTTCCACCAGAGATTTGGTATGTTGCTATGGATGGTTTGATATCCACCAATCATATTCATTGGTCCACATAGCATAGCACTGGTGGAAACGGAGAGCTTTTACATCCTCGCAGCATAGCTGCATAACACATCTCTCGTGGAAAAGGCACCCTTTAACAGACATTTTCGATGAGTAAGTAGGTAACAAATTTAACTCCAGTTATAAAACAAGCGTCTATTTAAAATTAACAAATTTTAAGGCGTTTAATAAAATATGGGTCAAATGACCGTTTCTAACTGCTGGATGACAAAAGAAACGCCATCGTAAAAAGGTATTAGTGTGTGCATCTACTGAATGCTTGCGGCAATGTGCCAGCTACGCGCGGATTTCCTGAACTGGGGCGCAGTTTGACTGTGTTTTAGTGACATGAAGTGCCGGTTATCGCTACTATTGTAAAAAGTGGCAATATTGCTGTAACATTTTGCTATTTAAGTGCATTATTGAACGAACGAGTAAAATCAGCGAAGTTCTGCTAGTTTATTACCTAAAATCTAGCCTGTATGTATAAATTTTTGCTTAACGATAACTCGAGTATCATTAGAGGTTATCTGGAAGAGCTCACACTTCAGCGCTAAGACCGCCTGTTTGAGTAGAGCTCAATTACTCATTGTTTTTATGAACTGTACTGTGTTTTTGGTTGTGATTTGTATTGTATTTTATTATTCAGGACAATGAATTTGACAGGAAAAAGAGTTCTACAAGTTTGAACATCAGCCAAATCAGTCCAAGGGTTGTAGAGATATAAAGGGGGTTGAAAGAGAAGGTCGAAAACTTATATATAATTTTTAAAACGAGTTCGTCGCCAACCTTTATTTTGATTTAATTCTTAGACGGTTTAGTTTTCTTCAGACAGAGGCGTGTTAATCAACGCAATAGGTACATGCCGTCTCAAGCATGTACCTTAACTTACAATTAACACGAGTAATAAGATTTTTATTCGATTCGTATTCTAACACTTCCGAACTGTAAAAGTGACAAGTTAAAGGCGATATAACAACAATCGTAAATGTCACGGCTGTGTCAGGAGATGTCATAAAAACAATGTCTAATGAATCCGTTGTTAAAAGGTGAAAATCTAAGACAATGCTTTTATAATTCACATGTTTTAAACCGAATACCGCTTCTGATCATAGGTGGTTCTTGCCCAGCGTAACATATCCATACCGCGCGCTGTAAACGATTACGCTCGGCCGGGTATCTCTTTTGTTACTGGCATAATTATGGAGTAATATAACGGCAATGGCGAATTTACATGTTATATTAATTTAAATTAGTGCACTTGATTCTGAGCTCAGTGGAGATTGAATTACGAGTCTATCGAATTATCGTAAATAATCAATTTATTATGAATTTTATGGCCAATTGCTATAATTTCACTTTCATTTGTGTAAACAATGAGTAGTCGTATCGGGAAATTAATGTTGGATACAGCTGAATATTATTTTACTGTACAAGTCATTTGAGTAATCGATAGATAACATCAACCTTACAAACTATAGTATCAAAAGGTTTTTGTCTATTATACATAGTTTTACTTTCATGATTATATTAATTTGCTTAAGCACCAGCACATAAACAAATGTCTTTATTTTTCGAACCCAGGTCCACCAGCTAACAACGTAACAACTAGGATAAACAGCAGACATCATATGATATAAATATATTACTTATGTATTTTTCTACACCTAGCACGCCATTCAAAGAGAACTTGATTAAAGTCAAATTATTGAACGTACATTTTTATTTTATTAATTTTTTGAACCTGATTGTGGCTTTTTAGGCCAGGTCCAATAAAGCGATAGGAGTGCGCGGTTGGAGAGTAACATGATTTATATAATAAATTGAATCATATAACAAATTAAACATAGATAGTTAACGTTCTAGAACTGTGACGCGTTCATAAAACTAACAAAACCCGAAAGCGTACAACAACACGCGCCATAAAACATCATCAATGAAAACACGAAAAACATTTTACGGCAATGAACAATGCAACCTGCCCAACATTGCCCTATCAAAACAAAAATGTCGTATGATCTTTTGAAATTCTATAACAGATACGCTGTTTCTATAAGTACAGCGGAACAGTTGTGTTCGATGTTCAGAGACATCGATAAATGTCGAACGGCGTATAAAAAACGGACATTACGTCACTGACGACCAGACTCGGGCCCATTGAGGATCGAAATAAGTCTAAATGATACCATTAGGTCCACCGCAAGGGGAGCAGATGATATGAGGAACGATTTGTGAGGATGTGCCTAAATGAGATAAGTAGTTTCGATTAGACCGTGGGATGTTACGTGATTAGCAAAGACAAACATTTCAATATGATGGATTGTAATTGTGCATAGTGGCTACATATTTAATAAAAATATTTATAAATAATGTCTTTCAGTAATATAAGATTCAATTCAATTCAATTCTTTAAAAAAATGGCTTCTATCAAATTTATGATGATTTCGCCAATGTCACGTGTTCAATGACGTTGTTCGGTAACGACGCCATGACAGTAGATAAGGTTTTGTACGGTAAATGCATTCTGCTCGTTGTCGCCCCGGGCACGTGTGCTCACCAACGCGGCGACGATCAAAATCCGTAATATAAGATGTGGATTTATTTAATTAGGTTGACATTTGACACCTGTCAAGACATAAATAGTGTCTAAATCAGAAGTAGCTTTTTTTCACAAATAAGTATCTCATTTTCAAGTTGATGAACTTATTTATTTCATTTTTATTTGCAAAGTGATTAAAAATTAAATAATTACCTTTTCATAATTTATAAGCATTATTGATAAAGAATGATAAATTATAGCATCTTACGTTTCCACTTTGTAAATAACCTATTGTAATAATGTGAAACGTTTTAAGCATTAATATGTGAGAGAGTAACAACTAAGTCAGGTCCATACTACCTTTACGTGAAACCGCAATATTACCCCGCATAACATTTGGTAAATGCATAATATCGAGCGTTAATATGACAGGTTTAACGACCAAATTTCGCATTCAATGCTCAAATTCACATCAATAGATCCATTTATTGAAAATACATTTAATTTACTGAAAGCTTCTAACTTGTAATTTTGGTTCCTAAAATGAAAAATCCACTGTGTATTGCAATTCATCATTGTTGTATAAAAAACGTAGGTTTGAACTACCTATGAAACCAGAACTTACAAAGAAGTACTCACAAAGTCATTCAAAGTTACACAAATCTATAGGCACTATTCGATCCCAATAGAAAGCTGAAAGATCAATCATTCCAGTTCGGGATTTGAATTGTAAGTCACTTGAAGATCTTTTGATTCATAACTCATAACCACTTTACCCCATTTACTACACGTACGCATACTGAATGTTTTTTATTACATTTTTTGTTTTGAAAGGCGTTTCGAAATTCCTAGAAAAGCAAGCTTGATTGAATTACCGAGGACTTTGATTAAACTACCGAACGACGGCACTTTACAATTTATAAGAAAACTCAGCGAAATGAGCGAACTCATCATATTATGAACCCATGGGATAAAATCTATGCTAATTCCATATGCACCTACTTATGTAAAACATGAGGAAGTAACTCCGCCTACCTATCTGTTCTGTTTTTTAACCACTGGCGCTTTTGGTACTGAACTGATTTTAATACAATTTGGTTAATTTGGAAATAGCTCAAAACTATCTCAAGTAAACATAATTCCAAGTAAAATAAAATTGAATTTATAGTCAGACTGAATTTCTTTTTTTTTTCATGTCTCAGAATAGTATAATTTATATTGAATAAATTATTATTTATTAGGTACAATAAACAGATATTATCATAAACTTATTCCGTCAACAGAAAAAGTAACAACTAAGTAGCAAAGTAAGATTAGCAGTGCCAATAATACGAGTACAAATCTGTTTACCGAAATAACTAGCAAAAGCAGTCGAAATATGAACCAATATTTGCACGCCCCGCGCTCCCATACCCAACACAAACAGGGTTGTTATGACAAAACGCTTTTTACTGCAAAATAAATAGAGGCCAAAATTAACTAGTATATTTTATCATTATTACAATATATTTAAAGTAAGGTTCGGAGCCACTAGTCACAGTTAAGCTTAAGCCGGTTACGTCCCTCCCTATTTTCTGATGGAGATTTATGTCAGGGGATCAAAAGTTTCCAACTCTCACACTATAGCGATACTGTCTTTGTGTGGGTTCATAGGTTCATACAGAAGGTCGCTTGCAAATTTGTTTCGGAAATATTTTGCTATTTACGAACAATTCGCTGTCAGTTCTAATAAATAGATAGCCGTCGGAACATATTCCATTACGGTTAGCGGACGTTCACGGTTCAGGTAATAAAAATATATGTAACGTATAGTTTCATAACTACCGGCAGTTCACTTTATCATTAAAGCTTTAATTTTAGTGACGAGGCATACGGGCCCCGGTTTACGACCTGTGATTTAGTGCTATATGAAGTGTCGCGGGGGACAGTAACTACATACTATCAGCATCACAGTTGGGTGCCCATTCGTGGACCTTATTGCAAGGAGATAAGGTTTACCTATGGTCAGTTAAGGCGGTTGTCACACTGATGCGGCTTACGCACGACGGTGCGGTGTGCGAGTGAAACAGCGCCATGCATGTCATAGCGGTGTTTCGCTCGCAAACCGCACCGTCGTGTGGAAACCGCATCTGCGGGGCTAGCACAACTTCCGCTGAGACGCGACGCGAGTAGAGAAAAATCTACCCCCATCTTTCTATTTCGTACAGTTCAACACATAATGAGAGGCGATTCAGGTGCACTTTTCACAAAAACGGTTTTTGGGTGAAATTGCGATACTACTCGTACAAAATAGTCTCGTTACTTATTTGTTACCCTGAATAAATAACATTTTATGTTATGTAGAGGTTATTAACTTAATTTATCACCATCCGCTGTGTTGCAGTTAAATGAGATTATAACGCTGAAATAAATGTAAGTAATGTGAGTATAATATCATGATGTATTTTTTATGAATAGTGGAACTTACGGATATTGACTGACCAAATAAAAAATAGCAAAAATCTTTCTCTTTTAAACGTAACTTTCCTCTTTATGAAGGTACTGCAGATACCATGCCTCTAGGCTTACGTATATTTGACTGAAAGGCCGCAAAAGGTCATGTCACTTCCAGTACATATATTTTTTTGGACAGATTAGCTTTTTTGTGGGTCGTAAGTTGTGTTCATCCCCGCATATTTACAGACGGGGCATTTTATTTATTCTATACGTGAGCTTGTTTAATGATAGAGGGTGCAACTTTGATTTCGAATTAAAACGACGCGTTTACCATGGGACGTCGTTTTGATTAATTCTATTTGACGGTTCGTGTTGTGGTCGAATAATTATAATAAAATGCAGGCGATTGTATAGAGCATATAGTTTTACGTCTAACTTAAATTCCCTATATTAAATTTAAAGCGAGAGACATACTACACTTACCATACAAAAAACTCTGTTGTTACAGGTACGTGAATCTATTTAGTGACTCATTTTAGACTCATATCGCATAAATAATGGAACTGAAATAGAATAACTGCATACGCTAATGAACCACCCGAAACCGTCCCAAAACCTGACTCTTTAGTTCCACAAAATTAGTTTTTGATGGACAGAACTGTTATTCTTTCGGCTAGTTAGACGTTCACCGAAAATATCACCTGTCAACGGGATTCAGAAACTTTATACTGAAATGTTGCACAGACGACGTGGCCACAATTTATTATGCTCGGAAATAGAATAAACTGCCTTTAGACCTGGCAGTTGTTTAGAACATCGTCGGGTGTTATTTGGCATGCGGAATATTAATTTGAATCAAACGATCCCGGAGAAACCTGTGGGAGAAACAGATCGGATTAATTTTGTTTTCATTATTGGGAGCGACACGATTGTTTCGTTTCTAATTTATATTCTCAAAGGAGCAAGAGCACGGAGCATTCAACACTTCATATTTACTAAACTGTATAAAAATAGTCTTGTTAATTGACACAATAGGGAGGCTTATTCTAAAAGGTCCGGTTTAGTTTAGTTTTTAAAATAAATTTAATTAGAGCAAGAAAAGTTTATATACACCATGGGCGTCAACCAACCCGAAAGACTTTAACCACATATTTTTAACGATACTACGAGTAAATAATGTTATATGTCTTTCGGGTTGTTGACGCCCATGGTCTATAAGCACATAAATAGAAACATTTAACTAAGTAACACATTTTTTTAGCCTGATAGAGTCTTACACTGCTGGGCAAAGGCCTCCTACCTGGATTTCCACACATCTCTGTCCCCTACAATCTCTTGCTAACCATTGGCGAATGCGTCCAGGTCATCCCCCTAATCTCCGCCTGGGCCTGTAACACGTGAAAATTAAATAAAACCTGAGATATTCGTAATGCAGGTAGGTATGTAAAACTATTTCAATTTTGAATATGAGGCTAAACATGAAACTACGATCAAAGTACCTACGTAGTATCAAAGCGACAACATACCTGTAACTAAAACCTTTGACAATTTCCAGTCCTGAATTTGCCAGACGCACTACAATGGAAACAAACAGACGTTCCGAGCGTCGCATAACTCACATACATAGCAATTATAGTTATGGCACAATGAATTTATTAGGTCAGTTAACTTGAATTTGTGGTATTATATGTACGATGGCGTTATTGTCTATATAGGGCTACTTTTGAACCTTGTGTTCTTGATAATAAGGGGTACATGAATGGGCTTGGGTTGGAGCAAATGGTATATGGGTTAATTGTGTTGGCTTGTCTTTACCATTAAATTAGCCTCTCGAAGCGTGCACTCGAGTACGTATTAGCGCGGCGTAATACGATTAAATGATGAGTTGATGGGTAGTTTGACATATCTGATATTTAGAGCTGATTAATGACGTACAGAAGGATCAATGTATAAAAACACAAGGCTTATGACAAGATAATTATTAAAGTACATAACTGTAGGGATAAGTTAGAATGCACTTAATTTAATTGCTGAAGCCAGCGAAAGTTATTATTAAGCATTACACTTGTATATACTTACTTCATACAATGTTTATTTGTTTGTAAAAATATTTACAAGTTTAGAAAAACATAGTTGTATTTTTTTTGCTTTTTATCGCATACAACTCATACGAATCAAACCAATTGCATATTTGGCTTCTTCACACACACACACACACACACACACACACACGCACACGCACACGCACACGCACACGCACTCGCACACGCACACGCACACGCACACGCACACGCACACGCACACGCTGACGCACACGCACACACACACAAGGAAGTAAGAAGACACCAGGAAGTCCCAACCTTTATATCCCTAATTGTAACCTTAATTGCTGAATAAATGCTTTTTATTATTTATTTATTTATTTATTATTTATTAAGTGACGTGAATACAATACAACAATGATCTAATAGATAAAATAATACATGAGCGCACATTTGCCAAAGAAATGTATAGTCTCCGGCTCCATTAAATAACAATAAATTTATCCAAGATATAGGTATTTGTTAATACAAGGATATTAGACCTAATGCGTCACATCTTTAGAGAAAACATAACGATATCTTAATGTCAACATTGTCAACGCAACTCGAAGCTTCCTAAATTCTAAGAGCTGACCTTTCCGGCCCTTTTAATGTAGCACCCAGTATACACATACACAATTAAGGCGACCACAGACGTGTATGTGTATATCGAGCGATCAGCCCCGGATTACGCTCTGTACACAAAGCCAGCGGCCATTATCACTATTATCAGCATTGTTGGCACATTGCGTACTTTGCATATAATTATTTACATGTCCGTATACTTATATGGTAGACATGGGCATTGTGGGATTTAAACTTTTATTTTTAAAAAGTATTCCGTCCAGGCCCATTTTATTTAATATTTGAAAAGTGGTGGTTGTTTCCTGAATCTTGACGAGTAGGTAAAGTAAAAAAAAGAGGTGGGTGGTGGGTGGGGTCGGGTGTAGGTGGGGAAAGTAAAAAAATACCTTTATAGATATTATTACAATGCGGGGCCATCTAATAGCATTATAAAGTGTATGGAGAAAAAAAAGACAACTCACTTTTTATTGAACTTAATAAGAAAATCGAAATACCTACTTCAATTTTTTTAGAATGTTTGCAAAACGTTGACATGTATCAATTTTGACCTCACTTTTTCTAAGGAAGCTGTACCACTATTCAGTCAAAAAAATTCAAACATATATCCATTGAGGTACAAGAGGAGACATCCAGTACTGAAAGTTTGCGCATGTCAACATATGCCAAGGCGCATATGTTTGTTCAGTCTGTGAAGGGCGCTCATGGCGGTCACATCAGAGCAATTTGAAACTTTGGCTTGGTAAAAATGCCTTCTTGAGCACTTCGCTATTGCTCAAACAGTTCCAAAAAAGATAATAAAGGCTCAGGAATAACTTTTCACAATTAAGTTTACGAATATTTTTGAAAACATGTGTAATTTGATTTATTCAATTTTGTTTACTAATTTTAGGATACGCGCCATAATGGCTGCCACTCTGTCCAAGATTAAAAGTTGTAGAAGTGACATTTTCATAACACAATTATGACTTAGTACCTAACTAGATGTCGGGCTTGATAATTCATAATTCATCATTAAACTAAACAAATATACATATTTTATCAAATACAGACATATATTATGGTACCATTAAATGTAGTATTTTAGCGCCAAAACAGTACAATGATTTTCAAACAGAAGTTATATATATTTTTTATTTTATTTTTTGAATTGGCAATGGAAATGCTTGTTCAATAGTCAGCTCTCATGTGCTGCTCATTTAATTCCTAGACCAATTATTTTATAATAATTAAAGCTACGGGTCAATTTGTCACAACAACTTCATTGAAAGTAAATGACATAAATTCTTGTTGCCTTTTTGCATATTAAGATTTTATTATCAAATATGTCAAAAAGGGCCGCCATTTTGTTTTATATTTAATTCAGTCCGATTGCTCTTAAAATCGATATCTGAGCATCCGCAGGGACCTTAATAAATATCTTATCATCCAATTTGACAAAAATGGCCGCCATATTGTTTTTTTTAATTTAGTCCGATTGCGCTTAAAATCGATAGCTGAGCATCTGCAGGGACCTTAATAAAGATCTTATTATCAAATTTGACAATAATGGCCGCCATTTGTTTTTTATTTAATTCAGTCCGATTGCTCTTAAAATCGATATCTGAGCATCCGCAGGGACCTTAATAAAGATCTTATTATCAAATTTGACAATAATGGCCGCCATTTGTTGTTTATTTAATTCAGTCCGATTGCTCTTAAAATCGATATCTGAGCATCCGCTAGGTCACTTAGAATTAATATGATGTCACTCGGATGCTCAGATATAGATTTTGAACGTAATCGGTTTTTTTTTATCCGGACATGGATCCGAATTATCCGGATCTTCCATACATTTTGGATCCGGATTGCAAACCCTAGCCCAGATATTGATTTTGAACGTAATCGGATTGAAAATAAACAAAATCAATATGGATGCCACTTTTATCAAATCCGACGTTAGTTTCGTCCTAAGTTTCCTCTCGGATGCTCAGATATCGATTTTGAACGTATTCGGATTGAAAATTGACAAAACCAAAATGGCCGCAATTTTTATCAAATCTGACGTTAGATCCATCCTAAGTGGCCTCTCGGACGCTCAGATATCGATTTTTAACGAAATCGGGTATTTAAAAAAAAAACAATATGGCCGCCACTTTTTATTTATATTTCACATCAGATTCGTCCTAAGTGGTCTCTCGAACGCCCAGATATTGATTTTGAACGTAATCGGATTGAAACTAAACAAAATCAATATAGCTGCCACTTTTTTCAAATTCGACGATTTTTAACGTAACCGGGTAAATGAATTCATATTAAATACCTTCAGAGAGCAATTTATTACAAAAATCAAGAGATATTGAAAAAACGAAATTAGTTAATTTTAACGTATGTACATAAACTTTCTCGAACTTCGTTTTTCTAAATTTCAAACCTGACACCCCTTAAAATTATAAATTGCTAACTCAATGAGCTTATTTTTAATAATATATTGATATCACGCTATACCTATTTATTCACCAGAAAAGTGTCGCATCTCCTGCATCTGCGACACTCTTTGACCACTTTTGATGACGTCACAAAATGGCGGCCGGCGGGAAACGTCACGACAGTTGTTCTAGGTAGCCAGTCTATACGTAGTAATAAATAGGTCAATGCATATTATCAGAGTTAACGTTACAAAATGAGCACCCAAAGCAAATGTACATATAAAATTATAATTAAAAATAAGTCTTAATTGACGTAATGGTTCTCACCATTGAATAGGTGCCTTAGATCCCTTAATTTCGAGAACAAAGGGCTAAATACTAACAAAAGTTACAAAAGCCAAAAATCTTGCATATAATTTCGTTTGTACAAAATTAAGTTGATTTATAAAAAAGGTAAAATCAAGGATCACCTACGGGATAACAAGAAATGTATCTCAGTTTTCTCGTTGGCATTGGAACGCCGGACTTTCTCGGAAATTTCGAAATAAGATTATTGACATTTAGTCCTAGTAGTTTATCCTAGTCGGTGAGTCGTATTCTAGATTCTCAGTAAAAAGGTTATACTACAGCCGAATCCTCTATTTGCAGAAAAGTCCGTACTATAACAACCAGTACTCATACTACAGATCCCTAGTTCTATGAGTGACCACCAGAGGCACTGTACTTTTGTCCATACAAATTGTTTACGCAGTCGCTAGCGAGTATAAGTAGTAATAGTTTTGTATTGTTCGATAGCGTCTGTCAAATTCGTAACTCATGGTACCGATTTTCTACTTAAACCGCTACTTGACAGTTACAGAACGTTAGTCGCTAGCGTTTAGTTTTCGATAGGTAATTTACCGTAGGACTCATACTACCGATCCTTGGTTCTATGAGTGACCGCCAGAGGCGCTGTACTTTTGTCCATACTTAATAGTTTACGCAGTCGCTAGCGAGTACGGTAAGAGTTTTCGATACAAACTCATGGTAGAAGTACAGTATTTATTTGTTCTTCTAGTAACTACCTAACTATGAAAGTATTGTCATGCGCAAGTTATTCGTCTCAATTGGCAGCTATTTGCATTATTAACTTCGCCTCGTTTACGTCATGCGACTGGGATGCTCGTAATCTTGCCAATTGCCTACATTACAGCTGGTTCGGATGATGCGTCGAATTAATTAGTACAAAACTATAGCCCATGAAAATATGTACCGCTCACGTATTAGAAGGTACATTGAGAAAAATACATTATTTTCAGTAGGTATTAAATCATTTACATGAACGATTCAAAATGTTGCACTGAATGAATCATATAAAATCATATATTAAAGTTTTTAAATGCCTTCTTTTCCGATAATTTCAGTTTATTGCTTATTAATAGATGAAGTGCCACTTTTAGTTTCAATTCGGGATAGGTAGTTTATTATTTTACATTCACACAAACAAATTCCAGAATCGAGCAGTGGAAAAAGAAACTTTATCATAACCATAGAGTAACCAAACCAAACTATTATCCAAACAGTTGTCAATAATAGCGTATCAATAATAATAACCACTTTAACAATCAAGGAAAACTTGCATCAAAAATTAAACCTAGCTTACACACTTCAATAAACGTCAAATTTCATACGAGATCTGTCTAGCCGATAAACTGGCCTTAAATTCTTATTTTTGATACATTAGTTAAACTTGCTCTCAACATTCTTGGCAGGGTTTTGGATACTAAATAATAGAATTTTAATCAAGTTATTAATTTCATTTAAGCCGAAGAACCTTGAACTTAACGGAAATATAGAAATACAGGGATTTAAGTAATAAATAATTGAATACTGTGTTATAATTAATGTCTCTATTATAACGTATCAGAAGAAATCTTTCATTGAGAAAATAATCTTTTGTTGGAAATCCCTCGGTATTCAATAGTCGAGTAAATAGAATTGAATTAAATGTTTCTTCTTGGCCATTGTTACGTTTTGTATTGTAATGATACTCTTTTTTGTGAAATATGATTTTAGTTTAAGGCCGGGTTATAGTAAAAATCTGATTTGGTAAACGGTTTTATTTCGAAATACTACATATTAAAAATGTAAAAAAAATACGATGTTATATTTGAGACCTTTATCTAGTGCCGTCGGATGTCCGTTACACAATTTGCAAAACTTTGTTCGATAGAAAAAAATTCCAAACTTACCTCTATTTTATATCTTAAAACTCATTTTATTTCAATCTTAGGTAACATGATGAGTAGAAAATAATACTAAAATAAACGTATTTGATGGTATGAGGGATGTCGGGATTAATATTGTTAATATAGTAAGCCATGTATTTTTCTCACCCAAAAATGTAATAAAAATTTACGAAAATTACGCGCACAGTTCCGTAGAGAGTGGGATGGTCAATTGCAAACTCACGCGTGTTAGAGCGGGACATTTGCAATGGAAGAACCTCGCCTTAATTTTATATATTGTTTTGATTCTCTTTTACTTACTGAAGTTCTGAACGACGTAGGTATTTAATTTTGGTTTTCATTCGTATTGCTTTTCTCTTTTTTTATTGTGCAATGACATTGTTGTACGATTGATAGGAATTGATATCACTTCTTTTGTTACTACAATAGTCGTACAATTTTCGATGAAATAAATGTATTAATTACCCTTCATGATTTATCCAAATTACATTCAATAATGTAAGCTTAAGGCGCTACAACGAGAAATATAGAAAATTTGAAACGCTGTTCTGCCTAGACGAGGAAACAATAGGGACTGATTTTCAGATATATGATTCTTGACTATATGATTGTATTTCTGATAATAGCCGAAACATGATTGCTTAAAATTTTCTCGATAGAATAAAAATCCAAAGTTGGGTCTATATTTTCCTTTTTTTAATCAGCCTTCTAAAACAACGAATTATTAAAAGACACGATTAAGTTAACATGATGGTATTTTACCTATAAATCAATATGCATGCAGCATTTTTAACATTATTTGAGGGTCCACGGTTCGACCTTTCCGGTCCGCCTTTTGCCGACCCTTGGTTTAGACGTTTATACTAAAACTAAACTCATAGCTAATACGCTAACGCATACATAGACAATGTTCACTAACAGCCCAACACAACCATGACTCAACCGCGCTCGTGAGATAAAATTACTCTACCTACAAACAATCGAATTAAATCTTTCGATGAACCTTCAATTTAATTGTGTTTGACTTTTAATTTTGATTTCGATAATACAATTAAATAAACTAAGCGATTGTTTAGTTCTGACATTCGACCAAAATTATGCTAGTACCTATTACTGAAGCTTTTTCAAATATGCATTTCTTGACGTGATGACGTACGTAAGTACTTTTTAAGTATTAGTTAAGTATACATGTTATAATGAACTTATGTGTTGCTAAAGGATGCAAAGGATAAAATAAATAGTCTAAACTCTGCTAGTAAATTAAATGTTTATCAAAATCTAATGCATATATAGGTACTTTTTTATTTATTTTAATGACAATACAATGAATCTCCGAAGTACAATTCGTTCACTATATTGGAAACACAACAAGTAGGTAATCTTAATTATTAAAGTTACAACACACACTGTTCCCTTGTGTAACAATTTATACCACAATGGGAACTACGCGCGAGTAAAAAAGTTTCGTGCGAAAACTATTCAGAACTTACACAACAGACAATAAAACTGCTACCATTACGCCGATTGCAGAATATTTGTGTTATCTAAAGTAAGTTCGATAAGAAGTTTATATAAACTGTTTGAAACAACTGTAAACTATGTCTACTAATTATTATGTGGTTTAGATTACGAGTACTTACTGATAAATTGCTATTCATAATCTCGTCTCACCACTCGTCCCTTGTGTATCTTGATTCCAAGACTAGTTACAATACAACTATGCTTTGGAGGTAGAAACTACATGGGTTTGCCAGAGTAAAGTTCTTATTCCATTAAATTCAAATCATTCATTTATTTTATAGATAACAGTCATGGGTCCATCCATAAACACAATTACAAAATAATTATAAATTAAAACATAAATACCGTCGTACCGTGACCGGCGGTGTACCACGCCAACGTGACAACCCTAACTAACCGAATGAGCACGTGCTAGCGGTAGAATGAGATGAGATAATATGAGTTTGCTTGCTGTCAATCAAACGTCGTATGTTTTGTTAGACATAGGACGTAAGTTTATCCGCATCCTCCTAGCGTTTTCCCGATTGTATTTTAAAGAAGCCTTGGGCTGCTTTGGTATCTAATCCCATGATTGGTTGTACTCGTAGGTACTAGTTTTACAAAAAGGACTGCCATCCGACCTTCCAATCTAGAGAAAAAACTAGACCATGTCAGGATTAAATCGGTTTCCTCACGATGTTTTCCAACACCAAAAAGCTTCTGTTTAATGTCACTTCTATACGAAGTACTGGTAATTAGTCCGTGCCTTGGTTCTACCAACTGCTTCACACTCCCCGCTACTAAGCAAACAAGCGGGGCAATTCCAACCATCGACTCGGAAACGCATAGATTGCATCGAAAATAATTATCGTAATACACAGCAGTTTGCATGAAATAATGCTTAATTTCAATTCCGCGCGCTATAAGTGCATATGTAAACTTGTGTGGAGCGATGCCAATAAAGTTGATATAGATCGTTACGGTTTCAACTATTACTACTTTAGGGTGCTTCAATGACTCCAATGTATCGATTATGCTAATTTTATTATCGAAATTTCGTTCGATGCGCTTACATTTGCTGCACTCTTTTTTAGCGTCCCCCTGTATGCGTAATGAAGTTACTTTTACGAAGTTCGGATGGAGGGACTTCTAGTACGACTTTTTATGGCAAATGTGTTTCCTTAACGATATTTATTATACAGCACTGGAAAAGCCTGGTAGTAATACTGGGGATAGCTTGAAAACCGTATTCTGCTTATTATCTATCATTAGCATTAGTAGTCCATTTTTACTCACAAGCCCTTAAAATAAATCTACTAAATCTATTGAAATCTAATAAACTACTTAATCTAATTTAGTTAAAATGCACTTAGAATTTGTTTAAATGTATGAACTTGTTTCTATATCTGTCACTTGTACATTATGTTCATGAGAAAGGGATACCTTGGCATGGCAACAAGCATGCAACAAGGCATTGTATGTTTTTATAAAAAAAAAATTACGTATACGTTCAAGAATTTACTCGACACCAGACCATTGCATTACCATGGGATTAGGTAGCGGACCCCAGGCATTCTTCAGGATGCAACTGTACTGGGATAACGCTAGGAGGATGATGATGATGAATACCTATATTTGTTTCGAGACCCGCAGCATCTAACATGCTGTTTGCCAATAAAATTTGGTAACAGCCCATAAATTTTGGATGGGATACTAACTTACATGTCATTAGTTTGGGTTACGGGTATGTAATGGTGTTATTATGATTGATTATACAGTTGTATAATATGACGACCCAATTGATTGTTTCCAATACGTTTGATCAAAATAACGTCTTGATATGAATGTAACTGGTTTATTGTCATGTCAATCGTTATTTGGGATATACATTTCGTATTTAACACAATTTACATGTAAGGGCGGGCTACTTAATTCAGCTCAGCATGTAAAAAAGCGAGCACGCGAAAAACATTGGAATCAAATTAGAAAGCGAATCTTAGTTGTGTTATTGGCCATGAAAAGTGTAAACATTGTGTATCGCCGTATCGCGATTTCTTGTACGTTTGGTCAGCAAATAAGATTATTAATAAAGTTAATATAAATTCAAAACATAGTTTTGGTAAAATGTATCAAACTATACTTTAAACAGATTATGTTTAAAAATAAATTTATCTAAAATAACAAATCGTTATATCAAACTCCACCCGAGATACCGGTGGTAAAGAAAATGAGAACGTCGTCGCTATTTGACTTATTCACAAGCATATTTGCTGTACATTTTATGGCAACGGAAGTAACATGATACACAAACAGCATATTTTTGTAACAAATAAAACCACAAAAACGGAACACGAGTCAAACGAAACTCGGGGAAAGTAGGGAAATTTTGATTTGATGTAGAATTTCCGGGATCGCGAATACTGTAGTAAAATTTACGATCATGTTTACCTCACTGATGTTTGTTTATCATATGAAACGAAGGGAACACCGCGCTGGCCGGCCGCGCTGGGTTCTGTTTAATGATGTTTCGGTTTCACGTAAGTAATCGATCGAAGTTGGTTGTGTGATGGCGCCCGTGCAAAATGGGTGCGCACGAGAAATACAAGATCGATACCAATTCAATACATTTTTCGAATATTAAAACGAGCTTCCAGTCGACGGCTTACTAAGAGAAAAATCTTTTCATATTTTTTTGTAATAAATTTAAATTAGCAGAATACTAAAGAATTTTCATCAGATTTTTTTTAATTGCTAAAACTTAGCGATCGAGAGTAGGTATCTGGAATGTAAATAAGCTCTGAAACATTTTAATTCTAGCCATTATTAGCACATCATTTTTTTATTTATATCACAAGCGGAATAAAAAAAACTTTAGTTCTATCGAGCCTAAATAGATGTATTTATTTGAGACTCTATCAAATATTGGTAAATCGGATCGAAACATTCTAAGTACACGTTTTCGCTCATTTTTCTACCTTTGCAAATTATATTATGACTATTACACCAACACATTACATTGCGATTTAAACCTTTTAGCACATATCATTTTGTTACGTTAATTAGATTTGATTTAAACTATCAGTTGTGGCATCTAGCGTAAACAGTTCAATTAAGTTCAGGTGTATTTCACAATAGTTAACCCGAGCCTCAGCGATCGAAACTAACATGTTAATAATTGAGATTAATTCTCACCACGCCACGGGTTAACCAACGCAACTTTTAACCGTGGTAGCGTAGACCGCTCCTTAATCTAAGCTCCATTAACAAAAACCATTTATCATAGTCTTAATAACAATTTAACCCCAACTAGATTAATATATCTTCATTTATTCATAGAAACCGTCGAGCATGCCTTCATTTTATCTATGCAAGTTATCAACTTTTATCATTTAAATTTCATCGAGCACTCTTTCAAAATCGATGCCGCAGCAAATGCACTCATTGTCCTTGTAGACTCGCATTCATAGAGCACGTCTGTTACAAATGTAGAATCCAGCTTTTGTTGTTTAACCATTGTGTACAATTAAACTTGGAAAGATGTAATAATCTCGACCATCTCTTTGTGTGTTTTTTAACAGTGACACATGCGGGGTCATAATAAATAATAAGTACCGCCGGTGCGAACATTTCTGTCCGACAATGAAATTGAATGTCAAGTTTAAGCGTAGGGTTGTGCACAGTTAAAAATTCAATGTCGTGCTTAAACGTAGGGTTGTACGTATCTAAGCGTGTGCGCACAGCGCTAAATTCGGGGTGTACCGTAATTTATTACAGTATAATATTTTGTTGCAGTCCACCGTTTATAGCGCAGTTTTATTTATTATGTTTTTTATTAACGGCGAAAACGATTCATTATTGCACATTCAACGATGGGGTTGCTATTCATTAAATTTGTTTGTATTTCTCACGGACCATATTCATTACATAATGTGAGTAATTTTTGTGGAAGGTACGTAAATAACATTGTTATATTGTTTTGTGTTTAAAAGTATTTGTGATTGAAATTGCACTAATGTTTACGTTCCGGAGAACATGCGTCTGTCACAATGTCTAAATTAAAGGAACTCCTTACAAAAGTAACGGATAACCGTAAAGTTTACGGCAAAGACCAATCGAATCGTATTCAAATCTGACCTCAGTGATTCAAATATTCTTACAACGGCACTAAGCAGACCAATTAATCAAACCCAACAACTACATCCGCCGTTCCAATTTCAAGCTAACGCGAACGCAAATACGAACTATAACCAGCAATGTTACTTTGCGCACCATAATCGAACAGTGATCACAAGCCCCGCTGCTTTAATAAGCCTTAATAACATAACAGTGAACCGACTGTACAACCTCACGTACCAAATTACCAGTCTTAAATTACCAGTGTGACTGTAGGGGGAAATCGCAACATGTTAATAGAGTAACTCGAAATAGTTTGAATACCGTCTCCTGGGGCGTCTGAATTATTGGTTTGACCCGAAGCTATTTAGCTAAACGTAACTATATTCGGTAATAAGCTGTGTCGGCTATTGTCGGAAACGTAACAATAGTTGACGGTTATCGAAAATCAATAGCTGCCCCGCGGAGTTTAAACGAAATTTGAGACATAATTAGGTGTTCATGTGGTTCATTTCATATATGACAGCTTTTATTTATGTCAGAAAATTCATTTTCATACATTCAGATTGAAATTCCATGTAGATAAGACAATCAAAACGCCTGATTTTAGTAGAACATTTTAATGCCAACTTTGTCATATTCCATTTCGACAGAATTGTCTTGTGATTTCGAAAGGAAGATAGGTTAGATAGGTAGCTTCGCGAAGGACGAACCGCCCAGAAATAGACGAAACGGGGCTTCATCAAAACTATCAAATCAGGAAAAAAATAATTTGGTCAACATTTTTTTGTCGTTAGTGGAGTCCAGTTAGGTGAGAGCTGAAATAAATTCAATAAATTTAAATTAAAAAAAAAGGTCTGAGTTGAAGCTGACGTAAGTGGAATAAACCATCTATATAGTCGTATAGTCGTAACTATGAAATAAAATTATTTCCGCATTTCTTGCAATGTGGTGCTGGGTTAAGGTTCTTCTCACGGGAGTCGTAAGAGTCGACTGTTTTATTTTTTTATAAAAAATGGGATTCTTGGCCAGCATCTAGCCAGGGGGCTAAGATGAGGCCGACGGTGAAGCGAGCTCACCCAGAAAATGCCTGTTCACTCTTGCCTTAAGGCGCAGGGTAGGGCAAGACGTTCTCCATACAAACTCTGTGCACGTTTTATTCGTCAGTTAGTGCACTCCCGAATAATTATTTTTTTTGCTTGTAAATATTGGATATACGAAGAACCTCAAAAAAAAACAAAAATTTCAATAAAATTAAAGATAAAATAATCTCAGACGTCGATTTCTTGTACTAGAAAAAGGGCCGGCGCGGACACGGAACGGTCTAGCGTGAATCATCCTTAAATATTTTTTTATAAGATGTACAAAGCCATTAACGTTCAAATCAATCAACTTTTTGAATAAAGAATATTTTGACTTTGACTTAATTTTGAAATGTAGTTAAAAATGATTTAAAAACATTACTCTTATCGTAGTCGAAATCAAATTTATTAAATGGCATCATTAATTTATATCCTTTTGTCGTCCGTCAATAATTCTGGTTTACCGCATTACTGCCCCCGCATCCAAACATCACGCGTTTCCCCGCGTGTGTGTCGGCGCAGCGGGTCCCAAACAATGGCACGGCATGTGTGTGCGTCCTTCTGGTGGACCCATACGCACACATATAAAATTATTAGTACGATATCGAACCCACACAATGACACGACACGGCGTGTGTACGTTACTCTGGCCGGGCCCACAGCACGCGGTCACCCCTCGCGTTTCATTAAATACATTTCCGCATATCACACACTATGTCATTTCCTCTCTAGTGTTGTGAAGCTATTGTTAAATGTAGTCGATGAAAGTAGTTTAAAATGGTGACTGGATATTTAGTTTCTGAAAAAAGTTACTATCACTGTGGCGTGTAAATTTGTAATTGTACTCGTAATTAGTAATCAAATCGTTACAACTAATGTGTCATGTTTCGTTAGCTTTTTAAAATCATTTTTTAGCCTGTGTTGTGTTGTTTCGTTAGCCTAGTGAGAAGCTCCAAATTTATAATATCATACAATTTAGATAGATGTATCATACAATTTAGGTAGATAGCAATCTTACTAATAATAGCCGTTTAGATATACATACTAATGTATCTTCTACCTCTAATAATTAAGAAGATTCCGTCGAGAAGCTGCCTAACAAAGCATCAATTCAATTCAATTCAATATCGTTTATTTGCATTGCCCATAAAGTGTTAGTGGATACAATTTAAAAATCTTACAACTACTGTCACTTGCATATTAACGTGTCATTGATATCCCGCATAATTTTGATAAAGTACTTTTATCTCACGAGCGCGGGTGAGCCGTGGTTGTGTGTAGAGCTATACATGCACATTATCTATGTGTGCGTTAGCGTAGGAGGTATGTGTTCGTGTGTTTCACAACTACAACCATGGGAAACCCGCGCTCGTGAGATAAAAGTACGATACCTACCTATTAATTACTTCGATGACACAGAGTTATTTGCAGATTCAATTATATGTACCTATACTAAATACATGGAATAGAAAATACGGCTTCCAATGAATTTCTCAACTGGAATGTACAGCTTTCGTAGCAGTTCCATTGATAGTAATCAAACGTCAAATAAATCGGTGAAAAGAACGTCATTCCGCCGTAATTACTACTGCTTTCTCTAGAACATATCTTCTGTCAGCGCTCTTTTGAAATGTATACCTTATACGCTTGGGAACTGAGTAACATTTGTAATGACATAATTAATTCGATACGATTTATGAAAAGTATTCTACTATAAAACTTTAAAGCTGCATCATAACAAAATAGTTCTTATCACTTGAGTCTGAAGGTGGTTTTTATCTCGTGAAATAAGGACTGATATAAATATATACATATGTGTATGTTGATAGCACGTGTGGTCGTGGAGAGCGAAACCATACGCATCGTGACTGAATGTAGCTCGATTGGCTGCGCCCTACTTACCTATTGGACCTGTCTTGATCAGCTCAGTTAGGTTCGGACTTGTTAATCTTCCTGGTTCTAATGATATGTCAGTTTCGGTCGATGGATGTAAATTAAGTACATTATCTAACTAGGGAAAAGCAGTTACCTCCACAACGGTACCTATATTTTTAAATAAAAAGCTGAGATTCTAAATATAGAGTTCTTAAATGTGTGCATTTGCAAGCGCAGGGAGTGATCAAAACTTAGTCGCGCGATGGGATTACCGTACTATTAAGTCGCGGGCCAAGGTCGATGGTCTCACGTTTAGCGCGACAAAGACAAGATAAAGAACGGTTTGGAATACAGACTCAACATTTTGAAAAGCTACATTGACAAAAATGTTATTTAATTAACTTCCCCAACTCTTTACTTAACTGTTAATGGCTTTAAACTTATTCAAAGGCGAGGGTTCTTCATTTACAATGAGAGAGCAAACTTCACAGTACAAATTGCCGATTCAGCGCAAGCCTAAGTAAAATATTTAATTGATCGCCTTTGGTGATTGGTTGGTATTTTGTTTTACCTTTAAATTATTAAGGAACACGTAATTAATAGCAAATCATCTCGATTCTCGTTTATTATTTATAATTTGACCTGAATATATCGGATCAAAGTCAAATAAAGAATGATTAGCTAGGTACGTAATGAAAGTCAAGAACCATGCGAATTAAAATTTAAGTATGTTGGTACCAGTAGTATTGATTCCCACAGGCTTACCTATTTGAAAACAAAAAAGCGGCCAAGTGCGTGTCGGATCACGCACAACGAGGGTTCCGTACCGACACCTACTAGTCGACATTTCAAAACACTATTTTATACCTTGAATCAAATCACGGCACTTACGTCCTTTTGTTTGGGCAAGAAAGTTTTTCAGTGATAACTCAAAAACCCTTAATCCCATCTTATTCAAACCAAAGTTCGTTGAAAGTATTTATTATTGTACACCACCTCAATTTTTTTCAGCATTTTAATTTTCATAGTTTGGAAATTAGAGGGGGGGGACACATTTTGTACGACTTTGGGAGCTAATATCTCAGCAACGATTGACTTAAATGGAAAACTTTCTTAGTAACCACCATTTTTAAATGCCTATCGAATAATACACAACTACTTGAATTGAAAAAAAATATTTAGTTCCCCGGTTACATGTATGGGGCCCCTCCTAAAATTTTTTTTTCTTATTTCACATCACATCTATATAGCGGGTCATAGACATCTTCCTACCAAATTTCATAATTGTAGTACCTATAGTCTCCGAGTAAACCGGCTGTGACATACGGACAGACAGACATGACGAATCTATAAGGGTTCCGTTTTTGCCATTTTGGCTACGGAACCCTAAAAAATTGCAATACATTTGAAGAAAAAGTAAGCAAAATTAGCTCTGTGTTGCCTACAACGGCGATGAAAGGATTCAGTGAATCGTTCAAGTTACTTACACAAACCAAGTTATATAAACGTTAATGTCAACATGTCGATCGCATTGACGAGTAGGTACTTGTGAATAAAGTTTATATATTATAAAAACCCTATCAAAAAATGTTATACTTCGTGTCACGATAAATTCACCCTAAGAGAGAGAGAACCCTAAATAAATGGTTCGTATAAGAATGTTTCTGTGTCAGATTTTATAAATAATAAATATCTGGGCGGCCGAGCTTTGCTCGGCTTTTTCCCAGACATGAGACCTAGCTAGATCGATTGCTCGTCCCCGAAAACCCCCACATACCAAATTTCATCAAAATCGTTAGAGCCGTTTCCGAGATCCCCGAAAATAAATAAATATATATACAAGAATTGCTCGTTTAAAGATATAAGATATAATTTTAATTTGACATTATTGTGGGATTGGTACTTCTTGATAGCTGTGTAAGGTGCTGGCTGCTTGATGATGAATAAGGAACGTTCGAATGGAGTTTGAATTGTTTTGGAACGGCGAATGAGGTGACGTGTGATTCAGTTTGTTAGACGATGTGAACGAAGCAAGATGTTATTATAAATTTGTAAATAAACGAAAGTATATTTTGCAAGAAGTGTTCATCATTTTCTAAGGTCTACAATTTTGGGGGCTCGTCCGGGATGAACAAAAAACCCTAGACAAAAACATTCTGGACGACGACGAATTTGAAGATGGAAGACTAAACACGAAGACGGAGAAGTAAGACGAAGACGAATAAGGAAGACGAAAAACGAAGACTAGACGAATAACGACAGCAACAATCATTTGAAGACAAACTGAAACGAGAAAATGATGGACAAACTACAAGAAGTTCAGACGCTACCCATTTTTACGGCAGAAGATGACGTCAGTGTTGGATTTTTCATCCAAGAAGTGGAGCGCAAAACCAGGATTTATAATTGGACACCACGGCACGAATTTCTCATCGCCAAAATGAGACTTAAAGGTACGGCGGCATCATGGCTAAGAGGCTCGGATTCTTTTGCGGATTGGCAAGAGTTTAAAGAAGAATTATTGAAGGAGTTTTCGGAAGACTACGACGATTTTCCTGAAAAAAATATTCGCGAAGGACACGATAATACTTCGATGTTCGATGCGGGATCTATTCCGAATACATCAACGGCTACCGAAATGACAATCGAAGTCAAATTTGAGGAAAAAGAATCGATATTCAAAATTGACGAAATGTGTCACGCAGAAAATATTAGTGTCATAAATTTAGATTGTTACGAATTCGAGAAATTGTATCAAGACGAAGATATTCATGTCGAGGAATGCAAAGATGAGATGATGGAGCAAAACTACGACAGCACGTTGTTGAGAGTTTGCGATCGTAACGATGTCCACACTACTACAACAAAAGCGAAGCGAGAACACGAGCAGTCGTGTGTCAGGACTGACCGAAGCGGTTCCTTTGTCAAGAGGAGCAGGAGCCCAAGCTGCAGTTACACCGGAAGGGCGAAGTCGGGGAAGTTAGTCAGCTCCCACTACGGTTTTGAGAGAACGAGCGGAGAGAAGATCTACGATGAGCTGTTCCTGAGTGCGCTGTTCTATGAAGTGTTTTTGTGTTTTCGAAAGTATAGGTTTTATTTATTCGGTGTTTTGTTGAGTAGTTAGGGTTTTTATGATGTGTTTTTTTATAACGATGTACATAGGGTGTGTAATGATGACGTAAGCAAGGTGACTGCTGATGATGGGTAAGTGCGGTGTTTGAAGGTGCATGACTGAGAGACCAGACCATGAAACAGGAGGGCCGAGTGTGGGATTGGTACTTCTTGATAGCTGTGTAAGGTGCTGGCTGCTTGATGATGAATAAGGAACGTTCGAATGGAGTTTGAATTGTTTTGGAACGGCGAATGAGGTGACGTGTGATTCAGTTTGTTAGACGATGTGAACGAAGCAAGATGTTATTATAAATTTGTAAATAAACGAAAGTATATTTTGCAAGAAGTGTTCATCATTTTCTAAGGTCTACATTATTGTAAGTAGTAATTTCATTATCCGTTTCGTTTTTTAATTAAAGATAGGGGTAACCCCCTCTACTTCATTCCCTATACTTTAAAAATATTATTAAGCTTTAAAAAATATAATATCTGGGCGACCGAACTTTGCTCGGCATTTTCCCGGACATGAGACCTATCTGAATCAATTGCTCGCCCCCGTAAACCCCCACATAGAAAATTGCATCAAAATCGTTAGAGCCGTTTCCAAGATACCCGAAATAAATTATATATATATACTATATACGAATATATATACTATAATTGATCGTTTAAAGATATAAGAGATAACCACTGTAATAAACAGATGACGTCTAATTAAATAAGACGTCATCATCATCATTATCAGCCTATATACGTCCCACTGCTGGGCACAGGCCTCCTCTCATAGATGAGAGGGATTGGGCAGTAGTCCCCACGCTGGCCCAGAGCGGGTTGGGGACTTCACATACAACTTTGAATTTCTTCGCGAAATAAGACGTAATAATATTATTTCCAATTTAATATGATCTAATTTTATAAATTTTATTTCATTTCGTATTTTAATGTTTTGTTATAATTATATATGCCTAAATGGTAAAATCATAAGGACAACCATATTTTAAACCTTAAAATGTATTATAGTGTATTCTCGCTTAAAAAAAACATATCATTTCATTTCAATCGCTGTGTGTAATTTCAATTCATGCAACGGGTATCCGATAAATATTTGCTACGCATCAACTAATATCCTATAACCAATTTAATTTGTTTACTTCCACTTTGTACTCAAAGTATAGTACGTACTTGTTACTACAATATTTAGACCGGTTTTGATCAAATGGAAATAATGACTTAACCTGTAGTTAAGCGTCAAAAAAGTTTAGACTGATTTGGGAATAAACTTTTTCTTGTTTGGTCAAATGGACACTTAATGGTGTTAAAAGATATCATTTAAATAATGAGTGATAAAATGTTGCCAACAACTGCCTACCTATTGTTTATTAAATATGAAATGAATTGTAGTTATTTAATAAGCTGCAAATTCATTTTGCAATATAGGTATGTACTCTTTTAAATATTGGAATAACTAGGATAACCAGTTAAAGCGAAATCAATTTGGGGGTCTGACGCCCGCGCGGGTTCGTTCCTGGTGCGTGCAAAGGTTGTCGGTCGCCATTCAACGTGGCAACGCGGCCAGTGTGATGGGCACCTTTGCGCCAGGGACAACTCGGGGGGGCTTTTTGACTAGGCTTAAGCTAGTCTTAAGTTTATTGTTTTATGACGATGTATTATATTATTGAATAAATTGTTATATATTTGCACATTAACACAAAGTTGGATGCTAAACACCGGAGATATTCCACCTGTGATTTGCATATTTTACCTCATAAAAATACTAGTTAAATAATTCAAAGATATCCTTAAACTAATATTTAACAAACATTGCATTATCAATTAGTAAAAGTTTATTGATTTGCAGTGTATAAAATAAACCTAGGGGAACAAAGTGGAAGAACACCCTCCCACCACGTCCAGGGGTGAATTGACCAGCAGCGGTAATTTTACAATGCGTTTATCTGCAGTAAATTGGCTATCATACAGATTTCGGGAATTGTTTAAACTTTAGTTCCCATGCACAATTGCCGTGGGTCGGGAAGCCATTTCACTCCCCCTGAAAACACCCTTTATTAGGGGCTCGCGTGAGTATTAGCCGCATTAATTCAAATCGATACTTTGTTTTGTTTCAGACGTATTCAAAACAGTAATGTGTCAGCAGAACCGTTATAGATCGATTAAAAAACTATCAGATATTTAAGCATCCAGTAAAAACACCTTTTTAAAGCTAATCCACAAAACCAACAAGCTATTTCATTATGTTCTTCAGAACATTTGTAAGATAATCAGACATAAAGCTGGCAGTTAAAACTGCCGTTCGATTTTCCATCGCCTTAAGCCTCCATTTATGAACCATAAAAATAGCATTAATAATTAATAAAGTTAATGGAAGCGCAATAATAAAGGATGTAAAAGTTACTTGGGATTCGGATGCGAGGTCGTAAAACATAGACTTGTTTTATAACGCGTTTATCGCAGCGTATGAATGTATTTGTCTTATACTAATTAGTATGGATGGGCCACCAAAGACGCGAAGTCTCAATTTCCTGGCTTTTATTTGACTTATCGTCGCATTTACCTAAGGAAGTCAACAAATTAATATCATAAACGTAATAATCCTAACATGGTAATTTGATTTCAATTTAAGGCGTTCATCGAGTTCAGAAAATATGACAAATTAATGTGTCATATTGCAGCAAAATTCTATGGTGGTCTTTTTTCTCACGCCATACCTACACTACTATAATAAATAAGCTAAAATATTGGCAATAAATCAACTTTTTATTACCGTTTCCTCTTGATACGAGTTTAAGTATAATTATTGGTAAAAAAATACTTAGTTTGACACGTATCTTTCAGTAAGTGTGTTAGAATGTTGTAGAACGGGATTTAGGGAACTAGCAACAAATTTTAACATATTTTTGCCATAATATTGTAACAATATATAGTTTTATATATTAGCAGTTAAGGTGAAAAATGTAATTTAATATGTTTGCTAAGCGGTTGCGTCCGCTAGCGAAAAATTCAACACCACAGGTGGGATTTGAACCCACGACCTGTGGTGTTGAATTTTTCAATTTTCACTTTGATTAAAAAATTGAAAAATGTAATTATTGGATATAATATGAAATAAACAGTATATATATATTTTATATATATATATATATTTATATATATTATATATATATATATATATTTATATATATATATATGAGAAATGAGCTGAGTTCCTCGAACCATAAGGGAAAGGTTTTTTTAGGGTTCCGTACTCAAAGGGTCCAAACGGAACCCTATTGCTGCCACTCAAAGGTCCGTCAGTCCCACAGGTTTTACAGCCAAACAGTTGGAGCTACAAGTCTTAACATTTTCACAGTACAAACATCTTGGTGGCTCAAAGCCATACAAATAGTCAAAACTTATTTTTAAATGTTTTATTTTTAAAGGGGGCAGGAAAACAAACCAATTTAATTTTGCGCTTGGTTCGGAACCCTAAATGTGCGAAGTCTGACTCGCACTTGGCTGGTTAGACGCGAGAGAGACGCGGTATAAAAAATTAAAACGACTAAAAGTTAGAGAAATAGCCACCGTAAGCTATTGAATAATGAGCTGGACCATACAACGTTAGTTTCTATATTTACACGCACGAAACAAGTTCTATACTGTCAATATTGGGCTTGCTATACAAATGAATACGTAGCTTCACAATAGACCTTCCATTTTGACCGTTGCGTCTATTTGAGTAGACAATTCTCGCTACGCCCGGGATACCACCAAAGTTCTATACAGGTAGTGCGTAACAACTCTTTTACTTGCGTGTAAAGAAATAGTGCCGTTGTTAAACCCAAGTGGTGGTTGCGTGCGTAATAAATATATAAGTAATTTCTGAAGATAATAAGTATTTGTTTTGAATTTTAGTAATTTTTCTGTCCCAAATAAAGTAGGAAAACGATGAAACTAACAGATAAAAAATTATAAATAACACTAAACGAACACGAAAAAGCTAACAATAAACTAAGTTAAAATAAAATTAAAACTAAACTAAATCTATAAGAAGGCTCTGGTGGCATTGTGTCGAAGATGCTGGCAGATAGAAATTGATGCGTTTTTTAATGTCGCTTAGTGGTAGTTATAAAAAAAAATCTTTCGTAAATACTGAATTGCTAGTATTTAGCTTATAATATGTAATAGAACATAAAAATAATGGCACAATTAAATATCGGTCAAAAGAACGGCTTTAAAAAACATTAAGTACAAGGATCTTTTGACGACCGCTTTAGCTTAGTTGGTAGTGACCCTGCCTACGAAGCTGGAGGTCCCGGGTTCGAATCCCGGCCGGGGCATTTATTTGTGTGATGAGCACGAATATTTGTTCTTAGGTCTTGGATGTTTTCTATGTATTTAAGTATCTGTTTATCTATATAACTATGTATATCGTCGCTTAGTACCCATAGTACAAGGTTAGGTAAGACTAGGTTGATTTGTGTAAGATTGTCCACAAATATTTATTTATTTTTATCTTTGCTGACACACAAGTAATTTAAACAGAAAAAAGTTCGCATTATAGTAATAATTTCAAGTGTACAAGTTAGTTTCATAATAATATAAGATAATAACAATAACGTAGATAAAGTTAGAAAAGCAATAAACGTCAGTCGTAGTTAAAATAAAGGTCTAGTTTAATTACGTATGCATGAGGTGCGAAGTAAACTAGTTAGAGCATTGAGTTAGAGTAACTAACTACTCGAGCAAAACATTTAACTTAAGGGCTCGACACTACAACAAACGTAACAGCTTGTTAGAAAGTCACAACTAAAATAAAAATAAAAAGATGATCCTAAATCATGATTGTCTTTCAACAAACATTTAGGCTTCGCTCATAGTTTCATAACAAGATTAGACTCTCCTTTTGACTTTAAGAATTTCAAGTGACTTTAGCTCTAGTCGATAATTAGATCCACTTGTTAATTAGAAGAAGAGAAGTTATTCCAGCAAATCTCTGTTTCTAATTACTTAAAATTTTGTTGGTAATTAAACACCTATTTTTAATGCATAATTAGTGAGCTTTAGAACTCATTACAGCTTTAGTCTTTCGGCACGTTATTAGCAAGATTTACTTAGATACAAGTTTATTCAATCGAAGAATCCATTTTTAGATTTCACAGTTAATTAAAGTAATTTAGTCGACTAGATACTTGAAGAAAAGACCAATAGTTATATTTCTCCTTTAGAATTTCAAATGCTTGGTCAATTGCGAAAGTTTACTTAAAAATAAAAATGATACGTCATGCTAAGGCCGAATTCACAGCGCTTGTTCAAAACTCGTGACATGGCCCGTTTTTATAAATCGACAGCATTAACGCAATTTATCATTCCCATTCCCGCTTTCATTAGACTGTGATTGGTACTTTAAATAAAACCAGTGGCTTGTCACCAACATGTGAAATAATCGACCTAGTAGTCGCCATGTCACTAGCAGCCATTAAAACTCCACGAATATGGGCCAGGAATAGACGTGACATATCGACAGTTGAGTCTCTTAGCGTGTCAATATCAAGTTTTCGAGTCTAACACGCGCTCGAGTACCTAGGTACGAGTACATAATGAACCATGAGCTTAGTGACCATTTACAGACCTTATTGCAATAATATGCAATAATATTTCATAATTTATGCCTTCGTTGGTAGGTACACAGTACACACTCAGGAATTACTAGTTAGATGGATAATTAGATATACTGGAATATAGAGATCTTCAAAGTCCAAATGAAATGACTGATATCTTCCATATTCCATAGAATAGAGCCGCACGACAATAATTGGGAGAACAGCTAATCGCCACTTTAATACATCTATTTATCCGAATAGCTCGAGAAAATATATTATTCGGTCAATAATCGTAGATGGTACCACGATCGATTGATAGACACCTACCTACTGAAAAACCTATCCTACTAATATTATCCATACGAAAGTTTAGATGTTTGGATTTGTTACTCAATGACGCAAAACAGCTGAACGGAGTATGATAAAACTTGGTATACATATACTCGTACCTAATGTAATGAGTTTATAGCCCGGATTAACTTTTTCCCGGAAATTATTCCTCGATGATGGGATGAAATAAGGAGTGGAAGTTTACACGGGTAAATACAATATGAGACATAAAGTTAGTAAGAAGTACTGAAGAGTTAGGCGACTTCCTGACTTGGCGGGGCGGGATCGATATGTGACATTTTCTTCTTTGAAACTTACTGACGTCGCAAAGATTCTCATAATACTGATTCATAATATTGATTTCTTCATAATACTGTCAGTATTACGTTTGCGCAGTAGTAATATCGTGCGCAGAAGTGGAGCAGTACCGCCTTCGCATCGTCCCGCTACCGCTCATCCCGCGCCAGTCAGGAAGCACGCATTTAAATGTAGGGGCGTAGTAAAAAATGGTACCGAGTCGACTGTCAGCTGACACTGACATTTGACACTTTTCTCATATTGAACTGCCTCCGCACCGACAAATCAGGAAGTCGCCTTAGAATGCTAGTAAGGCGTTGGTGTCCCGTTGTAATGTTGCTAAACACGCACGCAGCGTCACATTGTATGGAAATTCTGTCCATTTCTAGTTATATTTCTGCACAAAATAATACTGTACACAGCACAACACGTCAACAGGAGACAATAACTTGTTAAAAAGCAAAGCTAATTAAATTTAGAGGATTGTTTGCTAAAATGTCCTATTCGAGAGGAGCGCAGGATTAATTCATTTACTTGCAAGAGCGTTTACTTAAACTTTCGATTCGATTTGTGACATACCAGAAACGTCATACAGTACCCGGCAATATGTCCGTCGTATGTCGTCGGCCTTTGGAAAAAGATTCGGCTAATTTCGGCTTCATAGAGCGTTGTCTCACACTACTTATGTGACGTTTGTCAGTCGCCAAAAAATATAATATAGAGTTGTTGCAACCCCCCAACTCCAAATTGTTCCATGTACAAAAATGATACATGATTGTTTGACAATAGTTTTTCTAGTAGTTGTAATAGATCTCTATAGATATCCAAAGTTTACACATGTCACCGATTTGACGTAAACTAATAAAGTCTATAAAGTGCAGTATTTATTTGATATGAAACGTCAAATAAATAATATAAGAGATGGTCGTTCGCCGGTGTTCGGACATCGTCGTAAACAGCTAATTGTCTCTTTCCACAGACCGACGTGCAATATATTATATTGGCGGGTACGGGTACTGTACCTATTTTGAATCTCGAATAGGAAAACCCGAAATCTCGACCGCTCAAAGAAGCATTGCATTAGAATGAAAATAGTGTATTTTAACAAAAGGATGAATAAAATCTGCAAGTAGCTGGAATAATAGAGCCATGCGTCTTCCCCAGCCGCAGCGGCTACAACATGTTCCGTCGGCACAGATTTTATCTATGCATCCCATTTCTCCGTCTCCGCAAAACGCACAACTTACGCTCTAGGATTAAAAAGATTCTCACAGTACGAGCATAATAATATTATTCCTTACACTTCTCCAAAGCTCGGAGCGAGGCTATTACTCATCTTTCCCGACTCGAGGGCTCTTTTTTATTGCTAGACGTGAAAAATACCAGAAATTTCATCCGGTCCGTTCAAAGTGGCTGGATTAATTCAGCTGGCACTTATTTCAAATTGGATTTCGTTCGCAGCGACTGTGATGTCTGCAAGGTCTTTATTCCCTTTTAATAGTCTTAGACTCGGTTTCCATCTACTTCCATTATGATAGCATCATATCATTCATAAGCGCCAAACGACAAGGATTGTTCAATTTGGACTTAATATTAGGAACACAAGTACAAACATTGTGTATGTATATAAAAATCCTTGTACCGAAGACAAAAGTAAAATACAATCAAAACAGATTGAATTTATCCCTATAAGAAATCTCTGCCAGTTAACCTTTCATTTCCCAATTAATGTTAAATTCCAATAATCTTGAATTAATCACTTAGATAAATAAATTAATAAAATCGTACGGATCGGTTGCAGACGAGAGAGCTCAATAAATAATCGTTTGAGTAAAGTCTGGCTTAATTTGTTAGTTAAATTGACATTGTACAGTGCACACACAACGGTACAAATACATAATTGGAATAATTAATTCATGCTATAAGTAGGCGTAGGCAACATAATTTTGTTGGTCTAATGGGCTGGTAAATAGTAATGTATCGAACATTGGAGGCATTAAATTGGGTAAAATCTACTAAATTAAAATTACTCTCTACTGTGCCAATGCATGTTATTTTAGTCGTACTTAAGTAAACACGAAATGTATAGTGTTTAATAGTGTAGTTTTGATGTTGGTTTCGTTGGGCAACCACTGGCCATCTCAACCGAAGGTCTAAAGGATCGGTCATAAGATTAACCCGCCAATTATACCGTTATCCTACTACATGCCTTGCAATTAACTGACCGTATGTAGTGGTATCACTGGATTAGTCGTAACAACTACGGTGTGTACTTCGTCATTATGTATCAGTATATTTAAGTTTATAAGTACTAGAAATCAGTGCTTTAGAAGACACAGTTCTATTACGTAAGGTACAAGCAATCAAATTATCATCGTCAAATAAATTCATTCGGTTTGTTCTGCAAATATGCACGCGGAATGAATAGTAATAAGATGTTACTATATAGACAGTAAATTATCAAATTACTACGAAAAAAATTTAATTCATTAAAATGATCAATATCTTAAAAAGTTGTGACACTTGAAAGAAACGAACTTCTGTATTTTTTTACTGACTAAAAGTTAATTAATAACCACCATGAGGATTCTCATCTGAAACAAACAAAAAAAATAGCAAATTACTCGTTTTTCATACAACCGTAGTAAGGGGCACATGCTATGTGACGTCACAAAACACGCTCAATTAGTATGGAGCCTTTTTCTGTGCTTTTCCATAACGCTGTATTTTGAAACTAATTTTTGTATTTTGTGTGGTCTAATTATAGTTGTTCCATGGAAACATTTAGGTATTCATCTTTAAAAAAAAAATATGCATATTCTCACTCAATTCAATACAAGTTTTAACTTCTTAGTACCTACAACGTATAAATTTCACGCATAACATTTTAAATGATACATAGGAGCCATTTGTAAACCGCGTTTGGTTCATAGTTTACGCTAAAGTATCAATAAATCTTTACAGTAGACGTTTTATAAAATCCCACCCTAGTATTCAGGCAAGCCCGAGACCTCTTATAAGGTTCCTATAAAGTGTGTCAAGAGCGCTGACCTATGCTCTCCACCGCCTCTTTAAGACAACAAGCTAGACAAAGGTAAATACTGCATTCTGTTTGCTCAAGTGATCGTAGGTGGCACTGGCATGCGCGAAGACATAAGCCTATATAGGTACCTTGTGTAAATATGAATAAAAAGGTACTATTCCAATTGGGGGCATCGGAAGCTGTACTACGTACAATAATATATTTATCGCCTTGTAAGTAGTTGAATGCCATGAAATGTATATTTAAAATAAAATAAAATTTCAAGTATACATAGTAGTTATGTGAAATACATGTGATCTGAGACATTCTTTGTTTTACCGCCGTTGGTAAGTAATGTACTATTAGAAGTTCATGGTCGGACGAGACTATATGTAGGTACAGGTAAATTACTTTCGAGGCGTTTTTGCATTTGTAGCTGTGTAAAATTTTTTTTAAGTGTGTGTAAATTTAAATGTAGAATCCCTGTAAATATACAAATACTACTACAAATGCAAAAACGTCTCGAAAGTAATTTACCTGTACTATCGAACCAAATGAATCGTGACCCACCGTGGAACCTTGTCACAGAAATTGTCATAATGATTTTCCTTGTCAGACAGTACGATGACACTATGACATTTTCTGTGACAAGGTTCCACAGTGGGTCACGATTCAGTTGGTTCGATAGTTAAGTACCCCTGTGCTGTAGCTTAATGCGTTATTGGCAATTTTGATTTTTTTGTAATGAGAATCTAGAAAACGGGCAAAAAACATAGTTAATCAAGCAGTTAAGTTCAATTGGACACAATTTCACTTTACCGCGCCGCTCTGAAAACCAGCGTTTCCTAACTGAGACTGTTCAAGTGTTTCAAACCAATTTCTCCAAAGCTCCAAATACAATACTATAAAGACAATAAAGAAATAGTCTTACATATATATCGAATGTAGGAGCTAGCCGCATTACAAAACCACAAATATATATCATGTGGAACAAAGGATAATAGTCGTTCTGTACATGGCATAAGGACTTTGATTGCTGTCATATGCTAGTGGTTTATACCCAGGTTGTGACATCATTTCCCAACGCACGCGCAAGAGCGCCCCCCGCCCTGTCAAGACTACTGTCTTGTTAGTTGTATTAGGTATTGCTATGATAATATTATGTCGACGTCGTAGCTTAACCATGCCTTTGTTTAGTCCAAGAACATGGTCCAATTGTTACTGCCCATGTAAATGTAGCAGTAGATTACCATTAAGGCGCGAAGTCCAATGCAAGGCCGTAATAAGCCTGCATTAAGCTACTAAAACTCATTAGCAGATTCTTTAATGTTGTATTTTGTAATTAATTTCTTAAAGAGAATATTTATAACCTTAACTTGGTGTTGAGCCTGGCTGAATGTGAAATATTTTAATGCCACCATATTTATTTTTAATGCTTAGTTAATTTTAATAACAAAATAAAACTAACAAGAAATTAGTTTCTATATCATGACCGAATTAGTTTCGAAAATTCGAATTCGAAAATTTGTTTCTATATCACAAAAAATAACCCTTTATAGGGCAAGAGCCGAAATCGGTCGCTCGAGCGACCGTTAATCCATAGGACTCAAATTTGCTAGTGTTCACATATTATTATAACCTATTCAAAACCTTATGACTTATTGGATAGATAGTGAATGAACTTCGGTCTCTATAGCGACCGCTCATATGTCAACCAAACGCAAAGAATTTTTGAACGCATCCAACTGGCGGTCTCGGAAGAGACCTATGAACGCGCCGGTAAAAAAAAAAGCTGCGATGACAGCCGGTCTGTTTACAAAATCGAATATACCGTATTTAAGTGAAAAAGTAATGATAAAAGGTATGTAATATGCTAATTTATAATGTTTACTATGATTTAGTGTATATATTTTTTGGGTTGCAATAAAATCTTAAGTATATTGTGGGTTCGAATATCGTTAGTGAGAAAAATGTAACCTAAGTTCAAATTTTACATCTTTTTATTACATTCCGAATTTTGATGAAATTATACAAGATATTGGTTTGATAATTTACGAAAGGAAAGCTAAATAAGTGCATTTTAACATCACATTAACAAATATTCAGTGGAAGTTTCAGCTAAGATAATTTTACGTCACAAAATTCGTAATATGGCAGATTTTTGTACAAGTTTAGTTCATATTTCTCATGTACTTTTCAGATGCCTCCAAAAACGAAGTGTTAATTGGAGCAATTTGAAGAATCTGTCTGGGAGAATATTTTTGAAGGTATCACAGACGAGCAGGCCGAAAATTCCGACATTGGGGGCGATTGAGACGCTGACGATCATATGCCTGTCCCGTCCACACCTGTGGTCAGGGCCAGTTCTCACAGGAGGGTTCATCTTGCAGTCATAAGGAAGAGGAATCGGAAAATGTAGGACATAGCAGGGGCAGGGCATCTCAATTTCATCAGCTTCAATTTATAACTATTGTGATTATTTTTCTGTTATATGTTTTAGATTTTTCAAAGTCTATTTGAATGTAATTTTTTTTTATCTAAGATTGACAAGTTGTTTAGTTTTCAGTATATTTTTATGTAAGATTAACCAGTAGCCTGCTGTGGTAGCCTGGTGTAGGTGTAAGACAAACCTAAAATTAACTGAAAATTTAGTGCTAAGTCTAGAGAAAGTATTGCCTAAAATGTATTAATTCATAAGAATCGTAACTAAGACTTCCCTGAGAGACTGAAAGTCTAGTTAAGCTCCAAATAATAATTAAATAATTATCTACACTCAAATAAATGAATCTAAATAATATTACCTTGTTTTATTAAATAAATGCCTAAAACACTTAATAACCAGAATGGGCAACGGTCATATGGTTGACCGCATTCATTATGTGCTAAATGCTCACCGGTCATATGGTTGACCACATTCATTGTGTGCTAAATGCTCACCGGTCAAATGGATGACCGCAAGCATTTTGGTCTAGATGGTCTCTGGTCATATGGTTGACCGCCGCTTTTCTCGCTTTTCCGAAGTTTTCCAGTAATTTTGAGAAATTAGTTTTTTCGGCTGATCATAAGCTACAACATACCCAAAAATCATGAAGATTGGCCCAAAAAAAAGTCTTGCCCTATAAAGGGATAAACGAAACGTGTCTCAAGACGAAAACCTTCGACCAGTGTGTGTTGCCAGTGATGACCTGCGGCTCTGAAATGAACGTGGTCGCTCAATATGGGCCTCATAACCAGGCTCAAAGTCACTCAGAGAGCAATGGATCAGGGCTATGCTTTTAGTTACCTACTCTGCGAAATCGAATCAGAAATGATGAAATCCGCAGAAGAACCAAAGTAACTGACATAGCCCGAATAATTACTAAACCTAAGAAAAATATTCAATATACTTAAATCTGACTAAAGCACCACGTATGTATATATATATATACCTATTAGTAAAGTGTTCATATTTCGCATATTAACTTTGACTATTTTCCTTACTCTCACTACAAGCCGACGTCGAACCTAATCTGTAAACGTTAATTGGACATGGAACGAGGTTTAACACGGCTCATTAAATTTTGAACATACCAGTCTGGGCTGGTATTTGTAATTGTGTCTATTATCAATAGGCTTATGCAAATACATTATCGGGGCAGATTGCTGAAACAAATTGTCGTAAATGTGGTCACGCTGGACAAAAGCACGATTTTTTTTCCAGGGTATAATTAGGTTACATAACAGTGGCGGCGCGTCAATAATATTCTTAGGGAAGCCGGAAATAATTTACCTATCTTATTCTTCATGAGCCGTAGTAAAAGAAATGAACTGGCTGAAAATAAGGCAAGCCGGTGGGAATCAAGTTGTATGGACGCTCCGCCACTGTTACATAGCTTTGTTTTTGATAGGAACCAACTCCTCCGGCGGCCATCTTAAATTTTATAGTGGTGGAAAGTTTGTATGGGGAAAATAGTAGATTGTTAACCAAGGGTTGAAACTGACCCATTTCACCAATAGTTCAAGGGTAAAATGGGTACTTTCACCCGAGTTGAACACTCTATTTTTCATTTCGACTGTGACGAAAATAATTGAGAATTAAGAGTAGGTAATAGATTAACTACCTAGGCTATTACTAAGTAACTACATAGGCGAGGCTGCAAAGTGAGCAAAAAACAAGTACATATTCGTGCGTATTTTATTTATCAGTACAGTATTAGAATATAAGCTGCAGAGCCTATCACATAGACGGAAAGTGGCGTATATTTGTACGTCTTCTATTACAAATCGTACGGTCGTTTTAATCGGTGAGTGTGCTCAAGAACTCCATGACCTCATACCCCATTCCCCTTTCTTCCACCGGACATCCAGACGTACCTGGGTCATTTTCTATACTCGATTTTTTTTGTGTTCGAGCTGAAAATCGTATGGTAGCATGAGATAATACGTACCATTTATTTTTTTTCATAAAGAATACATGTTTCCACGTTGAGGTCCACTCAAATTCACGGACTAATTTGTTTTTAAAATACATTAAAAAATACCTAAACGCTCAAATTAAGACTCCGTGCCCTGTCCGGCATCGAGTTGTGAATCAATCAAAAATTCCTATCAAAAACTGTACATTAGAATCACTGATTTCGTGACAAAAACTTTAACTCGATTATATTTACTATCACTGAGCACAGACACTATTCACTCCACTGTGGTGAATAACTTGTAATTGATGTTTAAAAATCGTCCGAGCGCGAGAGTTAAATTTTGTCGGCAAAATTCAAAGGTTCCTGGCAGCCATCGTTTACATTTGATCAGCTTCGCGTCCTGCTTCACATGTGCTCTCAAATGTCAGCTATTATATATAAAAAATCTATATATAGCAAACCGCATTAAGTTCGAGTAAACCAACTAAGTACTTCGGTTTCTGGGTGGGCGACAATTTTTTTGCTTTTGCTTGCAATTTCGGTGGCCCTTAGAAATTCAAATTTTACATAAGTAATCATTAACATATGTATGCATTATAAAGCACTTTGGTGTCTCTATATAAACGATAACTTAAAATATTATTAACATGCGATTTGAATTTTTTATGATTTTTTTATATAGATTTTCAATTCCCGTGTCCTAATTCCCATAGCTTGTTTACCCAAAACAGCTGATTTTGGGACACGGGAATTGGGAAGGGTGACTTATTTTGTTAATAAACCTCATTTAATGACAATAATTATGGATGAAATGCATAAATAAATATAATTTGTACTAAGTATATCGATTAGAGTTATAGTTTATGCGTATATTTAAAGAAAACAGGCCAAATGCTACAATTACACTTAGCTTCTTAAATATTTGAAAAGAGTGACCCATGATTGGTAAAATTAGGCTAAATAACTTCGATACAACTGAACTTTATAATTCTTGATAAATTAGATGGTAAATAATAATTTTAATACATTTTTTCTAAGAAAAGGCAATTCCCATGGACAGATAAATTCCCGTGCCCAGGTCAAATTTTCAAATTGTAATAACTTCCGTAATTTTATAAGTATAAGTACCCCGTAAGAAAATTTGTGTTTATTAATTTTTTTATCAAATTATCACCATAGAATTTTCTATGTATTATTGGTATTTCTAAATTCCATGGGAATTGGACAAAAATGCCCGTTTGGTGAAATTCACTCACCTACGGCTGGCTTCCATCTTTACCTGATCGAAATTCGTCTCATTCGAACCAAACGCTTTTCATCATCCTTTATAATGTGCACTGCTAATGTTTTGAAATCCCTGCCGGCGTCTATATTGCCGAGTTCATATAACCTACACTTTTTTAAATATACGAGTAAATACCCATCTTCTGCGTGAGCTCGCTTCACCGTCAGCCTCATCTTTGCCCCCTGGCTAGATGCTGGCCAAGAGCCATCCCATTTGTAATAAAAAAAACTGTAACCCTTGATAATAGCGCTTGCAACAATGCCGAAATATTGGGAACTCATAAACACAAAATAACATTTAAGCCTTACACAGCATGTTTTTTTTTTTCAGCCATGATTTATTTATTGAAAATCAAAAAAATAGTTAAGAGACACTAATTTCTTAGACAAATTAATTAATTCAATTTGACCCGAAGGAAGTTAATGGAAATAAAAAAACAGTGTATTATAGTAACCTTTAACGGATATCATTTTTGTCGCTGGAGACTGATTCTTGGACTAAATGTACTTTGTTGGTTGTACCATATGTGGAACAGTATGCATTGTAAGATTAAAAAAAAAACATTTAAAGATTATTTTCTTTCTATTCCAGTGCATCTTCGGAGCGCACTGCGTACTCCTGGCTGCCAGACACGCGGCTGGAGTTCAGCTCGCCGTACAACCGCCGCCGTTCTTCCACCTCCACCGTCTACGAGAGCGACTGATGGCACGACAACTTCGACACGCTCGAAGAGGCCCTGCTTTGATAACGGACACTTGTGACAGTTAACAGTGTAAATTAAATACTTATTATCTAGTTTCGTGTAATGGTTAGCGTCTCCCCAAACATATCGACGCGGTGTCGGCATAAGCCGAGTGCTTGACTCCACACTATTCACGTGAAGTACGTAATCGCCGCCGACAGCAGTCGTTCGGCGTCGGCCGAGCCGATCGACGTCTTTTTCGCTCTTATTGCGTAGACATAAAGAGTTTTTTGATTGGATAACGCCAATTCCGCGTCGATAGGTGTGAGGAGACCCTAAATCTACATTTGTTGTTAGAGCCCGCGTACCGCATGCGGGGAGCTTGTGAAACAAGATAACACGAGTTCCCGTAAGCGTCCCCTTTGCGGACTGACGATCGATGCGAATGAGCCCTTATTTTGGCAAACGCCGAAAACTTAGCTAAACCTAAGATTTTTGACTGGTGGGGATTCTAAGTACAATGATAAGCGTCTCGAGTATTAGATTAAGCTTTAATTCTGTATTCGCTGTGACGAGCTTTAAAAGTATGCCAAAGCTAATTCCTTTAGAAGCCGATTTGTAATTCAACTCTACGAAAATAATTTGTAAACATAAAGCTAAAGTCTGATTTAAAAACATAATATGTCAATGGAAATTGTATTTAGGTTTATGCCTTATTAAGAAGAGCCCTTATTACCTATGTATAAGTATATATACTAATGTAACCTATGTATATATACTATGTATAAAAAAATCTGTGAAACTGTTGATTTTAACAAGTTCGTACCTACACCTCTGCCTATTGCCTCCTCATATTGCCTATTATTATTTTTTACCATGCAAATTGCTGCGATTTTAAAACGATATACTTTATCATATTTAGAAAACTAAATGCCTTAAGTTATAATCTAACCAACAACATCAATGGATGATGTTTTGAATCTTAAGTCCTTTCTAGTGCACAACGCTTCTAAATCTCCGGCCCGTTCGCATCTTTCTAGGTAAAGAACACGCTCATAAATTCTCTAATATTTCTCGCATTTACTTGGAACCGAGAAGAAGCGTGAAACTTCCTCATCGTTGCCTAAAATGAATATTTATGACGGGCAACGTGTAATGCGCCATTTATGGACGAAGTTAGAATGTATTCAGTTTACTTATCGAACGCAGAGGAATCGGGACTTTGGTGTATATGTCGCAGGCAAATCTTATAATCCGCCGTGTTACATTATGGCTAGGTGTTTTACAAAACAGAGCTGTTTTGTATTACGGCGGGTCAACGATTAGGCGGATTGAATACGGCTGATTGAAAATCCGCCGGCGCTTTGCATTCTTCAATTCGCCTAGTCGTAATGTAAAAAAGCGGTTCAGTCACATTGTATAATTCGCCGTAATACATTACGGCTAGCCTTTTCACAAAATAGCGTCGTTTTAGCTGTCACCTCTGACAGCTTTTAGTTCCCATTTTTAACACTCGCAGCGCTGTTAGCAATGACAATCCGGCCATTTTGTAAAACAGCTAGCCGTAATGTAAAACGGCGGATTATGCAATCCGGCAAGTACAATCCGGCTAAACGTGAACCGCCATATTGTAGAACGTATTGCAATGACGATCCGGCTAATCGTTAACCCGCCGTATTACAAAACGGCTAGCTGTAATGTAAAACGGCGGATTATACAATCCGGCTGCGGCATATATACCGAGTTGTACAGTAAGTCAAGAAAGTTATCTGGCACTTTTTAGCATTATCTAAACTAATATTATTTACCAAAACAGTTAATATTAGATAATTAAACATAAATATCACAACTACCACACCACCGCACAATAGTGCATTACTTACCAAGGGCGGTAAAACAAAGAATATCTTAGATCACGGGTATTTGTGATGTGAGGCTTTCTTTATTACCGCCCGTGGTAAGTACAAAATTTTATGTCTTCCCCTGGCCACAAAGTGAGATTTTACGCGCGCGGAGCATGCGATAATTGCCGCTTTATAGCCAGGTGTGACATAAATAAATTATACCTTGTAGTTACCTACTCAAATATTCTTACGAAAGTGAACATTTTTTTGTTTAATTTAATTTATTTATTTCAAGAACAAGCTACAAAGAAGTACAATTCATTAACAACTATGTATTATTAAGCGTCAATCAAAAACAAATATTGCCGCTGTTACTTGCAATAGGTTTAAAATATAACCTGTGCTACAAGTACCAGCTACCTACGGCAACACTCTTTGCGATGCCCTTGCAGAATCCCGCAAAAACGGCTAAATAGATTATTTTGAAACTTGGTACGCAACGAGTTGATAGCCTAGATTAACATATAGAATAATTTTATCCCGAAAAACATCGATCGAAGGGACGATAAAGGAAGTGGAAGTTTACGCGGACGAAGTCGCGGGCAAAAGCTAGTGTGACATATATGTCACCTATGTAACAACATGGAAACAACAAATTACTTTAATAACTATGTTGAAGTTCTTGATTGACTGACTGTACTTCTATCTGCAAACATACAATGTATTTAGTAGTGTGCTAATATGTTCAAACTTACGCTTTTAGAATAAATTTTTGCAGCTGACTATAATAACGCAGAAGTGGAGCTTGTTATTTTTTTCCCATTTAGGATCAACCTAAAGTTGTCTTCTGGACAGTTATCCTTTTTTGAGTGCACTATATTTTGTTGTACCCAAATCGAGATATTGTGTCTTCACAACCAAATCCTTGAAAATATCAATCCTCTAGCATGGGAAATTTCAACGAAAACCGATACGGGGAACGCGAGCCCTAACAAGAGAGCACAAAACATGAAAAATCAATAGTTATGTACTTACACTAGATATACTACATTTATATTCGTTTACTACTTACTACAACTTAAGTATGTCTATTCTATAACCCTTCCTTATAAGTCTCCCTATTTTTATAAGTGTCGTAATTTTGTAGTTGTATACTCCTCACTCTTATCTTAAATGACTTTTGTAAGATTCTAAGTATCAGTATAAGAAATTATTAAAATGTGAATCGTAATGTAAGAGATGACACCAGCAATCATTGTTAAGTTTATAGATTTAAGTTTATAGATATAAATACATAAACATAAGATATTCGCTGTGATTTTTAATTTAAGCTTTCCAATATTGATGTATTTTTTCCATTCCTTAGCTGTACAAAGTTGTAATTATTTCTCAATGTATCTACGGATATAGGAACATTTGTTAAGAATTATTTTTTTAATGTAGATAGTCCCAGGTTTCGAGACACACGATTTGATATTGTAATAAAATAAATTAGTAATATAATGTACAGAATAACCCGCTAATATTGTGTGTAAATATTCTAATTATAATTAAAAGAGGATAAGTAGATATATAAAGTTCTCATTAACATAAACCTATGTTAAATATTTTTCCATTTTAATGACAACTGCTGCTGACTGTATATAGTTTTGATAAGAAAGAGAAAGTTTGATAATGATAACGTTCAGTGAACGAGGACGGCGAAATAACTAAGTAAAGGAATAATGGTGGATTTGTTAGTGCAATAAGTTTAAATTATTAATTAATAGAAATGTTTGACCGTCACATTTTTTTTTCATTTAACTCACGTTTTGATTCATGTTAATCAGATTTTGTAACGATTAAGTCTATATACTCATCTTAATGCCAACTTTTCCGGTAAACATTTTTTAATGACAAATCATTAAAATATTCTTGTCAAGCCCAAGCAATTTTTTTTGGCTGTAAGCAAAAAGCCTATATGTTTTAGATTTATGATATAACAATGAATTAATTTTTATGACATACTTAACAGAAATTACCTCATTGTTATATCATAAAAAAATCTAAAAAAACACAGGCTTTGTTTTCAGTTTTCACTTTCAATTGGTGTAGTTAACGGCTGCTTATTTGCTTTTAAAAAATACGCATAGCTATTAAATTCAATATCACTTAAAAGTTCTAATGAGGATTAATTACACTACACATAATAAATAATTATGTATCAAAATGGGGCAGTGCGGGTAAGTTTAAATCTATACGGAGTTCATAGCAGCCACGAAACCGGATAGATCCCCGTACTAGCCAGCAAGGCTTACTAGGGGAAAATCCTATCCGTCTACATACATTAACTCACGCCTGTATTCCCAAACGGGGTAGGCAGAGCATATGAAATTTAATTCCAGTGCCACTTTTAGCAATTGTAGGTATCCGTCTATAAACCTAAGTAAAACGGCATGTTTTTTTTCCAGTAAAGGAGAAAACAATTTTATTATTCCTTACAAACATTTACTTGCACTATTAAATTTCACAATAAAACAATCCCTATTTTTTGACAGATTTGACCAGATTCGATTCCCTGTGACGTATGGGGATTATTATATGGTTTCAGATTTCCCCACACTGCCACATTTGGATTACACCGCGGTATAAACCATTGAGCCAAACAACACTGAAAATACTACTATTAATTTTGAGGTAACCGCAATTGTCAGGGATCATAGATAATTTAAGGCCGTGCTGCCTGAATGTCAATGTTATAATGGAAAATAAGATAATTCAAAGTTCAAAAATAAATCAATTGATTTTATTGCACAACATTGTCACTTCAGAAAAATCATAACATAAAGCACGTAAGTACTTAAACTATTCCTTTGGTTCAAATATTTGTACATAAAGCACCACGTACACTGAAATGTATATTGTTATAATAATTGACTACTATGTATATTGATAAATTATTTCAAACTGTTACGTTACACCTAAACATGTTTTGGTAACAAAATTCTGTATTCATCGATTACATTGTGTATTATTTTTTACCTTACTAGTTAGCAAGAGAAATAATAAAAGCAAAATGAAATAAACGATGTTTCTGACCAACACACAAACAAAAAAGGAAGTCACCAGGGAACTACAGCCAACTCTCTCAACACAGAGCATTATTTAAGTCCAAGTTCGCAGATAACAACTTAGGTACAATACATAAATAAAAATAACTTCTCAACGATAAATGTAAATAAATATACATTCATCAATATTACAAAGCGTAGAACAGTATGGTTCGGTGGTGGTATGGTATGGTCTTGTAGCTCTCAAAATCTGAAATTATTTAATTCATCACAAGTACTGAATACCTATACTCGTACAAATATGGCATTCTATTTTATAATGAATATTCGTGCACTGAGTTACAGTTAATATTACGAGTATGGCATAGTTATAATTGAAACCTTGTTAAGGTTATTTTATCTCATTACACAATTTTTAAGTACCTACCTACTCGTATATTAAAGGAAATTGAACTACATAAGTAAAGTTTTCGGTCGCACTCAATAAGGGCTAGAACGCGTTACTTATTTTTTTAATTTTTTTAATTAAAATCTGCATTATCAATGATACTGCAGATTTGAATTACTAAGATCGTAACAAATGTAGTTTATAATTATAAATTTATCATGTAATTAAAGTGTAATCTTTACGAAAAAACATGTAATCTTTACTATAAAAAAGCAGGTTCTATCTATTTAGTCAATAAAACTCGATGCAGCCTAAAAAATATTCCCGAGCTAATCAAGTGTGTCATTGCCAACACAAGGCAAGATTAAAGCGATAATTACCGTGACTTGCGTCAGTTTCCTGCGACAGGCTTATTAAAGTTTCCTGTCCCTTGCTCGCTCGTTAGACATGCTTCCAGCTAAAGAGTAGAGAGATATACTTTGCTTTCTTGATTATTGCAAGGTTATGGAAGATCTATACAGACCAACTTAACAATGGAAGAGAGGTATAAAATAAAGTGGGGAATTCCGCACTGCCCGATTTGAATTATTGTAAACATTTAATCCCTGATAAAACTAGGCTAGTAGGCTGGTAGGTAGAAAGGTTACATTGTTTAAAACTCCATCAAAGCAATTTCGATCACATCACATCACACAATAATATAAATAGGCATCAGGGTCCGTTGACTAAGTTTTAAGAACAATAGCAGCCACATAATTGTAAATATCTACTGTGCAGCTGAAAGAAAGCTTCATGAAAATGGGTAAATTTTCGTGCAGTCGTACAATAGTGTCAACGTCGTATAATATTTAATAGGATCGTATTAGGACATAATATGTGGGCGACCGAGCTTTGCTCGGCATTTTCTCCGGCAAGAGACCTACTCGTAGTTAGATCGATTGCTCGTCTGCGAAAACCCCCACATACCAAATTTCAAAATCGTTAGAGCCGTTTCCGAGATCCCCAAAATAAATATATACAAGAATTTCTCGTTTAAAGATACAAGATAAAGACACCTTTTTAACTCGTAAAGGGCAACAGTGCCACTAGTGCCCGCCGACGAAGAGTCGGCGAGTTTATGTGACGCGTAGCGTGCAAGTTCGGAACAAATCAAACTACGTGTTTTGTGCTGCTGCTTTGAAGCTTCGATTCGGCAAAAGGGAAGTATTAATGTAGTAAAGAACAATGCGACGTAAGAAAAAAACGATAATGACAAAGAATGATACTGAAAATAAAAGCAATTTACTAGGACTAGGTGTATTTGGGTCATAAACACTTGAAAAAACAGAAGTTGTCCCTCATGTGGTTAATAGCTTTAACAGCTTAAGAGCCTGTACGCTTACCATGAGTTTGCAATGTTTGCATTACCGTACTCGCTAGCGACTGCGTAAACGATTTAGCGATATCGATTCTTAGTTCTATTGCGTAACCGCCAGAGGCGTTATACTTTTGTCCATACTGAATCGTTTACGCAGTCGCTAGCGAGTACGGTAATGCAAACATTGCAAAGTCATGGTAAGGGTACTGTACCCTTAACTTTTGATATCTCCACAGGAAATATGCAAATCTAAATCTGTTTATGACCCATTTATTATACAATCTACATTACTAAGTCGAAAACACTATTACTTTATACATTAAATAGTACTTTATAAATTTTTCATCTTATAGTAAAAGCATAAGATGCTTGTGCAAAACAATTTTTCACGTCGACTGTACCTAAATATTTTCTTGTTATCCAAAATACTAAAGCTGCAATAAAGGCGGGTTACTTAGGTATCAAACAAATGATCTACAAATACTAAGCTTCACATCCTAACAAATAAAATCATTACCATTGCAATATTGGTGGAGAAACTGTACACCTCGACGAGGCTAAGGCGACTTCCTGACTGTGCGGGGCGGGATCGATATATGACATTTTCTTCTTTGACATAAACTTACTGACGTCGCAAAGATTCGCAATTTCGCACTTGACATAATACTGTCAGTTTTACGTTTGCGCAGTAGTAATATCATGCGCAGAAGCGGAGCAGTACCGCCTTCGCATCGTCCCGGTATCGTGCATCCCGCGCCAGTCAGGAAGCACTCATTGAAATGTAGGGGCGCAGTAAAAAATGGTACCGAGTCGACTAACAGCTGACACTGACATTTGACACTTTTCTCATATAGTACCTACTGCCTCCGCACCGACAAATCAGGAAGTCGCCTTAGACAAGAAATACTTTTGTAGGGAGCAGGGTCATGTGGTCGAAGAGGCGAAGAAGATCGGGCAGACGTGGAGCGAGATAAAGCGCGAAGCTCAAGACCGAACGAGATGGCGGATCACTGTGGACGCCCTCTGCCCCACCCAGGGGACATAGGATATTAAGTCAAGTAAGTCAGGGTCATGTGGGATAAACAAAACAAAACACAATGATTATTTATTATTAAGGATAACCCAAAAAAAAAATTTCGTATAAATACTGAATAACCTCAAAAAACCAGTAGCATAAATCCGTATAAAACGCCAAGTTTAATCATAAAATAATATCATTTTTAAAGTACTTTTGTACAAACTTGGCAAAAATCAGGATTGCGCTTTACTGCATAAAGCTTTCCAGTCGTAACCGTCACGGTCACGAAGCGTATTGAAAAGTTCCACCTGAGTTTATTTGAGTTATTCGATTACGACGTCGGAAGTCCGCGGAGGTGGCATTAATCTGCCACGCTTCTCGAAAACGTCGAAAGTTCCAATGATTCTCTACTACATAAGCCATTTCTGTCGCAGTGTGACTGCGCAGGATTTTATTTGGACAGCAACGGCAGCTGGCGCCGAAGTGGTTAAATTTAACCTTTTGTTACTTCTTCGAACTACGAGGAGTAGGGGAGGTCGATTAGGTAGGTGTTAATATCTGTTAATTTAATGCTGATTAAGCAAGCAGCAGGAGGTATTATATGTAGTTAATAAGATCCCGATAGATTTATTTGCCGAAACCATACGAGTAGGTAGGTGCATTTTTCAAGGCAACAATGCAACTAGCGAGCAAAACTGCATTTTAATACTGGAAATCGAGTCATACAGTTTCAATAATGACCCTCCTAATTCAGAACTATTAGTTTGAAACATAAAACACAAACAACATAAAAAACCTCCTAATTCAGAACTATTTATTAAAAACATTGTAATTTAAAACACAAACAACTACGAAGATACAGAAAAGACATACCTATTAAAACATAAATCTGTGAATAACCAACACAAATCTACTTCAATGTTACAAATAAGTAATAGCTAAATATCAAATTAATAAAAGCAAAATCATTATTTACAATAAGTCGCGATTCGGAAATAAACTACAATTTGTGTAGGTATGAACTCGTATTTATGTGTGCTCGACAATGATATACTAGACTGAGTGTAGTTAGGTGTACATGTAGTCATTGTATAGGCCCATATACTACATAGGCCAAATTTCCTATGTAGAGGCGATTTATAAATCATTCGTGAACAATTATATTAAATTAAACACCTACCTATCCATTAGAGAAAGGGTTTCGTACGTACATCGTTTACCCATATTTTTTTAGAAGAAATACCTACCTACCATAATTAATTCTGTTTTAAGTATTACAAATTGCTGTAGAAAAAGTTGACAGTTATTTACCTACAACTTTTGAAAAACCTTTGATTGTGTGTGCCAATATGCATCTGTCTATACCTCCATAATTGTTGCAGAACAGATTTTAGTATTTTTTAAATTCATTGCCAGATTAAAGTGGAAACCATGAAAATCTAATCAGACTACTAATTATACCAATGAACTATAGAGCTGACGTTATACGAAGATCCCTAATGACACTGACAGTGACATACCATATAGTGATGTGCATGTGTCGATACTTCAATTGTTTTTTTATCTGTGGCGGTTCTTATCAGCGTCCTCTCACGTACAATAATTTAAACCTCAAATGCGGTTATCGTGTAAAAGACGTTTCTGGCTACTAAACCGCCATTTTTAGGGTTCCGTTTCAGAATGGTCCAAACGGAACCCTATTGTTGTCACTAATGCGTCCTTCCGTCGGTCGTCTGTCACAAAAATATTTTTCGAAGATGTTTTCAACTTCCCTTTGACCTATTGACATAAAATTTGGACATAACGTATTCTTACGCCGCACCAGAAGAGAGACCAGTACCTACAGGTCAAAACAATAAGTGTTAAATAATAAATAAATATGAAATTTAACGTTGTTTTATTTTTACACAGTCACGTAACAATTAAAATGAAATATAAGACACGTTTTATTATTATCACTTCAATTATCGACGGCACCGCTTCCTTAGTCGATACAGACCAACGATATAACTTTTGCAGAACGTCACCGTGTATATTCCGTTAAGCATATTTCTGGGAAATAAGGGACAGTTACAGTTTCTTTCATATTGTTATTATGTAAATGTTACAATCCTACATAAATTAATTAGCTACATTCCCAAAAGATGCTTATTAACATTTCGATGTGACATCGACGCTGTTCCAAGGTTATATAAATGAACGGTCACTGCAAGTGTCATAGGGATCTTCAAATAACGTCCTACGTATATGTACTATGCAGCAGATTACTATATCAATGAATGCTATATGATTTGAGGCTTACCATCATAATTCATTAGAATCATACGGTAAAGTTGGCAACTCTCGCAATATCAAGGCTAGTGTATGAATATTAACACAAACACGTCATACCAGGAGCAACACTGAATATTTGATAGTCTTATACCTAATTATCTCCTCCAGCTAATTAATGCTATACGACGTGCTTATTAACAAACGCTTCCGCTGCGGTGTTTACTTACACGAACATAATGGACATGTCTGAACATGTCTGACTTTCGAGGACACAGCTTTGATTAATATCAAGGTAATTAACAGGGTAATTGGGGCAAAATAACGTTCTAGCTAATAAGAACATTGTTGCCGAGGTTCTTATTTTGTTGTGGCGAAGAGTGTTCGAGCACATAAAATTAATATGACACAACGAAACAAACATGCTGTGCCGACCCCAACTAATGGGAAAATGGAAAAAGCGCAAACGAATGATGTCAACAATATCATTGCTAATTTTAAACGGACAGTCATAACTGGGTCATTGTCAGATTTAGGTGCGCGTCTTTTCGGTGGACATGTCAAAAGTTAAGGGCTGCAAAGCTTAATTTTCGATTGATCAGATAGCCAGCATAATCTGTAATTCCGTGTCTATAAATCCATGTACTAAAAACGTAAATTTGCACACAAGCCGTTAACTATTGACCATCGAATGGACAACTTTTGTTTTTCCGACTGACAATGACCCAACTGCGAAACCGAAAGAATACTTTGGTCCGTAGTCACATTACTGCATCCTTGACAGGTAATCATTTCTAATGTTTTAAATCCATTTGTAGTGAGATCGTGCAGCAGAGCTTTCAGCTCATTATCATAGCAAAGACCCGAAAAAATCACAGTAGCCTGTTAGATGTTTGATCGATTGGACCTACCAGCATTATGAACGTTAGAAGCCAATTCTCACGCCTAAATCCACAACTTAAGCATTTTGTAAACAAATTCCGACAATAGACTACCATGTGGATCTTCATTTCATAATTCATCGGCTGAAACCAAAAATGAGTCTTTTACGTCTTCTTTGTGAGTCGATATTTGAGTAAACAGTTAAACACCCGCGTCTAATATTGAAACCTCTAGCTGGCTTCGTATTGACTTTGCCTTTGTAAACACTAATAGGAAATTCAAAAGTGGGAACTAGTTAAAATGAAACAGTGAATATGTTAATTTAGTTCGTGTACCTAGTAAGCTTGACCGTTCCGGTGAGCAGGACTTTACGTTTTTCTTCCACCTACCGGCAACTTATATTTTATGCAGATATGCAGTCTTAATCAGTAGAATACAGAAGGCCTAGCAATTGGTTTTTCTTTACGGCGATGGATTGGTATACAAGCGCACAAGACACCTCAAGGGTAGCAGTAGCAGTCTAAGGAAAACATTTAAGTTTCATGCAAAATTGATATCTGGGTCCGGGAGGTCTTTTATTATAAAACATACGTCAGAGTTGGATAAAGTGGTGGCCATATTGATTTTGTTTATTTACCTTCCGATTACGTTCAAAATCGACATCTAAGCGTCCGAGAAGCCACTTTGGACTAATCTGACGTCAGATTTGAAAAAACCGGCCAAGTGCGTGTCGGGCCACGCGCAAGGTAGGGTTCCGTAGTCGTCCACCCGTTACATTATGTGGACTAAAAAGTTCGCAAACTTATATTTACTATGTTTTTGACAGAATTAACAACATTATCTAAGGTATCAATGGAAATTGTACGAAAGTTTGCTTTTGCTCATCGTATATACTACTACCATGATTTTTTTGACATGCCTAATAGCCACCGTTTAACGTTAAAAAAAAAAGTGAACATGTTTGTAATGTAATGTAATGTGCTATTGATGGGATTATTGCCTGAATAAATAATTATTTTATTTAACTGCCGGGGGGGGGGAGACACATGACCATAACAAAAATTTCACTTCAAAGCTTAATATCACGCTAACCAATTCTTTAATCAAAAAATGCTTTTAAAACCCTTATAATATTTTTAAAAGAGCTATCCAACAATACCTCACACGATGGGGTTTGGCAGAAAAAAAATTGCACCACCACTTTACATGTAGGGGAGGTACCCTAAAAAAATTTTTTTAAAGATTTTATTGTACCGTTTTGTCGGCGTCATTGATATGTATACTAATGCCAAATTACAGCTTTCTAGTACTAACGGTTAATGAGAAAAACGGGGGTCGGACGGACGGACGGACATGGCGAAACTATAAGGGTTCCTTGTTTACTACGGAACCCTAAAAAGAGGCGGCCATATTGATTTCGAGTTTCGACGTGTGACCCCCATCAGAATCGCGTAGGAGTCAGTGTCATTCATTCAAGTGCGATGTATTTGACTGTAACGAACACTTTATGTAGTATTATTTATTCCAGTGTCAGCACCCAAAAATGTAAAATCATATAATTTTGGACTTTCAACGAGTCTTAATTCAAGCAAAATTGCAGTGTGTCTGTAGTACACGTTGATAGAGATTTAACCATCCCGGGAAGTAGGACATGAACTGAAATCATCAAGCACAAACGAACCTACGTGTTAAGTAAATGCAACGAGATGCAACGTCTAGCTAGCATGTTTACGTAATGTAGGATTATGAGCCGCAAAATATGTACAAGCAAAAATTCCGGATTTTGGTGCGCTTATGAATTCACAATAACTCAAGAATTTAAACATGCTGGAATACATATTTTAGGTATTCCAAAAATCATCTTTCAATGGTATGAAATACGGTGTAGAAGTTGATATGGATGTTGATACACGAACGAACGAAGTCGCGGGCTAAAGCTACTATATAAAAATAAGTCTACATGTAAGGTTAAGGCGATATATTGATTGAAAGAGACGCGCGTATGTTTTTCGTTCACGACAAAACTTGACTTGTTAATATTAAATTTATATAAATATATCCTTAGTTAAGTTCTACTCAGACCTACTAAAATTATGATACTAATCCGCATTTTATTCTCTGAAAATAAGCTCTCTACGCCAGTCTACGTCTACGCCTACGTTGAATATTTATTTGAAAGGGTTTATGTAATAATGGCGTGGGCTTGAATAAAATAACATTTAGTTAAGGATATTTTTTTATTTGGTATCATATAAATATTACGACCACATAATATGTATAAATTTAATAAATAATGAGTTTGTAAGTCCAAAGATACCGTGTGTATCTACCCACGTAAAACAAGAACATGAGTAAATAGCAAAGTTATCATCATTTTGATTGTATCTTCACCACATAAGCCTACTATTGACTCTATGTAATCCACGACTAATGATAAATCTCATCTCTTCAGTACCACCTGGAGTGTATCTACAGTACACGCTGAAAGCTAAACGCTCCGCTACGCTTTAAGTGTATGTACTTAAAACGATAATTGGAATTGTGTGTACAGAAAACCCCTCTGCCTACAGCATCTTGTTTAAACATTATCCATTAATGTAGGTACTAATTTGTGTGGAAATTATGAGAAAATATATAGTTAAGAGTAAAGCAACTGTATCTTTCAGTAATTTAGGTATCGCGAGAAATTCTTGTCACGGTTTCTTATTTAAATTCAAATTGCTTTAGCGGTTTCTTAAATCTAAAGACGATAGACGATGTAATTCCATGTATTTCATAAAAATGTATGAACGTTATTATACTAGGGCTTATGTATTATAGGTATAGTCATTAATCAACCATGAGATTCTCAGAAATAAAATAAATAAAAAATAATTTTACAATAATTATGGAGAATTAATAATATCGATACAATTATAAAACACACTTTATTTACCATACCTATATATATTCTTTTTTTTCATGTGAGTGTATTGTATAGGTTTATTCAATAAATTCTGACATGATAATGGATGACAAATATGACAAAACAAATAAAATACATAAAGTCATTCACAAGTTATTTAAAATACCAATATTTTCAGGCATCCGACTATTGATTTCAAATTAAGGAATTTAAAATTAGTTTCCATTTTTCAGTAACGAACCAATTTACGATTGAAACTCAAATGCCTCAACGCGAATTGCAGACTAAAAGTTGGCTCGCTTTTATTAATAGTCGGTTTTTACTCTTTTTCACTGGACAGTGAAGGCAATCATGGCTACTCGAGTATAATCATGTCCCCATTTAACTTGCACTTGTCATGTTTAATCAGTGTGAGCTACAATCCGTGGCCCTGGACTGGAGGAATAGCGTCTCATGTGTGAATAGCCGCTGTCGCATGCGACGATTCTCTTTCAAAAAGGAATTCCAAGCACGTGATGACTTATTGTTACTGCACATAACTGGCGTGAATTCTTAATTGTCTTCTTAAAACGTACGCAATTAAAATGCCTAAATTATCACTAATATGGATTGAAATAACCTAAGGTTTTGTTTTAATAGTACAAAAAAAAACTTATGGAAATAGTTCCATAAGTTTTTAATTTCTTAATTTTAAATAGAGTAGTTATGAGTTTTCTATGTAAATTATTGAAATATGTGAATTTTAAAGGCCGGCTGTTGTATACCTTCCCGTACACAGTGTAAGTGATAATGGCAGAAACTACTGTTTTAGACCATTATGTATCTTGAATTGAAATCAAGTCAAGTGGTAAGTAGTTTTTTTTTTCAAATTGGGGGATACGCAAGCGTAATTGGCGCGTTGCTAGTTTCCTTGAATATGACGGATTAAGGAATTTTAACGAGGGACATGCATTTAATATTTCTCAGTTTAGGGATATTGTCTGAAACTAGGATTAAATCTTTCGTTATAATGTTACTCCTAGACTCTGTGGAAAGGTTGCAAGTTGATTTAAAAACGTACGTACTTTAGGTATGTATAATCTAAATTTTAATTCCCAGATTAATAAATTTAAGATCTCAATAATTCTCTATTCTAATAAATATTCTTCCATAAATACAGATCTCCTTCTACTTATAAATAGGATATAAAATACAAGTGCTAACTGACGGAGCATACAGGTTTAACGAACACTTGAACTTCGCCTTTTACAGTGCCGTTTAGGCAGTTCACAACAAGTAATACTAACAACCCGAGCTGAGCTGATATAGCTTGAATACATGCCACCGCAGGCACATTCAGGTGGGAAATGATTACAATATATATCACTCGAGGCAAAGGCAAGGCGTTGTCAGTTGACAAAACCTTTTTACAGCTTGCCATGCCATTGCCAAGCCCGACACACTCGACATTTAGCCGCAAAGTGACAAGAACTTTAATTTATTTAGTTAGGCCTGTTATTTACAGGGTTACCGCACCCGCGCTTTACTAAACATAATCATCGATGGATGACAAACTAATCACCCCAAAGAGCTTAATACAGCATTGCATATATTTCTGTATGAAGCGTAAAATTTAATGTTTTTCGAGACAGTTATCATTTTGTCTAAAACACTAAGTAAACATTTCAATGTATTAGCATTTCCGGGATACTACTAAAGATTTTTGCAATATCTCGCTCCGTTAACGTTATTTTTTTCACGACTTTTATGAGTCCAATTTAAACATGAAAACTGTTTTTTTAATTGTTAATTTTATAGTTTGGATGTTTTAGTAAATGATAGGATTAAAACAACACTGTACAACCTCGCACTATTTTACAAAATTTGACTATATTTTACCAACCTGTATTCTTTCTCCGCGAGTTGTAGGTACCTATAATATTCTACGCTATACAGTTCATGTAGTTATGGATACACACAGGCCTATTACGCTGTTAATTTTATTCTATTTTGATCATGACATTTTATGTTCATAAAATGGCTTGAAATATAGAAAAAAAAACATGAATATGGTAATGTATCATTGATACTTCGATTTTTGTTAAGTATTTTATTACAAAATGTATCAAGACTTTCTCTAGTTAGTTTACGTCTAAACACCGTAGTATCGTCCTCTGCCACATAAGTGTTGTCATGCCAACTGAATAGTGTATGTGACGCCCACTGCTTATTGTATGGTAAATGCTGTAGGTTCCACCATAGCTGTAACTCGATCGGTCCTACATGGTCTGGGACGGGCCTTATTAGACGATGTGTCTCTAAATGCATGTAAAGGGTATTAACGATTTATGTCACTTTAACTGACATGTGACACGGTATTTATAGAAAAGTAACACATTACATATTCATAATTACTATACTATAGTGCGCGCCATCCACGAAGGCGCGCCCCTCCACAGCCCAAGCCGTACAACTGCGCACAGTTTAGTATAGTGCATACGCATGGTAATTTTTTTTTGTTAAAATGTAAAGGGACGAATTAGTAATGTATTCTCATTCTCAATCAATCAAAACCACCGCCACCACGTCATGTGTCCTGTCGGAGACAAACCATGGTAGTTGTACCTACCTATAGTCGAAGAATCAGCGGTCAAACAAGTCACAAACAAGTCAAAAGTGACTTACAACAGGAAAAATATAACTTTTTATTTTCAACTGGCTTTTGTCCGCGCGCAAAATACAGTGCTGTGAAGTCACAGTTTTCAGTGCTCGAAAGCTTTGCCTCTCATTTTCGTCTTTTGTGTTGCTCTAATTGAAGTTGGTCCCGTACAAACATTTGATCGTCTGTAAAAACTGGTTCGATTGGTACCATCAAAGCGAATCAAAAGCCAATTAGTCATATAGCGAATCGCATATACTCGTATCCTCATCGACAAACCGGATAATCAGTAAAGATAGTAGGAAAAAACACACACTAAAAAGAACGGCGCTTTTGAACTGCGATGCCGTAGTTTAGAATTCGTGCGAAGTTTAGAAGTATATACGCTCCACAAGTTCACAGCTCCCACCTCCAAGTAAGGTAAAGTATGAAATAGAACTCTTCCAGTTTTGGAATAGTTCGGTGCTTATACAAGATACATGGTTAATCTCCTCGCTGTTGGCTTGCGGTAAGTTAAGTGATAATGCGGAAGTTTTGAACGCAAACTCGGTAGTATTTGAGTTACGATAGTTTTTCTTCCAGGAATTTTCTGCACCTAAGGCGACTTCCTGATTTGGCGGAGCGGGATCGATATGTGTCATTTTCTTCTTTGACGTAAACTTACTGACGTCGCAAACATTCTCACTTGACATAATACTGTCAGTATTACGTTTGCGCAGAAGTGGAGCAGTACCGCCTTCGCATCGTCCCGCTACCGCGCATCCCGCGCCAGTCAGGAAGCACTCATTTAAATGTAGGGGCGCAGTAAAAATATTACCGAGTCGACTGACAGCTGACACTGACAGCTGACACTGACATTTGACACTTTTCTCATATCGTACTGCCTCCGCACCGACAAATCAGGAAGTCGCCTAAGCCACAGTATAGGTAGTAAAATATACTCGAGTGATAGCAAGTTCTCTTTGTTAAACAAGTCGATAAAATCTTCCGGAGGTTCAAAATTATAAACTACTAACTCCTGGTCCTGAAACTAGTTCTTGTATTTAACGGAAAAAGAATAATAAAAATAACGGTCGTTATTCTGAAACATTGAGCTCTATTCGAGATTTCAAATACCGGCATATTATGGCGGTATCTCAACTTTCGAGATTTAATTATTCGAAGTCGGAATGATAGGAAGTGAAAGAAAAGCCTTAGGCCGGGGCCACACTGAGTACACTGACTGGGCGATTGGCGACGTAACGGAGTCTAGTATAAGTGCGTTTCATCCACGAAGGCGCGCCCCTCCACAGCCCAATCCGTACAATTGCGCATAGATTAGTCTGAGATTCGCCGTGGAGTCTACACTATAACATCCCCTAATTATTTGGGTAAACTAGTTATTTTAATAAGCAATCTACACTGTCTAAGGGTGCGGATATATTCACGAGATTACGCGATTGTCAAGCTAGTCGTACATTAATTGTTCATTTTGTAAGGATTGTATTCGGGACTGTCTAATAGATAAGTCTGTAAGTGCGCGTCAAGCAATTGCGCTAGATAAATATGAGAGTAGGTATTAATTTTTTTTGTAGGTACGCTACATTACGCATATGGTACGAAAACGTGGTCGCTCACCATGGGCCTCATAAGAAGGCTCAAAGTCACTCAGAGGGCAATGGAGAGGGCTATGCTGGGAGTTTCTCTGCGTGATCGCATCAGAAATGAGGCCATCCGTAGCAGAACCAAAGTAACCGATATAGCCTTTCGAATCGCTAAACTTAAGTGGCAGTGGGCGGGGCACATTGCACGTAGAACCGATGGCCGTTGGGGCCGAAAGGTTCTCGAGTGGCGACCACGGACCGGAAGGCGCAGCGTGGGTAGACCCCCCACAAGGTGGACTGATGACCTGGTAAAGGTCGCGGGGGTCCGCTGGATGCGGGTGGCGCAAGACTGGTCATTATGGCACTCTTTGGGGGAGGCCTATGTCCAGCAGTGGACGTCTTTCGGCTGATATGATGATGATGATGACGCTACATTAAGTCGTAGTAATCCATGGTGAATATTCACTACTAATCTACACAAAAAACAAGTTTTCATTGTTTCATACCATACCATAGCCATACTCCACTTTAACAACACGCTACATAATAAAAATTAGTTTACACCACAAAATAATTAATAGAACTTACGTTCAACGCCGCCACCTACACATTCGGGTGGATTTTAAAAGCCCAGGGGGGGTGTATGAGAGCATAGTTTAACCGTAGTAAAGAATAAAAGTAATCTTAAATGACACGGTTACATAATGAAAAGTAATTATCTGGTAAGTTCCAAACTAGGCTGAGTTAATGAAGTGAAGTGAACATGGAGTGGCAAGAGGAACCAGCCTTGACATTACCTACTACTTACCGGCTGTACGTTACCCGCTACCGCCTGTATGCTATCCACTCCCGCCGATGAACGCCCCAGGTTGCATCAGTCATACGACGTCAACCTCGCACGTCATCTGTCAAAACTCGAGCTCCGCTTTAATGGATTATTGAATACGCCCGTTTTCAATCAAACGCGAAGCGATTTTTTGCGGTCAAACGTGTCACGTGGCTTTAGTTTCGTGATTTGTTACTTTCAGACGTGTGGGCGTGTGTTATGAACAATTACTGTCAAAAAACACTTTAGGTAAAGATAGGGTGGACATTCGTTACTGGGTTTTATAATTGCTACGTGGGCTACTTTGAAACATAGGTACTCTACTTATAGATAGGTACGTGAATGAGTAATGTTTTTTTTGCTGTAATTTTGCTAATGGTACCTATTTTAAACCTCTAGCAGAGTATTAGTTAGATACAAAAGATTTTTGTAGGTTGTAGCAACTAGATCAGAGTAATATCGAAACGATTTTATAGAATAGTCATGTACTCTTAAGACTTAATTCCCCATTAGATAAGAGTAAGTATCGAATAGTTTGATCTCCTTATGGTCTATTTCTGGAAACATCCTATATGGATATTGCAGTAACACATACGTTTATAAAATGTAAATTTAGTGCTAGTTGCACTCGGAGCGCTCGTGGCCCAGCGGCGTCGGGTACGCTTGCGGTATCTAAGGTTAAGCAACGTGGGCAGCGGTCAGGATTTGGATGGGTGACCGCTTTGAGTGGTTACTAACTGAGCGCTCCCGTGCTTTGGAAGGCACGTTAAGCCGTTGATCCCGGTTGCTGTCTATGGCAGCAGTCGTTAAGCCAAGTTGGAGGCCTTCGGGCGGTTTGAGAACTTCTAACAGTCAAGTTGCCCACTCACTTGACAAAGCCTAATCCCAATAAGGTCTAGTTTCCCCTTGGGGTTGGAAGGTCAGATGGCAGTCGCTTCCGTAAAAACTAGTGCCTACGCCAAATCTTGGGATCAGGATGCAACTGTACCGGGATAACGCTAGGAGGATGATGATGATGAGTGCCAGTTGCACCAACGTACGAACACAGACCGGTCATCGTCAAATATGGCGCCGGCAGCTGTCATCCCATAGAAACTTGTCAAACTTTCCATACAATCAGATTTGACGAACACCGCTTACGATTACAGACGGTTTGGTGCAACCCAGCCTTAAACTGTGTACAGTCAGCATCAAAAGTAGCTTGGCATTATGAAAATATTTTTATTATAAGGGAATAGGAACTTATGATCTCTTCCATATGAGAGAGTAAAATGCGCTATCTATTAGGTATTCTTTTAGCTGGCTTATAAATATTCTTTCTGATATTTCTATGTTCTTGAAGTCTGTCGGTAGTTGATTGTATATGTTAGGGCCTATGTACCATTATATACACTGCTTAGATTTTTTTAGCCCATGCCTATTCGGAAGGAGCTTATTTCTGTTTCGACTATCGGTGCCATATTTTCTAAATTACTCGAGATTCCTACGAACAACTTTTGTTACCTCCAATATGTAAAGGCCTGGAAACGTTATAATTTTCAAGTTTCGGAATAGATTTCGCGCAGGCGTATTCCATGGTACCCTAGCCATTATTCTGATCACCCATTTTTGAAATAAAAATATCCTTTGTCTGTCTGCGGCCTGTCCCCATATGTCGATGCCGTAGGTAATAAAATAATAGATTGAAAATAGGCGAAATACGCATTTCTCACACACTGGTCGTCCAGCATTTTAACCAGGCGCGAAATTGCAAAACATGCTTCCTAATCTCTTGCTGAGTTACTCTACAGTAGAGCCCAATTATTTTGCTTTATCTACGAAACCATATTTTGCTTTAAACCACCTATCTACAATTCTGTCGCATCGTTTTCGTTGGTGACAAAACCATGTCGCGAAAAGCTTTTAAAGTAGGCGCTTCGCTCCCTACACATGTAGTGTGCAAATACTTGAATAATAAACACACTAAATTGTGCAAACATGCCGTCGGAACCCTACAACGGATATCTTGTACTCAAAAAAATGTGTTCTTGTATAAACAAAAGTACGGCGAGGGTGAGTTTTTTAAGCTTCCTAGAGGTTTTACGCAAGCAGCGAAATATTGCAGTGAAAAACGTGTACCATTTTAATTATCTCCGTAGATGAAAAGAGGGTTAAATAAGTTGGTTGGCGAGAAAAGGCCCGCATTAAATGGCAAAGAAGAATTTAAAATCTGCGTGTGAAGCTTCCAACCTGCATCGAGTTAGCGAACGGACTGGAAAGGAGACCTTTGCCTCTCGTCTCGACTATGAGAAGATACCTGTCGCAAAAAGTAGAACTGAGTATGTAACCTGGATGTTATTTAATAATACTCGTAAGTAATACAATTCCTATGTTGTGTTTAAAGATTGTTTTATTTTAGTATATTTTTTTATTTAAGTATTTTAATTTATTTGAATCAGGCAACAAGGCCCATTTACATATACTTCATAGACAAACATAGATATCTACATATAAAAATCTCTTCTGTATAGTCACGTTTATGTCGTACATGTGGCATTCCTCCCTCTCGCACTTACATACTTTCTAGTAGCCACAAATGCTATTATGTCATATTTTGCTTAGCTACTCTCAAAATCTTAGTCTAGCTACATCCAAAGAACCCCAAAAGTATGCTGTGAATAAACAAAATACCCCAAAGCCCGTGTAGAACATCAAATAGTCTTACATTAACATCCCTTCGTTTGTTTACTTCCATGACGAGCCGAGCCCTAATAAATTTTAATATGCTCTTTTTATCTACTGGCTGGAGGTAAACAGAAGACTGTATCTGGCGTGTATAAAGTAGCTTAATCGATGATATTTTTATGAGCATTCTAAACAAGTTATTCTTTTATGTAGGTATAAAATATACGTCAAAGGACTCGTTATTTATATCCTCATATATCTAACGTAATAAAGGAAATACGGGAAAATATGAAACCCTACTTTTTTCTATTTCTTGATATTTATACAAAAAAGAAAAAAGATGTAAGCATTAATATTTTTCATTTTATTTCGTTACATATGAGGACATAACAAGAACAAAATTTGATTGCTATAAATAGTAGACATTATATATTTTAAACAAGACGAGCTTATCCTTATAAGAGATTCTTTTAGCTAACCTCTGATCAATTGAGTGGAGATTAAAATTCATCAGCAAACTGGGAAACATAGTATAAAAAACGAATAAAATATTTATCTTTAAGGAGTTTAGGATATTCCTTAAACTAGGACCAGAGTAGTTCCTTTCTTCCGTATAGATCTCCAAACCATGCTTACATTAAAATAAAATAGCAGCATTCATAGTACCCGGAACCTAACAATTTTGCATAACATTGCCGACGTTTCAAAAACAAGTAAAACGTAATAAAAATATACAATATACATATTCTGTTATGAAAACGCCCAGACGTGAGACCATTTTTAATTACCGTTTATTTTTCTTATTATTGTTAATCAGCAGCGAGCTTTTACCGGGCTAAGTAAAAATACGTGCGATTTTGAGCGTAATTTAATCTAAACATCCCGTAAATGCTCATTAAGGGATAAAAAAAACTCTTTTTTACATAATTTTGTACAATTTTGTGAGTGAACCATTTAGAGGCCTACGACACCGCCGTATATCCGGCACTTTACTGCGTCGATGCGGCTTTTTACCGTGCACGACTTAAAGTGCCGTAAATATACAACAACAAACGTCTCATTGGTAGCGTTTAGGGGCAATTCTGGCCAATAAAGCAGCGCGCGTGGGTTGGGTGCTCCGACCATCGACAGCTGACCCCTGACTCATGTATACAGTCACCCTTATTAAGTCTAAAATCAAAAATCTACAAGGCGACGTAGGTCACATTTAGCTGGTCAATTCGCAATTGCAGCGAGAATCCAGGAAGGTGCGTGGGAGGAATTCTTTTATTAAAATAATTCTAATTCTGCAACAAGTATTGTGTTCATGTAAATTCTTTAAATTATGTGACAATCGCAGTGCAGTCGTGACATTTCATGTTCTCAAGTAGGGCCCTAATTGCATGTTATCTTTCTTGGATATGGTATTGGCTGATAAGAGTTGTGTTGAATTTACGTTGCAATAATTTCTCATATATGATGTGCAACAACTGGTATAACAGCCTCATACATACTATTTTACATAATATGAGAATACTTGAACACGCTTTTAGACGCGTTTAAAAGTCATTCTATTATGCTTGTAGCTTTTTGTTTAACACGGCTTATGAATTATACAGTTATCTTTTCGGATTTTATGTAGATTTAAACTGAATTTGTACATTTGCGAGATAACATATAGAATTATAAAAATTAAACACACGACTGCATTAAAAAGATAAAAATAAGTTTCCTAATAAAGAACTCAAGGAAATATATTTTGTTTGCAGTCGTGGGACCTAATATTTTGGTTTTACTTGTATGTAGTAGGTCCCCCGACTGCAAACAAAATATATTTCCTTGAGTTCTTTATTAGGAAACTTGTTTTTACCTTTTTAATGCAGTCGTGTTTTTAATTTTTACACGACTGCCCAAAAAAAGGAGTGTAATGTTTTTTATAATTATTATTTTATTTCGAACTTTTTTTGCTTTAAACATATACATTATATATATTTTTGGAATCGTCTCTTCAAATGCTTCATTTTTATACCTCACTTGCTAGGATAGAATTTTTTTTTTGCGGAACACTCAAAATGGAGTCTACAGTCCGCCATATTGTTTTTATTGCAACGTCACATATCCTATGTAACCCGGGATGACGTAAGGATTCCAACGATACCTTACACATCTAAATCGGTTGAGGCGTTGAGAAGTTCTGGGGGAACAAAAAAGTTCACATACATACATACGTGAAACCTGAAAACATTACACACTTTTCTTTGGGCAGTCGTGTAAAAAAACTATAAAACACTGACGAAAATATTTAGCATAACTAAATAATTTGATTCGTACCGGCTAACCGTGGGTGTGTAGCACAGTCCTCCGTGTCGTTTCGTCTCTAATTATATCTCCCACGATACTAGACCAGTAATTTCGAAAAGGGGTGCCCTTATCTTTCCACCAATTTCGCCAATGCGACAGCGACCTTATTTGATAAGCATAATAAAATTTAAAAATAATTAACTCCTAATTTGAACTAAACGAGTTGATTTACAGCTCTATCGCAGGGAACAATCAAGTCTATTCAGTAGGAGTCGCTAATTGCGTGCGTGCACGCAGGCAGTCTTTGTGCGTGCTTTTTTCCCCTGGATTCTCGATTGAAAAAACAATTACCATTTTAAAAACATTCGATTCTAAACTCAAATTGACACAAGTGAGAGTTCAAGTTGGATTGCTTTTATTTATAGAATATGTCATTTCGGTTTCGAGGACGGGGGTTAATTTTCGCTCAAATGTCGATGTGTCAGCGCTCATGGCGCGTGACGTGCGCTCGAGCTTTTGATGTCGCCGCGGAGAAGCGAATATCTTCTGTTCTGTGTCTTCGTTTCTGACTCGTAGTGATTTCGCAAATTGGTACTCGCGTTATTAACAGAAGCCTTATTATATAGTCAATGATCATAAACATTCAATTAGTAGGCATGCAGGGCCGACTCCAAGTAAATGGGACTATCGGACTAGGAGGAAGAAGAAGATGCAATTATTGTTTATATGGATAATAATTTGATTAACAACTTAAATAAATAATTTTTAGTCTAAGCAACTGGAGGAGTTTGATAAAGAGACGAAAATCACAAATAATATTTCCTACGCTTTCACTAGTTTAACGAGGATCAACCCGGACTTCTGGTTTACCAGACCAAACTGATCGCCACCCAATAAAATTGTGGTTCTATTTACTTAGTTGAATGCAACATTAATGAAACATTGTCTAAAATACAAATATTCTTCTTCATTCTTTTCGCAAGGTAAAAATAAAACAATTTTAAAGACCGTTTGACGGCCCATCGAATAATGATTTTGCAGTGAGAATGAAAGTCAAATGGTGGCAAAAACCGCATTGCTCCGTAAATGCAGCGCGGCTTGCGCGGTTACTGAGGAATGCCCGAAACGAAGCTCAGCTGTCGCCGACTCGCCGCTGTGAAATGCTATAATTGAGGTGAAAGAAACTGAAATATTGTGTAATTATGTTCGGGCGTTAGCCGCTGACAATTTAACCCGCTGCAAAAACTTATCTGGTGTAAAGATTGACAGCCACAGGGATGTCAATTGGACGTTCGGTTTGGCCGACCCTCTGGTTTACTCTACTCCGAAATTTGAAATCCAAACTTCGTATCGTGCCGTCCCTTTCACCCTCATGAATGATGTGTGAAAGAGACTACATGACACTACACGAAGTTCGGAATTCGAATTTTAGAGTAAGTTTTCGGGTCGCCGCCTTCGTCGAGCTTCAATCGTAGGTAATCACCAGTTAAAAAGTAAGGACACAACTAGTCATGGAAATATCCATTATATATTACCAATTATACGTTATTATTTATTATATAATATGTAAATTCCCTTCTAAACATTTAATTTAACTTTGACACTACTTGCGAGGCAAATATAGGGAATGTCTAATTATAAAATTATATTCTTACGATTACGACGAGTTGGCAGTTTTCCCATAACATGGATATTGACTTGGTGATGGCCTAGCAACCTATAACTACAATTTTTGTACGCAAACAGACAAATTCAAGTGCCTTTCATTTTGTAGTTGTGGGCACACAGAAATTAAATTTTAATAACCGAACTGTAACACCCAGAATTGTCTCGGGGCTTGCTTTCATATTCAATTTTTCTTTTAAACTAACGTGTTTTTGTTAAATTCTTTAGCCCTTGCATTTTATTTACGGAATAAGACAAGCTGCCAACGTCCTAAAATTGTGTAGACACTGACGGATAAAAGGGAATATTTTCACGAAAATATATAAAAGCAAAGCTACACTGAAAGCTAAAGTTACGAATACACACAATTTCCTCAGAGAATTAGATTTTAAATTTGGACATTATTTTTGATACGTAATTTTAAATTGTTCAAGTCTAATCAAAATCAAACCTGTATTCTGCAAATAGGCCACAAGGGCTCTTATGTGTTTTGTGTGTTTTTTTTATGTCCGTCTAATTTATGTGGAATATTTTTGTTACTTCGGGAAGAGAGTGACAAGTTTTTAAGTGAAGTCAAAAGTCTTAACTGAACGCCAAAAAGGTATTTTGTATTATATTTCGGAAAATAACAATATTTTTAGACGGAACAGTAAAATACTTGATTAATTGTTGTTTTAAATATTAAAAGCGACGTTTTTTTAGGAGACAGGCGTTAACGTGACACGATTCGTTCTTCAATAGCTTAAAAGGCCTTAAAATTGTAAATTGGATACGGAATATGTGTCATTTCTATCTCGACTATCATGACACTCAAACACCTACCGCCCACCGGTTCTCTAGTACACTGCTACAACCGTCTATTTGGGTAATAAAATTCTTAAATCTGATAATAAAATGCTAACGTTATTGACAGTGCAACGTTTGACACTGTGCAGTAAATTCAAGAATGTGAGAGTAAAATTGAGTTTGTTGGCTCGTCGTAGAGTCGGACCATGAGGTTTCGTTTTGTAACTTTTTAGTACCTACGGAACCCTAAAAATGGAATCGAATTCCACAAATCGGCCTGGTCTTATTTCACCTGAAATTAAAATGTATACAATTTTAGAATCCATTACTGAATATACTTAAAAAGAAACAGATGAAAACAAAACTAAGTTCGATAAAAAGAAATCTATAGTTAAAATTATGTTTGATCTGAATTATTCAACTGTACTGCATGGTATAACGAATAATATTTTCGATATCGATTCGGATTCGGTAACATTCAGAAAAGAGTACCTACATTATAGTAAAAATATTATAATTTAGGGTTGTTAAAGCGAATACGTTATTTGAAAGTAAAACCACGAAAATTTTACGAAAATTTCGATAGAGCCGTTAGGTACAGTAAATATTCTTATCAAAATATTTGTTCACTGTAGGTGTAGATGAAAATTAAAGCTAAATACTTAAATATTATTATTTATTGATTATTTGATTTTTTTTAGTAATTTTGTTGTAAAAGTATAATAATCCCACAAATGTTAAAATATGAATAGAAATATTCTAAATTTTTTAATCAAAGTGAAAATTGAAAAATTCAACACCACAGGTGGAATTTGAACCCACGACCCACTACCGGTCGTGGGTTCAAATCCCACCTGTGGTGTTGAATTTTTCAATTTTCACTTTGATTAAAAAATTGAGATTTTCGCTAGCGGACGCATCCGCTTAACAAACATATTAAGGAAATATTCTAACTTCTGATATAATTTCATCAAATATGAAAAATGGTTATTGGCGATATTTAGGTACTTTGTTGACATACGGTAGCCATATGGTAGTCACTTATTAAAGTGTGATTAGTCGAATGCCTTTACGGGACCAACTAAGAAGGTCTGATTAGAATCTCCTATATAATATAAATATTTAACAACAGCAAAATTAAATAACGTGACTCGTAAACTTCAGTGAAATCGTATAAATGGATTCCAAGTTACCCGAAGCTCTTGAGGAAACCATTGTCGCTGGATAGCACTCGACAAATTAAATTCATCGGCAGTTTTGCTGGGCCTTTAGTTACAAAAGATGGATGACGTCAAACCCTCAACCAGGTTTACCCAGTTTGTTGTGTTGTACCCTGTTATTCGTTCCCCTACTATGGTTTTGGGACCCAGTTTTTATTCGATACGTAATGTACCGTTTTCTTTTGCGTTTGAGTGTAGGCATAAGGTAACTAAACGTTCCTGTGCTCGTACGTAAACGTACCTAAACCTACCTAACATATTGCACTTTCAATCTTATGTCATGATGACAGAGCTCATTTATAGGTGTCGGCTGTTGAGCACTTTTTAAGATGGTATCTTAAATATTCGCTAATATACTAATTGGAAGAAACATGTTCACCCCTTCAGGTAGCGAATTTTGAAAAACGCTGAAATTTGTCTTCTTATAATTTAATGATTGGCCTATAAACGAAATTTCAAGTTCCTCGTTTAAAAAATTGCTCACATACAAACATTAAATCCCTTAAATAAATAAGAGGGCCAGCAAACAGCAAAGTAATTCCTATCAAAAACATCAAGCTAAGATACCTAACTAGACAATGAAAAAAAGTATTAAAGTGCAAACTACAAGGCCATAACCATGTAGATACCTACATTAGTCGTAATTGTGGTTTCGCTGGTATGACACTAAAACTAGGCGGGCTGTCGCTATCGCTACATAGGTTTCTGGGGTACATTGAAGACTTCAGTCTGCCAGTGAATAATTGAATATGTACGTTACGAGAAATGAGAACTATCCGAATCGAGTTCGCGAAAATCGAGTACCATCCCGAAATGTTAACAGCCAACCGCAAGCGGGTCAACGAAGCCTTTTGATCCGAGTCATCCGAGCTCTCACCTGTCTCCAAAGCACTCCGATCTTTCGCAGACTCGACACTTCGCCGCCACTTAACCCGGCCCGCAGCTGGTTACCCAGTCACCTCCGTGTTTACGTAGTTCTGCGTGCCAATGTTTCTTGATGAACATTAATTTTATTGGCATGGAGTCATTTTATATGAGATTAAACATTTATGTGAGGACATTTTCAAAACAATTACGCAATTGTAGGTATATGCGAAAACAACTATCAACTAGCCGAGTTTTTAGCTAACCCGTACCCTTTTTCCGTGAGTATAAACATAGACATAAGCGTAAAGTTACAGATGCGTTAGATATCTCAAAACTTTTGTCATAAATTTAGATAACGAATGCCTGTGAAAATAATCAATCGTTTGTTAAGAGATCATCCGTCAAATGTGTTAAGTACCGGTATGCTCCCTCTTATTTCAGTTACGGTCTTGTTTTTTGTTGGAGTTATTTTCTCAGCTCTTCTATTGACTACTAAGACGACAGAAATACTTTTATGAGCCACCCTAAATCAAAACATTGAATAATGACTACAGATGTTAGAAGTGAAGCAGGCTATTTAATAAGAAGCGATAAAAACAAACTACTGAAGATCCCGGCCTAATACCATATGAAAGAAGCGTCATAACAATTTGACGATAATTTATTAATAACGTACAATCCACGTGATCAAGAATACATAAAAAGGACAAGCGTATTTTTTTCTAAAAATATTTTTGTGAATGAACGGCCACCGATAAAAAGGTGTGTTTGTATTTTGTGGGTCCAGTACTGATTTGAATAATAATAGTGTTCGAAATTTATTTGGCCATAAAACCTGCGAGTGTTACATTGGCCTGTGACAAAGGCGGTTTTATCGTTGTCGGTGAGCGGTCATAAATTGTGCTTCGGCTGTCAAAACAGTGCAGAGCCCTTGCCGAACCGCTCAACGTGCGAGATGCTAAGCAACGAAGACTATAAAAAGTATATAAAAGGAAGGAAGAGCCCATACAACTAACAATATTACCGACGAGCCAAAATGGATTTGAGTATTCACAGACATCTTAACATAAATGATTTGGCCATTTAACAGCGCATTGTGGTTAGAGGGCGTTGACAAAGTCATTCATGCGTGCGAATGTCCGTTGAGTTTCATACTTTCGCGTGGGTATACATACAGTAAGGTAAAAGTATTAGTGCTCGACTCTGCACCAGTATTCGACATGGGCACTTTATGTCAAAGTGACAAGGCTTAAATTCAAATAAAGTAAAATCTTCGTTGTTCGAATTTAACCTACATATATGACTTTGACATAAAGTACCCATATCGAATACTAGTGTCGAGCACTAGTACTTTTACCTTACCCGGCGATAAATATTGCACGTCGGTCTTTGGAAAGAGACAATTGGCTGTTTACGACGATTTCCAAACACTAGCGAACGTCCATCAATCATCTTATTTATTAATTGACGTTTCGTATCCAATAAATACGGCAATTTATGGACTTTATTAGTTTACGTCAAATTGGTAAACAATGGTAATTAATTAAAACATTGGTAATACAAACAATTGTAAACTTTGGATCTATAGAGAGCTGTTGCAACTACTAGAAAGTGGATAGTCAAACAATTACACGTTTTTCATTCAAACCCCTGTTTTACTTATATTTTAACTGAGACCCGCCAAGTCTACTAATTAAGTCACTCGCATTAAAAAACGCAGGTTTCCCATACAATATTACACCCCCTTTTTATCCCTCCAGAGGCTGAATTTCCAAAAACTCTGAAGTTAGTTTTCGTATTATGCAGGATGGAAAAAAGGACCCTGGAGGGAAACTACCTTAAATCCTTGAGCTATCTAATTTTACTTAAAGGAAACATTCTTTTATTTTTTGAAAGAAACAATACTGCATTCATAGATTTTCTTAAATTTTCTAAGATTTTCTAAAAAAATGCAACTGAATATTCTATTTTATGGGTATTGTACGACAGACGAGTGTAAGACATGTTTCTTGGAGAAATATTATCTTTAACAGTGACTGTATCGACTAGTGAAATAAAAAAGCTTAAGATATTTTTAGGGTTCCGTACCCAAAGGGAACTACCAAAACGGGACCCTATTCGTCTGTCTGTCCCTCTGTCACCAAGCTGTATCTCATGAACCATGATAGCTAGACAGTTGAAATTTTCACAGATGATGTAGGTATTTCTGTTGCCGCTATAACAATAAATACTAAAAACAAAATAAAATAAATATTTAAGGAGGGCTCCTATACTTATAAGACTTTTAAAAAACTTTGCTCGTTGCCTTCATCAGGCGCTGGGTCTCAAATGTATGGGAAAACTAAAATCCGACTCGCACTTGACCAAAATTCTACTGGATATTATTTATAAATAATGGTACGGAACCCTTCGTGCGCGAGTCCGACTCGCACTTGACCGGGTTTTTTTTTAATTTTTAACTGGTTCGATTCCCGGGTGAAACAGGCGAATTTTAGAAAATCCTTGAATGCAGTTTTTTTCTGTTTAAAAACAAAAGAATGTTTCCTTTAAGTAAAACGAGCTAACTTAATGATTTAAGGCAGGCTCCCTCCAGGGCCCATACATTTTTTCCACCCTGTATAATGCCAGGTCTATAATCCAAGTTTCAATTCAAAGTAGAGATTAAGAGGAACGTACATACATCCGCACAAACTTTCACGTTTTTAATATTATAGGGATTATTAGGATTAGGAAATTAGGTTTAAGATTTTTTACATCGAACAATTTAAATTTGGGGGTTTCACAACTCCTTTTCTATAAATTTTGACGATGACTGACTAGTGTGGGACTACGCATTATGAAGCCAAAATTACCCGAGTCTGTTTCCCAAGGCCAATATGTAATACTTATGCCGGGTAGGTACTATACCTAGTTACCTACCTACCTCCTCTTTATATTTATAACCACCTTTAGTGGTAGAAACGCACATAAGCTAGGAGTATTTTGTACGTTGCAATCTGAAATTCCCTCTCTACTTAGTATTTGTTTCTACTAGACTCGACGCACTTGTAAATGTCAAAGTCAGGTTTATTTCTGGCGTAACAACAGTCAAATGTTTATACACAAATACTGACCCTAGTTAGTCGAGATAAAGTTGAGAAAGCCAACAATTCAACTTACGATCACCTTGCCTCTAGCCTCACAACACATTCCTATTTAACAGATTCCTACTTCCAAAGAATTCTTTGAACGTTTAGAAGGTTAATTTACCGATGTAATTCGCCCTCGAGGCATCAAATTTTACAAGCGATCAAATGCTATCGAAGTCTAATCGTTAAAGTTTTATCGCTCGTTTTTGCATTCATATAGATTTATGGTCAATTGAAAAGCCATAAAAGTACTATGGCGCTACTAGACTTTATTGCCTACTTGCTGGATTGTCCGCGAATATTAAAGAAGCAGCTGTTTTTGGCAGATCTTGTTTCGAATAAACTTTCATATTTCCTCAAAAATAATAGTACATTACTTAAAAAGGGCGGTAAAACAAAGAATGTCTCAGATCGCAGGTATTTGACGCCCGAGCCGAAGGCAAGGGCGATAACTATGCGATCTGAGGCTTTCTTTATTACCGCCCGTGTTAAGTACAAAATTTTATGTCACCCCCTGGCCAGGAAGTGGGATTTCCAGCGCGCGGAGCGTGCGGTAATTGCCGCTTTATGGCCAGGTGTGACATAAAGGATATTACCGATTTATCCTGAAAGTTTCATATTATCGCACTATGGCAATATTAAGGTACTTAGGTACAGGTGATTATTTCAAAGAGTTTCAAAATGTTCTGGTACTATGTAATAAAATCATTACAAGCTTTATTTGAGAGTTATGTTTAAACAAGTTTATTGCGAATTTATGTAAACGTAGAATTCCAAATCATTTGCCACGCGATGGAAACAAAAAAGGGTTTTTCAAATAAAACTCTTTGCGTTGCGTCCAATTTACTAAAGACGGCAAAATGGCCGCAATAAACAATTTAATTTCAGAGCAAAAAGGCTCCTAATTTAGTACTTTATGCATATCTTATGCCCCACTGCCTTTGTTTCCCGATAAACAGTGCTCGTTCCGGGTTTCCCTATTCCCGCTTTTTTATTGTTACTGCCGCATTTACCTGCGACTGTTCAGTTCCGAACGCACAGTTGGAGAAACGTATTCCGTTTTGTGGAAAATCTGTTGCGGGAAGTCGTTAGAGGGTAATACTTGAAATAAAATTGTACCTTACTAACTACGTAATTATATCTATTTGGTTCGGTGATGAAAAAAAGGCCAAAATAAAATCGAAGCGCAAAAAATATCATTGTGTTAAAAATGTCTGTCTCTTAGTGTCGACACAACTAATCCCCAAATCATACGTCGACTACCTTTAACTTCTCTGTACCTAATTGGCAACGGTATATGCTTACCACCAGGTTACCACGTGCTTGTTGACTACCATCGTGGTATAAACGAGAACAATGTTGAAAGACACGGGTAAAAAAATACTTACTCATGTTAAAATGGTTTTGTTGCCTGCGACTCCTGCGATAGATAGTACCTGCCGTAACTTCATAACAACCACCAAGTCCTTCAATAGCAATGAATTACCGGCCTTGTTAGTTTTCGGTAACAAATGTACCAATTTGTCACCATCTTAATAACCCGATGCTCTGACGGCGCTCTAGCCGGCGGCATCCCTCACAATATTGTCTCACAGACACACCGAAAACAAAATTAGCCTTCTCGTAATAAATTCAAATCACGGCTCACCGTAATTCGAGACTCCTTTTTCACCAGGAGATATTCGCGGTGGAATCCTTAATTTGGTTTTGCGTTATTGTTGTGGTTACTACCGTTGTTATTTCCCGTTTTGTTTTGGCACACAATTCTGGTTTTGTATTGCAGCTGTTAAGGTATTTTATGTTCTGATGATGCACACAATATTTCTTGTAAATTTCAGAAAACTATTATTTAGATCCTGTTTTTTTGTCATCATCATCGTCCACTGCTGGACATGGCCTTCCCTAATGAGTGCCACAATGGCCGGCCTTGAGACTCCCACAACTTTTACCAGGTCATCATCCATCCCCCACAAAGTAGTCTACCCAGGCTGCGGCTTCCGGTCCCCCAACGGCCATCGATTCTACGTGCAATGTGCCCCACCTGTTTTATAATAGAATTCATAGTTAAATATCACCATAAATATTATAAATTCTGCCAAGGAGTAAAATCTATTGAAAAATAGTTTCGATTACCAAGTCATGCAAATTTTGCATAAGTAACATGAACAAATGACGCTCAATGCAATTTGATAGGATTTATTACCGGACATTATTAAATTTGTGCAGACCTTATTTTTCGGTTACCAGTTATACGTTTCAAACGTACTTTAGGTAGATCTATCATTAACGTACATACGACTAGCTAAGCAGGTATTCCTAACAAAGGTGATCCAAACTTATTGGCAAATATTTAATTAATACGATCAAAACTAAACGTGGATGAAAATGCAATAGAACCTATAATACATTTTCTATTCCAAAGTTTTGCCAATACCGCCAACAACGATAGTCCGCCATCGCGACTACAACTCAATAAATCATAATCACTTACCGACTATTAAGGAGACTTTCAGCCTTAGTTGCAATCGTTAAATTAATAATAAGCCACCAAGTGTAGCGCGATGCATTAATCACGAGGCTTCCATTATGAGCGATGTTTGTTCTAGCTAGTGTTGTAAAGACTCGAACGTCGGGTGGCTCGAGAACTAGCAAGTTCTATTCACTTGACAAAAAGTCTAATCCCAATAAGGTCTAGTATTCTGTCTGCATTTGAAGGTATGGCAAAAATTAGTGCCTGGCATAGGCATTATTCATTCGTGGGATTGGATAAAATGTATAGGTACACCTCGAAACTTTCGAATGAAACCATGATTACGCTGACTCAAGGTATTATAAAGACTCGAGCTCAGAAATCGTCGAAGACTCCAAGTATCCAGATAGTTAAGCATAATGACTGTAAATACGTGTCTGCCAATAAAAATGAAAGTTTAGTTTAAAAATTATAATCGTTGCTCTGAAAACTGGGTCATTATTCGGGTGTTTGTTCCAAATCACTTTCGTGGTCACTAAGTATTTTGTTGATTTTGGATAAAGATTTCAATGCCGTTCTCAGTTATCTGAAAGTACGGGACATCTACCACCTAACTCAGAAATACCACCACAATCTACAGCCAATTCGTGAAACACGTGTCCACGAAACTGAGGCGGTTGAAGCGCGCGTATTAATGTCCCAAATACTCGATTCTAGTGATAAATTGTTTAGGTAAGGTGGGCTGAAACTTTATGTATAAGTGTTTAACGGCTCACAGTGCAACTTCTTACCCAAAACAAATCAAATGCAAAAATTAGGCTCGAGTTCTCCCACGCTCCCTCATCGCACGTTTAGCTCGCGAGACTTACCTACTTGGTTAGAAGGTTTGCAATGAATGGAGTCCTAATATTAAGTTAAACCTCGATCTTACAATAACGATTGCGAAATTAGAACTTGAATCTTTTACAACACTAGACTTCCTGCCTGCCAACTGCGGGCTTGAGCGGTGCGCATAGGATGTTGGCTTCGCAACTCGACATTTCAAACATGTTGAAACATAGACTACTGCTTGTAATACAAAGATAACATTAAGAAGCATTTCATTTTAATGGTAGTCGTTCGTTACGTCGTTCGTTACGTCGTTACTTACATCCCTCTAGTGCTACTGCTTTGAGCTACAAACACAGTTAATAATAAAATTAAGCTTTGAATCTTATACCATTTATCAAGTGCATACATTTACCACAAATCAATGATCATTATTTAGTATTCGCCTCGCCACTATTTTTGATGGAATTATAGTGGTTAGTTAATATTTTGTGGCTAAATAGCATCTAAATGGGAATTGTATACCCGTACTGTGTGTTCACTGTGTTCCTACATATAGAGTTGTTTTTAATGAAATGTAAATTACGGATGAGTACAAACGCAAAACGGTAGACTTGGTATTAGAAAGTGTGTCACTTTAAGCCTGTATTTGAAATTAAGTATAATAATACCGTTCATTTAATATAATGGGACTATTTTGGGACTACAACAGATAAAATATTTTGTCGATATACCACTCTTGTCATGTGTTTTATCCGTGCTAATAAAATAAAACTCCCCTCGTATTGTACGAGCCGTACCAAAACATCAAAGCGAATCTACAAAAAGCCACAAAGTCAAAGTTGATCCCAATATAAGTGTTATATGTGTATAGGCAAGTTCATGTTATATGTTGAACACTACACACGAGGGATGGGCAGCGCGTGACAAGCATGATAAATGAGGAGTTCGGGATCATGCCTCTAGGGACTCCTTTTGGCTGCGAAGGAAGATTTAGGAAAAAACATAGCAACCTTCCAAAAATCTCCAATCAAAAATATTCCCTACACCAACCAGAAAAAGTTCACTTCACTCCAACGGCGCAATTTGTTTCAGCTACGTAAAAATACTTAAGCTACTTCGAATTAATATTGCAAAAAGTAGCTGTAAGGGAGTCAGTGCGAAAATAATTCCAGTTGTCTTGCTTTGAAGTTAAGGTTCTAATTGGCTTGGCGCATGTTGTGGTTGCAGTCGGCGGAAAATGTTAGCCGTGAAAAGCCAGACAGCAAATTTTAATGTGGTTTCAAGACAGGGAAGTCACGGGGAGCTGAGTAGGAAGTATTTACGGGCTTTTAAAACAATAATGACTAATGTAGGTAGCCAATTAAGAATATAAACTTTTTTGCTGAATCTCATTCATATTAAATATGTATTTAAGCGTAGGTACTCTAGTACCAGCAACATATATTATATTAATGTAATGTTTTCCTTCTTGGTATTAAGTTTACCATGTTTTTGAGTGTTGCTGGTTACTTTGAAGTTTTTTTTTTGTATAAATTATTTACCTATGCAATTGACCATACCGAACGAACCTAGATAGTGTTTTATTTTATGTAAGTCCATCACAAGTATAATCGCCAAGCTACAATCATAGCACTAGCTGTACAGCCTACTAAATTCATTTGCCGATGTAACAAAACCTATCTAATAAACAGTACCTATATGTCGTGATTAGCACTCAATGGAATAATTTAATTTCTTTCTACACGTTCTTTCTATTTTCGTTATCTTAATAGTTGCTTTACTACGTCAACTCAATCTATAAGGTTACTTTATTGAATTACTTCAAGACGTCATCGTCAGTTACACTTTCGTTGCAGCATAGAGTCGAAGCATACATGGGTTTTTAATTATTTTTTAATTGAAGAAGATCGTTCGAAAGAATCCGGACAAAAGTCTTCGAGATTGTACCTACATGTTTTGTTTATTAATTTCTCCTAAAGATAATAGATATGAGTAAAACGAAGATTATATAAATTATACATGCATGTAAAATAAATTAAAAGGTTAAAGCTCTCAGTTCGTTGCACTTGCCCTAGTGTTGGTTTAGCTGTTTTATGTTTGAACACAAAGTCATAACCTCGGCGCATGAAACAGTTGTATACACACACATATTGCGACTTGGCAGTGATAACACAAGTCGAATTGTCACGACAAATGTACCCTGTAGGTAGAAGAGAAATTGACAATACATTTGTTGTCTCATACTCGTTTTAAAACGAACACTTTTGGCTTTAAACAATGTTCATTGTGCAAATTAATTTAGAATGATAAATATGGCGTTCTTTGGCGCGTCTGCCCAGACGAGGAAACAATAGGGATTGAGTTTCAGATTTCAGGTATATGATTCTGGACTATATGATCGTGTTTCTGACAATAGCCGAAACATGATTGCTTAAAATTTTCTCTATAGAAAACAAATCCAAAGTTGAGTCTTTATTTTTCTTTTTTTACTCAGCCTACTAAATAACGCATTATTAAAAGACACGATTGAGTTAATATGATGGTATTTTACCTCATCTAAACTCTGTCAAGAGGAAATTTAATAAAATTGCACAGTCAGATATTTATCTACATTTGTCTAAAAAGGCCATTCCCGAAGAGTCCGTCCGTCCTGTTTTATCGTGAGCGAAAAACATAAGCGCGTCTCTTTCACGGAGGGCGTCCCCTTAATCTTATCAATGCGAGACTGAATAGCTAAATGTAATTTACCACTTCAATCGGCGTTTTATTCAAACTAGGCCGTTCAAAGTAACATAATAATATGATACCATCAATAATTTTCATTACACTTTAAGTTAGCTACCATTGTGTTACCATATTGGTCATTATCATCCGGCGTGGAACCGTGTGTTTAAAACAAATTATTATTCGCTTAAGGCAAATGTAAACTTCTAAAGACGTTTGCCTATAATTAGCTGTGCAATAAGTTTAAGAATATGTAAAACTTATTTAACTGTATAGATGTAATATTGTAACCGCTGTTGGAAGACCAAATAAATAATAAAAATATATTTTAAAATTGCAGTGTTATTTTCGTGTTCCGTTTACTTATTAAAGCTGTAAGATGGAGGCCCTAATCTTACTTCCCTTTTCGTGTCGGTTTTCCCTCCGCCCTCTCTTGCTTGGGGCTCCCACGTTCTGGCAAAACTTCCGGTATTACCCCAGCAAAATGCTGTAAGCAATTAATTAAAATAATGCAGCGATAATAATATTATCGCTTAGGTACTAATTAGTAATTCGATTAGTAAATACTTCTTAGAGTACATAAATAAGGTTCATAAAACTAGACATTAATCAGGTTTTTATTTGACGCAAGGCGTATGTTTCAAATCGGAGCGCCTCTTCAATTAATATTTTTTTAACTGAGTTCAGTAAAGTGTGTTCAGAAGAGAGGTAGGTCACAGCAAAAAGTCATCTTGCTCGAATTTGGAGCAGCCCAACCGGGGAAGTATACCTCCACCTTGCAGAAGACCACAGCCATAAATAACATTATTTACTATACAAGTATGTACTTAGTGTTGCGTTCCTGGAGGTGAGCTAGGTTGCTGTATTGAGAGAGAAGAACCTAGATCCCTTCTTTTGTCAACACAGTGAATCCTCAAAATGTATAAAGGGTCGGCAACGCGCACGTGACTTCCTTAGAGTTGCGAGCTGCGGTGTCCGTTTACCATCAAGTGGACCGGTACGCTTGCTTGCCACCGTCGTTGTATAAAAAAGTAAGCATTATTGTGTTGTGAACATGGTTAAGAACATCTAGATACCGGGTAAAGATGGCACCTCCTGTTTGATCGGATCTGGTTCAGTTCATGGCACGAAGTCACTAAGTCATCTGTACTGCGTGATCTTGATCAATACATTGTTGCATGGGATAATCGGACAGTATAAGTATAAGCACTTCTCCGTAAAGTCTAGTCTCATATCTAATAATAGTGCTTGTTGGGATTCCAGGCGCGTTTCTCTTAAGGTTGTGCGTTGCGTTTCAAATGGCACAAGCGAAGCGGCTGTGTAGGTTTCATTGAAGTGTTTTTTTTTATGTATGACTGAACAGCGATTGACCTTAGCCTCACCTAATGGAAAGCGATGACAAGGCCTAAGATGTAGCTCGCTGGTTCAGTAATAGCCTATTCACTCTTGCCGTGAAGATGCCTGGATGTTATAATAATCAGACATTAATAAATTCTATTTTTATTTACCCTTTTAGACGAAATTAACCAAATAATTGTCACACTCTCATGTAAAAAGAGTCCAGAACTTTTGAAGGTGTCAAGAGCGCTATTTCCGTAACGTCGCAATTAGAAATCATCTTTATTCGGTCCTTTTTTGTCGATGCCACACAAAAAGAACCTTTTGATGCATAAGAAATGCCTAATTTTAATGAGAAAGCATGAGGAGTAAAAATCTCAAATGATACTAGGGTTACTAGGTACTACAAAGATGTTGTTACACAACTACAATTTCACAAACCTGTGTGTTTTCATCTGTCTTGGTTAAGGTAAAAGCGCCTATTACCGGGGGTATCAAAATCAGCGCCCATCGCCGCGGTATTTTCAAAATCCTATTTTATATGAAAACCGTACGATCTTCTAAAAAACGTATTTTGCACGAACAAAGCTTATTTTGTTGATTAACGGACACATTGGCACTAGTGTGTGTAAATGAAACAATGTGCTCGCAATTCGTCAGTTTTCGCGAGGCCAGCGCCGGAAGAGGTCGTTCCATACTAACGCGTGACGCCACGTGTAAGCAAACCCGAATCTTACTTAGTGTTTTACGGAATAGTTATGACAATAAAAAATAAATTTATTCATGACACATAATAACACAGAGATACATAATAATATACAAGATCAAATCAAATAAAATAAAATCATTAAAATGACAATTAAACTAATGTTAGGGTTTTTAAATGGTGGTTTATAGTTTTCTACACAACTTCTGAGTGCTCTTTATATATTTTTACGCATGGAAATACGTTTAAAATGGAAAATGAAAAACAGCGGTGTTGGGCGCACTTTTTTACTGTGGTTTGTTTTTCCGTGGTATACCACGGTAATAGTTAAATTGGTAAGTTTCGTTCTTTATGCTTTATTTTTGTTATATATGTTTTTCCAATCTTGATCTATTCACGCTTTTAAAGAACTATTTCCGTGGCATGGAAAGTATTCAACAAACCCTTATTTTTTTACAAGAACTTCAGTACTGAATTTGTTGTTTCTATAGAAACCCTTGTTTTGTCAAGTTGTTTAATTATTGAGATAAAATCATATGTTTGCTTACCAGTTTTGTAATTTTGGTTTTATACCAAGGTCGTTTTATATATTTTTAATTTGCAGCGAAAATACAACGGTATCCCTTTGTTTTTATAGGTCGGTAATAGATTTTACAAAACTACATATTAAGCCTATTACCGATGGTATGATCAAATAACATTCGGTAATAGAATGTATGGGAATCTAATACCGCCCCATTCGATATTTGTTTGGGTCGGTAATAGGTTCTTAAAGAAGTATCTATTACCGAGTGACATTTAGTCTTATATTAAAATAAATAATATCAAAAGGGTACCGTAAGTACATATTTCTTTGATGGAATTTAGCCTTCTTTAAAAAACTTGATGAGGTAAATATTTCACAGATTCAAAGCCATTATTATTTTTTAACCCTCGGTATTAAGTTCCAAATCCGAGTCGGGTTTCTATTAACGATGGTAATAATTTGCTGCTTTTTATACCCTCGGTAATAAAAGCTGAATTCGCAGTAATAGAATCACAGCCTGACCATTACCACGGTAATAGCTGCTGAAAGTTCAATAAACACTCTTAAATAAAAAAAAAATTCTCGGGCGCTAAGGAGCTTTGATACCCTTAATTTTTTAGACTCTTTTGAAAACTTCCTTAACTCCCACGGTAATAGGCGCGTTTACCTTACTTATTACATTATGTCAATCAAAGGACAATAATATACCTATGTCGATGTAGTACAAAAAGGCTTTTGAACAAGCGACGCCAACCCATCTAAATATGTAGTTTAGGTTCAATTTTCTCAATCAATGACTGCTAAAATAACTACACTAGTCACGTCAACTGATTACTTAATTTTTTTTTATTCAGTTCTCGTATCGCAGTTAATTTAAGTACGAGTGCCTAGCCTGGCACTAGCTTATCTCGATCAGAGCGATAGAGATGAACTGTCAACTATTAGGAATTAAGATGTCAAACAATCTAACCGTTGACTATATCGTTTAGATTTTATCGATATCAGTAGGTAACACGCTGCGCTCAGGCACACACGTCACAGCCTTATAGAAGCTATCACTTGAAAATATAGGCTCTGCAGGCAATGGGCTCAATAGCTGTAGATGAGTGGACGATCGTTATCCGGAGTTTATACGACCGTTTTGGCAGTCGCCGCCTCGCCCGGACACTCGCGGCATTCTCGCCTTTTCTATTTTACTTTGACAGAAGTGAGACTTGGGAAAGCTGCAATTTTATCTTTAAGGTTATGTAGTTATTTATGGGCACGTTCTTTTATAAATGTGCCCTTAGAATAGTGAGCTATTAGAATAGGATTCAGGATAGGGTGATATCGTAGATTTTAGCATAATGGCAATGTTAGAGCGAGCGAGAGAGTAGATGTAGACTCGAATATTTCTAAGAGCTACGTAGGAGGTAGTACATGCTACGTGTGTACTTATTTATTTGTATCATTAACTAACTTTTTCTTAACAAATACAATCCAATCAACACAATACAAATACAATCAAATGATACACTATTAAAATACAAAAATGTTGTTTTTTTATGTATATAAACTCCTAGTTAGAATAAGGTACCTACAGTGTGAAGTAATTAGTCCACAGGCTCAAAATAAATTCAAATTAACTTAAATGAAGTTCCAAGACGGAACTAACGCACAGGTAACTTAGTCAAGCTACCATTAACGTAAGTCGCCTCTGAACTTACGTCCGTTCAAGAAGGTCACATAACATTTCGCTTTCCATTTTATATCAATGTTTTCACACGCGCTCTCTCATGAGTCTCGAGTTACCGAGTCAGAGCTAGAACGCAAATAAATTGATATCAAACTTAGAATATGCGCAATGTAAATGTCATCAACATCCAACCAAGCTATCCTGCGGCATCAATCCCTAATTGACTGGCCCATTGCGAATCCCGATAAAAAGGACTCCATAAAAATTTCCTAATCTCTCTTAATTGCGGCCCAGCCACTGATCTAAGCATCCAATAATCAGAAAAGGACTCTTCATAAGAACCCTTTTAGAATGACCCGAAAAAAATATCTTTGCATTCAGGGGCGGCGCGTCCGGTGGCCCTGTCCGCGGTTGATTGCGTTCAACCCGTGAATAATACCCACTTTGTACCCAATAAAAGTTTTCTTCCCTTCCCTAGATATTGGAAACAATGGCTTTGATTCTCAATTTCCCCGGCGCTCGGCGAGGCTGCGGAAACGGCCCGGATTATAACGTTCTTTTGATTTGAGGCTAAACGTGACGTCGTTCCAAATAAGGACGCTTTGTTTTGTGGATTTACGTAAATAAATACATACAAGTTTTATTGGCTTAACTTTTATTGGCCACAAAATACGTGTGGCGAGAGGTTCTTCTCTTCACATCACTACTTTATTATTTACCTAAACTCCATATATATAAAGCTGATAAAAAAGTCAACATATTTGCAGTGTTACACATAGATAAAACTTAATTTTCTTTTGACATTTTCCCAAAACCTCAAGCAGGTTGCACGGGTATCCATTTTTTCAGCACAATTGAACAAGCTCCCTAGCTATTTTCAAATGAGACAAAGACGGAATTAATACAAGAAGCATTAAATTGAGATAAGAACTACAGCAGATTGGGTGGAGCCCTTCGGGTGGTATTAGCCGTAAGTCCTGATAAGTGAGGGCCCGATTGTTTGCAGGGAGTTGCATAGATCAACGGACGGTGAAGACTGCTCAGCTTATTCATAGCAAAAACAACATCTCAATACACGATAATAAGTTGTTGACGGTTACAAGGCAATAACTGAAGAATATTCGCTTTTTTTATTGTCATTAGGTACATTTTCGAGATCTAGATTGGTTCTAAGTATAAGTATATTTTAAACACAAGACAAGAACGAATATAATTTCATTGAATGTTGATTGGATCGGCCAGTAACCCTCGCTTACTCTAGAATTTATTCTGTGATCTTTGTTTAGAAAAATTATGTTCCATAAAGAATAACCCTATTAATTTATTAATTTGTAATAGGTACTAATTTATTACAAAATATCATCGAATATTTCATAATAATGTTATCATAATATACTCAACACATTCGTTGCAACCTTTCTATTTCCGCATACAAATATAACAGAATAGTATGCCAGGCAGTGTTGTCTCCTTGTCCTCTCTGAGACTCTGTTCACAAGGCACTAACCTTCTAGCACCCTCATAATGCCCCACAGTCATCTATTTATCCAATCCTCGCAGGGTAGCAGGGTGTCGGTGTCGTTAGTAATTGCAACGCCGGCGGCCAACCGGTTTGTCGTTCGGCAATCAACAGCGGACGTGACGCGAAATCCGATACCGGATAGACCATCGTAATGATCGCCGGCCATCGGGCAATCACGTGGCGATTTCGGCTTGTAATCTATGATAATGGCCTGCGAAATGACGCTGGAGTAGAAGCTGAAAAGTGCCCTTTGCGAGAAATCAGATTTAGGCCTATCCTCGAAAGTTGAAACGGTTTTTATGACTATTGTAACTACTGCCTAATATCCTAAAAAAGGTCACAAATAACAATCTATTTTTTAAATTTGTAGCCAAAGTATAAGGCGCCTAGGTATTTTATTAGGTAAGTACAAAAATAGAAGTTGAGCCACTAAGGAAGAAATTGTTAGTCGTTAGTAGTTAGTAATGGGTAATGGTTGAATTTTGGAAATTCAATATATTGTCGCGTACATAAAACTCGCGGTATTGGACATCTTGGCTCTGTGTTTCGATTGCAGCGATTGTAAATACAGATTTTGATAGCCGTATTGTAGCTTGATGTTCATACATAATATTTACTTAGGTACTCATTTCTGTAATCTTTGGGGAGCGAGCGGAAGTGAATAAGGCATCAAACTAATTTCAAAAATACTTCAAGCATGAGCTTAATTTCCTTAATATACGCATAGAATAAATATTTCCACAGTGTTAAAAACGTTTACACAGGAGATATTGCTCGGGCGAGCTCCGCCTCATATTAAGTTGACTTAGTTCAACACTCGAGGGTAGGAACCGTCTAACAATCAAAATCTTGTTTAAATTCATTAAATCTAATAAATCGGATGTTTTCATTCAGGACGGGCCAAATGAACATCAAACGAAATATTCTTTATTTTATTTTTTATACTTTGCTAAAAATAAAAGGGTAGCATTTAACGAACCACCAAATTAGTTGCCGAATGATGCTCTAAAAAATTACATTGATTACCAAAAATACTAGATTCGCACCAAATTTTCAACTCCTTTTAAATATAAAGTGCAACTCAAAGAAGTAACATGTCGATAACCTATTAAATTAAATTGTTACCAAATAAATTAGTCACTACCCAAAAATACTTAATGATCACCTAATTTCAAACACCAAATTTCATATAATTTACATCCAAATATTACAGGGCTCGTAATCCTATTAAAATTACTTACACCCAAATAATTCTTTCGATACCCAGAAATACTACATGATCACCAAATTTCACGCGGCAATTGTTTTTTAACGCCAGACGCCAAAGCAGTTCCAATCTAGTCTAACCTCATTGCTAGCACACTGATGCGGTTTTCCATACGGTCCGTCTCGCTCGCACGTCGCACCGCGTGCGAGCAAGACAGCGCTAAATGATTTTATTTTATAGAAGCTTCAAAATTTCTGTAACTTTAATGAGACACGTACATATATCATAATTTAATTTAATATATTTTCAACAGTGCTTTGCTTACTGGTCGCATACAGCTATTTGTTCTCAGATGTTTTTGCCTCTACTCTATTCGCTGATAATCGTCAATTTGCCTAGTAGTATTTTTCTATGACATCTATTTTTATTTCAAACTAGTGGACATTGGAACAGTATTGACGGATCTCCGCTGGCGCGGAGCTCCTATTTTGAGTTGTTTTGGCCCTTCGGGCCGATGCAAAACTAACATAACCTAAACCTACCTATACCTATTTCTACCTATTAACTTCCTTTAATTTTTCCATGAAAGTCTATCTAAATTAATAAAGTAAACTTATTTGAGGACCTTTATCCATTTTTATACAACCTAACAAATAAATCAACAAAACTCATTTTCAAATAAAAGTTTTCAATCAAACGCGCTCACGTCAACGCATTAAAAAAATAATAATAAAACTTCTTGCAATTTGTAAACCATCAGCAATACGTAGTTAGAATGAAACAGCAATAGGTACCTTTCACTCTAACGACATATCAATAGGTTTTATGCTTCAGATAATTCTCTGTATTTGATTGAGTGAGATAGCAGTATACGTTTTATTATTTCACACAGCCACTTTTTAAATTAATTTAGAATTTTACTTTCTAATTTATAACACTTTGGAAATGACTAAAATATTTATAGTGCTAAAAACAATTAATTTGTAACTGTTTACTAAAATGTAGCATGCGATGTGTATAATATTTGGATGTAATTCTAATGAAAAAAGGTGCATGAGATTAGGTGGTAGTTTAGTGTTTTTGGTGGTACTTGACAATTTTTTTGATGCGATTATAAATTTATAGGAACGCAATAAGTAAAATAGGTGCAAGTGCTGAAAAAATAGGTAGAATTTTTTTGGTGACTCGGAATTGCTGATCGATAAATTTTTTTGAGTGTTCAACCTTATTTTAGGGTTCGAAAATTTGATGATATCAAAAGTTATTTAGGTGATCATTTTATTTGTTCCCAAAATAAAATAGATTTAGATTTATTTATTTCATAATATAAATTACATTATAGATTAACTTAAGCTAATTTACAAGACTTTATGATCGTCAAATAGTGGATATTATATCATTAAGATTTATTTTTGCCGGTAAATTGTGACTTGTTCGTAAATCGACTACAGGCCGATTGCGTAACGTTTTTTGCGTACGTTATAAAGCTTAGAGATAAGTCTAAGGCGACTTCCTGACTTGGCGGGGCGGTATCGATATGTAACATTTTCTTCTTTGACGTAAATTTACTGACGTCGCAAAGATTCTTACTTGACGGAACACTATCAGTATTACTTTTGCGCAGTAGTAATATCATGCCGAGAAGTGGAGCGGTACTGCCTTCGCATCATCCCGCTACCGCGCAATGCGCATCCCGCGCCAGTCAAGAAGCACTCATTTAAATGTAGGGGCGCAGTAAAAAATGGTACTGAGTCGACTGTCAGCTGACACTGACATTTGACATTTTTCTCATATCGTACTGCCTCCGCACCGACAAATCAGGAAGTTACAGTTTGACATAGCACTTGTTCGGAATGATATGCATTAAATAGGCACATAATGTAAGAGTACAATGTAGCCTGTGAGCTGATACTCATCATCATCATCATCATCATCATCATCCTCAGCCTGTAGTCGTCCACTGCTGGACATAGGCCTTCCCCAATACTCATAGACGATATTAATACATACCTACCAGGTAATTTCTGGTATATTATTTAATGTTTTAATCATCCCTTGAAGAGATTGTCAGGAAAGTGTGTAGTGTAGAAATTACGACTAATCGCATATATACACATAACATATCTTTGAACATTTAGATAGGTATTATTAAAAAGATCATATTTCGTCATTTCACCGAGTGGTAGCTTGTTCAATTCATAAGTATATTTAAAGGAAAGTACTGAATTCCCAAAAACTGCTAAACATTAGAAGAATGAACTAGGCCTTGTCTCCCCTACATACTCGTAACATAATTATTAAATTCAACATAACAGCCTCGTTACCGCCGGAGTACCTACCGGGATAATAAAAACGTGATGTTTTAGGTACCTCGTCTTTTAATTATTCAGTTATTATTCATTTTTTCGCTCACTTTTCTCGTCGACGAGAAGTAATTATCATTTTGAGTGGGAAACGAAAATTAGCTGGCATATTATGCCTAACAGTACAGTCAGCAGCAATGGTTGCTACGCGGGCGAGGTGCTCAAAATGATCTTCACACATCTTTATTATAAGGGAATAAGAGCGTGTGCAGATCATTTTGAACACCTCGCCCGCGTAGCAACCATTGCTGCTGACTGTACCTAGTTGTTTATAATGGAAAAACGCGGGGCGCCCTTAGGATGGAATATTAAATTATTTTAATACTAAATTAGGTTAGGTTACTGTCTCTACAAAATAATGGCTACCACATTATATTTGCCGGCATATATATTTTGTTATACTGTCTGTTTAAGCAATTAAGGGGATATATCGATTTGGTAAACCACGTCTCCCATGAAAGTGACACGCTTATGTCTTTTGCGCACGGCAAAACGGGACACAACACGCTTCGGTAATGACTATTTTAGACAAATCTGGATAAATATCTGACTGTGTGCAGTTTTATGAAAAAATTTAGATGTGGTAAAATGCCATCTTTTTAACTTATTTGTGTCGTTTAACAATGCGTTGTTTTAGTAGCTAGGCTGAGTAAAGACTAGAACTTGGATTTTTATTTATCGAGAAAATTTTGAGCAATCGTGTTTCGGCTATTGTCAAAAACAAAATCATTATCGTCAAGAATCATATATCTGAAAATCAATCCCTATTGTTTTCTCATCTGGACACAACAGCGTTGGAAAAAAGCGCCTGGGTTTGACATTTTTTAATAAAACTACAGAAAATAGTAATTTTTTAGCGATGAACGTATACAGAGTTCCCAAGCAGCGAGCCTTTTGCAACAAAAATGTGGCTACTAAATATATTTCTAGCACGATTAAATTAATATTCTTATAAGAATCCAATCATTCTTACTCTTTAAATATTGATGTGCATGTATTAGTTTTTCCACTGGAATATCAGACAGCACAACCTCTTGTTGTTTAACTAATTTGGAAGAGTAATTTCACATGTGTGTAGCCACCGTGCCGACCACCCGTGACTACCACATGTTTGTTTATAACAACCGGCGAACATAAAACAGCTAACGGTACAAAAAAGCGCAAGTGACACAATAAGTAAAATTACTAAGATATATTTTACGGTATTTAATTAAAAACTGGACGATTTTATTATATACAACTTCTTATAAATAAACAAACGATCAAATAAAAAATTAAACTAGGCGTATACAAAAAAAATTAAAGATAAAAAAATTGACCCAAGTCGCCGTCAGCGGGTAGGGTGCCCAGAAGGCTGAATCCTTTGCGCGAAATATTGGCCAGCCTACTAGTGGTTTCTATTAGGCGCGCCGACAGATCTCTTTATAGAGTCGGCGCGCACTTGGTCCCCATGGTCCCAGTGTTTCCACCCCAAACGCTTCAAATAAATATCCACTCTTTGTATTTAATTTGCATATTATATGTCTTGGTTTAGGTTAATATTGTGTTTATATTTAATTAGCTATAATCTACGGCTTAGAAAATTTATTTTTATTTTTTTATTTTCTTCATTGGGGAAAAAAACAGATACAGGCCGATGTAATAGGTAATACGTAACAGTATTAAGAAGTTACAGAAATTAAGACCATTTCATTACGAACAGATAAAAATCACAATCACTTATACAGCTCATAGATCATCTGTAGTAGGTAGATTACCTTACACATATTTTTTTACTAATTTATAAAATCCACATAAAAAATACAAAATCGTTTAAGTACATGAGGGTTTTTTTTAAATCCTAATAAAGTAAAATTTTAAAATGATGTCTTTGGCAACAATTGTATGACTCAGTGTATGACCTCCTAAATAAAAATTCAATACAACATCTAAAAGAGTCAATTGCCTGTGATTAAACAGTATGATTTTGAAAGTCATTTTTGTATACAATTGTATGGTGAAAATTGCGGGTGCCTAAATACTTTTGAGCGGTAGCGTACATACTATGGCAGATATACCGATGCATAGTCTAAAAAAAGAAGTGATTACTTAACGTTGACAACCGTGCATAACGGTTGATCTAAATGTCATATTCAATATTAAAAATGACGATTAAATCTACCTAACGTAAGTTTGACACGTTAAAAAGATTACCGACCTCTGAACTGGCAGGATACCCATCGACGTATATACCTAGGCGGCCCGCGAACAAAGCCAAAGTGGACGCCCACCGGCGCCCGTGGCACTGTATTAAGGCCATTAAAGACCCCGATGAGTGTCCACGGCATTCGACAAACAGGCTAAGTAATAATAGCACTGTTTTATTTTCAAATCCTTCAATACCCAGACTAAAGGCTAAATACTTATAAAGTTCGTATATTAAGAACTTACCTTGGAATCCTTAATAGAAATATTTCTTCTGATCGCCGCCCTCACGACGATCGCTCCGTCTAATTGGTTTTTTAGATCCTCCCACACAAGCCTACGTTACATCATTACTGAAATAACCCATGATTTTCCTCTTTTTATTATAATTCACAATGTATTGGAAAAATACTTAAAAATAAATACTTATATAATAAATATATACTTATTACCTAATTGACTACCGAATCTTTTTTACAATGTAATCTATACGTAGTATCTATACAGAGTACTGTTTGGATACAGACCTGCACCTTTTTGCGAAATTAAACCTGTGAGTCAACAAATCGTGCCGACCACCCGTATCCGCTACATATTTGTTTACATGTTTGACATGCTCCCCGCGCACATAAAGACCTAACTGACACAAAAAAGTGGGGAAAAAATTTCCCTAGCCAGTTATGACTATATCCCCGAAGTATTGGAAAGTATACTTAGTCACACGAATCAAACAAATGGCGCTTACAACATTGCATTGCGCTTCAGTTTATTACATGCACATACCGTTTATAGTGTTAGGTACAATTAACGCTTCCAGACTTCGAATTTTCGATGCGGTAACGACTTCCTTAACAAACAAATGTGCTATTTCTGGTTTTATAAGGAAATCCTCGCCATGGACATTAAGATTGGTTTAAACTAGATTGTTGAATATAAATCAATCCACCAAGTTTGGGTTTCATAATTTAATTTGTGTTTGTTGGACCTGAGAAGATATTTTGTCATTATTACAAAAAATAAAAATGTAGCTAATTGAAATAAAAATGCTAATTGATCATTTATCATTATGTATAATGTATTATTATCGTGAAATAATTAAATCTAAATCTATGTATAGTAGAAATTATTTAAAATGTCCGACATTTTATAAAACTTGTCATTGGACTTTGAATCTTCACGCTTGGACAGTAAACGCTTTTTGAACGGCCTAATTTGATACAACTCGGACAGTTCAAATAATTTTAAGTATAATCGCAGATAGAAAACGACCAGACCCCAACATTACAAACTTCTAATTCAGTTCTCTGGTTATGATACTTTTATTTTATTTCTAAGTTCAACCTTGCGGTCCAGTATGTTAAAATATTCTCGATTTTGGTTTAAAGTTTTGGCGAAAGCTATAACTTCCTTCTGATGCCCTATGGTTGTAAATGGCTCCCAGTTGAAATCCCTTCAGGGCTATCTAAGAAACAACTTTACGAAGTTTCACCCTTTGATCATAAATGAAGGTATAGTATAAGTCATATTTCTAAAGAGCAGGTCTTTAGAAATGGGACTGCTTAAGTTTAGGTCTATCTGATATATCACATAATATGCAATCATCGAAATGATGACAACAAAAACATCGATAAAATTTTGCTAGTTACCAACGTTTACAATCACTTCGCCCTCAGTCAATAAACCGTATAATGTATCTCGAGGCAACAACGTGACAAATCAATTACATATTTCATCAAGGAAACCCTCTCTGTAACAGGTTTAACAAGGGAGCCTGTAATTTTGTTCAAATAAAATTAGGTGTATGTATTGTTTGCCGCGCCCGCATGTTAGCTACACATCCAAATTTTCCGGTCTGCGAAGCACTTTGTGATCTGTTCAATGAAATCCCAAAACTATTTCCCATTTTTATATGCAAGTAAAAATGGCACTGAAAATTGATTTTCATAAATTGAAAAAAAGTTAACAAAATAACAATTGGAAGGACTAATTCGAATTGTTTGAATTAGGCTGCTGATTGTGTTAGACTTCAGATTTAGTTTCGCAATGGTAAGTCTTTTACAAACGCAGGGCCAAGAATCTTTTCTATTTTGTACAAACAAACGTAGGGCCACCACTAAAAATCATACTTGAAATCGGAGTAACCTCAGTATGAATTAATCTAAAGTACTTATAATAAATTGTCAGTACGTCTGTAGCGTAGCACGTTTGTAGCAATCGTATTTATAGGTTAATTCGATTTTCCGATTGGTACAAATGTGCTACACTTCATGAAATTAAACTGAATTATCTATCTAATTACCTTCCAGTTGCCGGGATGCTTTTAATTGCTATTTAATGAACCTTCATTTGTCTCAATTCGTTTTAACGTTGTAATAAAATATATTTTACATTTGATCCTTTGCAAGTTTGAAGCACATTTGAACTTGTATGAACAGTCTGAAAATATTATACCTAAATCTGAAGCTTTGGATGTTTATTTATTTCTTACTCTACGAAACAGGTTGAATGGATGTAATTAAATATTGCATAGAGAAAGTTTATAAGTACCCTGGATTAGAAAAATGAGCATGTTTTTCCGATATTATAAATTGATACAAAGTGTTAGTGGACGAAGTCACAGGCAAAAATCTAATTAAGGATAAAAATTAAGGTACGTGTTAGGGTTTCCTTTACCGTAGACCTATGCAAATTTCATAATTTATTAAGCATAAAATGAGTATCAATTTATTACGAAATTGCCAAGCCGATTAGTAAATTACATGCGCATTAATAATAATTGTTGATTATAAATAAATCAATCAGCGATAATAATGCCTATTAAATGATAATATTAATGTATTATTATTTATATATTTTACAATTGATGTATAAAATACAATAATTATAAAATAACAATAAATTAACTTAAGATAAACCTAATCGAAAAGTCCCCCTCGAGTTGTCCCTGGTGCAAAGGTGCCCATCACACTGACCGCGTTGCCACGTTGAATGGCGATCGACAACCTTTGCACCAGGTACGAACCCGCGCGGGCGTCAGACCCCCTCTCCCTAATGCGACGTCCCAGTTCCAAACGTCATTAAATTGTATCTTAATTGATAAATGTCATTACTAAGTAAATCAAAAGAGTCAACGCGAATTTTATTTATTAAATAATATCGGGAAGTCACAGATGTTTTCAAAGTAGGTGAATAACAAAGTTTGTTATCTAAATACAACAGCACTTTTGAACCTTCTGTAAGAAAACTTATTTGCGAGTTATGCATTAAACTCATCTGGAAATAAGACACTCAGCGTATTTATGTTACACGTAGGTAATAATGCATGCATCTGCTGAGATTTCCATATATCTTTATCGCTGATGTATCGATTAAGTAAATTCATTAAAACATTAAATTCACAACACAATACATCACGGCTAATACAACTACGGCTAACTTATATCTGTCTGCTTCCCGCAATAGCTTAGGCCCTTCTCTCTCTCTACTTCTAAGCGATTTGTGTTTTATACGGGTATTCTACGCGTCGCTTGTGAGTCGCCGCCATACATACTCGTACATATTCGCGTCGTCGTCGACGCGTCTCGTCGTGTGCAAAACGAAGCGAATATGTATGGCGGCGACTCTACTCACCTTAAAAATGTGATACCGTCTAGTAACGCATGTATTACATGTATATCATCAGCATCGGCTTCCTATTATATGACGATCAGTTGAGCCGACTTGATTTCCTGCCTACGAAGCTGCGGGTCCCGGGATCGAATCCCGGTCAGGGCATTTATTTGCATCACATGTTAAAATGACTCTGCTACCGAGGCGTTCTTCAGCTTCAAATATAACCAATAATTTATTAATACTGATTCCAAGTTGATAGATTTGATTGCAATGGTGGCGAGTATATTATATTTTTGCCATTTATTAGTAAACTATACCAAGATAAATACTTACATCTTTTTATTCAGCGTTGAGATACCGAAAACGAAACTTCAATAGATGGAACGAGTATGTTGAGATTTTTCCCGGGTTTAAAATGTCTTGGGAGATTGTAGTGAACGTAGCTCAGGATCTCAAGTTTGTATATTTTCAAATAAACCTTTTACCAGCTTACGCAAATGCAAAATAGTATTAACTTCGAATAATTTCCACTTTCTTATCTGCACAAACAGCGCAGTCGGCGCTGGCAACAGTCCGAAGAAAATTCTACGTAAGGACACCTCCACACTGGCTTAAGAACACCGATCAATGTCCGTTTATTGAACTTGAATATCGTGATTGTTGAGATATTTAAGTACCTAGATGATTCTTCGGGGAGCAGGGCTGACTGTTGAAACTACTACATACATAGTTAGGTAATGCAATAACGCCTGTGCTCCGAAAAGGAAACGCCAATGAAACTGACGGCCGATGTTGTCGTGTAAATGTTTTCTACGTACTTATTTAAACTCTTATCCATTAAATATATCGTTTTCCAGTAAATAGTAATAATATTTAAAATCTCTATTGATGTTACTAAGGAGCTAGTTCGACTTATTTTATTTATTACATTTATCTTATCTAGATGAGGCTGATTAAATGTTTGTTAAGCGGATGCGTCCGCTAGCGAAAATCTCAATTTTTTAATCAAAGTAAAAATTTAAAAATTCAACACCACAGGTGGGATTTGTACCCACGACCTCTGGAATCCGTCCATTGCTCTACAAATTGAGCCACCGTGGTAATCACCGTGTTGTGATTCCAGAGGTCGCGGGTTCAAATCCCACCTGTAGTGTTGAATTTTTAAATTTTCACTTTGATTATAAAACTGAGGCTGATTAAAGTGATTAAACTACACGAAGTATATCCATTCGACTCAATGGGATATTTTGTGCGATTGCTTGCATTTTTGATAGTTTTTAATGTTTGGCCACCACTCAATCACGCAAAAATATCTGAACGATTATGATAAAACTTGGTATTCAATTATTTTATAGCCTGGAATAGGGATGTTGACACCAAATAAGAAAATCAATGAATCCGAATTTTCTCGAAAAAGGATCAAATTCTCAATCAAATAGCGAAAAAAGTAATTCAAAAGAATATGTAACTACATACGTAATTATAGGTCTTCAAAGTTTTAGGAGGGGGCATTTTCTGTCCCTGTTCCGCAAAACGCACCTCTGTATTGAACGATCGTCATTTACTATGGCGCTCGAGGTCAGTGACGTCACTGATCTGTAGCGCTTTCTCTCTCGAACTAAAGACATTCTAACGGTTGTAGTTTCGTTATTTTTTTAGATATTTGAATAGGATTTTCACTATTTGACATAGTTTTATGTATTCTTTCGTATGGAGTAAAAATAAATTTTGAGTCAACATCCCAATTACATATAGGATACTTTTTGTCTCGAAAATTAACTCTCAAAAGGATGAAATATTAACTGGAAGTTTACGCAAACGTAGTGGGGGGCAAAACCTAGTTCTTAATAAACGAAAATTATGAGAGAATATTCTGGAAATCAATTATAATAAAATATGAAAATGTTCAACACATGAAGATATTGAAGATGATAAGAGTCCATTTTCAATATTAATTAATATTCGTATAGTGGATTACCTACGGTTGTTTTTCTGAGCAACATTGGAGCTTTCCACCGGCATGTCTGTCGCGCGCCTAACTACAAACCGACTGGTACCTAGTCTTCATTGTTTGCTCAAGGAACCTTTTTGTCAAGATTTCCCATGGGCCCGCGCCACGGACGTTCCCCGTCACTCTTGTTTTCAACAGGGATACGAATACGCAAACAGATTTGTATAAAAGAATATTCTTCAAGGAAATATTTATTATGCTCCCGGCGTTCGTCATGTTCGAGGCAATGGCGTTTCATTTGTGTAACGAAATAACCTTTCCTTTTTGACTATAAGTATCTCTTTATTGAAATTCAAGATCTACCTTATCTTCAAAATCACGAAATCAAGGAGAATTTGGTGAAATTTGATACGAGATTTGTTCATTGGAGACCCTGTTTTAATCTCTTGAAAATAATTAAATTACCTAAAAATTATTGGATGGAGTAAAATGGGGTGACTTTGATTAATTTTGAAATTGAAATGGTTATATGTTCGTCAGTTTAAAAGCAAAAAATATGAAAAAATAATATATTATCAGCGTCCTACAATTTTGATGTGCAATTGGCGCGGGTAGACGCACTCATCCTGAGGAAGAACTCCCGAAGAGTTCGAAACATGTCGAAACACGTGAGTTTTAACCGTTTAGTAAAATAAAATTCGAAAGTTTAAATTCAAATAAATCTTTTATTGCTATATATTCTCCACCAGTGAGCTACGCTACGCTTTCGTGCAGTATTTTACAAATTACACCTCATGTTTTAAGAACTGAGCTCAGACCGTCGTCGAATGGGCGGAAATCTGGCGGAAATAGCTAGGGACAGGGAAGCCTGGTGGTCTTTGGTGTCGGAGGCCAAGATCTACTTTGGGTCGTTGCGCTATACTAACTTACGGGAAATTACGTAGTATATCTTAAGATTTGTCAAAACTATTAATTTTGTTTACATGAGATGTATGACGATCCATTTTAAAATAGATAAAAGCATAAATGCAGTAACAACTAAATTTTCTTCCTGCAAACTACAAAACTGTACAGTGTACAATCTGACTAAGGATCAAATCGTCAATACGTAGTTACGTAGTTACTGTCAGAGCTAGCCGTAAATGCAGCTTTGCACGAATATAGGAATTCAATAAGGGTGTGAAATCCGATTCAATTTTAAGGTATCAGGACTAAACGTGCTCTTTGCAACTATGTATGTTGGAAACTAAGGTTTATTGAACACCTACTCAACTACACAAACCAGGCAGAAAACTCTTACAATTTGTAGCGTTATATCGTAGGTTTTGCCTATTATAATAGAGGTTCTGTGAGTGTGGTGTAGGGTGAGGGTCCATAAAAGAGTAAAACCAAATTTAGAATGAAAGCTCCTCTACTAGTGGACGTACTAATTGAATATGTGATTTTATCTAAATTGCGCCTCTATGCTTACTTTAGGTATGTGCGTTAGCACACTGGAGGGGCATTAAGTTTAAATTTCATTTCTAGACTCCATTATGCCCATTGAAAATGTACATACCTACTACTGGAGAAGGTTCAAGGAAACGATTACAATACTTTCAAACTATTTAAGCGAAACGCAACAAAGTGAAGCATGCTTACTAGCAATGAAACGCTATTAATTAATATCTTATTGGAGGTACACAGGTGAATGAGCGGTGACTATAAAGCGTTCCCGACTTCTCACACATTCCCGTGCGCGTCTTCGTACCGCGCAATTGGCTGGAAACAATTAGCGCATTTCCTCGATGACGTGCACAATGAATTGGAAACAAATGAAGAGGTATTTTCCATTAACGTAATAACAGTAGGTAGGGTACCAATAGCTTAAAACAAAGGATAGTTAACCTAAAGGTAGTTAACCAGTAGAACGCAAGGAGTTAATTAGTCGTTTAATAACTAGTTTATTTGCCTCTCTTCAAATGAATATCTTAGTGTATTGGGATCGACAATATCGACACCTTCCATTTAAGTACAGTAAGCGTGGGCAATTTGGATTATTTCTTCCCATTTCATCACCAAGAGCCCAACTCTTGCTCCACAGTCTCCACACGTCGCCTAGTTATTCTGGGACAACATATATAATATTAAAAGGCACATCTTGCAGCTATTTATCTCACGAAGAATAATTGCTTTTCGATACTCTAGCGACTGAGTCTACGTTCCTTACCAGCCGCCTAGCATTAACGCGCTTACCCGCGATAGTTTTTGCGATCGGCTAGCTTCTTAAGGATTATTAAGCTTCATTAGTCTGCCTTAACTGCGTGATAACGAACAATCGTTTGCGAACATTAGTGACAGAGCTGCAGGAATTCTTTAATACACTTTAATTATTATGTAAGCATATTTCTTCTTTAATTATAAAGGCTGCTTTGAAAACGCGTGAAGCTATTCATCACATGTATTAAACATAACAACAAAAAAGTGTCGTTCAATGTGTCCCTTGTCGTGCAGTTTTATGTCTTCATCATGAACAAGACAATTCCTTTGTGAAGCTATATAATTAGAGCAGTATAACAAATGTCATTGAAATAACTTTACACGGTGATGAGGCCATAAAAAGACTTGACACAGAACATCTGGTAACGAGGAAGCTCGAAGTACAATAAAGGGACATTCACTGGGAAAGGATCTGGTCATATCTCAGAGTGATCAAAGCTGGATTCACTGTCCACACGATAAAAGACAGAACCCGTAAAACGTTGGCGGGAAAACGATCGCCATAACTCGAAACTGCGAAGCCGTAGCGCCGTCCATCGAAAACACATTTGCTAAGGCGGAGCTAAGCGTGTCTACACCTGCACCATATTAAAGCGTTCTAAAATATCCATCTAAATCTCGCGCATCTTATTCCTCTCCGAACCGATATACGCGTGATTTTAGTGAGTCCACGCGCAACTACAAAAGTCGTTACAGTCCAGCGCACTGCAAAATGTCAACCCAGCACGTCAATGGCCGATTATTCAGAAGACTGACGCGCTGCGCAGCGAAATCAATAAGACACATGAACGATTCAAGTAGACGACGTTACATAGCGCGCTGCAATGAGTGTGAACCTACTACTAATCAAACAAATAGAGTCAACGATATGAAAAAGGCGCGGTAAATTACAAATAGGTAAAAGATTTATTTTTCTTTCATGTCGAAGGTCACCGATATCCATAGTGTCTGACCTGACCTGATATTTTTTATTGATTCGCGAGCTGTTTATATGTACGAGTAGATAATTATCACAACCATAAATAAAATAAGCTTTGTGTTGCCTACAGATACCAATGGACTCAATCTGCTTCTTAATTAAAGAACGATATTCTTTGTTCCATTTTGGCTCGGTACGGAACAGATCTGCATTTATATCGTGAAACTAGGATCTTTTTATCAGTAGACAAAACCTCTAGAGTTCAAATAATACCATCGCAGGCACTCGCTGGCTCTTTATTGCGATTTGTTTAAACAGGGAGCAATTAAAGAACTGGGAATGAATGAATGACTAGCGCTCTTTTTATTTGATGATGAATGATAGGGTTCGGATGAAATTGCAGCGATTTATACCTTGTTGTGTGGCCTTAGTTTCCCAAACAAACATAAATTAATCATGACTTCGACATTGACAGGGCTGATGATGTCAATGTTTTAGTCATTACTCGTGTATTACTCGTCGATCCCTTTTGTCAAAGTGCCGATTCATAATAAAATCTTAAGCCATTTTAAAAAGATATAGAGCTTGGATGGCTTGATGAGTACTTGACAGTTTTTATTTGTCTGTAGCTTGTCTTAGACACAGACTAAAACTACGCCAAAAACATACAATTTTAAATACTCGCGCTTTGAAACATATACTTAAAAGATTTGTTTTAACGATATTTACCTATGTTACCAACGTTTTGATACTGGTTGCACCAGTCGTGTTCGCGGCAGAACTGTCCTCTCAACAAATTGTCAATTCAGATATGGGTATGGGTATTATAGGCACAACACAACATTTAACTACAACCAAATATCGTTTTAGACTCGTTTAAACAAATCTTTTACGTTAAAAACGTTGTATGTAATATTAACTTTTAGAATTTAAGCTGTAAAACTTTTAGCACGTTACATGGCATGCAGTTTTTGTCCACGAAAAAAAAAGCAGGTCTATGAAACCTGATCGATGACTTTTGTTTTATACTTGCACGTAAAGTAATAAGGGAGAATCAAGAGAATCAAACGAGCACTCAAAATACATTTACAATCTCAACATTCTTTTTTTTTGTAAAATATCAGTATGCAATTTGAAATCGCCCGCTGCCAAGTTTCGGACCAGAGCCTTAATAACTTACCTAGTTTATTTTTGTGCAGTCCGCTTAATGGCAGAGCTGCGAGCCCCTTGTTAAACAAAGGAATAGTTAATAAAGACGCTTAATAAGTGGAGATAATGAGTATGAAAATGGTAGCATGCTTATTTCACGAGGAAATAGGACCAATAAATAAACATTAGTTAATCAATATTGAATTAACAATAGGATAAACATTTGTTTTTAAACAATTATAACAAGTATTGTGGGACATTTTACGCAAATCGCTCTGTCAGACCGCAGTAAGCTCCTTAAGGCGTGTGTTATGAGCTAGGATATAAATACTTAGGTATGAAGAAAAATGCATCATTAAATAAATACTCATGCACATCACATAAACGTTTGCCGTTACTGGAAGACTAATGTTAGACCTCTAGTGTGTTATCCTATATGCTTACGCTAGATGTATAGATGTAGATGTAGTGTAATCCCACTGGGTTCAGAGTTGGTTGATTGACATTGTATGAGCGAAAATTTTAAATATTTATGGCCATACTCATAATTTAGCACCTAGATAAAGACATCAACATCAGCTATTCGACACAATCTCTTCCTGTCTTCGGTTTTGTACAACCATAATCATATTGTTTAAGTATCACGCTATATTTATTCATAGAAAAGCTTTGGGTGGTCAGTGGTTCATGTGTATAATCACTTGTACAGTCAACAGCAGATATTGCTAGTAAGTACGCGGCTGAAGTGCTCGAAATACTATATAGGAGTACATACAGACAATTTTGACTTTTTAAAACGCGTCGCCATTTCTGCTGATAACTTTCAAATTAAAAAAATAAAATAAAAAATCTCGGATATTTTTGAACCGTTGGGCACGAACATATAAACATATATTTATGAACTTGACTGTACCAACGATAACGGAAGTTAACCAATCAGCGTTGAACTATAATGACACTTGTCATGCGATGTTAAAGTTAGTTACGTTCTTTAAATATCCTCAATAAGGAGGAAAACGAATTAGTCATAAAAGGAGTGTTGATGTTTTGATAAACTTTTTTTAATACTACATCGGTGACAAACAAGCGGACGGCCCGACTGATGGTAAGCGGTCATCGCAGCCTGTGGACGCTTGCAACTCCACGGTTGTCATCATCCTCATTCGATAGACGCATACGCATCTACGTCATAAACGTTTTAGAATGTTGGTAGTAGATTTTAACAGTTAGATATTACGGTCAAAAAAGTATAAAATATTAATCTTTGCATGGTGATATTGCTGATGTCTCCTGTCCTGAGTCACTTTTTCGAACCCTTAAGCGGCAATTACACTTCGTCGTTCACCTATATAATGCGGTCGCCGAATTCATTTTAAACTACTTAGGCCAACGAACGTCGTCTTTACACTAGTCTGTCCGCCTACTACGGCGACTTGGCAGCTGTCGATTGCCGAATGCGGTCGACTAACGTGTTCTTTACACTTTTGCGGTCGCCGCATGCAGCAACGACGAAGTGTAATTGCCGCTTAACTTTATGGCGTGAAAAATTACGTTATAATTATAGTATGGGGTAAATTTACTCCGAAGTAACAAGTTACTGTGTTGTTCTGTTAGTAATAGGTACATACATTCAGTTAGACCCTATATTGCCATTTTCCCGTTCAAAAAATACATTTAGATTTACCTTACAATACGTTTGAAACGTGAAAAACCATCTGGCCGGAGCACAAAAACAACAAGAAAAACTCGATCGACCAACGACAATCAATTCTTTCCTTTACAGGAATAAACACACAACATATTGACCTTTACAGGAATGTTTTGTCTTTGCATTTTCCTTTAATGATGTCGTTAGGTAACGCCGGTTAACAAGGCGGTAGTTAAGGAAGAGCACGTGAGATTTACGACGTACGATGCGATATCAACTGCTACTTGGTTTGTCTGCCTAGCACGGGATCGGTGGTGGAAATAACTAATTCCTTATTCCAGTTAGAGTTCAACCGATGGATACGGTCAAATCTCTGTTAATACTTAAAAATAGTTAAAATTAAAAAAATCGTTTGTGTAGTGTTTTTTCCTAACGTAACGCTTTTTCCAACTATTTAGCGTCTGTTTTCCTTTTCCGCATTTTCGATTGCTATTTTTGAGTTCAGTCATGCACAGTTGAAATAACAAAATGTGTAGCTCCTGTGGTCTAGTTAATGGCTTATGTGCATGTGCATGTAAGCTATGTTTAATAAATAGCACATAGGATTATAAAAATGGAGAAGCTGTTGATGGGGATTATAATTCCAACCAAAAATTTGGCTTTATAGCCCTTTACTTTAGATTATGTGCAGAGAAAAGACCTGAGTCTAAAGTGTGTAGATCCAGTTCCTCTGCGCCACGGCAGTCGATAGGTAGGTTTTTTTTAATTTGCTAATACTCTAATGTTCACATATGCTAATTAACTTTTATATGTTATGTGTGACATAAACGTTAAGTAATGCAACTTGCTTTAATAAACGATATTATGACAAAAACGGGACGAATTATAAACGATGACTGTGCAAGAGTATATTTTATTTAGGAAAATGACGTCAGCTTAAAAACATCTACCAATTTTTCTTTGACAAGATTTTATCATAAAATATGTTTCGCGATAACTACTTTCCCTGTTCCCGTCATACTTTTTCAATAAATACTGACGTTCTGTAACACTTTTTTTTTAAATATATTTTAAATACGTGGACAATCTTACACAAATCAACCTAGTCCCAAACTAAGCAAAGCTTGTACTATGGGAACTAAGCGACGATATACAAACTTATATAGATAAATAGATACTTAAATACATAGAAAACATCCAAGACCCAAGAACAAATATTCGTGCTCATCACACAAATAAATGCCCCGGCCGGGATTCGAACCCGGGACCTCCAGCTTCGTAGGCAGGGTCACTACCAACTAAGCTAAGCGGTCGTCAAACACTTGGCACAGGTCTACAAATAATTGTAGATCATGCTAGTGTTGCTACAAAACGGAAACTCCACGTTTGGTGTCGATAGATATCACTTTGTCACGGGAACAAACTCCCACCAGTTTACGCTGTCAAGAAAAATAAAAGTTATTTGTTCAGTGAAAGTAACTGGACTCCAGCGTGCTTTCTTTCCTCGGCTATTATCTTTAATTAACGATGCAGTTGGGAATAATAATTGACTACAACATTATTTACTTCATATTGAGAACGAAGTATTCATAATTAAAATTAGAATAGCTACTTTCAAACTAAAAGTTGAACGAAATTGCATATTATCAATCAAACAGCTGAAAGCAATTTTTCACGAGATGGTTCATTCAGACACGTTTGCTCAGTACACGTAGAGATATTTTGTAACCCGGATTAAATCAGGATACATTATTTCCCCCCAAAAGAAAGAAACTTGATACGAGAGCTTACACGGGCGAAGTCGCGGGCAAAAGTACTGTATATTTATAAACAGCACAGCTTCAGTACATCGCCAGCCACGCGGGTGAAAGAGATAGGGATCGCACCGGTACGTGCAGTGACTACACAGAGTCGCCTGCGCCGTAACTTGTGCGCTGCCTCAGACTTACGCACAAATCTTAACAGGGCTCGACAACCATTTCTATTGCAGCTAACTGTAAAACCTAACGCTAGTAAAATAGTTCAGTAAGCATGACTTGATCCCACTTTTTTCATGAATACTAATATGTGACAGTCGTCATGTTTAGGGTTCCGTACCTCGAAAGGAAAAAAAACGGAACCCTTATAGGATCACTTTGTTGTCCGTCCGTCTGTCTGTCAAGGCCCTTTCTCTCGGGAACGCGTGGAGGTATCAAGCTGGAATTTATATCAACTACTCAGGTCTACTGTCCCTTGGAGCTGTGAAAAAATCAAACTTCTAAGCCAACGCAATCAAAAGATACAGCTGTTTATGCCGCAAACTTCCGCAAATTTTCGACACTCGCACGGGAATCAAAACCTACAGGGTACTTCCCGTGAACTCAGAAATCTCAGAATCTTGTAATTTGGTACGAAGCAACGTCTTATAGCACAGATAAAGGAAAAATTTCTAAAACCGTACATTTTTAGTTACATCATATAATAAAAATATTTTTAATAATTAATTTTAAATTTTCGACACTCAAAAGGGAATCAAAACCTGCAGGGTACTTCCCGTGAACTCAGAATCTTGAAATTCGGTACGAAGCAATGTCTTATAGCACAGATAGAGGAAAAATTGCGAAAACCGTAAATTTTTAGTTACATCATATAATAAAAATATTTTTAATAATTTTAAACTTACTACCCCTTTCCATTATGTACGGAACCCTCGGTGCACGACTCCGACTCGCACTTGACCGGTTTTTTCATTATGATGAACGGTCTTATTCATAAATTAATGTGTAGACCTCTAACTATCTTATCAATACTTTTAGCAACTGCACATTTACTTTTTAAAGTCATACTCATACAGACAATGTCTAAAGCTAAAAGTGTTAAGTTTTGTTGTTGGCAAAAGGGTTACGTAAATACGTAACAAATCAGATTTAAACCACGAATTACATTTGAAAGGTTTGCAACCAACGGCCCCGCAACGCTCCAAGCGCAAGTATTTGTGGTGGTCGATAATTAACTACCTATTACTCTCATTTAATAATCCCAACGCTATTTTAACTAACTCGACATCTCGATAAAATCCTGCAGGCCGTTACAAGCTGCAGGTACTATGATAGTCAGCATAGGTATACAATACATACGAGAACATTTTTTAAGGTGACTAAAACCTTGAATAACAGTTTCGAGTTTCGACCTGCATACCTCTAGGTATTATAGTAGTTTACAACGGCACTTAAATTAATATATACGTTCTTTTATTGAATATAAGACTTTCACACAATTTTACTGTTTTCACGTCAATTATACACACTACAATTTTATACACAATCACAATACAATGTTACATTAAGATTTAGAAGTCGAGTAAATGTTCTTTAGGATTTGAAATAAACGTATTATTTTCTACAAAAAACAACCGTGTAAATATTAGTATTATGATATGAATGCGAAAAATGAAGCCACATCTCGCCGTATTTATTTTTGTAACCGAAATAAAGCCCTCCGTGCCCTGAGTCGAAAGCTTATACTTCTATCGGCTAAACGATTTTTTGCGTGGTCTTGAGAGATAACTGGCTTGAGATGGTTGGCTGGTAGAGAATGCCATTTGGCATTAAGCCCGCCATTTGTACAATTCTGTGTATTTTGTGCAATAAAGTTTAAATAAATAAATAACTTTCTCTATTAATGAAGCATAGCATCCTCTATTGAAAAAATATTCTCTAGTAGGCAGCACTACAGTAATTGATCGTTATACGAGTAGAAAGATTTTATTATATCAAGAAGTTACAAAAACAATTATAAATGTCTGATGGTAAGCAGACATCAAAACTTTTTCAATATTTTCCAGTGCATAAAACCTGCGCGCCCGGTACAGCTTCCGAAATTTGTGGTATTCCTTCCTACCCACAAACTCAAAGTCGTTGGACCTGGAATTCGTTGGAGTGACGACCTTGGCAGTGGCTGGCTAGAATTCAATTGTTTATGTTGCGAAAAATAATGGAGGCCTACAGTCAGCAGTGTAAAGACTGTAGTTGATGATGCTGATGATGATGATGATAAAATACTCTACGTCGGCCGCCACCTGCGCTCTATATGTAATTCGGACGATCCAGATTGAATGCTCTAGAGCCCTCCTCGCGCCATACCCTTGCGTGCTAGTTGTACAACATCATCAAAGCCTTCTCTGGGGTGCCAAGATTCCGCCCCAAAGATCACTGGCGAATCCGATGGGGTTTAATCGATATTTACAACATGCCAGCGAAACTTTAGAAGAAGTGGTGTATTCCAGAAGACATTTTTAAAATAATTACTTTATATCTATATGTATTCAACCAATTAATAAAATCTCTACGTTTTGACAATCGCTTTTTCTTCACAAGCCCTCAGACAAATTTGCTTCAACTAATTGGGTGTCCTCCTCATTACAACATACTTCAAAAATATTGATTGTATCGGAAATAATATTTCAGTGCCAGTAGATTTCAGACTCTCCTGTACATATACTAGAGCTATAATAATTCAGCAAGGATGTAAATAAGGGGCTTAAATTGAAGCTATATTGGATGGGCAAAGCTGCAAAGAAAGGCCTCATAAGCTTTAATTAAAAGAACATCGCGATTACTCTATATATTAGTTACAATCAAAGAACAAGAGTTCAATAGAGTAGATCACATATTTTTATTTATTTATTACAGATGAGAATGCGTGACAAAGTATTATAAATTACATGGTATGTCTTGTTTACAGTTAATCTATAAAGTTGATATTTCAGTTTACACTTGGCAACTAATCGATAATGATTGATGCAATTGGCATTTGATAATGAACTGAAAAAAGCGATATATATTCGGTCCGTTAGGCTAAGTTCTTGAACGTTTACCCAAGTAGTCCCAGTCCAGAATGACAAAAAAAACGACTTTAAGGGGGATATTGGTAGGTATGTGTTCTATATGGCTCAAGCCACAGCACTCCATTCCAGTGACGATCCCAAGATGTAACCCGGAGGCCGCTTTCAGTATGCTCATTTTGACATTCTTGAATCCTTAGCATGGAAGTGTCATCTTCCCGATGATTCCGTGTCGGGTTCACGGTCTTCCCCGCGAATGGCTTCATGGACCTAACCAACTCAAATCTCACTATTAGGTAAACTTACTTTCTGCCTAAAGTTTAAAATGTCTATAATAATATTCCATAATAGGCTATGGTGATCGATTACGTTCGGGCAAATAAAATGCTTCTTTACCATGACGTTAAATAATAGGTAATAACTATAGGCATATATATTTGTGTGACTTAACGCCACGGCAATACTCGTTAAAATCACTTAATCTTTATTATAACTCTCATGTTAAATGCTCCACCCCTTCCTTTGTTCCTGTTCACAGCGGCAGACCGATCACAGCCATATTAATGGTCTTGTCTATAGTATGATGTAATTATTATATTAATGTTCTCAGATCCAAGATAAAATGTTATTATTCCAGTGTGCGAATCTTATTACTTGTGGTGGAAGTATTTCTCTTAATTGCAATGTACGCTTTGTTTTTTTGATTCATTCACCGACGGCGTGCGATGATCTAGTGCTTACGCCGGCTCCATTACTACCAGCGAGGCAGGGTACCAGTTGTAGAATACTTCAGCGATTTACAAGTGTAAAGCGAGCGGCGGAGAAAATTTCTTTGTCTGAATCTAAAGAAAACACGTCGTCTCAATTTTTGGTTACTAAACAAACTAAGAGATTTCGAAAATAACATAATGTCACGTAACTTTACATAAGTTCTATATATTGATAATGAAAACATGTTTGTGTGATGTGATAGAAAATATAAGTGTGCATAACTTCATGGGCAATGTGTCCAAAATATTTTGTAACTCGAGTGTGATATCGAACCAACTGAATCGTAACCCACCGTGGAACTTTGTTACAGAAAATGTCACAGTGACATCGTACTGCCTGACAAGGAAACTCATTATGACACTTGGTGTGACAAGGTTCCACGGTTCATAGTACACAAAGTATAAATAATAGTTCAATAAGGCAGTAAACATACACATCCAAATTGTTACGCAAAGTACGTGTTATGCGGTAAAGTAGAATGACATGATTTGAGTTTTCTAACACAGCTGTCAACTGTTTTTGTTCGGCAGAGAACAGGGACCAAAATACCTTTACTTGTTCTGTGGTAGTGCTGTTCTAATTTCAATAAATTGCAAATAAACCAACAATCGTTTCTTGTAATATATCCCAAACAACAAGAGCTTGAATGCTTCTGAATTATTGACATCGTTGCGGCGACTCGTTGGGTACCTGCACGTAGCGTACTGTACACTGGAAGTCGATTTTTATTGGTCGCTTCGTATCCCAATCTCATGAAACATATTGAGTGCGTGCACTTCCACATGCTCCAAGCTAACGTAATTCTGATACGAAACGCGATACTCATTGAAATGCGATTAGGGTGTGAAAGTAAAGAACCGATCATCCAGGTTTCCTGTAAGAACAATCTGATTTATATTAACTAAGGTTTTCTGTAAACAAGTTGATGAACCATACGAACTAGCGATATTTTACAAATCTGGTGTAGTAAAATGTTTCGCAATATATTATTAATTCGTTAGCGTTAAAATAGTTGCGAAGTGTGCTCGCAAAATTGTGTTTTTACCTGAGGCTGTATTAGTCGTGTAGTGTAAGGTACTGACATTTGTTTAATAGTTACTGGGAAGAGAACAGCGTGGTGAAAACGGTCAATTTCAAAGCGGTTATTTTGATTGCCTAGGGAAAAAATAACCGTTTCCTTAAAAAAAATCTTTAGCTACAACTTCAAGTTCTTTAGAATTTAGGTAACAATTATTTACTGTGCGGAAATAAGGAGAATTAAATAACGGTTGACACTCAATTGGAAAAGTCACTATTTGCGACATGTTTCGGAATGCAATTGGAGTCCTTCATCAGGTGACTTTTTCAAGGAGCACTTACTTTTCTAGTAGCTCCGCTACGATTTTTTACCTGCTCTGTCGTCGGTCTCTATAGATATTAGAATACACTTCTTATAATATATATACATATATAAGCGAAGTAGATAGTGCTGCAGACTCTCTTCGCTCTCTCAATGACACTCGTTATCTTACCTACCTTTTTTTTTTAGGTAGGTATATCGTCACCGCTTCTGTAACGAAAGTATTATGAGCAAACTATTTTCAAACTTCGAACAGAATAATCTAGTATTTCAACGGTCTAATTACGTGAATTAGTAGGTGAGATGTAGCTCACTCATAAAAAAATCACACGAAGTCCATTAGCTTTCGACGAGGACCGTTATGATTTTAATAATTACCCATCAACAGGCTGCGATGCCGACGCCGTTGGTCAAATATTGAAAGGCTAGTGAAGATATTTCCAACCCGGCATTCCCTAACCCGTAATTACTCGGAATTGGTAACAAACTTTGATTAATCAAAACTTTATAGAAATAACTACAGAAACGATCTACGAAAATGCAATGAGTTTAGTTAAATTAGTTTTGAAATATGCTGGAATCACTCTGGGGTATAAACACCTGTAATAAAATAATCCAGGGAAATGTTAAGAGAGGTAGGGCACAGCAAAATGTCATCTTGCTCGAATTTGGAGCAGCCCAACTGGGGAAGTAACCGCCTTGCAGAAGACCACAGCCATAATAACATTATTTACTATACAGGTATGTACGAGTAGTGGTGTGTTCCTGGAAGTGAGCAAGGTTGCCTGAGCTCCCGAGATACGCTATGTTGAGAGCGAGGGACCTAAATTTATCCCGTCTGTTGTCAACACATTGAATCCTCAAAGTTTATAAAGGGTCGGCAACGCGCACGTGACTGCTTTGGAGTTGCAGGCATCTATAGGCTGCGGTGTCCACTTACTATCAGGTGGGCCGTACGCTTGCATGCCACCGTACCTTGTATAAAAAAAAGGAAAATCCAAAGAAAGGAGGGAAAAAATGTTGATAGAAAGAGGAGAATACACCCAAGACCACAAATACCTGAAGCACGGTTCGACTTTTCGACCGGCCTCAGAGAACAGAATAATTAAGAGTAAGTAACAGGTACAGAAGGTTTTCTATAGTAGGTACAAAACCGACATTTGAGAGTTAGGAAACACCGAATCATGCTATCCTGCTATACCACATTACACATGATCTGTTGTCTAAATAGGTACAGTAACTTGCGCATCAACGTCGTCACCTAGTAACGTGACACAACCAAGTTGAAGGATGCTGTCACTGTCCGGCGGTGTCAGCCGCGGTGGTGTGTGAGAGTCGAGTTAAGCTGAGGCCTGGAGCTAGCTTTAAGCTGCAGCAGCTGAAGTGTCATGTAATAATTATGATTACTTACGCCTTGTGAAACGTACCTACCTACCTTATTTTATTATTGTTTACCTTCGAAATGAATGTACTTAATGTAATTCTCATTCCGAACTCAAGCTATAAATAAGTCATTCATGGTTTTAACAGCTAAGCAATTTCAGACTCTGCTGGCCTGGAGCTGCCTGGAGCCTGCCTGCCCAAGTTCGGAGCGCGGTTGTAACGTTTTGAAATCATATTTGATGAATAGTCTTGATCCGTGTGCTGCCTTACGCAAGTACCTATGTGAGTGGGCGGCAAGTTACCAAGTTTTTAGAATTTGCAATTGAAACAGTGGTACCGTATCTACTTATACAAGTCCTATGCTTACAAAGTTATAGTTACCTACTCGTTTTGTACAGTCAGGGGCACCAATATGTATACATTTTTTCACCTTATTCCATTGAAATAGGGTCCAAAAATGTATACATATTTTTGCCCTTGACTGTACTGCAAATAAGTAAGTCTCTCCGTTCATAAGTAGGTATACTTACTTGAGAAAGTCTACTAAAACTGCAAAAGTGATGATATAGGTATAAATAGTAGGTATGAAAGGTCATTAATATCGCTAATGATCCAATATCGCTTAAAGTCGCGGTCAAAGGCTAGCTCAATATTGAGCCCTAACCTAAGAGAGTATTCGCATGAGGGTCAAAGAAAATTTGTAATCCATCAATCGACCGTCGCTCAACCTTTCATTAGCCCGGCTATTTAAGGCGATATATCGATTGAAAGAGACACCCTTTGTTTTTCGCTCACGACAAAACGGGATGCAACCCTCTCCGAGAATGGCTTTTTAGACAAATCTCGTTAAATATCTGACTGTGTGCAGGTTTATTAAATTTCCTCTTGTCAGTACCTAGATGAGGTAAAATACCATCATATTAAATTAATCGTGTCTTTTAATAATGCGTTGTTTTAGTAGGCTGAGGAAAAAAAGGAAAATATAGACTCAACTTTGGATTTATTTTCTATCGAGAAAATTTTAAGCAATCATGTTTCGCTCGTCGAGAATCATATATCTGAAAATCAGCCCCTACTGTTGTCTCCAAATTTCTCAGTGTAGCGCCTTAAGCAAGCTTTTAGATGATGAGTTGCAATTTTTACCGACATTGGTTCTTAAAATATCTCAGCTATTTATAAAGAACGGTTCTCTTGTTTCAATAATAAATTCATAAGATTTTGTATTATTCTATGTAGGCGCAGGAATAAATACCCCTTGCCTTTATCGCACGAAGCGCATTTTTTTGCTTAAGAGTTGTAGGCGTCGAGTAAAGATATGTAAAAATGTGATACATATTTTGGTAACCAAAACATAAAAGAAACCTTTTCGTTTAAAATTCAAGGAAGGTTTGTAGTTTATCACATTTTTCACAGAAATTTCACCCATTTAGTACTAGTAGGATTAGTAAGTATAATAATATACATGTGAGGATAAAACGAATAAAGGTTAATGGTAGCAATTTCAAAATCTCTAAACTCCCATACAAAAAAGGAACAATTAAAACGCTCATACACCAAAGAGATGTTTTAATATTAGTTGAAGGCAAAACCAATACAAAGCGCACTTACACGATTTCGCCGTCGGGTATGTTTCGTGATTTGCTCCATAATAAGGTGCTTACAACTCTGTTATTATACTGTCCGAGGTCTGGAAATAAAAAGCGAAGCCATTAGCAAGTGATACCTCTGCGCGAGTTAAACGGTTTGATAATTACGTACGTAGGTTGATATTTGTGTAGCGATTATAAACCCAATCTGACGGTATAATTGTTCTTTTCTGAAACTACCTAATTACAGAGAGTATGTTTGAAAAGAATACTCTAAATAAGAAACTCATTTTATTAGTTGTACGGTTCACAAAATTACAAGCCACAATGTGGCCACATCACTGTTCCATTTTTCTCTTTCAAAGTAAGTAATACAAGGAAAATCCCAAAACTGTTCGCGCTGTTGGGTATATGCAGAGCTTTTTTAATAAGAGTTTGGGCTCGTTTTATATCGTTCCTTCGTCTCGCGGAAATGTCAGCAATCTGTGGCAAAATCCTACTTTATTGTTATTGTACCGCATTTTATTCGAAGCTCAACCGAAAGAGATAAACCTGGGAATCGGTTGAGAGTAAATAAAGTCACTGGCTGGGACACACCCAAAGCTTCTGTAGACGGGTGGATCGCTGAGATAACAATTATTGGGATTTTATAGTACGCTTGCCAATCTATACATATAATAAAGCAGAAGAGGGTCAAAAATCTGTACATTGAAGATATAAGAAAAAAAATCGATTGAGGGGTCTTAGAATCGATAACAGAACACATTTCAACGGTTTTTAGAATTCATGTCTGTTTGTCTGTTTGTCTGTCTGTTTATTTGTCTAACTATCACGTGAAAACTAGCGAATGGATTTTCATACAGCCTTCAATAATATGTTTATTGGAACTTCGGCGAGGTTATAGGCTATAAAAATCATACAGATTGGGGATGAAAAGGGGTGAAAACAGGGGTTGAACTTTGTATGGGAAGTCCTTCAATTCGTAATTTAAAGGCTTGAAAATTGGTAAGCAGCAACTTGGAAGCAAAGTAAAAAGAACCCCATTCAAACATTGTGCAATAAACAGATAGTATTTGAAAAAACGGGGGACGAAATATACTTGAGAGGCCAAAGACAAAAAAACAAAAGTCCCTCAAACCATATTAACTGTTTGATATGAGAGATCTAATTATGTTGGACAGCCGGTCGCTATCAATATTCACAAACCTAGGTACATACCAATCTTACTATGCAAGCTCGAGGTTTTTTTTTGTTTTTGATGGAGGTTACCTCTACCTACCTACGCAGAGCAGCGGGCTCTCGGTTGCATGGTAAGACTTGCGGCACGTATATGTATGCGCATGATTGAAATAATTTGAGTATTCCGAGTTGCATCAACTTTATTTGTTTAAAAAGCAATTTTACTGTTCAAATACTAAGGTTCAAAATGTATAAATTTAAATATTAATATTTTTGAATAAAATCTTTTTTTTTTGGGTGCTGATTACAACAATGATATCCATTTTCAAATGCAAGATGGCGGACATTTATTTTCTTAATAATCGTTATGGGATATGTTTGAGGTTCTTCGGGGTACGGGGATATCAGGGGTTCACTGACCATTCTCAAAGCCAGAAAATAAACGATCCACAAACGAAGTTTTCCATCTCTGTCGCACTTTAGTACAGACTTGCAAGTGCGACAGAGAGGGAAAACTTCGTTTGTGGTTCGTGGTAGCCCCCCCCCCCCACCCCTGTTCCACAAGTCAGCAAAATTTATAAAATACGTTTTTTGATGTAATTAATTCGAAACAAATTAAGCTTAATTGCAGCTCTATAAGCCTAAGCTATGGCCCTTAAAAAATGGCCCTATTTATGTTCTCCCGGTTCGCAGTTCGCACCGAAGTAAAGTTTGTCAAAGTTGCAAATTTGGATGAACTAATTGATCCATACAACATACCGAAGACCGGCCGGGTCAGACTTTTCACATTTAGGGTATATGTTAGCTATTTGTTAGTAAAATATAGGTATGTTACAATAAACATTAAGTACTTATGACCAAATTCGAAATTCATAGGCCGATAGGAAACAAAAACTCAATCTCAGAAAATCACACATCTCCCAGGAACAACCAGGGTGGGTGCGCTATCAACCTGGGCCTCTACTCCACCTTTGAATGTGAAAGAACAAACAAAGTTAGTAAGGTTCTCCAATAATTTTTAAACAAAAAAATATGAATTCAACCACCGGCAACTAATTTTTTTTCTTTAAAATTTTGCGCTCGCTGTGCTCGCGTTTACATCTATATGACTTGATGCGTATAAAGTCTTTTCCACACATGCATTACAATGTTCGAAAAAATTTGCGCTCGCGTATTCATCTATTTTACTCGATGATTATGGAGTATTTTCCGCACCTGCATCATAATGTTCGAAAATTTTCGCGCGCGCTACGCTCCCTAGATTACTTAATGCGTGTGAAAAATATTCCGAACCTTTTTTTTTTCCTCACCTGTATGATAATGTTCCAAATAATTCGCGCTCGCTTCGCTCGCCTTTTTAACCACCTGCATCATTATGTCCGAAAATTTTCGAGCTCGCTTCGCTCGCGTTTCCATTTACACAACTTGATACGTGTAAAGTATTTTCCGCACTTACATCGTAATGTTCGAAACATTTCACGCTCGCTGCGCTCGCGTTTCCATACATTACTTAATGCGTATGAAGTCTTTTCCGCACCTGCATCATTATGGCCGAAAATTTTCGGGCTCGCTTCGCTCGCGTTTTCATTTACATAACTTGATACGTGTAAAGTATGTTCCGCACCTATATCGTAATATTCGTAATGTTCGAAAGATTACGCGCTCGCAACGCTCGCGTTTTCATCTGCATAACTTAATGCGTATGAATATTTACCGCACCTGTATTATAATGTTCCAAACATTTCGCGCTCGCTTCGCTTGCCTTTTTAACTACATTACTTGATACATATAAAGTCTTTACCGCACCTGCATCATTATGTCCGAAAATTTTCGCGCTCGCTACGCTCGCGTTTTCATCTACATGACTTAATGTGTATGAATATTTTCCGCACCTGTATCATAATGTTCCAAACATTTCGCGCTCGCTTCGCTTGCCTTTTTAACTACATTACTTGATGCATATAAAGTCTTTACTGCACCTGCATCATTATGTACGAAAATTTTCGCGCTCGCTACGCTCGCATTTTCGTTTACATGACTTAATGCGTATGAAGTATTTTCCACGCCTGTATCATTATGTTCCAAATAATTCGCGCTCGCTTCGCTCGCCTTCTTAACTACATTACTTGATGCGTATGAAGTCTTTTCCGCGCCTGCATCATAATGTTCGAAACGTTTCACGCTCGCTGCGCTCGCGTTTTCATTTGCATGATTTAATGCGTATGAATATTTTCCGCACCTGTATCATAATGTTCCAAACATTTCGCGCACGCTTCGCTTGCCTTTTTAACAACATTACTTGATGCATATAAAGTCTTTTCCGCACCTGCATCATTATGTCCGAAAATTTTCGGGCTCGCTTCGCTCGCGTTTTCATTTACATAACTTGATACGTGTAAACTATGTTCCGCACCTATATCGTAATATTCGTAATGTTCGAAAGATTACGCGCTCGCAACGCTCGCGTTTTCATCTACATTACTTAATGCGTTTGTAGTATATTCCGCACCTGCATCATAATGTTCGGAACATAGGGAAGGACATGGGACACCGCAAGGGGGTGGAAGAGAGATAACTAGCTTAGCGCCTAAAATAAAAGAATAGCAATAACATTCTAATGCGATGATCGACTTCTACGCAGACGAAGTCGCGGGCAAAAGCTAGTAGACCAATAAAATAGAGGCGGGTTAGTGCAAATAGAAAGCAGACTAACTCAAACGGAAGAAAAGTGTCGCCATGCAACTTACAGGGATGTAATTCATCGACGCCCTTCTGCTTTGGAACCGGCGTTGATCGCCACGTAATTTAATTCACCCTTAAATAGCAAAGTAATAAAAACATCTGACCTACGATCTTTCATGCCGAAATAAATTGACCTTTTTTTCCTCATCTAATGAAAAGACGTTGGAATAAGTCGTCTACAAAATATCTTCGCGAAACATCAAAAATGCTAAGTAACATTTTAAATGATTGAGCGAGCCGATTTAGAGTAAACGAACTCAAAGTAAGTTACCATTACAAGCATTCGAAAATAAAATTTTCACGCTTAAGTATCATGTATTTAAGTCTTAATTGAAAGGTTTTTTTTTAAACCGGCTAAGTGCTTTTGTCGGCCCGAGTGCAATGTAGGGCTTCGTACTAGTAGTCCAAATTGTCTTAGGTTAGGTTAGGCTAGGACTAGTATCTTTATAGAACTAATAGGCAAGTAATAAAAAATACCAATGCAAAGATTTTTTTTTCTGACTATGGATTTATAGGTCGGGCCCAATAAGCGATATGAGAGCGCGATTGGAGAGTGGCCTAGGTAAAATCCAGAGGATACCTCCGATACGACCACGCGGGCGGTTTAAAAACTAGAGTACTCTAAGAGTTTGCGCTCCAGTGAGATTGGTTGAGCGGCTTCAACCGAATCTGAAGTGTCAGTGGAGTCGAGCTATTGGGAGTTTTGTCGCTAAAGAATTTAATTTGCGAACAGAGCCATGTCAACAATCCTAGATGACTATGCCGTCTTTGACTCTCTGAGGCATGTAATGCTTATTAAACTTATATTTTACGTTAAATAAAAAAGGGATCGGCAGTAAAATGCACGTCTAGATGGCGGCTTTGCAGTTTTCCCAAAAGGAATCCTAGTCATAACTGCGCTTAGTACAAAATATAATAAAGATATATCTTGAAAAGGAGCATTTTATTCGCTTTCCTCCAACTCTCCAGGCATGGAGAAGAGCCGATGCTCACTGCAAGTTTTTCCCTAACGTAAGTGGCTACGGATGTAAATTTTCTAAACTTCTAGAAATGATTCTCGATTAGCCTTTTGATTTGAGTCTGTCACAATTTCTACAAGTTAGATTTTATTACCTACTATTGCAGCAGCAAATTGTACGGCAGACTTTTCATTTATTAGGAGAAAAAAAAACCGGCCAAGTGCGTGTTGGAATCCGCACATTTAGGGTTCAGAACTAACCGCAAAATTAAGTTTGTTTTATCAGGAAAAGTAAGCTGATTTCAAAGAAAAAAATGTGAATTATCAAAATGTCAGTATTTGTAGTTAAAATATACGCAATAATTAAACATTGTCACCAAATTTCAAGTTCATAGGTCAATGGGAAGTCAATCTTCGGGAAAAATTTTGTGACAGACGAAGGACGGACGGACGTGTGAGTGACAGCAATAGCGTTCCGTTTTGAACCTTCAGATCGGAACCCTAAAAAGAATTTAAAGCAAAAAGTATGAAATTAAGGCATTCATATAATTAATACTTTTATAATTACTCTTATTATTTAACGAATCGAAATAACTACAATGTATAAAAAATCTCTCTTTGTAAATTTTGCATGTCGTTGAACGTACACTAACATCCTGTAATAAAACAATTCTATTTTATTCCATTCTATTCGTTTTAGCACCACAACTCTGCTGCCAAGGCAACTTGACACATATGATGGGGAACGATCATACTGGATGGCGATGAAAACATACGTGGGCCGGCCGAGTGAGTCCACCACCGAAGGTGCCCCACAAAGCCCTCAAAAGTGACGCCCTTTATGTACAGTCAGCGTCATATAGTATGTAGCACTTGTAGCAGCCAAAGTGGCCAAATAGTTCGGTACTCCATATATTTTGTATGGGTGTGTATTTGGACACTTTGACTGCTACGTACTATATGACGCTGACTGTACATATATAGCGTGCCGTGCGGTGTGGATAGCAATAGGCCAGAAAGCCACCAATTTGTATTGCACATGTGAAAAATTATTTGAATCATAATTTATATTTATATACTTCTTCCAGCACACCTAACTCTCTCCTGAGGGATTTGCAGCCCTCGCGTAGCACGAAAGATTTTCATATTCAATTACAAATAGACAAGTGCGTCTCGAGTATCGCCTTTGACGTCTTTACGGTTTAAGGGAATATTAGGCCCCCTCGACTCAAGGGCTGGGGCCAAGCGAGGTGCAATAATAGCTGTTTGCTTTCACAACCTCGTAATGCAATACATTTTGTATAGGCAATTGAAACCTTGTTTTGTGAGAAATAAAGTCTACGTTAAAAAAGATTAAAAACAACTAAGTATTCGAAGCTAAAAATATATTATAGGTATAATACTTGCCCTCGACAAGAGTCTTTGCAATTAGCTGTTCGTTTGATTTAGATTAGCAACGCTTTTTCGAAAAGTGGATTTGCTGTCCTTTCTATGTACAGTGAACGTATTCGTTTTTTTGAGAGATTTTAAAGTCTTTTTGATGGTAATGAAAGCATCAGTATTCATGGCGACACGTTAATTTAAATATTGTTAATTTTGTACTTGTATCAAGCGATTGACTTAAAACACTTAATACTTAGTGTGAATATCAAGTGAAAAGTACCTATATGTATTAAGCTAATTCTTTCATATAATGTACCGAAACCTTCATCTGCCGATGTAAGAGCCTTCGGTACATTTTTTAAAGTAAATTGTAGGTACGCACTCACATTTTTGCACTCGACTGTACATATTAGTTCATGAAAATATTTATGATACTGTTGTCGCCCGGGTAATTTTGGGTGGCAACACCATCACTTGGTGGCGCTGGCAACACTGACTGAACCAATCCAGTCTTTCCGGTGACGTCACAAAGTCGAGTTCATAAATAGCCGGTCACCTTCCACGGAGCTCTCTCTTGCCAAGCAGCCGTGAAGGTGACAAGAAGTGGATAAAGTGTCAACCTAAGTATCGTACTTGTATTTATTAGGTATCGTTATTAATTATGATTGTAAATATTAACAATCATAATTAATAATAAAGATCAGCTTTGTAATTAACTTTGCCGTAACTGACTAAGATTATTATCAGATTTGCTATCGAGGAGTGTACCTGTATTATTAGCATGTAATATGTGCAACATATAATATAATATCATCTGTATTGTGTGAAATTGTAGCCTCAAAGATTATTGTGGTGGGAATAATAAAGTGTTCGTAACATTAACCTGTTTGTTTCTATCAATACCTATTACATTTTCAGGTCTTCGTTTTGATATATACTCCATTCCTTTATATCGCCCTTTATACGATCAAAGTGGAAGAATTTAAATTTAAAAGATATACGCTTATTATGAGAACGAATGCCTTTATAACCAGCATAATTATTATAGCAACATCAATAAATAACCCGCCTTGTACCTCTGATGGCGCATGGATGAAGATCAAACAAATATTCTATGCAAAGGGGACAGGCTGACGAAACGACCTCTCACTATGTGCACATTGTAAGGGGAAGTAAACAGTAAACTCTTCAAAACAGTAAGGCAATGGTCGCTTTTATACTTCACCGTGGACGTCCACGGCACGGTATAACTCTACGGTTTCATTCATAATTAGGCTAAAGTATAGCCTATGGTCAAAGGCGCGACACGGGTCTTTCGGTCTATCGGTGTGAACCGAGTGTACGATTCTATACTTTGCCCGTCCGAGGAGTGATTTCCAGACACCGCGCCACCATCGCGCGCCCCCGCTCGTGTCCGGACACGCACACATAGCCGCGAGTTGGGTTTACAGCACACATGCTTCAGTTTCGCTTCTTGTTACGTTAGTATATATGTATCTTCTTTGCTATGGTCTATTTATGAATGAAACCGTAGAGTTTTACCTGGTCATGGCCGTCGACGATAAGGTATAAAAGCGTCCAATGTCCTAAATACGAAACGCCTGGCACTATGCGTTCACAAACACCTACACTGAATCACCATTGATCGTTCTAAGGGTTGATCGCACGACCAGTTCAGTAAAGGTAAGTTCATTCCCACACATCCAATAAGTAACTAATAAGTTTCGGTCAAATTTAATTTTTGATACAGTCATCAACTGCTTACTCGTCGTGACGGTTCCAATGAGTATAAACAACGGGTATATCGGGTGTAGTTATGGCCACCTTCTATCTCCATCATCAAATCAGCTCGGTGGTGCCATAACATCGCATTGTCACTAAACTTGTCAGTCGGTGGAGGATAACTGTTTTAAAATTCAGTTACAAGATTTGATCAGAGCATATGTAAACTTAGAAAATATGCATGTTCGAATCAAATCATGCCAGTTAAATAAAAAAATGTAACAATTATATATATAATGTAAGAAATCTTTTGTACTGATTACATTTAATTTTATCTTAATAGTTTATTTATTTTTAAGTTAACGCTGTTTCTAAAAAATAAAGACATATTTATACAATTATATCAATATTAAAATTGCCCTTGAACTCTTAATAATGTTTGAATTTTCATGTAAACACATTGAACTTCACAAACAATTTCATTGAACGGTATTTTATACACATATCTAAATAACTTCAATAGAATTTAATTTTATTTAGGTATTTTGCTCTCGTACTGTCAATTATCGATATACTGGCGACAAGGTAGGTAAAGGCAGAATGTAAGCTCTTTTCCCTCGCATGGCAATGTTTCATATAATTAGCTTAAGCGGTTTAACTGGGGGACGATGCTATTTGAATAGAATTTTTGAATTACCTAATGAATGTTTAGTTTGAACGAATTTCGTATATTTTAATTTAGATTGCATAGGGTACAATACCTCTTTGATAATATTCTTTTCGTTGTAACATGTGTCCAAATAACCGGGCATTGATTGTGTTAATCGGTGAATTTTAAGTGATGCTCATCCTAGTGTGGCTCTTCGTCTGGACCCCTTTTTTAATTTGATCTTAATTTTATATTGGTTCGTCAAGTTCAATAACACAGTCGTGATGACGTTACTTTATAAAATCCGAAGTAATTTATGAGTGCGACCATTTTTGAAATTAGGCTAGTCTATTTTGACGCAGTTTTCGTTAAAGGTCCATTTACACACGAGCTATAACGGCATGCATTGCGAGTTCCCGAGGTACCTACAATTGTGTAATGATTTCATGTTTAGTGTAGTTAATTTTAATTTAAGTTGCACTTTTAATTAAGTTTGAGGGTACTTCACCGCCATTACGACTTAAAAAAAAAGATGGCGGGTGGTCTTAAAAAGGAGGGTACGTTTTTCTGGGCTCTCCTTGGTTAACCGTGCTAAAGTGTAGACGTGGTTGAGTATAGTTTGAAGACGTGGTTTAGTTTAAGTTAGACTATTAACGTGTACGAGTGATTGTAACTTCCAGTATAAGTGAATAAATTATTCAAGAGATCTTTGAAGTTTTAACATATCAGAAGTGGGATGTGTGCCTGCGCGCCATGGGACGCAGTTAAGTAATTTTAAATGTCTTATAAATACTTTCGTAATAATTATTCAGAACTGCACCCACAAGTGTGACATGATGTTACATTATTGAGAACAGTTTCCAATTAATTACGTTATAACGTTGATTGGTAGAATCGTTCTGAAAGAGTACATACTTGTCAATCGTGGCCAATTAAGAAAACCCTAACTGAATCTAATACTTAGTGCATGACAATGGAATTGTTAATATTCGAAGCGTTGACCTATTTAATTACGGAACGCTAAAACAAATAACGAAGTACGCGGTCATGTAGGTGTGCCGCTTATAGAGTTAGTAGACAGCTGCTGTAGGTATGCTGCTTATAGAGTGACTTAACAGCCATGTAGGTGAGCTGATTGCGGCCATGTAGGTGAGCTGATTGCGGCCATGTAGGTGTGCTGCTTATAGAGTGAGTTAACAGCCATGTAGGTGTGCTGTTTGCGGCCATGTAGGTGTGCTGCTTATAACTCTATAACTCACTCGAGTTAACAGCCATGTAGGTGTGCTGTTTGCGGCCATGTAGGTGTGCTGCTTATAGAGTGAGTTAACAGCCATGTAGGTGTGCTGTTTGCGGCCATGTAGGTGTGCTGCTTATAGAGTGAGTTAACAGCCATGTAGGTGTGCTGTTTGCGGCCATGTAGGTGTGCTGCTTATAGAGTGAGTTAACAGCCACGTAGGTGTGCTGTTTGCGGCCATGCAGGTGTGCTGCTTATGGATTGAGTTAACAGCCATGAAGGTGTGCTGTTTGCGGCCATGAAGGTGTGCTGCTTATAAAGTAAGTTAACAGCCACGTAGGTGTGCTGTTTGCGGCCTTTTAGGTGTGCTGCTTATAGAGTGTGTTAACAGCCACGTAGGTGTGCTGTTTGCGGCCATGTAGGTGTGCTGTTTATAGAGTGAGTTAACAGCCACGTAGGTGTGCTGTTTGCGGCCATGTAAGTGTGCTGCTTATGGATTGAGTTAACAGCTATGAAGGTGTGCTGTTTGCAGCCATGTAGGTGTGCTGCTTATGGACTGTGCCGACAGCCATGTAGGTGTGTTGTTTACATAGGATGTGTAGACATGTAGGTGTGCTGCGCATAGGGTCAGTGGACCTTGAAGTCAAGTCCGGTAAAGTCCGGTGAAGTCCGGTAAAGTCCGGTAAAGTCCGGTGAAGTCCGGTAAAGTCCGGTGAAGTCCGGTAAAGTCCGGTAAAGTCCAGTAAAGTTCGGTAAAGTCCAGTAAAGTCCGGTAAAGTCCAGTAAAGTCCGGTAAAGTTCGGTAAAGCCCGGTAAAGTCAACTTAAAGTCCGGTAAAGTCTGGTATAGACAAATTTAAGTACGGTAAAGTCCGTTAAAGTGAAGTAAAGTCAAATTTAAGTCTGGTAAAGTCCGGTAAAGTCCAGTAAAAACCGGTAAAGTTCGGTAAAGCCCGGTAAAATCAACTTAGAGTCCGGTAAAGTCTGGTATAGACAAATTCAAGTCCGGTAAAGTCCGTTAAAGTGAAGTAAAGTCAAATTTAAGTCCGGTAAAGTCAAATTAAAGTCCGGTAAAAGCCGGTAAAGTCTAGTAAAGTCCGGTAAAAGCCGGTAAAGTCTAGTAAAATCCGGTAAAGTCTAGTAAAGTCTAGTAAAGTCTAGTAAAGTCTAGTAAAGTCTAGTAAAGTCTAGTAATGTCTAGTAAAGTCTAGTAAAGTCTAGTAAAGTCTAGTAAAGTCTAGTAAAGTCTAGTAAAGTCTAGTAAAGTCTAGTAAAGTCTAGTAAAGTCTAGTAAAGTCTAGTAAAGTCTAGTAAAGTCTAGTAAAGTCTAGTAAAGTCTAGTAAAGTCTAGTAAAGTCTAGTAAAGTCTAGTAAAGTCTAGTAAAGTCTAGTAAAGTCTAGTAAAGTCTAGTAAAGTCTAGTAAAGTCTAGTAAAGTCTAGTAAAGCTCTAGTAAAGTCTAGTAAAGTCTAGTAAAGCTCTAGTAAAGTCTAGTAAAGTCTAGCAAAGTCTAGTAAAGCTCTAGTAAAGTCTAGTAAAGCTCTAGTAAAGTCTAGTAAAGCTCTAGTAAAGTCAAGTAAAGTCTAGTAAAGTCTAGCAAAGTCTAGTAATGCTCTAGTAAAGTCTAGTAAAGCTCTAGTATAGCTTTAGTAAAGTATAGTAAAGCTCTAGTTAAGTCTAGTAAAGCTCTAGTATAGCTTTAGTAAAGTCTAGTAAAGCTCTAATAAAGCTCAAGTAAAGTCTAGTAAAGTTTAGTAATCAAGTAAAGTCAAGCCAAGTAAAGCCAAGCAAAGCCAAGCAGAGCGAAGCAGAGCCAAGCAGAGCCAAGCAGAGCCAAGTAGAGCCAAGCAGAGCCTAGCAGAGCCTAGCAGAGTTAAGCAGAGTCAAGGAAAGTAAAGTATAGTAAAGTAAAGTCAAATAAAGTCAAGTAAAGTAAAGTAAAGTCAAAAGTAAAGTAAAGTAAAGTCATGTAAAGTAAAGTCAAGTCAATTAAAGTCAATTAAAGTCAGTAAAGTCAAGTAAAGTCAAGTAAAGTCAAGTAAAGTCAAATAAAGTAAAATAAAGTCAAATAAAGTCCAGTAAAGTCAAATAAAGTCCAGTAAAGTCAAATAAAGTCAAGTAAAGAAGTTGCAAAATACAGCGCTGTAGTCAGACTAGGTAGACATGCTTCAGAGAAAGAGCATAAAATGTGCTACAAATTTCAGATGATACAGAAGGCGAGAGTTATACTCCGAAGCGGCCAAAGCAATCGAGACGGAGGCGGAAAAGATCTTCATCGTCAAGTGAGGGCGAAAGGACACCTACCAAAAGGAGCAGAGCGGGAGTGTCAACCGAAGTTACGGGAGTTGACTAAGAGTTGGTTCTCGCTTAGCTCGTCGTGGGACGTCTGGCAGAGTAAATTAAAGTAGGCTTTTCCAAACGATGTAATCTATGGTAAAGTATTAGACGAAATGTTGAACCGAAAATCTCGTACAGATGAAACATTGAGAGACTATTGTTACGACAAGTTATCGTTGTTAAGTCGGTGCAAGATTGTCGGTCGTAAAGCGGTTGATTGCGTAATCTATGGGATCACGGACAGTTCCGTCAGAAACGGGGCTCAGGCTTTTAAATGTGAGGAACTAGAGGATCTGTTGAACTATTTAGCATCACAACAGCCCTCGCAGTCTGAGGTCGCTGACGTGAGTTCAATCAGCAGTAGGTGGTTAAAAGAAACGTCAATTGCGCGGTAATTTTTCTGGTAGAAATGCTATGAGTATAATGGGGAACGGATGCAGTCCGTATGAATTGCAATGGGCGCGGACATATCTATCAAAATTGTAGTAAGCCGATTGAGAAATGCGAAAAGTGCCGTAGGGTAGGGCATAATATTGAAAATTGCACTAGGAAGCCTTTGCAAACAAGTAGTGAAAGCCTTGGCCAAAACACGCACCCGTCTGAAAGGAACCTTCCTTTCAGACGGGTAAGCACCTGCTTAAAGTTATAATAGACGATGAACCAGATTACGAAACCGAGAGCATCCGAAGTAACTTTAACGACGCTATACATACCTCTTTGCAACAGCACGGCCGATGCGGTAAACGATAAGTTCAATAATAATGTGTGCGTTTAATGGCACAATGTTGAATGCCTTTATTGATTTCGGAAGTATTCGGTATTCGGATGCAGTCGCATTAGGTTTGACTGAAAGCACAGGCGAACGATTACCTACAATACCTACCTACCTTTGGCAATTCAACCGTTATCCCTAAATTCAAGGCCACTCTTCAAATTAGGGTTGATGAGATTGATACTGACCTGGATGTTTTGACAGTGGAGGATGCACGTCTCATTGTTAATAGGACAGGATTTCACAGAATTGACGTCGGTGACTTTACTGAAGGACAATGAGCAACTGTTCTTCTATCATACTCCTATTAACGATCCCCAGAATCGAGACCAGACCCTCAACTTTTACGTCTCTAAAATGTTACTATACATAAAGGAGGGTTGGTGGCAGTGCACTCGAAGGAGTCGCGTATACTGGTCATGTTTATTCAGAGAGAGGTACCAGAGCAAGTCCGAACTAAGAGTATCACTTACACCAAGGTTGTTACAGGGTTTATTGCATATTTGTCCTTAGCAGTATATTGCATATTTGTCACTTCTTTAACTAATGCACCTCTTCAATTCAAGGCGAGCATGTTAATAGCTAGTCTACCAGGTACCGGAAGTGAAGTCGTCCAATCTGACCAGGACGAAAACGAACGACAACCTTTTGATAAAGGTGACGTTAGAATAGGAGGGACTGATGAGGAAACCCTTAACAAAAAACGTAGTTAGAATGTTGGACAGTTCAACGATTTTATGATACCACGTATATCTGACCGTGGCACTGCGTTTACTTCAGCTGCATTTCAGGACTTCTGTGTCAACAAAGGCTTTACACATTGTATTCAATGCAGTTGTCTGTCTCAGGGCGAATAGACAAGCACAGAGGTACAACCAAACTATTCTTACCACTTTGTCCACACAAAATGTTGATAGTAATGATAGTAATGAGCGTGATTGGGACGGGCAGCGGGTACGAGTGCAGTAGGGCATTAACAATACTGTTAATGCTTCGACAAAGAAAAGTGCGTCAGAAATACCTACTATTTGGGTTCAGGTTAAATTGCCCCATCGATAACAAATTGTCAATTGACAATGACGAGCCTCCAAACAACATTGATAGCCAGTCTATTCCAATCGTAAGTGACAGTTCACTTCCTAACGTATCTCAGGTAAATATAGCCGACTTGACCAATGACGAGGATAACAGCCAGCCATTATTGCTTCCAATAATGCTGGCACATCCACATTACTTTCTATGAGTACCGACGATAAACGTTTCGACGAAATTAGGAAAAGGGCTTCTAATAATTTAAGCTTAGTCAAAGAAGGCATGGGAGATTTATGATTTAAAAAGAATTCCTGCTAATAATTTTTACAATGACGGGAAAAGCAAAGGCTCTTATCTAAATTCGTCGACCCATACAGAGTAACGTCATCATCATCATCATATCAGCCGAAAGACGTCCACTGCTGGACATAGGCCTCTCCCAAAGAGTGCCACAATGACCGGTCTTGCGCCACCCGCATCCAGCGGACTCCCGCGACGTTTACCAGGTCATCAGTCCACCTTGTGGGGGGTCTACCCACGCTGCGCCTTCAGCCAGAGTAACGTGTAGTTTAGGAAATGATCGATACAAAATTGTCAATGTACCAGGGAGAGAGAGACCGTTGTAGCTTCAGAGAGGTTGCGGATTCAATAGGATTGGATTGACGTTCAGGCATTACAAGTTAACGAATCATCTGGTTCCGAGCCTAATACATCTGATTCCGACAATGATGCTGATTCCAAATAGGTTATATATGTATATATATTATGATTGTTATGGTATATTATGGATATTCGGACTATGTTGACAATTAATGTATGTGGGTGTATAAGGGTAGTAAAATCAGCTTAGTATACATATGTAACTGATTTGTTATTTTATATAATTGTAAATGATGTTGACTGTTGTAGTTCAGCGTTTTAGTGAACTGTATTGATCAAGTAGGAACAGAACAGTTGCCGAAACTTTGAAACTAATAGGTGATGTTAATGCCATTGTTTTGTCTTAGCATCGGTACGTACGATATAATTATTTTTGTTAAACTGTGTCTATGAGATGGAACCTATTGCATTGGTGTTGGGGTATAATATCCAGTGGAATAGGAGTATATGTTTTGATAGAAGTATGTAATAAATAAAAAAAAAATGTTTGATAACTGGTATTGAGTGTAATGATTGTTTGCGTGCTCCGGAGATAGCACGCAGTCGGATGGTCGAGTGTAATGATTTCATGTTTAGTGTAGTTAATTTTAATTTAAGTTGCACTTTTAATTAAGTTTGAGGGTACTTCACCGCCATTACGACTTAAAAAAAAAGATGGCGGGTGGTCTTAAAAAGGAGGGTACGTTTTTCTGGGCTCTCCTTGGTTAACCGTGCTAAAGTGTAGACGTGGTTGAGTATAGTTTGAAGACGTGGTTTAGTTTAAGTTAGACTATTAACGTGTACGAGTGATTGTAACTTCCAGTATAAGTGAATAAATTATTCAAGAGATCTTTGAAGTTTTAACAATTGCAATTTCACTTTATTGATGTTGATCATTTTGATATAATTACCTAAAACCGAAGTTATTTATTTTATCTAAGCGGGGCTGGACGATACTATCACTTGTTCGGCGCTCAAATTTACATACTTAATTATTCTTTTTATGTTGTGTTCTACTCATAGAAAATTAGAATTTTACATACTATGTGCCGACTAAATTTTAGAACCAACCTAATAAAATAGTATATCATTCAAATTTAATCAATTGATTATCATTCAAATCAAAACGAGCGCCTAGGCGCCTCCTACCTAGGTCCGACCTCTAATTTTGTTTCCTATCCATTTTAAACAATCGAAGAGACCTCGTGATTAAATTTTCCATAGACAATAAGTAATGAATTGGACAAATATTAAGTTCGAATGAATTATTAATTAATACATAAGTAACTAACCACAGTATCATACTTCCCACTAACTTCGTTGGCAGTCTTTTTTGTATCTGTCCTACAATCCTTTTAATCCACTCCGTCACACGGAATTGAGACAAAATTACTGCAACAATACAGCTTAAAACATTTTTTGCATCTCTGTCAACTAACTGTCACATTAACAAAACCGATTTGTCTGAAGGCAGAGCAGCTGAATTATTAAATTAAGACACGACACACCAATAGTGGCATCTGTACGGAACAAGAAAAGGGAAAATACGGCGTTTAATGAACAAAAGATTTCCTTTGGCAGGATTGATATCTATAGTCTAAAGATGCATTTACGAAGTAGAGCCCCCCGGATTTTTCACGTGGTAAGAAATGGGGGGGGGGGGGTCCAAACATAGCAGCCGACCTGTACATTTCAAACTAAGCTGACTCCTTTCTTATATCTACTAAGGCAAGTTTGGTAACGTTTTCGTATAAAAGGAATACACCGACATCATTTCTGATCGTACATTTTACTATTTTGGAACAATTTTCTGACTAAAATCGCAAATTTATACATTTTTAATTTTTACTTTTTGATTCAGCGCTCTGATATTGGATGTAAAAATTTGATTTAAATAATGAAATAAATACTATAAGAAAGCTCGTTTTATGCAGATTCTTAATATATAAATATCAATATAGCTCTGCCTACAAAATTATGACAGAAAAAAATATCATGGGTCGCAAGACGGCTGCGCGGGCGGATCGGTAAGTACCGAAATACGTTACTAGCTACTGGGTACAGTTACCGAATTGAAATGTTTTCCACTTTTAAGAGTAAAAATAACTAATAGAGAATCTTCCCTGAATATACCGACGTGTCTGACTAATAACAATGATAGTTCCTCTAAGTTATTTTCAGGTTTTAAAACGATGACTGGGATAAAAATTACACTGTAATATTTTATGGATTTTAGTTTCAGTATGCATGCGCTTAGGGCAGCCTATCAAGCAGGTCACTTGTGGGGACAAACTTTAAATAAATGACACACAATATATACCCTCCCTAACAGACGAGTGGATAAAAGGAGGAACAGTGGCAGCCCGTATGGACAACCCAACACAGAATCTGGAATGCGGCACGAGAACTTAGCTGCAAGAACAGCTGCAGAGGCCACTGTCCTTGAAAGCGAGAATGAATGCCATGCACGCTGCTTCAAGACCTGTGGGTAGTCGCAAATGCGATTACTGATGGTTTTAAATGTGTGTCCAGTGTGGACCAGGGGTTTCAGCAAAGATGGCGTCTAGGAGGCCGAAGAAGGAGAGTACAACATCTTTATCAGTTTATACTGGTCCTGGGTTTAAAAAATCATAACTAACTTCAAAAAAGATGAGGTCCGGTGTTCGACTGTAAATATTTTTTAGATATGTTCACAAATATCTTTGCTAGTTTAAGACCGATTTCGCGGTTTTTTTTTTGTTTGGAAGGTGCTGCCTCTATGATGTTTTCTTTTAAATTTGGTCAAGATCTGATAATGGGATCCATGAGAAAATGGACACTCTTCAATTTACAAAGGTATCTCTGCGGTATATGAATGCTAATTATTACTTACAAGGTGGACCAATATCATTTTTTTATTATTATTAATAAGGCAGTACTTTTAGGGTGATCCAATATTATTTTGGACAGGATCCGTTAATGTTAGTTGGCATTTTTTTTAAATTTAGCCGTTATCCATATAATTCATGGAGTTCGAATTTGTACTATCGTTTGTAGGGGCCTATCTTTAGAAGTAATCAAACGATTTTAAAAATTCTTTCTGTAATAGAAACCTACATTAGTCCTTAATAACGTAAGCTAAGACTTTTTGTAAATCGTTAACTCGTACGAAGCAGGGCGGCTCTCTAAAATTTGATAAATTTTTACGTGAAATGTTAGGGCGAAATTGATATATTTCATTGTTTTTTTAATGTTTTAAGACGTGAATTGCCATGAAATATGTTTTTATTGAGTTAATAAACCCACCACTATGATTCCAAGATCACAAACTATGTTTTTTAATTAATTTGATTTTTTGTTCTATCTTTTAATTTTTAATTTTTTTAATACTTCCACAGTAGGTATATTTCTGAAATATATATTTTTAAATATGATATTAACAGGGTTTTCTGAAGACCTATTTTTTTTTCAAAATGTGTAGGTGTTTTTTAAAGTTATGGCCATTTTTCTGTTTTCAGTATGAATGAAAAATTACCTATTTTTTGTTATTTTTCGAAAATTTTGTATGGAATGGTACAAAAATAATTCCAGAAATGAATTTAGCATCCTTGATTTACTCGAAATTGACACCCAACTTGACCCAGTAGCTTAACTGGCGCAGATATCAAGATTAACCTGGACTCACCCCCCCCTCAAAAATTTGACATAAAAAATTTCGAGGGCTCTACTTCGAAAATCCATCTCTGGGTCCTAAAGGACCTACCCTGATACAGGAAATCTTTTGTTCACGAAATGCCGTATAAGTCCTCTTACCGAGGCCACTACAATAAAGACATTGCGATAAAGGGTTCCATTTTGAGTCGGCATTTTTTTTCAATTCCATTGTTATAATAACTTGAACCGTAGGTATTCAAAATGTTAAAGCAATCAGATTCTGTGCGGCACAGTTAAGTCAAAAATACAAAGCGGAGCTGTCAGTTATTGTAACATTCTAAATCTGAAACGGAAGGGTTGACAAAAGTTTTTTTCGCTCGGTTCGTTATGTGGGTTATTATTATGCGAAACTCGTGGCTATGAAATTGAAACAATACAAAAACATATTTCCTTGTTTATAAACCACAAATACTTCTTACAACTCACAACAAAGGGTTGATTGTTGAAAACATCAAATGTAATTATGAATAACTTTGATAAAGTCAGTGAGTGATAGATAGACACAGAAAAACCGCCTGTAAAAGAACTCATTGAGTGTATGCGCATATCTAGTTTGCTATGAATTTAATTGTAGGCGCCCGTAGTTCCTTATCTCTTGACTTGTGTCATGGTGTAAAATGTGCCGATATTGCATAAGTTGTGATGGGTCGTGACTGTAATAAATATAAAAACCCCTTTAGTTCCTTAATTTAAATTTCACATATTGTGATACTTCACTATTTAAAAAAGGCTTTCCATCAAATTTATGATGACAGTAGGCAACATGCAACTGATTTTGTTCGGTAGTGGATTCAGCCCGTCGTCGCGAAGAGCACATGTTGTGATAACAAATACTTTATGTAAAAACCATTTCATTACTTATAATCTAGCTAGCGAGATTGTAAACAGTGGAAAAATTATAATCTACCGAAAAATAAAATTGCAAATACCGTTACCTACCGCAAGTACCTAACGAGATCTCGCGAGATTGCAAACTGTCGAAAGATTGTAATTTACCGAACAACAATGCGTATTTTACGGTTCACAATCTTTCGACGTGAAACTTGCAACTTAACAGTGGTGAGGTCCGTTCGAAAGCATTGTCAAATATGTAACAAAAAAAAAAAAAAAAAAATGTTTTATTGCCACAAACTTAAAATTAAACATGAATATTTTCTAAGAAAAAAAAAAACTAAACATTCGATTAAAATAACAACAGACACCACAGACACCGAACACACACAGACACAGACAACGAACACGAACACACGTAACAGAGAACGAAGTTCTTAATTCAACTCCAATTTTATAAAATACGCCAACAACTTGTACTGGAATTGAAAGTTCCGAATCAAAATCAGCCCGTAGCTAAGTGAATCGAGGAAAACGATAGATTCTCGAAATCTGTTTACGTTATTCATAGGCCCCAATATTCGCACGCCACGGAACGGCCGTGAATAGTTAATGCTGGTTCTAAAATCCGAGCGGGCGCAGCATTAACCTGCGTCACGGGGCTTAGTGCGAGCACGTGTCGGGTGGCCAGCTGTTTACGGCCCGACAGGAATTTATGGCTGAATACTCTAATGGCGCTTCAAAATGTACTATCGAACCAACTGAATCATGACCCACAGTAGAACCTTGTCACAGAAACTGTCAGTGACATCGTACTGCCTGACAAGGAAAATCATTAAGTATGCCATTTTCTGTGACAAGGTTCCACGGTGGGTCACGATTTATTTGGTTCGGTAGTAAGTGCGATGTTAAAAGTCATTTGAGCTATAAGTATATATTTATTTATTTATTTAAACTGTATAGCATGAAATAAATGAATATAAATGCCTCAAGGTATTGTCTACCGCTCAACCATAGGGCCAAACCAGAAACTTGCAAAGGTGCAAGAGACAGACTACAACAAGAAAAAAATTCATACCATTGATAACAATATTATTACTTTGAATTCGAAAATCATTATAGCTACTTAATTAGTCTGTTATAGGGTAAAACTAATCCCATTTATGTACATAATAAAGCGACGGACTTACGTTTCACTATCCTTGATTTGCATTTTGCAATTATATTATTCATTTTGCATTTTGCAAGTAAATAAATCGATGAAATACGGGTCAGACGCTGAACGAAATGTTTTTCTTGTACATTCTGAGAAAATTTTAACAGTGGCATAAATGCTCGAAAGATTACGGTTCGATCGAGCTAACTATTATCTTAGGATTTCACAGCAATCCTTTATGTACTAAACTATGAGAATGTAATCATAATAATAGCTACTTAATCAATAGATTAACCTAAGTGCTCGGAAAAATAAAGTTTATCGTTTAAAACCATTTTGTTGAGACTCGTTTTATTTAAGAGCTTATCCTTAAAAACTCGAAACTTTTGGCAACAATACATCTCAACCGGAGCTTCTCTGCGATCCGACGGAGGATAATACGGGGATTTTTACTAAAACCTCTCTAAGCCAACACTAAAATGTTCAAAATTCAAATTAAATTTACAAAAGAGATGGGATGTATGGTGAACTATTTTAATCACAGAGACGGGATTGTTGTTACGTTCTTTGTTGTAAAACTTGATGGAATTACTAATGAAACTTTAGACGTCAATGTATATACAATAGTATACCACCAGCAGTCTGTTGGGTGTTTACTTTTGGAAGTACGTCAAGAACAATAAAAATTGGGATTAAAAATTTTCAAGGAAAATTTATAACGACATTTATTTTATATTGAGTATCGAGGAAAGCGAACCAAAACAAAACGCAATTATTTGTTGTTTAAGAAAAATTCTTGTGTACTTAGCACTAAAAAAAAACTAATTTTTGTTTGTACTTAGCGCCTTCGTCACAATATTTTAGATAGGTTTTCCCGGCTGACCTGAAATCTGAAAATGCAATATCTTTTAGTATATGACTTACGACAACCCTATTATTTCTTACATAAAATGAAAAAAAAATAGTTTACTCCTTGATCCACTGACTTGTATGAAAGAAACGTGATGGTAGGTATTAAGGATCAGCTTCTATCAAACAGGAACAAGAAGCTAAAAATAATAGGTTGTAGATATAGGTAGGGCATTGTTCCTGTATGGCCCAATTAGCGTGTACAGACCTTCAGTGTATTGTTAAAGGCGATCAACTCCTGCCCACATGAGAAGAGCTCAATCAGTTCGGAAATACAATCCGGGTTAATTAACCGCAGCATCAACCATCTTGATAGGTACTTTTGTTTTGTTTAAGTTTCTCGAGCGTTGATCTCTGATGGGGTAGTGGGGTAATTAGGTGACCACATGCCTACCGGTACTGCCTATGTTGATCGGGAACGAGTGGATTACACCTACACTGAGCGAAAAAAATACTAATTATTAGTAAGTTTTAGTGAATCCCAAGACAAGAAGATTATATACTAACGGTTACAAAACCGTTTAGTAGTAATTAGTAGTTACAAGGACACATTTTTTGGTATGAGTAAATAACTACTATTATCAAAAACTGTTTTGTAACCGTTAGTATATAATCTCCTTGTCCTGGGATTCACTAAAACTTACTAATAATTGTTTTTTTTTTTCGCTCAGTGTACTTATTCCATACCACACAGAAATAATATAACCACAATATATTACATAAGTACTTAATTATATGACATGTATTTATCAATTAAGTATTCGTAAAGATATTCACAAAAATTAAATGCAATCAATAAATAAAGGAATAAATAATTAGTAAACTGGCATCGCACAATTAATTAATAGGCATATTTCTTAAAATATTTCTTCTTGGGATATTTTTCATATTTCACGACATCCTGCTTGAAATTCTTCTCGCGGTAAGCCGTCAACCAATCCTGAACCAAATCCAAGCTTCTGGCTTCAACTACAGGCGTAGGTGTTCGTGTTCTGGAGAGTAACCCTTGTATTGCTTGGAGAAGAAACGATAGTAGAGACATGGATACCACGATGTTGATAGGGTCAAACCCAATTGAATGGTGGTGATACGTTGGTGCCCCATAATTGGCGCTCCCGGTATGACCGTGCCCGCCTCCTGAGCCGCTGTTACCATAGCCAGTGGTTGTGTAATGAGTATTAAAACTCCTTGCAACATCCTCTGCAGCATCCAACTGTTTAACACTCTTCAACGGCATACTCTTCTCAATAGTTGATTCCACTTGGTTTCCGTTGTTAGTGTTTTTACTCAATATATCTTTCAAGTCATCCTTTGAACTCTGTTTCATGCTTTGTATAGTAAGCAACATTCTCTGAGCATTTGCCTGGATTTTCTTGAAAAGCGTCTGAATCTTCGAACTTTGCTCCTTAATCACGTTCGTCACGAATTCTTTGAAGTTCTGCGCGTTGGAATCTTGTTTATTTTGTTGAGTTTGCGTATCAGTCTTGACCGTGGTGACAAGTAAAATTATCAGGAATACTATGATGGATATAAGCGACATTGCCGCGAACACTGCTTTATTGAAAACTAGCTTTTGCCCGCGACTTCGTCTGCGTAGAAGTCGATCATCGCATTAGAATGTTATTGCTATTCTTTTATTTTAGGCGCTAAGCTAGTTATCTCTCTTCCACCCCCTTGCGGTGTCCCATGTCCTTCCCTATGTTCCGAACATTATGATGCAGGTGCGGAATATACTACAAACGCATTAAGTAATGTAGATGAAAACGCGAGCGTTGCGAGCGCGTAATCTTTCGAACATTACGAATATTACGATATAGGTGCGGAACATAGTTTACACGTATCAAGTTATGTAAATGAAAACGCGAGCGAAGCGAGCCCGAAAATTTTCGGACATAATGATGCAGGTGCGGAAAAGACTTTATATGCATCAAGTAATGTTGTTAAAAAGGCAAGCGAAGCGTGCGCGAAATGTTTGGAACATTATGATACAGGTGCGGAAAATATTCATACGCATTAAATCATGCAAATGAAAACGCGAGCGCAGCGAGCGTGAAACGTTTCGAACATTATGATGCAGGCGCGGAAAAGACTTCATACGCATCAAGTAATGTAGTTAAGAAGGCGAGCGAAGCGAGCGCGAATTATTTGGAACATAATGATACAGGCGTGGAAAATACTTCATACGCATTAAGTCATGTAAACGAAAATGCGAGCGTAGCGAGCGCGAAAATTTTCGTACATAATGATGCAGGTGCAGTAAAGACTTTATATGCATCAAGTAATGTAGTTAAAAAGGCAAGCGAAGCGAGCGCGAAATGTTTGGAACATTATGATACAGGTGCGGAAAATATTCATACACATTAAGTCATGTAGATGAAAACGCGAGCGTAGCGAGCGCGAAAATTTTCGGACATAATGATGCAGGTGCGGTAAAGACTTTATATGTATCAAGTAATGTAGTTAAAAAGGCAAGCGAAGCGAGCGCGAAATGTTTGGAACATTATAATACAGGTGCGGTAAATATTCATACGCATTAAGTTATGCAGATGAAAACGCGAGCGTTGCGAGCGCGTAATCTTTCGAACATTACGAATATTACGATATAGGTGCGGAACATACTTTACACGTATCAAGTTATGTAAATGAAAACGCGAGCGAAGCGAGCCCGAAAATTTTCGGCCATAATGATGCAGGTGCGGAAAAGACTTCATACGCATTAAGTAATGTATGGAAACGCGAGCGCAGCGAGCGTGAAATGTTTCGAACATTACGATGTAAGTGCGGAAAATACTTTACACGTATCAAGTTGTGTAAATGGAAACGCGAGCGAAGCGAGCTCGAAAATTTTCGGACATAATGATGCAGGTGGTTAAAAAGGCGAGCGAAGCGAGCGCGAATTATTTGGAACATTATCATACAGGTGAGGAAAAAAAAAAGGTTCGGAATATTTTTCACACGCATTAAGTAATCTAGGGAGCGTAGCGCGCGCGAAAATTTTCGAACATTATGATGCAGGTGCGGAAAATACTCCATAATCATCGAGTAAAATAGATGAATACGCGAGCGCAAATTTTTTCGAACATTGTAATGCATGTGTGGAAAAGACTTTATACGCATCAAGTCATATAGATGTAAACGCGAGCACAGCGAGCGCAAAATTTTAAAGAAAAAAAATTAGTTGCCGGTGGTTGAATTCATATTTTTTTGTTTAAAAATTATTGGAGAACCTTACTAACTTTGTTTGTTCTTTCACATTCAAAGGTGGAGTAGAGGCCCAGGTTGATAGCGCACCCACCCTGGTTGTTCCTGGGAGATGTGTGATTTTCTGAGATTGAGTTTTTGTTTCCTATCGGCCTATGAATTTCGAATTTGGTCATAAGTACTTAATGTTTATTGTAACATACCTATATTTTACTAACAAATAGCTAACATATACCCTAAATGTGAAAAGTCTGACCCGGCCGGTCTTCGGTATGTTGTATGGATCAATTAGTTCATCCAAATTTGCAACTTTGACAAACTTTACTTCGGTGCGAACTGCGAACCGGGAGAACATAAATAGGGCCATTTTTTAAGGGCCATAGCTTAGGCTTATAGAGCTGCAATTAAGCTTAATTTGTTTCGAATTAATTACATCAAAAAACGTATTTTATAAATTTTGCTGACTTGTGGAACAGGGGTGGGGGGGGGGGGCTACCACGAACCACAAACGAAGTTTTCCCTCTCTGTCGCACTTGCAAGTCTGTACTAAAGTGCGACAGAGATGGAAAACTTCGTTTGTGGATCGTTTATTTTCTGGCTTTGAGAATGGTCAGTGAACCCCTGATATCCCCGTACCCCGAAGAACCTCAAACATATCCCATAACGATTATTAAGAAAATAAATGTCCGCCATCTTGCATTTGAAAATGGATATCATTGTTGTAATCAGCACCCAAAAAAAAAAGATTTTATTCAAAAATATTAATATTTAAATTTATACATTTTGAACCTTAGTATTTGAACAGTAAAATTGCTTTTTAAACAAATAAAGTTGATGCAACTCGGAATACTCAAATTATTTCAATCATGCGCATACATATACGTGCCGCAAGTCTTACCATGCAACCGAGAGCCCGCTGCTCTGCGTAGGTAGGTAGAGGTAACCTCCATCAAAAACAAAAAAAAACCTCGAGCTTGCATAGTAAGATTGGTATGTACCTAGGTTTGTGAATATTGATAGCGACCGGCTGTCCAACATAATTAGATCTCTCATATCAAACAGTTAATATGGTTTGAGGGACTTTTGTTTTTTTGTCTTTGGCCTCTCAAGTATATTTCGTCCCCCGTTTTTTCAAATACTATCTGTTTATTGCACAATGTTTGAATGGGGTTCTTTTTACTTTGCTTCCAAGTTGCTGCTTACCAATTTTCAAGCCTTTAAATTACGAATTGAAGGACTTCCCATACAAAGTTCAACCCCTGTTTTCACCCCTTTTCATCCCCAATCTGTATGATTTTTATAGCCTATAACCTCGCCGAAGTTCCAATAAACATATTATTGAAGGCTGTATGAAAATCCATTCGCTAGTTTTCACGTGATAGTTAGACAAATAAACAGACAGACAAACAGACAAACAGACATGAATTCTAAAAACCGTTGAAATGTGTTCTGTTATCGATTCTAAGACCCCTCAATCGATTTTTTTTCTTATATCTTCAATGTACAGATTTTTGACCCTCTTCTGCTTTATTATATGTATAGATGATCTTATTAGACATTCAAGTTGGCTGCGCAGCTGAATTGAAAATGGGAGAGAATCTTTACATTGCCACTTTATATTGTGTGCATACTGAGGTCTACTGCGTGTGTTAATGGCATGTCACGGGCCCTAGTACCCAACTGTAGGATTGCCTTGACACTTGACCCAGCTGATCATAAGGCATCTCGCATTGTGGAGCATTTCTTTTCGATTCATTGTAGCTACTTAATAGTAGCTAAGTTTAACAATAAAGAAAGTTTATTTTTTGCTTTTCACCGGAAGAGAAAGCTTATTGCATATGCTGCCTTATTAAGTCCGATGCTAGTTTATACAATGGTAAATTCGAAATGGAGTAATTAGGTAGGTTCATGTTTTGTTGTCACGTGTCAATTAAGTATTGCTTTTATGTGCATTTATAGCACATAACTAAATATAATTGGAATTCACCAGTCGAAAATCTAAACTAAGTACAGTCAACCAATTTGATTTCTGGACCACTTTGTACCATGTCAGTGACATTTAATATGAGATCTCTAGCGGTTTTCATATAAGTAGATTGTCACTGTGACACGGTACGAAGTGGTCCAGAAATCAATTTGGTTGACCGTATTTAAGCAAACATTACAATATTACTTACCTTAGATTTATGAGTAAGTGAAGAGTAAGGTAGTTGTTATTTATTTAAAAACAATACTAAAATAATTTAGATACAACGCCATCTCTGCGAACCAAACTAAACTATCCAGTAACGATTGCAGCTATCGTGCACGGAGAGCTGCGTACACACTCACGGAGTTGGCGAACTTGACGGAAGTCAAGCGCCCTCTGCATTTTTTGCAAAAACTAATTATAGATTTGAAAACCACGCCATCTCTGTGACTAAAAGTATACTTACTATCCAGTAGTGGGAGCTGGTATCACGACAACTAATACAGAATGCGTACGCAGATGATTGCCGCTACTACACAGCGCCATCTTTAACTCTTACCTAATACTAATTCGACACACCCCCATAATAACGACCACGCGCTGAGCATTCAAAAGCAAAAAAAAAGTTTCTAACTGCACTAGATAACGCTATTATGAGCATCTCGTGCGCAGATACGTTAATTTTATTATAGATGGTGCTTAATCATACAATACAGTACTAATAGTATAGTATAGTAGTAGCGTAGTAGTGTGTAGTGTAGTATAGTAGTAGTAGTATTGTTCACCAAAAATTACATAGAAATCCAGCTTAGAACACTCTCACACTGATAAAAAGTATTATGAGGCGCCATCTATGACTACGGCCTCACCCTAATTCAGTTTCACAACGACCGTGTCCTGAGCTTCTAAAAGCTTAGCGCGACGGCGTGTAGTTTCATAAAGCTTCAAGAGATGGCGCTACAATCTAGGCAACGCGTGCGCAGATGCACGAATCTTATCCTAGATGGTGTTTGTCAGTATATGCGTATACTGACGACCACAACAACAACAAAAATTGAAGAAATTGGACTAACCTAACCGTGAATGACACTTTCAGTACTCTGGTACTCCCCTCTGCTCGTAGTCGCGTGGGCGTGGCGTAATATGCGTTTCCCCGTATGTAGAGGAAATTCCGTAGCGCTACAAAAAGTTCGGCAGCAAAAGTGTTAAGTAACCTCGCATGCAACTTGCTGCAGATGTCACCTAAGGGTCAATTTTTCTTACGTCTGATAAGGAAAGAGATGAGTAGTCTGAACAAATGTATGCTATTATTATTTTAGATCGTCATCTATACAATATAAGTATATTTCGATTCGCATTATTGAAACTAAAATATAAAATAAATACTTACGTAACCTTATAAACAGGAATAAATTAAAATCTGCATTCGCGTTCACAATGTAACGTAACATAATTATATGAATAAGTAACACTGAAAATAATTTTATAAATATATACCTACTATTATGATATTAGATAGCAGTGAGAATATAATTTCAATGAATAATTAAATCGGTTTTCGTTTGAAATCGTTCTCACCTCAACATTTACCTTATCATAGAACTCATTACTCACAATCAAAGTCAAACAAAAATCCTGCATAATTTACACCGACAAACAAAGTGGAAGGGCCGGCAGAACAAAGTGGGGAAGTAGAATTTATAAATGGCGGTGGATCCTATATTAATTCCTCGTTTGTCGGAGTCGCCGCGTGCACATATTTTTTTCTGGAGGACTAATTGTAACCGAGTGGCGATTGGTCTGGAAATGCATAGAGTAGTTCTTATCTTACTAAATATTATATACCACAGCGCATTCTACGAATACCACTTTTTAGTACGATTAATCCGCATTTATACTAAGTGTCCGCTTTTGCTGAGGCAGGTCTTCCTTCCGTAGCAATTTTACCCACGACTCATTCGGCAATTTGGCATGCCGCAGACCACTGCAGACATGACCAGCCCAGTTCAACTTGACCGCCTTCCAAGCTTCGTCAATTATTTACGTATCTACCTGTACCTGATGTTGCGATTATGATGACCCAATAAGTAATACCTACAGTTTCAGTTACACATCAGAACAGTCAGATATTTTAACGCTAGAACTACGTTGGCAGTTGCACGATTTGTCTGTGTATTAGCAGAGTATACCACAGGCTCATAGAACAGATACCCAGTCGAACCCTACTCTGCAAGATTGAATTGAATGTAGATGAGTAGAACCTTTGAACCTTTCTCTTTTGTGGCTTATTTTACTAGATAATTATGTAGAGTTAGGGGGCTATACTTACTATACTTACTAATGTAATATATCAGACACTATATAAAATAAACGTACAGTAGTTTCCTATAATAGTACATTACTTAACAAGGGCGGTAAAACAACGAATGTCTCAGATCGCAGGTGCCTTCGGCTCGGGCGTCAAATACCTGCGATCTGAGGCTTTCTTTATTACCGCCCGTGTTAAGTACTAAATTTTATGTCACCCCCTGGCCAGGAAGTGGGATTTCCCGCGCGCGGAGCGTGCGGTAATTGCCGCTTTATGGCCAGGTGTGACATAAAAAATATAAAATCATTGATTTCGAATATATATATGTATATCGATTTTTACAAAAGGTGCGACTCTACGAGTTCCCATTCCTGCACACCGCTAACAATGTGAAAAAATGCTAAGTATAAAAATACTTCATTATACTAAGTTTTATCTTCCGTGTTAATCAATGGGCGTTGGCTAGTAAAATCTGATTGGGACGTTCTACAATGTAGTATGTTAGCCCTCTACGCGGGAAAACATATCTTATTGGTTACGTAGTAAGGTACCAAATGAATTGATGAAAATCTATGGAAGTTTCTTTTGCTAAGCGACGCTCTAAGCAAACTAGAGTTTTATAATACCGACAGTAGATTTATTGGTACATCCTAACGCAATTAATTTAGAATTAAGATGTCGGAATATATTGAGTACCTTCGCTGAGGGAGTCTTTTTTAATTTCCGCTATATTTGATGATAAAAATGAACCAGCGATGCGAAACAAATACCTATGGAAGGATTATGTTAAGCGTCCTTTTTTTAATTACGATGTTATATTATGATACATTGCATGATTTTAATGGAACGCGTAACAAAGTTATAATTTAGGGAAGGATCTCTTGTAATGGGCGATAAATATTAGTAACAAAAAGCGGTTTTCAAAGCATAACTAGGTCCGAGATAAGATCGCGCCGGATCGCGTGAGCTGTATTCAATTTGCCGGCAGCGTAGTTGTTGAAAAATAATTAAAAATGCAATTAAAAACCACCATAAATCCGTCAGTCGCCCCGCCTAGCGCGTAAACAAACTCAAATTAATGCCCAACTATAAATAAATAAAACTTTATATTGTTTTAGTGTAATCGTATATATACGATGTATATATTGGCGCTCCCGGATTTAATGGTTTTGTTGTGACGAAGCCTCATAACGCTATTTACACTGTAGAGTCGGTAAAATGTTTACGACTCCAGCTAGAGTCGTAATTAATGGCTTATTGCCTTCTAAGTAATTTATAGAAAACACTGGATCCCGTTCTCTGTACCTTGTATCGTTGGTAGGTACAAGTCATTAATTGACACTAGTGTCAATAAATTCCGAAGACTTTTATAATCTGAAAGAGAACCATCAGACATGCGTAAAACTGTAAGTAAAGAAAGCAATGGGTTCAAGACAAAATTTATATATCCTTTATATTTCGATAATATATTTTGATAAAGCTATAAAAAACTTAAACAAAATTAAAATCTGGCCGTCTGGCTCTATTTTAATAGTAAATTATTGCCGTGGCCGGGAAGGCCGTGGCAGTATTATATTGAGTATTTGTTTAAACGGACGAGCTTGCGAGTCCGTTTAATTATAATACGAAGCCTGCAATTGCCATTCCGGCTGAGGCGAATATAGTGCTTTTCTCAAAAATGGTGGATATAAGACGAATTTTGAATTAAGCCTAAACATAACCTTAAAACGTCAAAAACTTAATTCTTTCCCGCCGTTTATTTTTATTAACAGAATCGCAAGTGTATTTTTCCGCCGAAAAACGTAATTATTTGAGACACATGCAGAAAAGTCGCGTTTTCCACAGAAAAATACGAATCTGGTTGTTTGCGGGCCATTTTTGAGAAAATATTTACCCCTCTACATGTTCAAGGAATCGACCACATTTCTCCGTTTTTATCGAGTCGGTATAAACGTTACAGGTGCATCGCTTAGGGCAGGTGTGTTTGTTTAAGATCATCTAAATTGTCCAATTAACATTGACTGAGGCGTTTCAAACCCCTTCGAGTATTTGGAACAGAGAATATCTGATATTGAAACTACAATTTATTTGTAAGGTTTTATTGATGAAAATTATGAAAAAATACAGTCATGACACGATACATGAAGAACTTAAAATCTACTTGTTCATTTTTCCTAAATACTAAATGTTTAGTTAATTTCTCGGACAATTTAGTTGTCATAGAGAATTAACCTCAGAAACGTACATCGCGGAATTCATATTTTCAGTCATGTTTTTTTAATCGACATCGATATGTTGAATATATCAATTCACTTACAATATTCATAATAAGTACAATTTCAATCAACATCATTACAATAATTTTCATTTTGATGCTTTACGCTGTATGTTTCTTTTATTCGAATTCCTCAATCTGGCAATTTGGTAAATAAAAGTAACCAAGAAAATACATGCAAATTATACAATTTCTGCTTGTTCTTCTCTCATTGATAATCGTTATACATCAATAATGTTGTTTGTTCAGCCTTTAGCATTGCTACCATTTCACTATTATCGCTTTTAATGTGTATAAAAATATTAAATTACTGTATACTTTGTGTATTATTTAAGGCATTCTGGGCAGCATTAAACAAATCATGATTGTTGGTACAGTTTTAAAAGTTGTTTACTAAATCTAAAACATCTAAGTAGAATAGCAATATTCTACTAAATACTTACTAAGACCAATTTTTAAATAGGCAGGGCCTTTTTCGTTGCTAGTCATATAATCTACTTTATTGCACACCTGGCCATAAAGCGGCAATTACCGCACGCTTCGCGCGCGGGAAATCCCACTTCCTGGCTAGGGGGTGACATAAAGTTTTGTACTTAACACGGGCGGTAATAAAGAAAGCCTCAGCTCGCATATTTATCACCCTTGCCTTCGGCTCGGGCGTCAAATACCTGCGATCTGAGACATTCTTTGTTTTACCACCCTTGTTAAGTAATGTACTATTATTCTATACACTAAATGGGAACACAAATTACGGTTGGAATACACTACACCAAATACATCAAAACTGTCTTAACTATAATGTACGGCATAAGATGAGTTTTACGAGCAATTGTACTACTTATAAATAAAAAGTTTTGGAAACACAGTTATGTCAACAAAATCTAAATAAAAGAGAACATTTCGCGAAAAAATCACTAATAACTTATTTTCTTTCAAACGCATGTAACTAACTAAACTTACGTTTCATCGACCGTCAGAAGATTTTTTTTTAAGTTGACAGTAATAATATGATGCATTGACTTAAACTTAGCTGATAGTCACAATAATCTTAATCACACAGACAAACAAAATTTATCTTTTTAAATTAACTCTAAACTTATATTTTCTAATCATATCAGTAGATCAGTACCAAATTATTAAATATTAAACCGACAATCAAATCGAACCAAAAAAACCTAATCAAAATAATAAGGAAATTGAATGTATTGATAACTATTATCGTTAGTTATGTATACCTCAATGTTTAAAAACAAATTTAATCTAGTTAGTTTTGCAAAACATTTTCACGACAACTAACATTTAAGATCATAAAATTCCACATTTAACTGATGATGTTATGTTAAAATTCGTTTGTCGTTTCTGCCACTTTGATACACACATTTCAGCTAATGAAGATTAAGCTTAGTTAAATTTTATGAATAATGGGGGGTTTATATTCGTCGTTATAATCATTCGTGTCTGGGACTTTATGTCCTAATAAACATATTATTGATCAAGTCCACGTATTCGACTCACACCAGCGGGCCGATTTTAAAAATGTCGAACGCTCGACTTTTCACTCGACATCTGTCCAAACATCATACATTTTTGACAGATCTCGAGTGAAAAGTCGAGCGTTCGACACTCAAAAATCGGCCCCCAGTTTCAGGTCACACGAGTATCTGACGTATTCGACAGTCACTCACACGAGTATCTGACGTATTCGACTCACGGCAGTTTCAGGAGTGGTTGGCAGCGGCGGTGGCGGCCGCAACGCTCGCGTTGGTGATGGGCGGCTGCGGCAGCAGCAGGTCTGCCAGCCGGCCCGCCTCGCGCAGCCCTGACAGGAACGCGCCGTGGACCGTCGCGGGGTAGTTGCGCATCGTGTGCTCGCCTGGTTTAACAGATAAATGGGTCAAAAGTAATAGTACATTATTGCCGTGGCCGGGAAGGGGGCAATTGCAGGCTGAGTATTTGTTTAAACGGACGAGCTTGCGAGTCCGTTTAATTATAATACGAAGCCCGCAATTGCCATTCCGGCCGAGACAAATATAGTGCTTTTCTCAAAAATGGGGGAAATACGACAAAAACTTAATTAAGATTTGATAAACATAACCTTAAAACGTCAAAAACATCATGCTTTCCCGCCATTTTTTTTTTTTAAACAGAATCGCAAGTGTATTTTTCCACGGAAAAACGCAAATTATTCGAGACACATAAAAAAACGTCGCGTTTCCAACAGAAAAATACGAGCTGAATTGGCTGAATACGACCTGTGCCACCTTTTATATGACAGTTTCTACATTTTAAAAAGTTTATAACTCGACAAATAAAGGAATTTATATGTGACAATGCAGGCGGGCCTGCAATGTTTTTTACCTCTTAATTTGGATCTGACCTTAAACTATACACTTTACCTTCCAATATGTAGCGACTAAAGTCCAGTTTGCGGGCCATTTTTGAGAAAAGAATATTAAGTACTCGCATATTATTATCATTGTAAGTACAATTATTATCTCCCATTCAGCTCGGCTAACGCTCGCAGATCGCCGCCACACAACGCGTAAGAACAATCTACCTGTCAAATTTATATGATTACTTTGTTTTGCTTTGTTATTTACATAATAAAATCACAAAAAAAACACTTTTGTGACGCGAGCATTAGCGGGTTTAATTAAGTCTAGTACTTAGTTTCATAAATAATTTCATAAATTCTCATTTAAGTGAAGTTTTTGTATATCTTCATATGAGAATAAAGTTTCTAAAAAATTAAAATCAGGAAGGCTGGCGGGTTGTTCCCATCCCTCCCCCTCTGTCGTAACTCGGCAATCACTGATTAGGGGCCCCACGGCTCACACTCACGGACCCGGAAGACGTAATCACAGCGTCCATCGAAAGATGGAACGCTGCGCTTACGGCGTCCAACTCAGACACGACGCGTACACTTAAGGCGGGACGTCCACCGCAGGATCATGACAACACATAACATATAGTCCCTATTCGTCCCGGTAACGCCGCATACCGGGCAGTCAGTCCGAGCCTGGTCGGGCCTAGCTGAGGCTTTCTGGACTCTTCTCAGCTAGGCTGAGTTTAGTGAACCAGCGAAAAAACTCCCAGTAGCTCGGTTCCACTCACACCTCAAATTCGGTTGAAGCTCTCACTGGAGGGCAAACTCTTATGAGTATTAAAGTGTTTAAACCGCCCATGTGGTCGTGTCGAGGTTTCCCTGGATTTTCCTCAGGCCACTCTAAAAATGCGCACTCTTATAATTTTATTGGAAAACAATACTTGGATAAACCGCAGTCAGGCTAAAAAAAGGAGTCAAAATAATTTTTGACTACAAGTTAAGCGGCCTAGACACGCCCCTAAAATCAGAGGCAATATCGGGAGAGTGGTGGGGAGCACCCTAGATTGCTCCCTAGATCGCCTCGTGTGTAGGTAAATCGTAATTACGATTCACCTACGATTTACCTACACACGAGGCGATCTAGGGTGCTACCCACCACTCTCCTGATATTGCCTCTGATTTTAGGGCCGTGTCTAGGCCGCTTAGGGCCGTGTGTAGGCCGCTTTAGTGTTCTGTAGAGAATGAGAGATTCTTTCCCGTAGAACAATGTACATTACAATGTACAGTACATACGTAATTTTTGTTCTCAGTCTATCTTGTAGGCAATACGAGTACAATAATAAACGGTATAGATACATACTTCTTATGTACAGAATAGAACGTTGTTACACAATTTTCTAGAAATACGTCTTGTTTTTATTCCCGATATTGATAAAAAAAATATATACTGGAAATGTTTCGTAAGTTACATATTGCTCCTTTCTTTCACATTTGAGCAAATTGTGTGCAACTAAATAGACATTTTATTCCACAGTTTAGTTTGATCATTATACGACATACCGGCAAAGAAGAGTCTATTCTCTCCCTGGGACGCCCCAGGCACGGGCGCTGCCAGCAAATCATAGTCAGTGCCCGAGGATCCAACCGCCACAAAGCTGTACGAACCCCTCGCATACGGGTCGGCCCGCCATCTGAAACAAACACGTGCTTTGATCGCAACCATACCCAAAGACAGCTTTTCGAGTTCAAATTAACACGGGCACAAACGAATTGAACGATTGTTCTAGCTCGGCTCTATTATCAGCGGTTGTTAACGGTCTTATATATTTGAAGTTTTGTAACTGATTGAGGATAGAACAAGGAAAATAAAACCGGCCAAGTGCGAGTCGGACTCGCGCACGAAGGCGTCCGTACCATTATCTTTAAAAACAGCAAAAAAATCATGTCCGTTGTATTGGAGCCCCCTTAAATATTTATTTTATTCTATTTTAGTATTTGTTGTTATAGCGCCAACATAAATACATAACCTGTGTCATCACGGTTCATGAGATACAGCCTGGTGACAGACGGACAAATGGACGGACAGCGGAGTCTTAATAATAGGGTCCCATTTTACCCTTTGGGTACGGAATCCTACAAAACAATGAAAAACCTGTTGTGCCGTTACAATTAAATACAAGCTGAAAATGATTCCCAAAAACGTATTTAACTGGTCTACCCATTGTCACACCTGTGTCACGCGAAGGAACGTAAACGCTGTGGGTAAGTATGTGTGCGTGCGCTGTCGGTACACGCGTCAATTGTTTGCGCGGGTGCGTAGCGCGAGGCGCGACGGCACCCGATCGACACCAGGCGGGTCTCTCAGGGACGAGATAACCGACCTCGGTGCGGGGGGCTCGTGTCCGTTCTGTATGTAATACTATTATACTATTCTGTGCCATTGTGAATCTCTGCCAAACCTCCACGCGACCATACCTGGTTACTACGCACTCCTTAGGCTGCGGCACAGCCGCATGGCCAAAGATACTCTTCAGCACGGCGATGCATCGGCCGACGATGACGTCATCAGTTACATTCTCCATGACGGCGGCCGCCTCGCCCGCCACCAAAGCTAACAGCACCGGGGCGCTGTACAGATTCCAGAACAAAAACAGTTCACCTGTAAAAAAAACAGTAGTATGTAGACTGTGAGTAAGGCCAGGGGCCGATTTTTAGGGTTCCGTACCCGAAGGGTCAGAGCGGAACCCTATTGGTGACGCCCAGGCGTCCGGTCCGTCCGTCCGTCGTCTGTCACAAAATTTTGTTCCTAAGAATTTTTTAACTTCCCGTTGACCTATGAACTTGGAATTCGGTGATAATGTTTATTATTACGTATATTTTATCAACAAATACTAATATATTGATAAATCACATTTTTGAGGTTGTTTCGGAACCCTTAATGTGCGAAGTCCGACTCGCACTTGGCCGGTTTTTGAGAGTCGAGCGCTCGACTTTTCACTCGAGATCTTTAACAGATCTCGAGTGAAAAGTCAAAAATCGGCCCCCAGTTCACAAAGGGAAGAGGGGGAGGGTTCCGCGGCGTCTTGTCAGCGCTTCACATTCATACCAAAACACACCGTCGCTTAGTGACGTCTTGTGACGAGTCTGAAAACATTGTGCGATAATTGATTGAATTAAAATAAAATAAATAAATAAGTATTTGTGGACAATACTCCACAAATCAACCTAGTCCCAAACTAAGCAAAGCTTGTACTATGGGTACTAATCAACGATATACATACTTATATAGATAAATAGATATACTTAAATACATAGAAAACATCCAAGACGCAAGAGTATTTATTCGTGCTCATCACACAAATAAATGCCCCGGCCGGGATTCGAACCCGGGAACTCCAGCTTCGTAGGCAGGGTCACTAACAACTAAGCTAAAGCGGTCGTCAATTTGGCGTGATACTTGGCGAAATTCTACGATAAGTTACTTACAGTTCCTGATTAAAAGTACAAGTCTATAAGCGACATAGAAATAGGTACAATCTTATCGCAATTGACCTATTCGTTTTTTAGCGGAATAGCAAAAAAAATGCTCTAGTAAATAACTACATTGTTCCATATGTCACTACCAACACGCACTGTAGAACATTTCTCCCGAAATTAATATCTGGCTGCAATGATTAAGTAACTACCTATCCAAAATTAACGAACCAAATAAATTAAAGCCCGGTTGCTGAGAAGGCATAAATATAATCCTTTCAAAAGCCGCGGAGCGTTATTTGTTTTTAATAACCATTCCAATTAGTGCCCAGGCCTGCCCCAATTTACTTAATTTTCCAATATTCTTTACAACAAATGAAACATTATACGATCTCTGAGCGTCTTAAGCCCGGCTAGGCACAGTTTTAACACTTTAATAATTACTTAACATTAATTTCATTGCGTGTAACGCTACTTTTTACCGTCAAGACAAAACGTTCTTAACGAGCGTGTCTAGGAATAGATACGCAAGGCCAATGAGATAAAACAATTATGCAAATAATAGGTACATTTTGTACAAATGTGGCTGAAGTTAAAAAGTTGTGTCGTTTCCCACATAACTCTTAATGCGACACAAGCGATAACACTATATCAGATATCCAACCTCCTTAAACACAGCCAAGCCCGAAAACGTTAAATTAGCTACTATTAAAAAAAGAGTCAGTTTACATTGTTCGGGCATTCCCAGCCCAGGCGTAGGGGGCTTAATGAAGTTAGCAGAGCACACAACAATGACGGTAAGGAGGTGAACTAAACCAGAACAGAACGTTAAAAAGCCCGTCTTGACTCTTGAAGTGATTTATCGTCAGTCGTCCCTGGGGTTCCCGCAGGTAGCGTTAATTATTCAGCTTTTAATTCTTACCACGGGCCCCTCTGTTTCTAAATTTTACACTATTTACACGATGAAATGATTTACGCGTCGAGACCTAGGAGGGTGTAAGTAAGGTTAATTTGCGGAGATTCCGCAGGCACTCCATTAATATTGATGAGTCGGTTGTTTGTCGCGAACATGCACTTCGGAGAGCTGCAGTTTGGAGGATCATGGTGAGTGCATGCGTTGAATAAGCGTTGATGAATGTGCATAAAATTTATCTGAAATATCAATCAGAATACAAAACTAGCTACAAAAGTGAATGTAGTCGTCGCATCATTTACCTCGGCTCGCAGTAGTCGTGCCGACATGCCCAAAAAGATTTGCGCTAGGATCCCAAAATGTTCTTTCAAAGCATAGCACTACTTTGTTCAAGTTTCCGTAACCCAGACGTTTGATGGCAGCCACCTAAAATCACAAAACGTACGGTTAATTTATAGGTACCTATTCTGAAAATTAACGAACAATTGGACATAGCTTAGCTACCTTCTGGCTAAAACAAAAGTTGTTCAACGATTTTTGTTAATCAGCGTGCAACATATCGTATCACATAGGTACCCAATATCTAATCTCACCTTCCAATCAGGTAATGGTGGATCAAAATTAACAAAATTCTGTTGATTTTGCCCACTGTTCGCAACCGCTACTTTCAATACTCCGAGAGGTAAAGTGCAGAGGACCACATCACCTGGAAAAAAAAGAAAAGTAGGTAGTACTTAAAAGGGAAACTAATGGGTGCACTCATTCATTATTAAATGCTGCATTTCTCACGGATTTGTTCTTTGCTTATATCCAGAAGCGTAATGTCCATTTCCGTCTCGAGCGGGTTAGTATTTTAATTTAATTACTTATATAGGAAACATATCATTGGCAGTTAAATAAAATTACATTTAAGTCTCGTTTCTGATGGATCAAAACGTGTCGACAACAGTGGAAATTACTACGGAGTTTCGAACTCACGTTTATGAAGAGAAATTGTAAATATTTAAGCATGATACTCAAGAGTCCGTATAAAACTCAATCAACTTCAATTTTGCCACAATAAAATCAACCAAAATATGAAAACGAACCCTTCGTTGGTATAACTACGTATAATGACGATGCAATCTGCGTGAGTAAAGTCGAGTTTACTTAGGGTAGGAAATGTTGACAAGATGCGACATCATCTATTTTGACAGCGTAATAAAATCACGGCAACCTTTGAACAAGTGGCGCTGCAGGCTTCAGAGTAATCAGCGTGAAAGCCTCCGCATGACCTGCAAACAGTTCCCGCTCCACTCTCCACATACTAAATTAAGAGCTCTTTGTTTGTGGAAACCTTAGTAGCTTAGGGACCTTAGTAAGTGAGTAAACTTATTTTGTACCTTGTCTTTGGGCAGCACTTTACACACATGACAGTACAAAATGGTTATTATAACTCTTACTTTGTGCTTAGCCTGAAGGACTGTAAACTAAAAAATGTGTATGAATGAATGAATGAAAAATACTATTTAATAACTTAAGTTAAAGTTTAGTGACATTCTGGTTTTCTCGCAAATTGTAGAGAATCCTTTTCAACGTAAACAAGTACAAACGTATAATTTGCAAATGTATAGAGTACTAAAAAAATGTTAATAATATACTCTTTGAAGAGCACGATAATAAATTATGCGTATTACAAAGTAATATTTGAAGCTAATAATTTCTAATTCGCCAATTACATACGGATTTTCCTCGAGCATATTTAATTTATTTCCTCTCCGGGAAAATGCTCACTTGATATTCTTCAACCACACGTGCTAGACAAAAATAGAGGCGAGTACCGCCTCCTAAACATCTAACTGGCTTTCACAATAGACTCCGCCCGTATGCAAATGTGGCGGAAGAGCCTCCGGCTGGGGAGTGGGGTCGATCGGGCCCGCTGGGTCAACACGGGGCCGACCGTATTTTTGCGCGTCGTCAAAGTGAAATTAACGCGTTAGAATTGCAAATCATTCCGCGACAAAGAAATGACAAGGAGCCGACGGCGTTGTAGATTTTTCTCATAACGCCCGTTATCGTGACAACGTGTTCTTGCTTTGTTTTTCTGTTCAATATTGAGGGCCCCGGAATTTGATTTTTTCGCGCCTGGTGCGACGCAAATGTAAACAGTAATACGGCAAGCTCCAAAAGGTAAAGTCAATATCGAATTTCTTCACATTAACTGTTCTCTTCCACAAAACAAATTTGGATTTTGAGTACAACTAATTATAAATAGCAATCCAAAGAAAAAACTAGACGTCAAAAAGTGGACTTCAATAACGTATTTCGCGTGTCTCGGCTTCGATAGCTTCGATACTTGGAGTTCATAAACAGATTTACTGTTAGCTCGGCTTCGGCACCTACTCGTATTTCAATTAAAATTGATAGAGTTGGATTGGATCTTCTATTTGACCGCAGAAAGTTTTTAACGAGTTTTGTATCTAGATTAGTACCCTTGAAGACTTGCGGCTGGCTCTGGTTGCGTGGGTTGACCGCCTTGACGGTGACCCCGGGGCCAGCGTACTGGATGTCGGTAACGGCTGTGCCGAGCCTGATGTCCAGACCTTCGGAGAGCGCCACCGGGACACACGAGTAGCCGTTGCGTACTGAAACAATACAAAAACACGAGTGTTAATATTTTTCAATACGCTATTTGACAAAAAAAATTATGGTGCCATTCGAATCAGTTTTTATAGACGATCAAATGTCTATATCGGACCAACTACAACCAGACCACAATAAAGGGCAAAAAATAGAGATAAACCTAGCTCGCCTAGCGGCCGCCCAAACGGCTCCTACAAATTGGCACGGGCAAATGACGTCACACGCCTGGTATCGAACCAACTTTTGTATGGGAAAATAAGTTTTTTGCTGTTTTGGTCGTAAAATAATGCATTTAGGTACATAGTTGCCGTAAATTTTTAGGGTTCCGTAGTAAACAAGGAACCCTTATAGTTTCGCCATGTCCGTCCGTCCGTCCGTCCGTCCGACCCCCGTTTTTCTCAGTAACCGTTAGTACCAGAAAGCTGTAATTTGGCATGAGTATACATATCAATGACGCCGACAAAACGGTAGAATAAAATCTTAAAAAAATTTTTTTTTTATGGTGCCCCTACATGTAAAGTGGTGGTGCATTTTTTTTTATGCCAAACCCCATCGTGTGGGGTATCGTTGGATAGCTCTTTTAAAAATATTATTAGGTTTCTAAAATAATTTTTTGATTAAAGAATTGGTTAGCGTGATATTAAGCTTTGAAGTGATAATTTTAGCTATGGTCAAGTGTCCCCCCCCCCCCCTGCCAGCTAAACGGTGGCTACTAGGCATGTGAAAAAAATCAAGGTACTAGTAAATACGATGAATTTAAAAGGAAAACTATCACAGCTAAGTAGACATTACTAGTTAACGAGTAATAGTCGAACTTCAGAAATGTACTTTGCAAAAGCAAACTTTCGAACAATTTCCATTGATACCTTAGATAATGTTGTTAATTCTGTCAAAAAGATAGTAAATATAAGTTTGCGAACTTTTTAGTCCATATAATGTAACGGGTAGACGACTACGGAACCCTACCTTGTGCGTGGCCCGACACGCACTTGGCCGGTTTTTTTTATTTTTTTTTTGCTTAAGCATTCTATTGATACCTTTTGTTTGACTTTTGGACGACAAAAAGAAACATAAATTTCCGAATTTTCGATGTAATTTTTTTTCTTCTATTTTGGTAGGTTTATAATTTTCAATTCAATGTGATATTTTGATGGTTTACTATCCATAAAGTGACACCATGTTACAAATTTTAACATGTGTAAAATTGTGTATTCAAGAATTATACTTCACTTTTTCAGGCATATCCAGCCAAAATGAATTTTAGGTAAAGCGTTTAGAAAACAACGCATCAGCTGCAGGTCGAAACTCCTTGTAAACCAGTGGTTCCTAAAGTGGCTGGACCAAAAAAAATCAAGTACAGGATCCACCTGTTGGTTTATAGTCATGAAGAAACGGTCATAATTGGAGTAACTATATAACTAAAGTGGGACTGTCACAAAGTCACACTTCTACAGGACCATCCAATTTGTATCCGCACGCTGTGGTTTGCCAGTGTGGATCACGACCCATAGCGAGTAGAAAATCAACTAGAGCAAGCACTGTTTAGGTGGGTAGGTATGGACTATGCGGCTCTGTTCAATATTTTGGACAAACTAATAAATAGGCTTAACTTTTAAAGTTACTGTTGACTTCAGCCTTTAATGGATCTACGTAAAGTAATTGATAAGAGTGCATACAAACTGGGACCGCAACGCAGTTTTCAATTAAGTTGATAGCGCCGCAAGTGGATATCTTACTCCAATTAAATTGCCACGGACTGAGACGAACAACGAAATATTATTTGATAATATTTGTTTTTTTTTTTGTATTATTTATACAAATCAAAAGCTTTCAGGCTATGACGTTATTTAAAGGTTTTCAATATTGTATTACCTAATTAGACGTATTTTTTAATTTCGTATCGCAAATTATGAGTATTTTCAAAGCGTTCTAAAAGATATTAAGCTACAGCAAACCAAATCATTGGACTTCCAAAGCTTTCTAAATTAGATCTGTCGACTAAATCTAGTCAAGTCATCCATTCGGCCATATTACTACTCCTACATTTCGTAACGTAACAAAGTAACGCAGTAATGTAATGTTACTGTCACAGCCGTAACGAAGTCAGACCCTCTTAATTTAACTATATATAGAGCTAATTCCGTTATATTGTTACAATAGGTTGCTTAGTTAGTCTCGGACACAATGGAAATAGATAGACAGTACTTCTAGTTTCTGGTAGCTATGAATATTTGGTAGGTAATGCACGGGAAGGAGCGGTTGTAACGCTGCAAATATTATCGAGCACGTGTGTAACGCAATCAATAAAACTCTAGTTGAATGAAAAAGCGTTAAATATGGTCCAAAAAATTGTCCCCACCCAGTTACGCCGACTAAATTAAATGTGTTTTTGAAGTTTTTCTCTTTTTTTAAATCGATATGCATGTTAAGTTTGTAAGGTAAAGTATATAGTTAATACCGGGTCTTATTGCCGAATACAAATAAATAAATAACATTAAGAAAATTGAAATTTTCGCTAGCGGATGCATCCGCTTAACAAACATTTAAAAAAAATTAAGAAAATAGTCATTGCATACTACACAGGAATCTAATTAAAAATAAAAAGTGCTTTATCAAATAACATTGAGTATGTTGCACGTTAACACTTAGTAGCAGCGACAAAGACACAGACACATTTATGTAAAATATGCATGGATGTACGAAGAGGTATTACTATAAGAATTTATATTGTATGAATTTTACATTTAAATACATACGGTACATATGTAAAGTTAAGATACTGATTATTCCGCTTAGCTGTGTTTCTGGGCTCTATACGGGTATTTTATCGTGGCTTAGTTTCGGGCTGTTTGCGCTTGCAGCCAGTTGTGGGGACAAGGCGACTCACTGTCGTTAAATGGTACATTGTTGTGGGTGCATCCCGTTGGACAGACAATAGGAAATGTGCTGAGGAAAGCTTTCGTTAACAATGCCATCTACATTTTGTGACGCTACTTTTTATTCGTATGGCAACTATATCGAACCATGAGATCTATATCCTTACTGGAGCCAGTAGAAAACAAACTCGGTAAAATAAAAAAGTTTGTTTATTAACAGAAAACATGAACAAATTGGATGTTTCATAGTACACATTTCAGCTACAGAGCTTTCAAAGCTAACTATGGAATTGGCGATTCATTTTTCGTAGATGTTGTTCAGTATAATAATCTAAACATTTATTCCCTTACATAAAATCCACCAATAGGGGCCGTGCCCTATACCACAAACTGAAAACGAAGTTCGTTCGTGTTCCTCCCTTTATGTCGCACTTACAAATTGACAACATTTCATTTTTTTTTAGGGCCCCTTTTTATTGTCTGGCTCGAAAGAACGCATAATTTTAAGGCACCCGTATTTTTTTATATTTAATAAAATCTTTTATTTTAGTGGAAATATCCATTTATATTATGACTCGGGCAGAAAGGGCGTAAGTAACAAACGTCAAAGTACTATGTAAATGACGTCACTTGTTGTGTTTCATACACTTAAAAAACGTTGAAATAGTTTAAACAAATTAATAATTACGTATAAAAACATACTTAGTAGGTATGCTTAAACAGCTTGACAGTTTCGAGTTGTCACGAATGTCACGATAAACGTCAAAGTTCTCAACCGCTAAATTCTAACGATTTGTAAAGGATTGTTGAAAATGACTCAAAAAATACTGTTTTATGAAAAGTTGCAAAAACAACACATCATTGTCGTCCGGCAAACAGTTTTTTAATGTTCCCAATAGCAATAAGGCCGAGTGGTGTACTGCAACTGCAGCGGGTTTGGATAAAGTAACAAAGAGGACACTTTTTACGAAGATCATTTGAATGTGAGTATAATGGGTGTATATTTTAATAAGCTTTTAGAACCGACAATACCTCGTTTTCAATTGTATTATTAATCGCGTGTCTGTTTCTTTCAGTTGGAAGAAAATATGGAAAAAATGTTGTACCTCTATACTGGAAAACAATGAAAGTAAACGCGCGTCTATAATCTCGATTGCCGGTGTTTAAACGACCATTGCAGGAAGTGGCAAACATTTTAGGACCCAGTACTTCAACAGAAATGAGCCTGTGTACGGCAGCTACTGCTTCACTTCAAGAAGTAGTATAGGTGTTACTAGCTGGAGCACACAAATCACTGCTCCCCTGCAACTACATCTGCACGAGGCCATCCATAAGGCGGGTAACAGGAGCCTATGGAGGAGTCTGGTCAGCAAGAATAGGACATGATGTCATGATCCTCAGCATTTGAGATGATTTACTTACATTTGCTTTGTTCAGGGTAATGATATTTTCAGTTGATGAACCTGGTTCCTTAAGCGGATAGTGATTGTTGTTTTTATTGTGCTAAATTGTGAAGTTTGCTTATTTATTATATTTTGTGAGACTATTATGTTTTATTTACCTATTTATTAATTTGGAATGGTAGGTACAAATAAAGAAATTTAAAACAACAAATACAACTAATTTAAAAATAAATACATAAACTTTATTAACTCTTTGACCACCAAAGCGATAGTGTGTCGTGGTGCCCAGTACACCAAGCACTGTTTTTTTTGGTGTAATGTCTAAGTAAACCAATAAAAACAAATTAAAACAGTTCATAAATGATTTTTTTCATGATCAAAGTATACCTTCACTCCAACCTTTTAAGTGGTTGTTGGCGTGGTAGGCACGACGACACACAACCACTAGGTTCTTGGCGGTCAAAGGGTTAAAGTAATTTTATGATAATGAATTTATTTTTTCTCACCTGATGCTATGTACTTGTATGTACCTGACCATTATAAGTACCTAAAGGATGGATAGGTACTTTAACTATTCACAAGTCATCAGAAAGAAGTTTTATGCTGGTTCGGAAATAACAAATTCTCATAATAATAAAAGTAGTTTATTCAACATAAGATGTCCGCGAAGATAATGCAGCTTTGGCACCTCGGGCGCCAGTCAAATTATATTTATCATAGCTTTGCAAAAACTTCATCATCATGATTGTCTCCACACGAGGCAAGTTTCTGCGGTCAGCTTTCACAAATCCTTCAGAGTTTCTCATGTTCGTGTTGTTGACGATGAAAAGCGCAGGTAAAGTAATTCGAGGGATGGGATTGCAGAATCGTTCTTTATGAGATTGTGCAAGGGGGTGCCAACTCGTCGTGGAAGAAAGCAGTCCGGGGTCCTTTTCTCCACACGAGGCAAGTTTCTGCGGTCAGCTTTCACAAATCCTTCAGAGTTTCTCATGTTCGTGTTGTTACGATGAAAAGCGCAGGTAAAGTAATTCGAAGGATGGGATTGCAGAATCGTTCTTTATGAGATTGTCCAAGGGGGTGCCAAGTCGTCGTGTAAGAAAGCAGTCCGGGGTCCGTAAGAAAGCGAGAGTCGTTGAAAATCAAAATAATTCAAGGAAATACGAGATTGCAAGCAAATATTCAAAACGAATTAAAGAACTGTCAAGAGTGTCAAGTGTCAACTCAACTGTCATTGATAGTTATAAAAATGTCAGACGTAAAGCCGGAAAATATCGTTTTTTATAATAGCAACATTGGAACCTCTAAGTGACGTAATTTCCTGTTAAACATATTTTATTACTTTATCCAAAAAATACTGTAAAAAAAATCCAAAAAAATGTTTTTTGTGTTCTACAAACGTTTTCCTCGAAATGGTTTTCGATTTAGCAAAAATTTTTTTTTTGAAATGTTGTCAATTAGAGCAAACGAGAGTGAGATACGCGAACGCATCGTTTTTCGAGCCACAATATGTAATACATGTTGACGGTGACAAAGAATCCGTGATATACATGGTGTGGCCTGTAATAGGAGCAAAAAATTAAAGGTAGATTAGTAATCTTGCCTGTAACTATTACCTCGTTGTTACAGTTGAAAAAGAAATTTTTTTTTTGGCGCCCATTGTTAAAATACAGTAAAAATAATTTTATCGTAAAAAAAACATAAAATACCCTTTCAAACCAAAACAAATCCTGATGCTACCTTCGGATGTGCAATGATCTGGGTTATTGCAGATGCTCTAAGGAAGCGTCCTTTTAAATATTTGCACCTGTTACAGGCCCCACCTTGTATACACACACACATTTCGGACACTTTAGTCGTTTTCCAACTATAATCGGAAATGCATAATACCTACATATTTAGTGTACTTTCGTCAGTAGTGATAAACAGTTATGTAAACAAATGAAACCGATTAATTTAATATTAATTCTAATCTAAGCATATAACAAAGAATCAATCTTCGATCGTAATTCAGGAAACGAAGCTGACAATGACCGGCAAATCAGGCAAACGGAAAGTACCATTATGTTTCCTTTTTATTCCACCCAGCTCCACTTTAATGCTGTGTGTTACTCCTTTTAAATAATGTAGTGCAATGAAGGAACAGTCCAACTAGTTAGCAGGAATTAAGCTCATTCTCGGTCGTTGGGTTACATTCGATCCGATCCGTTTGGCTAATGAAGGCATATCTCCGCTTCACTCCGCCCGTTGTGATCAGTAGCTCTAGTATAAGTTTTTTCCAAACCTTAACTAATTCGAACGCGTTTGCGGTTTGTCTCAAAATGTATGAAAACGCTCTCATCGAGTTTGAAATACGCGCGTTCATCGGTTAGCAACAAATGCTCGCTGTTATACTCGCTGTTTTAGTTTCCACTAGTGACTACCAGAGGCGCTGTTCACGTTTTCATACCACGTTCATACATTTTGAGACAAAACGCAAACGCGTTCGAATTAGTTAATGTTCCGAAAAAACTTATACTAGAGCTACAGGACATTTTGGATGCAATTAATTGCATTGTAGCAGAGTGTCTGTAAAGGCCTAAATAACATCATTTCTAAACTATATGCACTAAGAATTGAATTCTCATTAATAAGTTACGATGAGAATAATACGTATGCCCTTCGTGGACAAAAGTTGAAGCACATCAATTTACTCAAAGTACTCGGGCAATTTAAAACATTAATTCAATATCGTTTTTATTGTAGCACTAACTACCCACAAACTATAAAGCTGTGTATAAACTCGATCATTAAAACAATATGACTTCCTGAGTCCCACAGCAGTGTAGTGAAAGACTATATGCACAAATAACTACGCACGCATTCCAGGCTAATAGAAACGGGTGTATTGTAAAAGAACATACATTTGTGTTAAGTCTTTCTTTGCAAAGAGGGCAGCTTTGGCGAAGTGCACGACCGTTCGAGAGCGGACCAATCGACATACAAGTCGCATTAACAAGACGTCTGGTTTACCGAAAGACCTGCCAATTTACCGTCCACCTGCGGAGCAACAATGTACAGTTTAGAATTGCCGCAAATGTTAGGATTGCAAATCAGTGTGGCAACACCAACATATGGAAATATCTGATCATGTAGGTAAGTATTTCTGTGAAAACATGCCTTAGCAGGGTAGACTAAACTATACACGTATCGTATATCCATAGACACCTTTATTGATCTCAAAAAATTGTTTAATTGAATTATCGAAAAAAAAACAACTACCTTGTTAACAAATATACAAGTATGTATTTTTATAAATAATGAGGACAACACATTGAAAATAAACTGTGCTCTACTAATGGTAGCGGATACAAAATGTGTAGGGTTTTATTGGTCTGGAGTATAGTTTCGCAATAAATATCTGTCATCTAAACAAGAAAATAAGTTACACGAACACTCACACATTTACGAAACAACCAATAGCCCTCTTTTCATTACCTATTTCGTTTGACTTACATTAAAATGTCACTTCCTTGCAAGGATTGCGCCAAAATGTAAAAAGAGCACATCAGCACACTGGCCTATTTACTTTTGCCAAAGAGTAATGTTTAGGCCATTATCGTTACAGCATTTAAGAGTTAAAGCTTTTAAGATTGCTTCACACAATACCAACCTCGTGATTTGCATAATCCTGTGTGATGCGAATTGGGAATAAAGTTAAACTTAGGTCATTACTTTTGTAGATAAGCCTGTTTATGCTGAAGCAGTGTGCTCAAATTAACGACCGTCGAATTTAATTCAGGAATCGGCCATTAACACAACACGGGGGGGAAATATTCGGCAATTCGTTCCCCAAAGAACATTAACTTAAGCGTAATTTAAATAATTTTACGTGGCGGTGAGCACAAACAGCTGTAATTAAAGGTATATTTTGCGAATGTACTAATAATAAATTACGAAGGGGCCACGCTTAGTGGACAAGATTAATGTAGCGAAAAAACGTCGGAGCGATAGTTGTTGCATGCCTAAAGAGTTCTCATCTTAACTTTCCACTAGTAAATTGTCCCACATTGGTGGATTCAAAATTTTGATTATGTTTTAAATAGAAAACTTCCGTGAGTCTCGGGCATATTGAAATATAATAAACGGGTCACTCTCGCCGCCGGGCAGTGCTAGAGGCTAGGTCGTCGCGGCTTTTTCATATGATTAAGGACCACGTAATAGTCCGAAACATGTCGAGCGATATTCGACCTTAAAAAAGTAAGTGACCATATTGTTATATTTCAATAATATTTTGATTATACTTTAATAAGCGTAATTGTAATAAGATCGCTTCGCGGCCGCTCTTCGGCCACAAGTAAACTTGATGGAATGTAAATATAATAAGTACTCGTATTTCACACTGTACGAAATTTAAATCTGCGAATTACGAAACAAAAGCCGTGAACGTTTTAATAATTTTAAATGGATAAAGTGAAACAATACACTCGGACGCGCCTCCGTGATGAGAAATTAACAATTGAATTGACAAACATAACAATTGGATTCGAGCCTCCATTCGATTGCTAATTACTCAAACAGCCGATGAAAAACTATGAAACATTTAAAATTTAATAACCCATTATTGGGCGATGCATTGTATGGAGAATATTTTAATAAGCATAATGAATCGATAAATTACTATATAATGTACACTACCGCAAGGTAATATAATAATACTTAATACTTTGGTGGTAAATTATTTTATAAAGTTACATTATACCGGTATCAAGATCAACCATTATAAATTTTACATAGTTGATTTATGCTAACCAAACAGTTCTTTTATAGCATAATTTGACGATTATTGTGGGTTTATGGGCTAGAAGTAATGTCGTTGTGTTTAACGCTAGCCTCCCAAAAATAGTGCTTAATCAGTTAGCATAAAAAATTTGGCATATTTTATCCATAAGGTATTTACAAACTATTTGTCACTTAATAAAATACGTGGTTTTTACGACTCTGTTCGGTTTTATGATAAATTCATATATATTTAAATGTTCCACTTTATAAAGGAACATCATGTTTTATCCATGCCTACTTTATTAGCATTAATTAATATCTGTGACTCATTAGCCCGCATATGTTCAAGTTGAAAAAGTAAAAGATTTAAGAATCGAAACAAACATATTTTTATGCCAAACCGATAATATAACAGCATAAATTATATTATGCGCAGAAAAAGACATGTGAAGTCACTAGGGTTAACCTGAAAACGCAACATTAAATCTCCTTTTAGGGTTCCGTACCCGAAGGGTCCAAACGGAACCCTATTGCTGTTTACTCACGCATCGGTCCGTCCGTCGCGTCGTCTGTCACAAAAGAATTTTTAACTTCCCATTGACCTATGATCTTGAAATTAGGTTCTTAATCTTTAATCAGACTTTTTCTTTTAATTTTTCTTATTCTTCCTATGAAAACCAACTTAATTTTGCGGTGGGTTCGGAACCCTAAATGTGCGAAGTCCGACACGCACTTAGCCAGGTTTGTTTAAAGCTTACGACGCCGAAAAATATCGTATGAAAGTTTTGTTCACATTCAACGTACATCAATTAATCAATTAAATGTAAAGCTGATATAATCAATTAAATAATTATGATCCCATCTGGTTTTGTGGGAAGCTTGAGACGAATTTATTAAGCTGTCAATTAATATCTTGATTCACTTTATTATAAAATGTAATGTGTTAATTAGCGCTTTATAATGATCACAGAATAAAATGCCATGTTCCACTGTCAGTTTACGTTGAGTTGGGCTCGTGCCAAAGATTAGGGGTAGGAGCGATCGCGGGCAGGCAAAAGGATAAAAAATCCCATAAACATCCGTCAAACTCTACTAAGAATCACTCACATCTTTATCCAATTTCAAGGTTTATTCAAGCACAAAGACTTGCTAATCGAAGTTTTTGTCACGAAATTTCAATAGCCAGATGATTAAATTGTGTATACAAACATCAGAAATTAGGAACCAGTACGGATTTACAGACTATTATTGAGACAATGACAATACGTTTATCGTCTTAATAATAGACCGTAAATGCCACATTTACATGCAACATTTTGGCTTTTGTCGCGCCTTGAAGCATACGGGCGGATGTTATATTCCGATTTTAAATTATGTTTTTACATTTTGTAATGGCGTTTTATCTCATTAGTTAAAAATGTTTTTTCCGCAGGCACATACCCGTCTAGCAATTTCGTTCTTTACTCGCATGTTTTCGCATAGGTATGATTAGTTATAAGCGTTAAAACTGTACTTGGAACATAGGTAATATTTAGGTATGTTAAAAATCCTTCCCAAAAAGACACGGTTTTGTTATACACAATTTAGGCTAATCGACTTGTGTTTGATGAGGGTCTATGAGGTCGCGTGAGCTCCGTGCACGGAAGGGCACTACAACTTGGCCCATTATTCGGACAGACGCGCTCCGACGCCTTTTAGCCCTTTGACGTGGAAAGGCCCCATTAGCATTGAGCGGCTTGTTGATCTCGCCTGTTAATTACTGCCCTCCACTTTAACTAGCAGCCTGTCTACTTAAGCTTGACAATCTGTAACACGATGATGATCCCGCTTATAAAACAGGGGAAATGAGCAACATAATTCGTTTCCAATAAAACAAATAATAAAATCCAGACACGTTGGATTTAATAAGCATCAACAAAGAATCCGCGGGGAAAGATATTCAAATGAAGAAGGAGCTCGATTCACGACAGGGATGAAGCTTGGAATCAAGGCAGCGGAATCGCCGAATAAAACTGTTGATTACGTACCGCGCAAAGTTACGCTCCGTCGATTGGAATTTTATTTACTCGGCCGTACGAAAAACAAATATGATGGCTTTTAATTTATGAGATACGCCCGATGAACTTCTGACGTTTCAGTACGAGGCAGCCGGTTGCCAAGAAAATCGAGTGTATTTTTTACGATTTTTTTATTGGAACTTATTTGCGTTGTGACGACGATTTGCGGCCCGATGGAGATAGCGTATCTGTCATATCGTGGGTACCGTTTGACAGGTTTACTGCGATCGTCTGTAATGTAACTGATAAGCATGGATGAAATTAGTATAAAAACGATTGTAACATTGATGTACGAATACTACGAATGTACGTGTATTAATAAAATACATATTTTTTACAGACTCTTAAGGTGTTCGGCTGTGTATTTTTTTCAAGCCACACAGCAAGCAGCGATAAATTCTACAATAAAGAAGTATATTTTTTTTATTTTTTTACTTTCAAAATCTAGGTACGATAAAATAAAGCACTTTAAACATGGACCACGTCCCTAGTTAGCGAGCGGCAGCGAAGCAAAGGCAAACCGTGTTGTTCTTTTAGGTAATTTGTTCACGGTCGCCCCATAAATGGTCGTTTAAAAGTAGATCACTCATGCGCGGCTGCGCACTACACATCGTCGATTTTATCCGTCCTGACACTTAAGATATCTGAATAAACGTATCGCGGACACGTATCTCGGTGCCATTTATCGTATAATGGTACGTACCGGCGCATGAACTTAATTGGCTAGCTTAGCGATAAAAAAATAGGTACTATTAGTAAGTAGTACTCCTCGTAAGTACAATTCCACCGATACAGGCTTACTTTTAAGGTTATTAAAGCTAATAAAGACTGAGTGAGTTACTAATTAAATTCATAGTTAAGTACCCATGAAGGAAAGCACTAATAGTTAACACGCATACTATCGGAAGCAGAATCTCATCGCTACACAAATTAACGCTGCATCGTCGGCATTGTTTACTTAATCAGTTTATACTCCACTTGACGTTCAACTAATTATGTTATTAACTCAAATACAGCGAGGAATCTCCTACATTATGCTACACAAACATACACATATGTATGCATATTCAAATTACATATACACATTCGACAGGTATATATATTTGAATAAATTAAATAAAGGTGGAGAGAATGCATTAAGGCGAAGGCATTCTCCATACAAACATTGTGCATGTTTTATTCGTCGGTTTTGGGACTCCCGATTATTATTATTGGTTGACATATTGGATATACGAAGAACCTGAGAAGAAATTTACGAAAAACTGAAAAATAAAAATAAACCTACAGGTTAGGCTAACAGAAAAATACGCATACGTATCAAAAATCATAACTGTAGAGCAAACACAAACGAAGATAAACTTGCACAAAGTTTGTATGGAGAGAGCTTGCCCTATCTCTTCTTAAGAGGAGGGGTAGGGCAAGCTTTCTCTCGTTTTCTTTTCTTCGTTTTTGTTTTTGGTCAGTATGCTTATTTTTCTGTTAGCTATTTCATGATGTAATTTTTTTTCATTGATATTATTTTTAAATTATTTAATTTTTCATTTTTTTGAAATATTTGATAATTTCCACATCACTTACTTCGCATATCTAATATTTACATCCAAAAAAATTATTACATTCGTTAGTGCCAAAACCTACGAATAAAACCTGCACAGAGTTTGTATGGAGAATGCCTTGCCCACCCCTGCGCCTCAATTGGCAAAATTAGCTGGGTTGTATCAGCTTTTTCTTGTAGTCATGCTGAATGAAGTTTGAGTAATAGCAATTCGCAAATGTTTAGCTATAATCTCCATAGCAATCAGCCAAATTCCGAATAATATTCGTTTTCGGCCTTTATACCTCGTTCAGCTTGGTAAAAGTTGTATTAAATGAGTATTATGCTATGCTATTACCCAGAATTTGCATCGCTGTTATACAGACTAAAGCATTTTAAAATGTGCCCAAATTGCGTTTACTGTATGACTGTTTTACTTGTGATGGTTACGTCACCTGGTTGACTTTTTCTTTAAGGGTGATTTCCTAAGCACGTGAGGAGTTAGATAATAGGGATGTTTCTATAAAACTCTAGCACAGTTGTATCATGGCAGAGGACAGTATAACACAAAAGGTTACCACCCAAAGTTATAGCGTTGTTTTCGAAATCACTTAAACATACCTAAGGAATCACAAAATATAGGTATTTACTATTGGCGTAGTTTTATTGTCATCATTGCCCGACAGAAGGGCACGAACGGTATAAAAGGATACCGAAATCAGATCGGGCGTATGGACGTCTCCATCGTGTTTAAAGTCGCCGACGTCACGGACAAAAAGGTTTTGCCTTGTAAATCAGCACGTCAGGCGAGCGACGGCCGCCGACGGGCCGGCCGGCGCGCACGCAAATCGAAGATCTCGCACATCCCTGCATCAGGGCTGTGACAATCAGGGAGGGTACGTATGAGAGGCTACTGAAATATCTTCATTTATAAATATAAGCTACAGGTTACCTTTAATTAAGGAAATGTTTCTTAATCTGTGGTCCGAGTATGTGTCCGCCGTAGTCTCACCTATAGACCATTTTGACAATAATGGTTTGATATATGCTGCTGTTTTTTTTATATAGTGGTCCTTGGACTTGTGTTTCTTTTTCCTAGGGATCCGTGGGTGGAAAAAGGTTAAGAACCGCTGAATTAAAGTTTTTTAATCCAACAATTTTTGCTATAAATAATCATATAATCAAATTAAAACCTATGTTTTTTGACAGATCGATAGACTCCTTAATCGTTCAAATACATTCAGTAGATTTGGCGATTTGACCCTTCTAATCGCCAAAACTCGGTACTTTACCCCTATAAAGTACCGACACATACATGAAAGTTGCTGAATAATATGGGTATAACTTTGCAAGTATGATTTATTTATTTGTTTTGAGAACCAGCGGCATTTCAAACACAACAATACTTTGACATTATATTTTAGACAGATTACAGGATCTCACTGATAGTTTCAAAGTTATATAGGTACTTTACCTATAATACGGAGATGGCAGGACGACTTGGAAGCCTTCCTCGCTAGTCGGCCTGTGCCACGGAAGTGTACCAGGGTCTAGGCCTGGGTTTACCACAAAACTTGTTTATGTAAATACATTGTTGAAAATGAAACAACCTTAGACTCAGGAAAAATAATACCTAACGCCCGATCCTCTCGTAAAAGACGTTAGTATATCTACAATATTAATATCGAACAATTCTACTACTCGCACGTTATTAAATTTAAGAGCAGACGCAATTCGATATTATGTAGAATCTTGGCAAATATTTGCTGCGTCAAAGAAGGGAACTTGCTTACTAAAGCAAACTAGGCGCGATTATTACCTTTATTTCATAAACATTCCCCCCATACGCGGAATTATTAATTATTCCTACAATACATATAGTAGTTCTGATTCCATATTATAATATCCATGCGAAAAAATCAAAATGGCAGCTATTTTAGTATTCAAAATATATTTTTTTGTAGAACTCAAAAATGCTAAATGCTACTAAAAACTTTGTATTGGAAATATGTCCAACATATAATTATCTATAACTTTCCTTCTTATCACTTCATTGATAAATCTAATTGTTAAGCAGGAATGCTCTTCAATATGGCGTTTTTTGTTCCAATTAGTCAAGAGCTTAGCACAATTGTTATACTGCATCTTATGTAGAATGCAAATGATACGATACGAGAGACCAATATAAATGATTTCATTCATGCTCGAAAGTGGCAGCCGCATTTAAAAAAAAGTGTATAGTCAATATTAGTTACAAATAGCCTAATGAATAGTTTCCATCTTGAGGCCAAACTTTATCATCCCACTTAAGGATTAATACCTAGTCTGTATTTCCATCGTACAAACACTTCAGTTTCGGAAACATGCACCATCTCTTAGTATTGTGCATTCAAAAGTCTTGTTGCTCAAAATGCAGCGGTGGGTAATTTTCTCCTTCTTTTTACTAAACTTCTTCCGTCTATCCTCTTCAAAATCATCTTAGCTTGCCGTTGCCGATTGTTATTATATTTTTGGTAAGATAACGCCTATTAAGTACTTATAATACGTTATGCATGTCTGTAGATTACCTAGGTAGTTAATGTTAGTTTTGGATTGAGCGTTTATGATTATAACAGTTTCGTTAACTTAGGATATCTATTTTAGAGCGTTAATACGATATTATCCTTTATAACAACTTGGCAAATATTATCCACGAACATAACGATATGAAGACAATGAGATGTGTTGTAAGTGACAGGACTATCAAAGTTTGCCGAAGACTACGTTAAATAATATCCGGCGTTTTAATAGAAATGGGACTTCGCAGTCCTAAGTCAATTAATAAACAATTTGTACATTGTTTAACTATTACACACTAGGTTTTGCCCGTGCCGTTGCATGCGTTAACTTTCTTTTTAGCTTCGTCTACCGATTCTACCACATACTCATGAAAAAATATAGTAGCTATATAACAAGTTGTTTTTTCTTTCTTGCTGTAAATTTTATATTATTGTTGTATTCCAGTTATCTAAATGTTAACTGTCAAAATTATCGTAATCTATAAACCTGTTATTAGGTATAAGTTTTTTGTATATCACAACCAGTCTGTATTGTATATAACTCCGGATGGGAGGAGCGGCTTCTCCTAACACAAGTATTGTCGTAGGTACTTACCTGGTCGGAGGGGTCCGCCACATTCATATGTTACAACCAACACGATACCAAATAAAAAAAATTGAATTTTGAATTTTTTTTGAGGACATTTGATTAAATATCCCAGGATACTTACGACCTTTAAAAAATTATAATTATTTTACAGTAGGAAATAAAAAAGTCGGAAATAGTACTGCCCGCCTACTGCTATACCCCGACAATAATGTACTATTCTGGGTTCGAGAGGAAGATTTCCTCTAAAGTCTGCTCCTCAGAATCGATAGATGTAAAGCAGTTCCAGTATTTTCAGTTTCCTAAAGCGATGTAAGTAAGACATCTTACAATATCTTCAATCATTTCAATCGACTTTGTAAGAAGAATGAATGAGGAAGTGACCTTAATTCGATAAATATCAACTTGCATGACGAATAAAAATATACTTCGACCTATTCAATGCGCAGCTGAAAAAACATTCAATACATGCAAAAAACACAAACGCGCTATATATCTACGCCTTAGAACTCAAGACGGGCTTATAAACGACGACGCCTTTTGAAGTATTTTCCATTACATTAGGTAAGTCGCTAATCTCGCTCTTTTTACGTTCGTGCAATGTTCCTTCGACGACGTAAGCAAATATTAGCAGAGAGCATTGAAGAAGTACGCACCGTTTGCGAATTTGATTACGAGGATTTCAGGTAGCTACTCCATGACATTATAACACTTATTTAGCTGGGTCGCAATTTAAATTGGAAGATGGCTTCGTTAATTTAAGTATGGATGGTCTTTCGTAATGTCAACTTCCTGTTTTTTTTTTATTCTGACTTGCCATAATCCTTGCAGGACTCCTACGAAAAAGGAAACAGATCGAAGACCTACGAAGTGAAGATGTATTATGAAATATACGAATAGAGCTTTAAAGAAGAGAAGCCCGTTAGCCTGTACAGCATTGGGGAATAGTCCACCGTATTGTGTAAATCTGCCAGCTAAGCCCGCGGAAGTGTCGCGGTTTATAACTCGTAAATCAGGAGGCTTATCGGAGCCGGCGGTCGACGGTCGCCGCCGTCCGCGAAATATGCAACGTGGACGCGAATATTACAGCGTTAGAAGCGACGTTAGATATGTTAGAATCTAGGTCGAATATACTATTTATAAAGAAGACATTTACTTCTGACACTAAAGTAATGCCATTAGACAAATAACATTAATTAATCACATTAATTACACATACCTAAGGAAAATTATATGGTTAAAAAAACACTCATAAAATCGTAATCGCTGCTGAGGCGTAGGCCTCTCTTTGAGTACGCCACTCGCCCCGGTCTTGAGCCAGTCTTATCCAAGAGTGACCCGGGATCTTCCTAATATCATAGACATATGACGACAAATAACATTACCCTCATCAAATTATGGAGTCAGTTTCATATTAAATGAAAGGTAGGATCGTATAATGTTCCTAAAACAAAAGTAATCTAATCTCCTTCTATAATGTAGTTTGCCTGACATAGGTATCTTATTACTAGTCCATAAAATTGTATTATTGAATACAGGAAATCAAATTTTAGGAAACTAGTAGGCATGTGGAGCAATAAAAAATAAAATGACCTACAGGAAATATATTGTATCGAAAGATCACAGGCCAATATTCCCAAAGTGACTAAATATCAGTGAAGGTATTTCAATAAATTCTAACATGAATTTAATTTCTTCTAGAAAACAAAACACTTAATAGCTCCAAAACGTCCCCAAAAAGTAATGTTCTGGTGACGCCAGAACGACAAATTGTACGGGCATTGTGAATATGTGTGCTCAGTGCAATTTCACGATCCCGTTTTATCATGCAGATTTGTGGGTCGAATCTCTACGCTTTCAGTGTGAAAAATAGCCACCCTCTCTACAAAATCAAGCAATGAAAACCTAAAATATTTAGAACTACAAAATTTAAATAATACTACCTACACTTGATTGAAAACTACGCCGAACATAAATCAAAACAAGTAAACCAAAGCATTTCACTCGACATTCTGTTAAAACATCATAGTTTTTTGACAGATCTCGAGGGAAAAGTCGGGCGTTCGACACTCAAAAATTGGCCCCCAGTTTTTAACTGAACTGTGACAGATGTCACATATTTCTGTGCAATATTTTATAAACCGACCCGTATATTAAATAAAAAAACTTCAAACGAAATTCCGTTCTGCATATCCGCCGATATTACATTCTGCCATAAACCTTTTCAAATACAATATTTCCCACCGAATAGCGCAAATCAAACAATAGGACGTCAAAACTACAATATGGAAAGTGGGCGTCATATTTACGATTGACCATTAGTCAAACAATATCTGAGCGACATCCGTACGCTGCCGCCGCAATGTAAGCCAACTGACAAATAAAAATACGTGAGCAAACGCGCAGCCTATCCTTAACTAAGTACTATCGAAAGAGTGAGAAAGATAGCACTCTACTCGTACAATTTGATTTCGCAAAAAACCTCGAATGTGAACGTTGGATAGAGTGAATGGTAGTATTGGATTGGACATTCAGCTGCGCGTAAAATCTATTGCACTGAAAATATCTGGTCGGGAGACTAGAACGTTCAATTACTGACCATGTTCAAAAAGACAAATCTTTGTTTTATGCATGAGTGAGGCGGTAAAGGGTAGTGAATTGATGTCCATAGGAACCTAGTTTCTAGTTGACTAAGATTAAGGATATCCGCCGAGAAATGCACAGGTATTTTGGTATACAGGAGATATAAATATTATGGATTTTAAAGTTATAAGTATGTGGCTCGGCCGATATAACTCGTAAGTAGATCATAAACTTTTCAAAACGTCTATTCGAAGCATCGTTTGTATAAAGAAGTTATAACTAAAGAGGATGTCGGCGACAAATTGTATCTGCGAGTAAAGAGATACCTAAAGCGATAATCGTAAAAAAAAAACAAAGTAGCTGGTTGTACCCATGCGTACGAGATTGACAGACGTCCAGACCCCGATTAGATATGCCACGCTATCCGCGGGTCGCTCATCCCGAGGTTTTGTATGTAAATGCATACGTCACGCGGACATCCCATGCCGGACGGTTTTTGCATGCAACTGACGCCTCAAAAACTGAAATAGGGACAGAATAAATGACTACCCTTTTCTGTGGAATTTCCCTTTCTGTGTAAGCACCTATTTAATATAAAGTACTTGATCATCATTTCTTTGTTTATTTTATGTATTTGTTTCATAATAAACGTTTTTGACAAAACCTTGACCAACTATTTAAATTTCAACTAAATAAAAACTATGCACTAGTGAAAATTATCAATACAAAAATCAGAAGCTCATAACAGTCATAAGGTCATAAGTCATCGTATGTGTATAGCTAATAAAAAAAAACCTAGATTGTAGCTCCAATGATATATGGTTGACACGTCAAATCTTGAACTAAATTTATCGTTTCAGTACAAGGTACAACTAGAGTTGCTATCGGCAATTAATTGGCAGTTAGACGGACTTGGTGCGACACGTTCTCTGGAAGGGCATTAGGCGTGTGTAGTATTGAGACCAGTTTCTCCGTATACGGTATAGCAATTACACCTAGGTGAAGACCGGAGCCTTAGGCGTCTTCGCAGATTGATATCTCCCGGGACAAAAGAAACGCTCAGAGAATAAATAAGGCTTCAGTGCAAGTGAAATGATCTGCTTCGCGAGACGGCTGCTTTGAAGTAGCATTCGCTAAAAGCCTCTACATGGAGCTGAAAAGCATTGCGTTTAATACTTTTATTTCTTAAGACATACATTACTGCAACATAATCTAATAGATTTTAGTACATTTATATATGTTAGTAGTACCTATATTGTTATGATTAAGAATGATCTCTTTGATAATATTATTTTGAACATTAATATCGATTAGGCATACGAATTAATCGTACCTAAATATTTAAAAAAAGACAGAGAAGGTGGAGCTGTAGAAAGCAACAAAGAAGACGTTCGTACTTACGTCATTCTTTCAGTATTTCACCACTACTTTATTACCAATGTGTAGATGTCGACAAACATGAGGGTACGGCGGAAAAATCAAGCTATTTTCCTGATACCGGCCAAGCTAAATATAGTCGCGGAAATATCTGTCGATTAATACGGACTCTTATTTAGTAAATAAATGCTCGCAACAAAACAGGAATATAGCACATTATATGAATTGCCAGAAAAGTTGGATAACAAGTAGGTAACAAAATAGATGTAGGTATATAGGATTTTGTAAGTTGCGTTACGGAGCTATTATGTAGACTTATCCGTTTTATTAGCATTAATTCAACTTGTTTGGTTGAACACCATTATTAAGGCAACAATAAATAATGCAAAGTAGCTCCGTTGTTTTTCTGAGTCAATCCTGTGCCGGACCTACGTAATATACTCAAGCACGTTTCGATGCAAATACGAGCATTTATGCGAGGAGCCTACAATGGTCATTACCACGTTTCAATTCGCTCAGAATTGCTTCGCTCTAAACAGTTGAATAGCGTAAAACGAAACCTACGGACGGAGCGGCTAGCCTCTACGCATATGTTGCACACGAGGAATATTCATGGCTCGCCGGTAAATGGAGTAGCGGAGCCAATTCAATGACACGCAACTAACGCCACGCCAGGAAAAGGCTATAAAGAAATCGGCAAGCGGACATTCAATCGCGAAATATGTACGAACCAATAAGTTGAAATGCAAAATGGTATGATATTTTAAACGCGCGGCAGACAGCTCGCAACGGATGCCAACGCAGTTGCTAGTTCCCAGAGGCATTAAGTTATTAGCTAAGCGCTTTGTCCCGATACACCGTCGGACAGGGCACCGAACATTTTACTCTGCAATTTGAATTCAATGGACGGAATTAGAGAACGTGTGTGCAACGCGTTCACCAAGACGACTGAGAGGTATCCAATCCACATTAGGATTGCTCCCATTATTCATGATAAACATCGATGAACGCTACAGAATATTTGTACGCACTTTGGTATTAAAAAGAGCAAAAAGGTCGGATTTTAGTTGATCAGAAACCACATCGAAAAATCACAGGGAGAGAACTCCACATGAAGATGAGGGAAGGGATAGACGATTTAGAAAAAAAATTTGGTGTACACGGTGTAAGTTTGCCTATCTCATTCCCACTTTCCACTCTCCCTCAAAGGTCAGCAGAAAGAGGCTTTTGTACTTTAATCTTATGTGATAGGTATATTGTTTAAACCTGTTTCTGTGTACAACAAACGCTGACATACCTACATAGGCGATAGATGAGATGCGAATTTATTTATGCGACAGTAACGCGTTGTCCTAGGTGGCGAACTAGACGCGATCGCGAACGCGAAGCGAAGCGAAGCGACGCGGTGATACAGAATGCGGTGCGAAGCGGTTCGCTCACGTAGGACACTTCAATGGGTATCGACTGTTTGTTTTTTTCACTTCGCTTCGCGTTCGCGTCTAGTTCGCCCACCTAGGACACCGCGTAAGGTGCTCCTACTAGCAGAATGCCTACAGAACATAATTTATTATATAAATTAGCCGTTCGATGATGAAAAGGGGAGATTTTCTTGTAAACCGTTTTTATCGTCGGGTCGGGTGAAAGGGTCGGCAACGCGCACACGTGGCTCTTTGGGAGTTGCGAGCGTCTATAGGCTGCGGTGTCCGCTTACAATCAGGTGCACCGTAAGCTTGTTTGTCACCGCCGTAGCATAAAAAAACGTGTTCAAGATATTTGAATTACCTACACAATTATTTAAATTTAATTTTATAATTATTGCACCAGTGCGATGTCTATGTAGCTTTTTACCCAATGTTTTTTAAGCACATCATGTAACTCCTAAAACGTTTGTCGTGTCACGGACGGACGTAAATGGATCCGCGAGGAGTTGATTAGTTTAATTGACATTAATCGGAGCAATCGCGACGATGGGCGTATCGTGTTTAATTAACTAACGAACGCACGGACATTTGATTATCTTAATGTAGATGCGACGCTGCGGCCGACCGGTGCGGAGCGCCGGGTGTCGCAGATTTTGTTTTGCAACTGACAATGTCAGCCAGATGAGGGCTACCGTTTTTGTGCCCACCAGTTGGCGCCACTTGGTCCGAACTCTTTTGGCCTAACTGTCAAAGTTTGTTATTGGTTATTTATTATGGGCGTGAACACAAAGATTATGTTGAAATCGTATTTTATACATTAAAACAGCACAGTAAAAATATCGAATATTTTTGTTAGGAAGTTCAGCAATCCCGTTTTGTTCGGAAAAAGTAGGACATTAAGTTTTCGAACGATAAAATTGTCTTAAAGCACTGAAATTCATTAACCTGTAACTCGTACTGCAAAATAGTCACCATGTTATCGCTACACCATCAGGTGATTTGTGGTCAAGCGCAAACCTAATAAGAATTAAAAAAAAAGTTATTCTAATTAGAAATAAACCCGCGTATCCGACCCACAATTGCTGAGATTTGACATTTCGAAGACCACGCGACACACTAGCGCTTCTGGTGGCGAATTCATACGCAGTAGCCTTCATTGGCCTAGCTAGTAAGATTTATGGCCAAGTTTTGTGGCCCAAACCGGAGTTAAATTTTTACGTTGGCCTAATTTTTACGTATTCGAATACGATACCTCGGGTTGAAAGATCAGATGGCAGTCGCTTCCGTAATAACTAGTGCCTACGATCAGGTAGTGGACCCCATGTATCCTTCAGGATGCAACTGTACTGGGATAACCCTAGGAGGATGATGAGTCTAATACGATACCTGCCTTTATTTTATGTCAAAAACTTTATGTCGCGTGCCAACATGGTAATCGTAATGGACTCAAATTTATGTTAGGTACATCACTCGAGACCCGAAATAAATTTTAACACTGCGGAGAATGTTGACAGATGATTTTTTTGTTAATATTAAGACGTTATCAAATACAATACGATACAAATACTCTGCATCAAGCTGCACCGACAAGAGCTCGGCTCTTAAGATGATGATGATGATGACAAATACTCTGTAACCTAAATAAATAATACTAAAACAGAGTTTAATAAATTAAAGGTATTAATCTAATAAACAACACGCTTTATTATGGCTAATGAGCCGTCTATTCAAGATAGATCCCCCGGGAAGAGATCCCTTTTAGGGATAAGTTCGCCTTTGTACCAAAATGTCCTAATTTGTTTGTATTTTTTATGTGTTTTTTTTTTGTGTACAATAAACATACCTACAGCCTTTGGCTGCAAATGTGTGAGACAGTAAAATATGTGCACTTATAACTGCGGAACCACGTTATCACCCATACCTACTCCAGTCATTGCATATGCATTTGGTTCAATTTGCTACAATCTTCAAGGCCACGGGTGATGTACCGAGTTGATAAGTATAGATAGCCTTGTGTCTAGTTTGTAATTAATTATAATAAATCGTTCAGCGTCCGCGTCACGTAATCGCGTCCAGAAGTCGGACGGACGTCGGGTAGTCGACGCAAATTAGCGAGTGCGCGCCGCGATAGCGCTGTTTGTATAAACAGTTGTGCCGCAAGGCATATACTTTTGCTTGTTTTGAAAGGCACATATAGAGTACTTACTTTTATCTCACGAGCACGGGTGAGCCATGGTTGTGTGATGAGCTGATGAGCTATTAATGGACATTGTCTATGTGTGCGTCAGCGTAGGAAGTATAAGTTCACGTTGTCTATGTGTTCGTATGTGTCACAACTATAACCATGGCAACTATAAACATGCCATAGTAATTTACAGCACGCTATCTTTGCAAATAACTTTGGCAAAATTTGATAAGGCATGTACATTCAGCGTCATATAGCATGTAGCAGCCACAGTGGGCAAATAGTTCGGTACACCATATATTTTGTATGCTGTACCGAACTATTTGGCCACTTTGACTGCTACATACCTACTATATGACGCTGACTGTACCTAAAGACCGCAGTTTTGCGATTTTCATAAATGGTTTGCTATGCTTTTTTATATGGTTTTAAAATAATACTATAATATTTTGAACAGCTTCCAAAATTGACTATATTAGTATTTCATTTGCGTCATGAATAATATCAACCTATTGCCGGCAGACACAAAAGCAGTCAAAGATTGAATTAGAAATCAGTTAACATATACTTACACACAAAATACACATTTCTTTATTTACTAATGTATGTGTGTAAGCACTTTATTGTACCTACACAAAAACAGGTCAAAACAATATACATGTCATATAAGATTAAAGTACAAAGGCGAACTTATCCCTATGACTTATCCTACAAAACGGTACTAAACGGTACTTAAATAACATTATCTTATAACTTGAACCGCCCGCGCCTCGTGGCTGCGCATCTCTTGTTCTAATTACGAGCACCCGCCCCATGATGCTTGAAAACCTACCATAAACTCCTCCAGGTACTCATTTTGTCCACGGAGCGAGAAGCAACGGAAAAATTATCCCTTTCTCCCTTTCACTCTACGGGAAATTAGCGCTGCAACGCTAACCTGCCCCAGATAGCCGTATAATTGCCCTTTCACCCCTTTTCTTCGCTCATTTATATTCAGGGTAGCATCTTTAAGTGGTTTATACAAATCATGCTACACGATTGCGGTCCCTCTAAATGCAAAGAAATAACAGAAACACTTGTGAATTTAAAGTTGCATATTACAGGTATTATTTTTATAATCAGTAACGCAGCTAGTAATAGTCAGAAGCCTTAGTTGTTTGAATGTGTCGCGCCAGTTTTCCCGTAGCGTTTCTCCGCTATCACTTCCTACTATTATCGGTTCGCAACGCAGCAAAGGCTGGCCCTTAACTAATGTCTCCTTTTGTAACTGTGGGGCCGGTTTAATCAGTTGTTTATATTATTGCCCGCGACCGGCCGATTTAATCGGTACTTTACCGTTTCTCATTGTATGTCGCTAGTAAGTATAGCGTTTTCAACAGAAGCGAGATAGAAAATTTATAGGGGAACCCGGCCGTCTGCGCGCGATATTTGTTTAGGATTAAGAGATTCGGCTGTGCGTACAGTTAAACGATAAACAAAAGCTATACCGCCGCAAACTGGTGTTTGTTTAATTGTACATGTATGATAACGCGTTGACGACCCGGATTCCGAAGTTTTGGAGTTTCACGAAGGATTAATGTGGCGTCCGCTAACTACATATGAGGCGGCTAAGTGGAATATAGGAGCTTATGTGCGGTAGAAAAGTGTGGGGAACTTTGAGGGTTAATTAATTTGTTTCGTGTTTAACTAGCGGCATTATAGGATTAGTTTTAGTTCAAAACTAGATAAAATAAAGCAGTTGGAAAATTAGTAGCATTATTCGCAAAATGAAACTCGCGCACAAAATAACCAACTTTTTCATTAAATTGGAAGAACTAATTTAACACACTGGAAATAACTATAAAAACATAAATATTACATCCACGAATTATATATATTTTTTCGTGATACGTCCCTTGTTTTTCAACAAATAAAACAATTTTCAAGTATTAGCCACGTTAGTTTTAGACAGTGAAAGCACACGGCGATTGGCTTTGAGCCGCTCCACTAAATGACAAAGAGACCGCGAGTGAACACGTAGGAAGCTCTACGTACGTACTCAGCTAAACAAATAATACTCGGTAGTGATGATAAGACAACAAGCTACGCTTCCAGAAGCATTGTTTTTGTTAGCGCGCACCGTGCAGGGACATGTTAAATCAATTAGCGTGTACAGATACCGTAGCTGTTTTACATTGAGCTTTTAATGTTAGCATTCCAATTTTACTTTGATTATTTTGTCAGCATGACTCTATTCTATACCGGATGTTTCAATAACACTAGAGCATACCTCCCTACTAGGGAGTGACCCTTCTGACCAGCGGTCTAAGTGTCAAGGTTCGTGTGTTTTGTACCTATCAAATTATGTAGATATATATTTTTAATTCTTTTGTTACAAAAATAAAGGTTACATAAACAAAATATTCTAACTCATCTGCCACACTGTATAACAACTTGTTCGCAGAAAACGTGCATCTACCCTTAGTTAAACTACTTATGAAATACTATTTATACTACACTGAAAAGACAAAGAAAACATATTACTTAGAACCTCAAACTGTATACTAACTTATTAGAAACATGCATTTAACAAGAATAATAACATCCTAACCTATTAACAATTTAGCGTAATAGTTATTCGTAAAAGCGCAAAGATTCTTTATCCGGAGAATCAGCGGCGACAATCTCGTCCGGCGCGCCGGATCGAATCCCGTCTGGCCGTCCGCCGGACGTCCTGAACGTCTGCCAGGATTATCAACACGGTTACACGGACACTGTTTTTCCCTCATTGTTTGTTTTTACCATCGGGGAAATGTAACGTTTGTTAGCTAGAGCTTTATTTCGAGTCGGATGTTCTCTGAGCTTTAGTACTCGTAGTGGAAGCGATGTGCTGTTTATTTTTCATGGCAAGTTAATACTACGTAGTAAAGATTCCTCGACTTTATGTTCCCACTTCGACTTAAGTAAAGTATTTAATAAACTAAGATTAACGTACTGGCATAAACAGATGTTACTCGCACATAGTAAGTCGAAGTCACCGTTCAAGTTGTTTCACTGACAACTCGAAACATGGCGACCATATTATGCATTGTTATGTATGAATTGTTAAAGTCTGTAAAATGTAATGTAAATAATCTTTATAAATTATGGGAATGAGTCCTATATATATCATTACATTTTTCATACACTATAATTAATAAAATGTAATAAGTTAGATCTATCGGGTGTAAATTGTCGAATTATTTGATTTTTTATGGTGTCATTCGAACGCGTTTTTGGAGACGATGAAATGTCTATATGGGACAAACTACAATTAGAGCACAATAAAGGAAAAAAAAAATGTGACCAAACTCAAAAAGGCTCATACAAATTGACAATAGCTGATGAAGTCACGCGCACAATATCGAACCAGCCGTGTTTTAGTCGTAATTACCTTTTATTTAACTTATGAACAGTAAGGAAAAACTAATCAATTTCCGATTTTTTAAAAGTTATGTAATATGTCACTAAAGATTTAGATGATTATAATTTTTTCTTAACTATATATATTAAATGTTGGTAAAAAATATGTAATTTACAATTTATTGTGATATTTTGCTGGTTTATATTATATTCATTTATATCCATAGAACATAAATGATCTGAGAGTGACACCATGTTATATAAACATTAACGTGAGTCAAATACCCAATTCCCCAGCTTCCTATATTATTGTATCTTCCATCATGATCTTTTCATCTGTTTAGGGTCATAAGAAACAGCCCACTTAATATCGTTTGGTGACATGATCTGCGGGTATTACAGTTTGGCACAAACGAGCGCAAAACACGGCGGCGCGTCATCTCGTAGGCGTCCGGGCAAAAACCGCCGCCGCTCACGGCACCGAATCTCGAAACACGCTCTTTATATTCAGCTAAAGTCCACTTTTTCATACTTTGCAATAAATGTCCCCGGAACGCTGGAAAAACTGAAGCAAGCACGGCGCTTCGTTCAGTTCCAAGAGGGAGGTATATTATTAAATTGGGCTATAAAATTTGCCATCTATCGATGCCGTATGTACCTAAAATAAGGGGGTTCTTGTAGCGCGACCAAGTCACATGCTCCTTCCTTTTCACACTTGTGTAATTTGCTTTTTGCGTCTCCACTGGCAAGTCGGGACGGGATAAGTGCACGCTCCTTGTTGCGATTTGCAAACAATGGCTTGTTGGCCGCCTTGTTGCTGTCCCTTCACATCTTACGCGCCGAATATATGGCGTCAAATTAAACACTGTTCTTATCTCCTACCATTAATTTGTTAATAAAACCAGCATAATTATTATGGCATTGGAGCTTTTTTAACTGGCCCGCGACGTTAAATGGAATGTTGGCTTTTCCGCCATTATTTCCGATATTTAAGGTGCCTTTAGCGGTACTATTCTACGTTGCTATGGATGCGTATGGATGCGTTGATATCCAGCAATCATATTCAATTGGTTCACATAGCATAGCACTGTTGGAAACAGAAAGCTATCACATCCTCGCAGCATAGCTGCATAACATAGCTCTGGTGAAAAGGCAGCCTAAAGAAAGATGTATGCGTTATACAGTATATTTGATAGTTAGCAAATATACAGAGTGTTACATTTAAATCGGTCAGTATGGGAAAGTCTGAAATTATAACACATATCGATTTTAGTAACAAGGAAAACTGAATTCATACATTAAAAAAAACTTGTACTAAGCTCGGGAATCGAACCCGGACATATTAAAAAAACTTACACAATTTCTATTTGGATATGGATTGTTTAGGTTAGGTTAGGCAGTAAATGTTACTATGAACATGATATTTAAAATGAATAAAATGCATTTTATTTCATATCCTTTAATTTAATCAAGCATATGTTCGAAATGATAACCATGTCTTTCAACGCAATATTAATCTCGTTTAGGTAATGCAATACAATACAATACAAATACTCTTTATTGTACACCTCACACAAATGGATCAGATGGATGGATGGATGGATGGATGGTAATGATTTTACTATTGCGTTTTTCTTGTCACTAAAATCAATGACATGGCTCCTAAGAACAGATCTTCGTATGTCTAATAGTTTCAGACTTTCCCATACTGACCGATTTAAATGTTACACAGTACACACTGTATAATTGTATATGCTATGATACCGTTATATCGATTAAGTAAAGTCCAATTATTTTAGGCGTGTCAGTCAATATTATCAGAATCAATATTATGTCGCCATGTCCACCGTTTCAGGTATAACAGTTGATCAGTTACCGATCAATAAACTTGCGTAAGCAGTTAACCATAGGATCGTAAACTAAGAATGTAACAGTTGACTCGACAAACAACTAGATAACTTGAGTAATCATCAGATGGTGCAAGATATTGAGTCTGGTAAACAACCTATGTTTGGTAGGTACTGAAGACGCATGCCGATGTTCTTACCGACTTCGCCATTATTAATGCCACACCGTCGTTTAAGGCACAGACCCGAGTACGCATTGTTGAATTCTGTACAACGTCTCCTATTGTGGCGTGAACAATAATTTGCAACCGAACCCACCTTAAAGTGGAGGTTCAAAGAGGTGGCGGGAGCGATAGCCGCATTCTAGGGTGCTACCGCGAGCCACAAACGAAATTTTCTCTCTCTGTCGCACTTGCAAGTCTATACGTAAGTGCGACAGAGACGGAAAACTTCGTGTGTGGTTCGCGGTAGCAGCCCTAATTGTAATTGCGAGCACAATACAAGAACGCGTTTTTGGCGTCTCGAAATGTATGTCAATGGTCTTGCTTGAACTATGCATATCCTTATGCACTGAAAATTATATGGGGTTAGAATGAAAATGAAGTTGTTACAAAAAAAAAACGGCCAAGTGCGAGTCGAACTCGCGCACGAAAGGTTCCGTACCCATATCTATAAAAACCGGCTAAGTGCGTGTCAGACTTCGCACTTTTAGGGTTCCGAAAAAACCGCAAAATTAAGTTGGTTTTAATAGAAAAAATAAGAAAATTTCAAAGAATCTGATTTATCAAAGTATTAGTATTTGTTGGTAAAGTATAGGTACGTAATAATAAACATTATCACCAAATTTCCAGATCATAGGTAAACAAGAAGTTAAAAAATCTTAGTAACAAAATTTTGTGACAGACGACGGAAGGACGGACGCTTGAGTGACAGCAATAGGGTTCTGTTTGGATCCTAATTAAGCTCGAAAATTAATTATTTTGAATGAAAGAACAAAATAAGGGATCGTCCTAATACAACGCGACTACGCGAGTAAAATTCGCGCGAACTTGCGATCAAACATATTGAACGCGAACAGGTGTCCTAATTGACAATTAAGTCGACCTGGCCCCTATACCACAAAACTTTACAAGTCTACAATTTGACAAAATTGTACAATTTTCCATAGAAAAAGTTCACAAATTTGTCGAATTGTACGCTTGTAAACTTTACAATGTAAAGTATTGTGGTACAGGCCCCTGTTCGCGTTCAATATGTTCGATCGCAAGTTCGCGCGAGTAAAATTCGCGCGAACTTGCGATCATCGCGTAGTCGCGTTGTATTAGGACGATCCCTAACACGCATCATTGTGCGACGTGCGTTGCTGGTCGCACTACAATGTCCAGTGACTTAAGGGGAGGTATCCCCAACGCAAATGTCCCGCTCTAACACGCGTGAGTTTACAATTGACCATCCCGCTCTCTACGCAAGCTCTGCGCGCAGTTTTGTAAATATTTAGCTATAGTCATTTAGCCAATCATTTTATCAAAGCAAACCCTGCGAATTTGTCTATAACTATTTACGATCTTTAATTGAGTACAAAAATTAAATGTTAAATATCAGTATTATAGCCGTAGTATTGAAAAAACATTCCAAGAAGGGGTAACTTCGCGATTTTTTTCTATACATCAGGTCATGTAACTGCGATTTTGACTAGACAATATCCTTATGTAACACATATATTTTTTTTAGATTTTAAGACACTATATTCTATATCTCAGATGGTTTTTAAAAATTCAAAAGTGGTAATACACGGCCTTAACAGCGTGAGCGGTTTATTTTAGTTTGACTAATAAGAACTGACTATCGGTATTTTTTTGCTATCTGGACATGGCTAAGCATGCATTATGTCAAACAGTAGGTATCCTGTCACGGCCAGATTACAAAATTAGCCATGTCAAGAACAGCCATAACACAATGTCGAACCGCACCAATTATATGTACACCATTTGAAACGCAATAATTTACATTTACTTTCTCTCATCCGAACGTCTCACCCGCGCCCTCTCGCACCGTGTTTTCCCACCAAGACGCGAAAGGATCAAATAACGGTGGTATTAGTGGCAAACGAAGCATTAGACATTCACGTGTAATCCTTTCCTCTAAGCTGGATTACTGGCTCCGCTCGTCTGTATACAAAACCCTTTAGTTTACCTGATGTTGTACTACAGTCTGATACATTAACGAACATCTAAAGTTACATTATTAACAGTCTCACTACGTGCTAAGTATTTTTCACATTTAATAAAGTAAAATAGTAATGTGTGACTGAACTTGTCCTAGAAATATAGGTAGGTACTTACTCATGAAGAAAACTAAACAGTTATTCTCAACCACAGACTACTTACGATGAATTCGGACACTAATCGTGTCATCAAAAATTGATATATCGACTGTGAAATTGAATATAACAAATGAGTTGATTTTTATTTTTCGTCAGAATAGGTTGAAAATTTGTAGGTGTGTGTTTTGTAACAAATTAATTTAATAAGTCAATTCTAAGGCTGAGATTTGATATGTAGCTGTCAAGCCTACGAGGTGTTAAATAAATGAAAACACAGGCTCGCACACCTCTGGGGGATATCCACCCAAGTGTCAACCCATTTTTCGAGATCCCGATAACACGAAAATGTTAGGTTCATTTTACTGCTCAACGAGTACATAACTTAGGCATGTTCTAGAAGACTATCTTTATTCTTATTGCGTCTCGCAAAACTTGCCTACAGGTGTTAATAAAAGTAGATAGGTATTTAGCGATGTGACAGACAGTCAGACAGAGTCGCACCATCATCGTTCTTTTTTACCTTTTTGGTACCCTAAAAGTATTGAAAATATACATACATTTCTGCATAAGTTGACTTTTAATTACTTAAATTAATGACTTCGTAATAGCGACGCGTTCATTTAGTTCCCGCTGCGCTACATATGTGCTCCAACAGTTCGTTATTTCAGAAATCGATAAATTTTTAACTCGAGCGTACGCAGCGCGGCGAAATGATCACTTCAATTAGAGGCTCCTTTTTGAGAAACTTCAGTTATGTCTGCTCAATGTGTTGTGTGTAAATTGTGATCGCATTAATTCGGGTTTGTTCATTATTATTTAATAATTTGTAAGCATTAGTAGGTATGGAACTCTTGCGTAGTTGGTGCCAATACAATGGGAATATGTATACATATTTTAAACAGAAGTTTAGTCCCACTTCATTTAAGGGCTTAAACTAAGAAAATTAAGTTAGTTATTACACAGAACATTTAAAAACATCTTTTAACAATACTAACTAATATATGCAACCTGCATTTAGAATCTGTTTTCTTATCAGTTAGCCAAGCTACTCGTAGACTTATTACCTTATTGAACAGCGTTCTCACTATAGCTTCGTAATGGTTCTAGATGAAAATTATATTTCCGCGACATAGATGTATTTGAATTTGGCGCTGTATTGCAGTACTCAGATAATTCTCGAACAACGTGAGCCACGACTGGGTATAATGAAGGCATTAAGTTCACTTTCGGTAATTTGCAACTTTATGTTCCCTTGGATGCTTCGATCGCGGTATCGGCGCGGTAGCCCCGCGATCTAATCCCGGCCACGATCAGCGTCGCTCATTAACAAGATTTATGTTCGAAAGAGAGACGTCCCGGCGACGTTGTGTGCCCCGATGCGTTATTTACGAGGGCCAGATTGACCAGATAGAACCACGACGCCATGGCCCGTGCCTTACTTGGGACTGATAATAGCATTTTCAAAAATATCGCTAATTTCTTCGTGGGAGATGCGGGAACAACTGTACGTACTCCTTTTTCATTTAGGCCCTGGTCTTGATAACCTACTATACAAGCTGTAAGGCGGGAAAGCAGATAGTTAATACATTTCTTTAGAATAATGATATATTATGTGAGGGATACATTTACCTTGACCATTAGCTACTTAGGTAATGCATATTCATGTCATTTCAGAGAACCACATACCACCACACCAATACTCATTACATAAGGTTTACTCTAATGCCATTAAAGACCAACTTAAGGTACTTGAAGCAGAAGAAGCATTATGTAGGTTACAGACATGTCTCACCATTCAATTAGACTTAAGCGTCTACAGTCAAAACCACATAAAACGGATTATCACTAAAACGTTTCTTAACTTTTTTTAAGCTAGCCAACCCAAACCAAAGTGCATCAAAAATACGAGTACATTTTGAATCTAATCCACCATTTCAGTCAAGAGTTTTGTAGCCCAAAACAACAAAGATTTATTTTATCTTGCATTAAGTTTCCAGCAAAACAGTTTTACTACATTGCATCGCGAAAGAAGTTGCTTTATGCTCTTATTATTAAATAAATGCTGAGAATAAATAAACGCGGGTCAGTATCTAGTTCTATGTAGGGGCAGGGTAATCTGAACGCGAGATAAATCCTAGCGGGTAAGAATGCTCGCATATCGCCCACAGTTCGTGCGAACGTACCGAAGGGTGTATCTTTTGCTCGTAACCTTAGATTAATAATTGGATTTGAAAGACTGGCAACACTGGTACTGGTACAGACGGATTAGCAGTAGAAAATGGCAGAGGGTATAGCATCCCTCTTCATTCTCCCTGATGCCTGAGTGTCCTGATCACTCTTGGATTTCACAGCTCTGATGATTTGTCTCCATCGGTATCGATCCATAATAGCCCTCACCGCTTGGTTCAATTTGCCTGACGACATCTTCAAGAAGCTACATCATCTTTGGCCTGATCTGTCCATCTTGTTACTCGAACACGCGTTCATATAACTATATGTAAAATAATGTCCACATGAACTAGCACCGTTTTAAATATCGACATTAGAAGTGTCATTTCGTGCGTGATTAAGTTGAAATATTAACCTTCTTGTTTTGTTCACGATGATAATTTTGAATACATGTAATAGGGACCACACATTAACAAATGAGTAAGAAGGCGTTGATGAATAGAGTATTTGTATTGTAATGAGTAAGAAATTACTTAGTATTTTGTTTTTGTCTATACTTTCAGTGCCTGGTCGCTATAGCTTTGCGTTCGCCTCATAGGCGCTTTTCGCTACGTACGGTTTTTCACGTGTTATTTGCTACGAATGTTACAGATTCATGATGTCGTTTGAAATATGGCATCGTATTTTAGCTTAAATTAATTATTAATTTTCATTATATTGGCGAAGATGTGGCACTTCTGCCTATTTCATCTTTAAGGTTTTCAGCAGTTACCCGATACGATAATAATGAATAGAAAATAGTACGGAGGCTCCAGCAAACTTGGAAAAGGACTGGATGCACGGCGTTCTTTATCGCGGGACATAATTCGGCGAACATCACGCGCAGCTTTAGACACTATCGCTACTCGATTTTCCAAGGGAATTGCAGAGTCCATAGCACGAAGTAGCTCAAACTGTGGTAACTGTGGTGAAGGAACCGTACTGTTAAGAGAGCGACACTATTCTGTCCGGTAACGCTGGAGGCAAAGCTATGAAGTTAAATAAAAATTAACTATAATTTTTTTTACAGGTTCTTGTGACCAGCTGACCGGTATCATTCCTTCAGGTATAGGCTTATGTGTCATTTGATACAAGTTTCAGTCGAAAGAAAATGATTTTTTAACGTCTTTGGGAGGATGTTCCCTAATTTCAAGTTTGATTTTACTCTATTTGTGGGAGTGTCTGTCACAGCACTCGCAGTTGGATTTCGCAAAGACGTAGAAAGAGGAAGATATTCTCCGAGCAGAGCAGACAATAATTTCCACTTTAAGGTCACTTCCCAGGCAAGGCTTTTTTTTAAATTTAGTCAGTAACAAAAGCTATAAAAAAATCACGGGTACATACCTATATAATTATCACCATGACAATTTGGTTTCACTCTTTGCTCGGCAGGGTCATAAAATTCACTTAAGTAACTGGATAGCAGTTAAAGGCACTTTAATACGAGAAGAGAGAGGTAGAACTACCGCAATAATAATAATACTTTTCGAATTAAAACCCCGATCTTGTTGTTGAACCAAGGGTAATAATTTTCATTTCATTAAAAATACCTGCAATATGAAAATGCTGCTATTAAAAAACCTGCTATAGTTATTTTATGAAAAGAAAGTCAGACCATGAAATAAACGAGACCTCTGCTAGGCTTTTTTATGGAACAATTAATAAACAATTTACTTCAGCTTCAATTGAGGGCCACATCACGAGACAATAATCTTTTTTTATGTAAAATTATAGACATTGCGTCCATAACTATACCACTCCTTAGTTACGGTCAAGCAAAATGACAGGTTGCAAATATTTGCTACTTCAGTTTTAGGGTTTCGAAGTTAACAAGGAACCCTTTTAATTTCGCAATGTCCGTCTGTTGATTTTACATACTTCGCATAAACCCAAACACGGAAAACATTACTATGGAAAATCAAACTAAGTGATTACTCAAAAAGATCATCATCATCATAAATGTAAGAGTTAGACTCTTGTCGGTGTAGCTCTCTCCATCTGACTCTATCTAGGGCCGTCTCCATGACCTCCTTATATGACACGACTGCTAATTTTCCTTTTATTTGTTTCATGTAGCTTATCCTCGGTCTTCCCCTGCCTCGCTTTCCTTCAATTTTGCCTTCTATGACGTTCTGTAAAAAAAGTCGTGTCGTATAAGATGACCAATCATTTTCCCTCTTCTATTTTCTATAACCTTCAGCAGTTTCCTTTTCTCCCCCACTCTCCTCAGTACTTCTTCGTTTGTAATTTTTTCCGTCCAGCTGATTTTGTCCATTCTTCGCCAACACCACATTTCGAAAGCTTCTAAATATTCTTTATCTTGGGTCCACGCTTCACACCCATACAAAGCTATGCTCCATATGAATATTTTGATGAGCTTCCTCTTGGTTTTCTGAGATATGTTTGTAGTCAGTAGATGTTTTTTATTGTGGAAAGCCTGTTTTGCCATGCCGATTCTGCTCTTTATATCTGGAGTGCATATTGAGTCGGCGGTGATGATACTACCCAAATATTTGAAACTAGTTAAATTTTGAAGTGGGGTATGGTCTAATATTATGTTCTGTTGTGGTTGCAAACCTGCTTTGGATGTTGTTAGTATTTTTGTCTTATTGATGTTAATCTTAAGCGATAGTTCTTTAAATGTACTACTACTACTACTTCTGTCCATGGTATTAGTAGTATCTGTAAAGATCATACGAAAAATAAATTACTTAAAAACTTCAGTAGTTCGTTATGAATCAAATGATGTAGGATACTGACGAAAAAAAAACATGTTTATCAAGGAAAATCCCCAAAATTGCTAGTAAAACTGTGAATATCTCGGAAACTACTAAAAATCGCAAAACATAAAAGAAGGTCAAATTGATAGCTGTTGAGCTGCTCTATCACCCCTCTTCATTTCGGCGTTGGTTTTAGGGACACCCTGTATATTCCCTAATAATTGAAACAATATATCATTGTAATTCATTAAAACTGGTATAAAATACAGTTTTGAGAAACAACGTTAGTACGTTTAAAAAAATAGCGAAAAATATTATACGGACTTTTAAGAATAATATACTATTGAATAATTATTATCAAAGCTAAAACTACAGAATTACCGACAGATTACGTAAGCAGGCTTCAAAATCAGCTCGAGCTCTAGGTAGTACTTCGAACAGTATAACTGTTCAAAAAATGACATCGTCCTTCAACTGCCGCAACTGCTGCTGAGTTTCTTATTCCTAACCTGAATGATCTTCAGTTGTTACAATTCTGTTCCAGAGGTTAATAACATGGAATAGTAAAACAAACTGATGACAACAAATTAACATTCTAACTACTGTACTAAGAGGTTCACAAAGAGAGGGGCTTAAAAAGGTACTTCCACTATCAACGGTGCCAAAGTTACACTGGGGTTACTAGCGTCCTTGAAATGAACCACATTAAGCTTATATTAAGTACATATCTTGATTTAAGCATCAACGTCGTAATAAAACAAAATTGAGAACGGAGAGATTACAAACTTAAGCATGAACACCGTAAAACCGACGACGTATATTGAGAATCCATTTAAAAAAGGTTGTTTAATGGGCTCACGTTCAGAAACGGAAGCAACCCTTCATTGGCATTACATATAAATCGATTCCGTGTATTAGGCTCCTGTGCCGTCAGAAAGCAAACCAGCGCTGTTCCGGACCTTCTTTTGTTCTATTGTGGCCCGCCTTTTGTTCTACCGTCGCGGATAAATTATTTTCTACGATCCTTCTTAGCTCCTATCTCGTTCCATTTCTCCCGTATTAGTTCCACTCGATGCGCAACGATTACGGCCTTTATGTTTGGATGACGCGAAAATCATCCTGTCTGCCTTACAATTTTACGCCTCAGTATTCCATCTTAAAGAGACAAATTAGAAATACCGAAACGAGGGCTCGAGTAAAAGCTACTCAATTTTGAAAAAAAAAACAGTTACTTTTTATTTAATACCATCAAAATATCTCCATTTTACAGCACGTCGTTCAACGATTTAAAAAAGACACTTATAAAAATTTAGAGGGTATAAATCAATGAACTTAATATTTTGCAATAAAAAGTCTACATTTTTTTAAACGTTATTACATTTTTAAATGTTTAACATAACTCTTATGAGTCGTGCATATGGATGAAGGTCAATAAAAATTTAAAGGGCGACGTTCATTAACGCGTATCATAAAAACTACATAAATATGAGTGATTAAAGCTGGGATCTTAGCGGGGGTTCCGAGAGTTCTGTCGAGAAATTACATATTACGGAGAGGTGGAAAGTATAACAGAATAAGATCACATTAATTAAACTTCATCTCCTTTGAATTGAAATGAATAAAATAACCGCTAAGCCGTTACAGCGTTTAATGGTTTGCCTTATTCTTACGAAATGAACTGAACGTACAGGGTTTGTTTGTTTTTACTATATGCCATAAAAGTGGAATAAATTCAATTTAATTCCATGTAAATACAGAACGTGTCATCGGTCGACAATTAGGGTTGGCGCCATCACAAAATATATCTCAATCCAATAATGAGTATGATAAAAGGTGTCGACCGCAACACGATCAATCCGTGCCACAGAAGCGATAGTGGCTTGTCGCCGACTGCCCTTGATTGATAGAACCAACCTGTAGACCACTTACAATCGACTATGAGTAAATTAAGACACTCCCGCCGCCTTAATGGAAGACGATATCCATCAAACGACACAAAATTAAGATGTTACCTTTATTAGGTAGATTACAATGTCATCTAAATGACAAATGTATCACTATTTGAACTTAATTGAGTTTTTCGTTTTCCTAAATATTATAAATTAATGAAATAAAATAACGAAATATCACAGTGTTTTATTCTGACCTAGCATGTTATCCATTGAAAGCGCGCTCAACGCTTTCAGTGTTAAGGCTGGGTATTACCACTTTCGAGTTTTTTAAAACCATCTGAGACATACAATATAGTGTCTTAAATTCTAAAAAAATAGAGGTGTTACATAAGGATCTTGTCTAGTCAAAATCGCAGTCAGCTACATGACCTGATGAATCTCACTCGATAGAAAAAAAAACGCAAAGTTACCCCTTTTTGGAATGTTTTTTTCAATATTACTGATATTTTACATTTAATTTTTGTACTCAATTATAGATTCTGAATAGTTATACACAAATTCGCAGGGTTTGCTTTGATAAAATGAATGGCTTAATGACTATAGCTAAATATTTACGAAAACTACACGCAGAGCTTCCGTAGAGACCGGGATGGTTAATTGCAAACTCATGCGTGTTAGAGCGGGACATTTGCATTGGGGATAGTTAAGGAAGCCTAACTTAAAATCTAAAGGGGCAAGTTCCTAATTCGTGTCACTATCCGAAAAGAGCAACAAATGATTAAGGGAAGTTTATCCAATGAATAGCGAACTGTCACGGCGGCCGCAGATAATGAAGCAGCGGCAGTGTTGCGGCTCGAGGTGCCGCTACAATGATCGTTGAGTCGAGAGCCCTACAGCGGCACTGGCTTTACGGCTCGGATTCAACACGAGTCACAAGCGATGACAAAGACGACTTTATAACACTGGTAATATGATTTTTAAAAGTGTTAGTTTAAGTGAGCATCTGACACATGCAGTAAATAACTAATGACAGTAATGACAGGCGCCGCAGTTAAAGAAGTATATTACAATCAGTGACAAAATAAAAAAATAAATAAGATAAACTATAGAAAAAAAGACAGTTTTGAAAATTGATAACCCTACAACTTCTCATTACGAATTTAGCTAGAATTTCAAAGACATCGCTTTCGCTATTATAAGCATTGTGGTCATTAAGTATGTCATGAACATAGATGAAATAAATAGACGTAGTAAACATAACAATCAGTAGGATGTACATACATCATAAAATCATAATCAATTTTCAACTGTTCTTCTTTATGTCTCGACCAACGAATACGAATCAACACAGTATATCCCCAACCCCACCGCCATAAGGAATAACGCAGTAACTCTAAACAGTTATAAGCAGTGATCGGAATTGGTAGTGCCATTTCGCGGGACTTCGATACGTAAGCTTAGTATGGATATAGTTTCTAACCCCGGGATTATCAAAAATTTTAAAGTTTGTGTTTGATTTAAGAAATGTTTTAAAGAACGTTAGGCACGTATGAAAAATGTAGTTTCAGTTAAATGCCCTGGAATTTTGATATATTATAGATTTAAATGCCTTGAACAAAAGTATCTACAGGTACCACTGTTACCGGGTCCCTTTCAATGTTCCGACTGATTTTATACTAGATAACAAAGTATTAGTACTTTAATAAGTTCCAATTATACTCTATCTATTTAAACAATTGACATTAAGTCTACTAATTTACCCGTCCCGTACAAACCAAACTTGAAGCAGTCATGTCTTGAATTCTGGATTTAGATACTATAAGAGAATACGCAGAAATTATTTAAAAAAAACCGCACCTGATGACATTTTGATTTGCCCCGCTGACATCAGTAAAGGTTGAAAGGTAATTTTCTACATATAAATGGATATTAGACGTCAAACGAAATAGATTGATAGTAAAACATATTTAAAAAAATGGTTTGCTACTATAATTTTAAAGAAAGTAAGGAATAAAAGATGTTAAATAAATAACTAATAATTTAATAATGTTCACTTAATATAGTGATGTTGATGTTTCGTGTTTTATTTTATGATTGCATTATTGTTAATTATAACTGTTGAACGAAAGTAATTTTAAATAAATTATGTATTTATAATGACATTTTTTTTACTTTTGCATATTGAAGAAAAAATTCTGTGAGAGATAAGAGTCGGAGAATCTCAAGTCTTATCCATGTTATGTACAATGTTTAAGGTCATTCACCCGAAATGGCACTCACTATTCCGATCATTGGTTATAAGTAACACGTGTAGTTACTAGGAAATTTCCTGAAGGGCGGCACTAAAGTTAACTTTCTGCTCGTAACTTAAGCCAAACCCCAACTGTTGCGCCCGCCAGGTGAGAACGACTCCCCATTTGTAAGGAAAAACAAATTGCCACGCTCATTACGACATTTGGAAAAGTTCGCCGCGATTTCACAGTTCATTCAATTTTGATGGCGTTATTACTTCTCCCATAAGTACCTGGCGTAGGAAATACTGTAGGTAATTAATTGTGTTTGACTTAGGTCTATTGCTGTATTCTTACGGACCTCGCAGAAACATACATTATCAAATTAGAAATACAATGAAAAAAACATTAGCTACGAGTATGCATTATGACTTAAAACAAATAGAAAATTACCTATACAAATCGCCGTGACCAATAATTACCTGTAACAAAAAAAATGGTTTAAAATGTATAACATAGTATGTATAATCGAAAGAACTTGGCAGGAGAAATTTGAACTATATACGAGTACATGTAAGCGTGACAAAAAAATTCTGTAAACTTTTGCTTGATTATGTCAGCATAATAATTATTACAAAAACGAGTCCTTCTTTCTCGTTCAGGCCCCCTAATATACCAACTGCAGTAGCCTCCATTCAAATCATCATTCATGTCCGCACAGTGAATACTTAACGCACAAAACGAATGTTTTAGTGTTTAATATGAGTACATCTCAGTCACAATAGTAAAACGATTAAACCGTAATTATAATAGTATAGCCTAAAATAAATAACAATTCAGTGACACAATTGTGAAACTACAATCGCCACTTAATATTCGGTCGATTAGAGTTCATATTTATGAGACCGTTAAAATTCAGAGAGGCGAAGTATTAGATATGTCGTCGCTGTACTGACAGGAAGCCAGTCCGGAGTGATTTCACACTCGGTCGAGTTTCAATTTGCCGCGGCCGCTGCGCCTGTTTATCGAGGGCTACGGACTCCTCCCTTTTGTCGACTTACGCTCCAAGAGAATTAAAAAATGCTCAAGGACTAAAGTCCTTGAGCATTTTTTCCTTGAGCAGTCCCTGAGCTGAAATAAATTTCAGTTTTGAATTTACGTTAAAGAATATAGAGGCATCGGCCAATTTGATAAAGATTAACCTCCTTATTCATAAAACTTAATAAAAATAAACCTCTGCTTCCTAAAATGTGTTTCGTGCCTTCCTCACACAAAAATGCCAAAGTGACAGATTAAGGATACACGTATTTTAGCGGCTATTTAACTTAAATAGGTTTAATAGGAGTTTATGAATAATGCAACTATCTAAAATGTTATCATAAAATTTTATACTTTTATTAGATCGTGGAAAAAAATTAGACCCCTAACTTACCTAACTATGTACATTCCTTTTTCTTCAGACAATGTGAACGGTTGTTTTAAACTAGTAGTTATACTAAATTGAATCCGATTTTTAAAACAAATTATACAAGTGTACAAATTTGTACGGCAAGTAATTTGTGTTAAGAAAAAAAGTAAATAACCGCTTGGACTAGAACCAACACAAGATCAACAATAATACACTCAAAATAATTCAAAATAAACACTGCATTAAAATGGTCAGAATACAATTTACCAAGCAGTAAATATTAAATTGGGAAACAAGACCAAAGCGGCCAGGCGCCGCCTTGTAATCACGACCGAATAAAACCGCGGTTAAGAACGGTGAATCATCACCGCGTAGTTAAATTTACAAGCAAGGATCCCTTATCTCACTTACTGTACAATAGAACATTTTTCATCAACCATGTAACTAGATAGTAGATATCGCGCGTAATCCAACGCAGTGCGCCGAATAGAAAAAAAATCGTCGAAGTATTGTTTCAATTAAGTGTTTCAATAAAAGTTATCAATAAACAAATCAAACGTCAGAGCTTCGACCGCGTCAGGCATTCAAATATTTCTCGAGCAAACGCCGTGAGGATTATCACGATGATAAACAAGATACACAGCCGGGACAAGGGAGCCAATCACCATACATCACCGGCTAACGTCCAAATAAAAACAGGTGAAACAAAAACGTAACAGCTTTGAACAGTGCCAACGGAAAACAAATTGTAACAAGGGAGAGATCATATCGCGCTAGGCGTCTTCAAAGAGGTGAAAACTAATTAAGATCGGGCGCTTTTCTATGGCGATAACTTGCCATGGAGCGACGGACGTGTTTGTGTATTGGCAATCAAAACAATTAACTTTTTTCTTCGTTCACTATCTAACTAGACAAACGGCTATAACTCATATTTTTACGAGGTCGCTCACCTCCTCATGGGATTTTCGGCATTGCACACCCGATTAATTCTTGTGTAGTTTTAAAACCTAATCAATATTTACGTGTCCAATAATATCGCGTAGGAACTTTGATACAATATACTTATTTACTGAATCTGATACATAAAAAGATTCCTTTCAAAAAGAGATTCCTCTAGTCTAGAGCTATATTGCAATTGTAATGTTGATGCTCTCCAACACAAAAAGTTGCTGCCTGCGAAATAACTGATGAAAAAATAGCAGAAAACTTTCTAACGAAATAAAAGTAAGAGCGCTAACTAAACGCCGCGTGGCGATCGAACCGTGAAATAAATAAAATGGAAGCGCCTCGCAAACTAAAAAAGGGAGTATAAAATTGTGGCGTTAATTTTCCAGCGAGATTTCCCAGCAGTCTCGGGGCAGCGGAGACGGCGCCGCGTGCGCCGGACATGTGAATTAAAACGTTTACAATGCCGCGAGCCGCGCCTTAATGAACCCGTGGCCCGGGGACGAAGGCTAAGTCGGCAGACCGAGCCGGCACCCAACACAAACAATGAGTATTTCAATATTGCTTAGTCATACTTCCGACTTTCAGTTTAATGTTAAGGACAAAAAAGCAACGGATTAATTCAACGTCTTTGACGCTTGCCCCATTTTAAAAGATCTACAGTCGAACTTTACACTTTATAGGTCTATTTTACCAGTGTAGTGTAAAAGTTCATTTCAAACGGTAAATAATTAAAAATAAAATGCATTCCCTTCCCAATCCGAACGTGCTGAATTTATCAAGTTAGCGCTGGCAGCATTTCGCATGATAATCCAAGCACATGACAATAAAAATAAAATAGTACACAATTTGTATGTGGCGCTCATTGTATTGTATCATATTTGGTGTATATTTTTGCAGAACAACCTTTTTCCCGTTTCAAAATAAAGGCGAATCAATAATTTGAAAAGCACTGCAAGCAATTAGTAACAACAAATATAGATTCAGCATTTTTTAAACAGCGCCTTACACAAAGACACTTGCAACAAAGAAGCGTTTATACATGTGGCAATGACGAGGCGGTTATCAACCAACAAAGTAAGAGGCGTTTATCGGTGGGAACTGTCACTTGGTGCGACAATTTGTCCCTTGAATATTCAGCATTATGGTCGGATAATTACCTTAGTAAATAACGAGCATAGCCCCCATACCATAAAAGAACAAAATTTCCGCTGCGAGAAGGAAAAAGCGTTATTGAAAAAGAGGCGAGCTGATATATAAATAAAATACGGGTTTACCTATCGACGGCTTGTTATCGCATGCCTCCATCGTGGCCATTACTGCAAAGTATCGGGTATTGGAGAGGCCGTGGGCACAGTTTGCTTTGCAACGCGCCGGTGTGCGCCGCTAGCTTGTTATAATAATGTGAACTTCGGGAATTGCGACGTCTTTGGAGAGCCATTTGGTTGGATCAATGTTTAAATACTTGACATTTTTGTGTACGTCGATTAGAATGAGGTCGGATTTAGCAATCAACTTTATGAGCCATTTAAGTGCATCTAATCCATCCCTAAACTGAAGCAATGCGATTCAGATAAGCCTCTGAGATGAGATTCAGGCTTTAAACATAAATAAGATGAGATTTTTTACGGTGGCTTGATATGTATACATGTAATAATAATAATAAATTATGGACAGAGACAAAGGATATTTCTTATGTCCTATAAAGAAATCTAAAAACACCTGGCTGCCTCAATAACTCAATCATTAATTGACATGTTGTCAATAAATTTCAAGAGTTAATTTATTATTAAAACTTTTTTAAAACCTCTTTAATTAACCTTTCTAGACTGCTCTGTAACTAGTTAAAATTCCGGACCATAAACAATCGTAACTATTTAACACCTACCCGACTACTGCACGTCATTCCTTGTCCACTGGCAGAAAGAATTTCTTTTACATACATAATAATTGCGAGTTGTCTCGAGGCGTCACGATCCTGATGCATAATGACAAACTGCACAGTGACGTGAAAATTGCTCTACGCGCTGCTAAAGTGTACCTTGCAGCCGGCACATGGCAGAGTCAGTATTTTGATGAACAGGCTAAGTTCCGAAACCAAAATGGCAAAAAACGGAAGCCTTATACCTACCGTACTTTCCTCATGTCCGTCTATCCATACTCCATAGCATTCATGTTCCAAAATTGTGTATATAATAATTGTGAAATTTGGAATATAGGTGTATTTTGTATAGCCTCTACATAGCTGTTTAGCGGGTACTCCGTAAATGTAATTAAAGAACTAAAAAAAACGAACGCACGTCAATCGCACCATTGTGGCATTGTCTCTTAACAGATTTTTTTATTTTATTTAGATGATATAGTTATATGCGGACTAAATTGGAAAGGCTAGTTTTATAACCATAGATTGAAAAATACATTACAGTCTGATCTATGGAAAATAAAACTTTGCATTCAACCGGAAAACAAAAAAAAATATGACAACAGTAGAATACTTAACAATAAATGCACTTAAAAAAAAACCGTCAAAACTATATAAATTTAAATAAATAGATCATTTACATCATCAAGTACAAAAAAATAATAAAGAAAAATACAATGGAATAAACTGGAGTCGACTACACTATTCCCAAGGCATGCTCCGCTGCAAGGAGAGCATGGCCAAAATAGGGGCTGCACTGGGGCCACACTACCTGTCTGTGATATCACCGAAAAACATGGTGCCCACATGCCCACAGTCCTGCTCGGAATACAACCTGAGAGACTCGACGGCCAAGGGTGTCATCGCTGCTCATTGGGCAATGGGCATACCTTGTTTGTCGTTGTGGTATTTAGATGCGTTTGTCATTAGTAATTTTACGGTCCAAATCTGCTAAATTTGCATAAGTTTCCATTAATCCGTAATATTTTCTATCTGATCAGGATAATTATTCTTCATGATGAAATTAGCACATAAATGTTGAACATGTCCGTGATGTTAACATTTAAATGCAAATTTTTCATAATGATTAAAATATTCAATGATAGTTTCATTTGTATATTGATTGATATTTATCCAATTTATTTGCTCATTTTCTAGTCAATAATTTCGCATATAACCATTTTTATGTCTTTACTACGACATTTCAACGTTAACCGCAAATACCTTGCTTTACATAAGTACTTATTTCGCGCCAATTGTCAATTTCATTCACACAACTTTGATCTTTATACGGCGGACTTAATTCCTCTAATGGCTTGCACCATTTTGCTGTATTGCTTACTCGCTCACACGGACCAATTTCAAAGTGAACTTTAGAAAACATCCTATACCTAAACACACTTCCGACGAAAAGGGCAATGACACTTGAGTGGATCAAAGTGATTCGTCCGAATAAACCTTTAGTCTTGTCGGCAAGTTGGCGTTTCCCGGCAATTTCCCGTATATTTTTACACCGCCTCACGCAAACATGCGATTAAGTCGCAATAGAGTTAATGGAAAGTCAAATATAGAAATTGGGACCAAGGAAGTTACGTGCAAACAACTTTAGTAAATAGAAGATTCTTCTGTTCACTTTTTGTACTTTATTTAACTTTGATCCGACGAGAGCTGAACTAAATTTAATTTCATTAAACGAATGAATGAATAACGTTTATTTGCTTTAACATTATGTACGTATGAAGATGGTCAGGTAAATGTTAAATAATGTCCATATAATGTCAGGACCTTATAAAGTACGAATCTGTAGACGTACTCACTGGCAGAAAATTTGGCCCATTATTCAATTTATAGTTTGAAATCACGAAAAGTTTTTGGGCCAAATTTTCTCCCGGTGAGTGTACAATATTTATCAGTAGGTAATATTGCAACAAACAATGTAATTTTTTTATAAATTCACATACCTAAATCAGCAACAACATAAAAAAGAAACTAAAAGGTCCTTGTTTTAAATACCCATATCATAATACGTAATGACACGTCCTTAACAACCTTATCTGCCAACGGAACGAGTTTAAGACAGGCGAGGTCCACCGCTCATAAGAAGGTTCGATTCCCCTTAGCCCCCGGTTCCCGGTTTGTATTACGAATAAACGCGATACCGCTATTTCCACAATGACAATAATTACTTTTTATTTTGTACATATCCGTATTGTTTTAACACGTTTGTCATATACACAATGCAAATCTTTTCTTAATTGTGATTTTGGTTGAACTAGTTAGAAGTAAGTAATATAGGGTTACTACCTTGTTAAGAACTGAACCCGTAACACTAAATGCATCCGACCCAGCGTGATGTCATTTTCCTGCCCACTTATTTTCCTTCACGGGAATGAAAAGACAAAAATAATAGTCGTCAGCTTGAACCAATTGAATTATTCACATTTCATTTTAGTACCGATAACGTTATGGGTACCATGCCGCAGACGGAACTCCTGGACGGGGTATTTTTCCTATGACCGGGGGCTGCTGGGCATTTAATTTTAGTTTAATTTAGTTTTTTATTTAATTTGTAAATTTTCATTGTTAAATTATTGAAATATAAATGTACATACTAGTACCGATTGAGTTTATTTTACTAAACGGTTAAAACTCACGTATTAATTGTCACTTCGGGCGACATGTTTCACGAAACATAACACGTCTCTACACCGTCGTTACGTCGTCGTCGTCGTCGTCGTCGTCTTGTCTACGTCGTCGTTATAACATGTCTCACGAAAGTTTAAATTCAAGTACCGATTGAGTTCTAAATATCATGTTTATTCAATCTACATATGTATTTTTGTGGTAGCGGAGAGCGAAGTGTCTGGAACCAAGTGGAGTCCAGGCAATCCTGCCATCAGCATCGCGCAGGGCGCACGTAATCGTATGCGCGACGCATCGCCCACGCTACCAGATAACTGGCGGCTAATTCGCTATGTGCTAATCATTATTGACCATCATAAGATTATTAATAGTCCATCATAGTTGGTTTAGAACTAACATGTGTTTATGTCTATTTTGTTTATGTAAGGAGGAAAATTGTGCACAGGCTACATGTTTGGACTACAAGTCGAATATCTACAAAATGTATGCTTTGGAAGTTTGGTTTCGCATTTATTTATGTGTTACCTCTTGTTTCACTGAAAAAAAGGGACTGCAACGGCCATTTAAAGATTATAAAAAGACTCCCTCTCCGCTCTTGAAACCTCAAAGCGATCAGACATAATCCAATTCGCTTACACAGAAACCCTCGCTGACTAATTTCGCGAATAAAATTTGCACATGAAAGCTGCAACATAAGAGGTGGAATAAAATTTTGAAAGTGTCAAGACAGTTAAATCACGGGCACATAACGAGATCGGGCTTTGTGAAAGCACTCAGAATTAAGTTTCAAACGAATCTGCGGGCGTGACGAAGGCGTGTAAATTTAAGAGCTTCGTTTAATGTGCGATAAGACAATGCAATTGTAAGGCTAAACGACTATTATTTGATAATTATTTTAAACATTAATTTTGTTTATTGAATATGCAACATAAAGTCGTCTATTAAAGGATTTTTATAATGTTTATTTTTCGAAGGCAGAGTGTACTAAACGATCTTTTATAAGTAATAAGTTTAAGTTGTTTGGAAAACTGCTTGGATTTCCATACAAATTGTTTCTTACATCAAGTTAAGGGCGTAACAATGAATATCAAGCGAGTTCAATGTCTTTCCTAGAACCACTATACGCATATCATGTGACCGCTTCTGAAAGCTGCAATTTTGCTGTCAATCTTACACAAACACTCACGTGATCCTTCCTGGCTTGTAAGTATAAAATACCCTTATTCGACTGATTGCTGCGGTTTATACTTTATCATTTGCCATTCATAGACTTAATAATTTATTTTAATATGTTTGCGTACTGTAGAAAACCGTGAATGTGAAAATTACAGGACATGGAGTTGGATTCCCACCAGTGCCGCTGCGATTGGTGTTTAACGACAGAATAAGTAATAGTATTATGTACAGAAGTTGCACTGTTAACAAATCGCCAACTTACAAACCAAAATTATAATAGGTAAGTAAATAACAAATATTGACCACACCAAGCGAATGACGAGACGACGCGACCGTCCAGTAGCTCTAGTATAAGTTTTTTCCAAACATTAACTAATTCGAACGCGTTTGCGTTTTGTCTCAAAATGTATGAAAGTGGTATGAAAACGTGAACAGCGCCTCTGGTGGTCACTAGTGGAAACTAAAACAGCGAGTATAACTTTTGTTGCTAACCGATGAACGCGCGTATTTCAAACTCGGTGAGAGCGTTTTCATACATTTTGAGACAAAACGCAAACGCGTTCGAATTAGTTAATGTTCGAAAAAACTTATACTAGCTAGAGCTACAGTAGCAATTCGCCACTGAATGTACTTGCAGCGGCCCGAGGATGTACTTGCAGCGGCGCGGCGAACAGTGAAAGCCCCCTGGTTTAACGTTGTCAGTAGTAGTAAGATTGAAAGCAAATCAATTCACTGACAGTGCACTGTAAACACAATGGCAGTAGTATAATCTAAAGCAAGAATTGCATCCATATATAGCGCGTCAAGTGTTGGAATAGCAATCGAATTGAAACCAGCAAAAGCCCGAGGGCGGCAGGTAGATGTGACTTCAGAATGCGCTGCCACTGCACCCGCGATGCGCCGCCGATAATTTAATTGGGTACCTGACATTTAATCAATACGCTTGATTAAATTAATTGAACGTTCCCAACCGATGCACTTTTATGGAGTATCGTTACTTTGGCGGTGAGCTTCTTGGCCTTTTTCAGAGTACCGCGTCGATCGAGTCCGATACTGAATATCATTATTGGCGTTCTAGATTCACAACGACAAAGTACCAACAAATTAATGTCACACGTTAATCCATTCTTTATTGTTACGCGTCACGCAATACTAAAAATCTACATATAATTTCATGTTCATATGGCATACTTAGGATAATTATAGCCGCAATTTCACTTACAACGGTATACTACTGATTCCGGAGAACAAAAAATTCAATGTAAACAATAAACATACATTACGGTATCATGGAGAGTGGAAAGATTAGTGTCACTCGAATTACAGGTAATGATATCTATGTGTACATACGTAGTTACAATAGATGTTATTTGTACTTGATTGTCGTTGTGTAGCAACGTGCGTAATGATTTCACTAGCCACGAAGAGGCCGTGAGAGTGGTTTGCGAAACTAATACAATATAGACAATCATTAACTATAAAAAGACTTTGTATTTAAAGCAAGTATTTTGAGTTATTTCTGAAAGTAAAAATTATGACATTGTTAAATCAAACAGATACATTCAAAATTTTATATGGCAATTTGATGAGCAAATTTACTTCGCGTCACATATTCGTATGTCAGAATAACCAATAAATATATACCTAGCCGCATAATGTCCACATGCTTAGTATCGTAACATAGCATAACGAAAAGCTCAATTTCCCTGTAGTGCTATACAGAAACTTTATTTTCGGTTATAAAGTTGTTGCAAAGGTACTATAACGTAATAGAATATGAAGTGTAGTGCTGTACAAACTCCTTTATGTGCTGGACCATAAACGAAACAACAGTGAATAAAAAATTGTAGTAGAAACATGAATACAAGGCAATTCTTAAAAGGAGGAACAGGCAGTAATTAAAAAATACACAGACACGTGTTTTTACAAGATTATAAGTAGTGCAGTAAGTAAATAATTAATCATTATTGGCCATGTTCATCTGTGAAAAGATGATTTAAGCAGCGACCGTATTATAGATGTGGCACTTACGTAAGTGGCTTGTAAGACCGATACCGATAATTAATAGTAAAACAAGAAAGCTTTAACACATGCATTTTTGCCTCGAAATTTCGACGGTGTTACACATACGTCTGGAAGGATCTTTGAAGAAGGGATCATTGATTCCATCAGACATGGGCATTGCGATATGGCCAAAAGACCGAAGGCAATTATTATAAATGTACATATAATTGTCATTTGCTATTTGGTCGTGTACTGTCATAACTCATGATAGTGTCATTAACATTATAGTTGTAAAATCTGGCACCAGTGTATTATTAATAGACTTTTTAAAATAATGGCACATATATGTACATAAGTATTTATCAGTTATACTCTGTGCAATATTTGTACTTGTAATAGTAATGGCGGACATATAGTCAAAGACCGGAGGCACTAAGAGATTTATGTCTGGTACGAGCCCTATTATTTTGCAATCAGCGGATCTTAACACCGCACTAACGGGTCCCGATAACACAATGAGTAATCGAAGTAGAATTTAGTACAGTGATTTTAAACTAGTATAAATTAAAAGCACGCCTCGGGTATTCTCTGTATCCGACATCCGTCATGTTCCACTCTCACGACGGTATAAGAATATGACGTCTGTGGTTCACTATTTTACGCAATCACATTTTTTTGCATTTCTTACCTAATTATTTCGAAAACCCACAAATTTCCTCCGGTTTACGGTACTCAATAGAACTCTAAAGAAATTGTACGCACTAAGTCAATAGATAACTTACTCATAAGTACAGAAAAAAATCCTGTTGAAAAGAGTCCTTGAAACTTGCGAAAGTCATAGAAAATTCGAACGCCATGGAATAAAGCAAACAACAAGATTTTAAGCTTGTTCAAAATATTTTATTTTTACGAAAGCTAATTCGATGGTAATAAATAATGCCAGAATCGGAACAAAGTACGGAATCAGTGACAAAAAGTAATACAAAGGCGAAGCATGCGATACCTTTTCGTAGAATACGAGGAAAGAATTCAATTTGAAAAGTGACTGAGTTGCGAAAAAATCAACCAAATAAAATAGAACAAAAGACAAAGATCACCGACAACAGGTTAGTCGCTTGATCATGTGAACATTTCGGCTCAGAAGCGATTTGCCACTTTCATTTCTCGTGTGCGACAAAACCAGGCCCCTATACCACAAAACTTTACAAGTCTACAATTCGACAAAATTGTACAATTTTCCATAGAAAAATTTGACAAATTTGTCGAATCGTACGCTTGTAAAGTTTTGTGGTACAGGCCCCTGATAATAACAAAACAGCCGTCATTGTAAATAAATGTACCTTGTACGTACTGTTAAAAAAGGTACTTCCAAATTCTGTGTTATAAATTGTCTAAAGTGATAGGATACCTAATAATAGGAGCCTCAAATTTAAGTCAACCACAACAAACGATTCCGAGGCCAATAATAGAAACGAATGGCAAACTTCAGAACTCCATTAAAAGCAGTGTCCAAAGTTCCTATTCGGGAGCGAAGTGGCGCGCCAAGCGCAAAATATTCGTATTATATTCATCTTTACTATATGCCGTGCCTCACGATTGCTATTCGATAAAACTTTGCTAAGCAAAAATAAGCAACACAAACAAGTGTACCTGTCACTCGGCCCTTGTTCTTGTTTCTAAAATTTGTATAAAATATTCCAAAGCGGTCGCAACGCGCCGACTACTATTCTGTGGCAAAAATAAAATAAACCGAAATAAAACAAAAACTAAGGGGACAACACATATATACATTTTAATCTAAGAGAACATGGACAAACTTAGCTTATTACCAAGAGTTACAAAGCTAGCTGCATAAATATTTGAGATTTGTATATTGTATATCAAACTAAATGTAATTACTTTACTTGAAATTATCCTTTGATCTAGATTATCACTTACCTTGTGAGAAAATAAAATTAGCTCCCGATTACCAAGAACGGGTTTGATAAATACCGTCGTAGCCCAGATTCCTTAAATTTTGAGACACATCGAGATTCCTCGAACTCGGTTCGACAATACGTGTCAGTCATTCCATTAATGTCTCGATTTCTTAAAACACCGCATCTTAGCTCCTTTGACGAAATTTTTGACGCTTCAGCGTCCGAGTTGGTTTCTCACGTGGATTTGTTTGTTTTATAATTCAACCGTGGGAAGGACGGGTCATATTTAGATTTGGACGTTATAAAAAATAGACTAGAAAAATTAATCAGTCAAGTATATAATTAAGTTTCTTGTGATTAGTTAATGGTTCATTGAGTGTGACTGAATGTGCGAAATAAAAAGCGGTTTGTCTATCGGCTCGCGGCGCGGTGGCGACGCGAGCGGCGTTGGTGTCCGGCGTCACAATAGCACAATTAAAATGCCAACAAGTCCGGTTGCCAGCCCAATCCAATTACAGTGGACAACGATTCCAACGAGTAATTGGGACTGAAGCTAACCCGTACTGAACGTAGGTACAGGACGCAGAATAAAGTACAGGTTGAAGCTTCGCTGTTACGTGCAGCATGCATCAACGTTTCTAGAGTATTACAAGATGCATCACAGTGACATGTCGAAACAAATTAAAAATGCATAACAAGTAGATTTATCTGCTTAGTCTTCTCTACTAGAAAATCCTTAGGCACACAAAACGCGATCTCAAGAAACATCCCAAATCAGATGTTTACAATCACTCAATCAGAAAACTGTTTACTGAAAAAAAATTGCTGGTAGCGTCTGAGTGAAAGCACTACCAAACAAAATAGTTTTCAGGCAACAGAACGAATTAAAAGACTGGAAAATGTGAACAAGACATGACGTGAATAAATAAACCCTCGTGTAACGTTTGCCAATACATTTAAATAAAAAACTATTCTGTACAAATGCATATATTAACATAAAACCAATTAAGTGCATAATTAAACTCAATGTTCAAAAATACACGAACAAGAACCATGCAAATCATTCTTATTATTTAAGTTTAGGCGAATGGCCAAAATATTAAGTGAATTGTGTTTTTTTTGACGACCGCTTTAGCTTAGTTGGTAGTGACCCTGCCTACGAAGCTGGAGGTCCCGGGTTCGAATCCCGGCCGGGGCATTTATTTGTGTGATGAGCACGAATATTTGTTCTTGGGTCTTGGATGTTTTCTATGTATTTAAGTATTTATTTATATCTATATAAGTATGTATATCGTCGCTTAGTACCCATAGTACAAGATTTGCTTAGTTTGGGACTAGGTTGATTTGTGTAAGATTGTCAACAAATATTTATTTATTATTATTTATTTATTTAATTAATGCGACTGATTTGCCCTTCTGGTGAATTGAAATGCAGATTTAATTTACGCTAATAATGCAATGTCAAATTGATGAGATTTCAACGATGCAACGTTGGCGACAGCTAATTTTACAATAAAGTATAAAAACGAGTTTGCGTCCGCCCGCTGCGAACTGGAAGCGGCCTTTGTGCCGCATTTTCCAGGGAGAGAATTCGATTATCGCGGAGAAAAAACTTCCTGCACTACAACCAGACCACAAAGTGAACTAATCTCGAAATCTGAACACTCCGAAAAGTTCAAACTTCTGCTCTGTAAAATTACAAAGCGGACATAGAGTCAGTCCGTTGTAAATTCCTCTGTAACGGCTATAACAAGCTTTTTACATTAATTGTACCGTAATATCGTTTTCGAAAACTTGTCGTTTCTAAATGTACGATTTATGTAACAATAAATCGTGTAGTATCTTTTGCTGATACTTTCGTTATCTTAATATTACTACAAGAGTCTGCTGTGCAACATTGTAACATCTCACCGAAGATGACCAACCAAAGTAGTTTTAACTGAACATTCAAGTTTAATTAATGCTGTCATTTAATTATCACGATCAAAACATACGTCACGATAAAAATAAATTAGAATGACAGACTTATTATTAATATGATGTCGCTGTCATTTTGATTTTGAAAGACCGGTGTACCAAGTACAATTTTAGTAAGTAAGTAGAAGTTAGAAGATAATTTAGCTACCTTGAATTTTTTTCCGTCACAATGTATTTTTTTCATGGTGAATAAAAAATATATAACGCATTCTTACCCAATTTAGATAGGTAAATATTTAAATATTTTTTTGGAAACTGCCTGCCTGTTTTTTTTTCACTTTTCCGTGATTTTAAACTAGTGGTGCCATCTACATTCCTTTCTTGTATTCGTTTTTACTATCATTGGATAATGTAGACTATAAGCTACAACGTGTTTGTAAATTTCGCGTAGGTATGTTGCCTGTGGGCTACAAATTGATCAATAAAATGCAATGTATCAGGGTTTACTAAAGATTTGTAGAATCCAGTCACGATCACGGCTTTTAACTAAAGATATTCCCTCTTCACACAAATGAAACTCGAGACAGCAATATGCAGGACACCAGACGACGGAAAGCTGCTCAGTAAGCGCCGAATAAACGGCATATAAATCTGACACAGAATACAGAGAATACGATGAGATAAAAATGGAGATTTGAAATATATACGAGACATGCGTGGCATGGGGAGGCGTCGCTTTAAATGTATCCGCGCATTGTTGAATTCGCGCGGGCAGTGCGTAACATAAATATTGGTCGCAGTGGGCACGCTCCCGAATGCAATGGACGGTAAATAAATCCGTGAGCATCTTTCCGGGCAAGCGGCGGTAGGCCCCCGGCGGGCGCCGCGCACTAAATCGCACCGAAAAAGAACGAGCCGATATGGCAGCCGTATCGAACGGTGCTAAGTTACGATCGTCGCCGACACGGACCCGCTAAGTGGCCTATCGTGTTTTCAAATTTTAAAAACCGGGATACTCGGTTTAGAGAAAAATATAGATTTTACAAACGAAACCTTTTCCCATTAATCAGGATTAAAGAGGTCACAAGGGTTTTCGTATAATACCGTGACGTTGAGACGTTCGGGCGGCGCTTATCAGGCGGGTTCCAGCCGTCCCTGCCATGTTTTGTTATTGCAGAAGAAATAATGTAATACACATTTATTTTTGACTTTATTTTACTAAACGGTTAAAATAAAGTTATAACATGTCTCACGAAAGTTTAAATTCAAGCATTTATTTTTGCTTTAAAATAGTCTCCTATTTTATTGTAGCTAGTTTTACAACTATTACTTGTTTTATTAAAATCCTTCACGCAAATTTTCTAAACAATTCTATTCTTCAATATGCAACTAATAAACTATTGATGGGAAATGTCTGTCAGCGTATTTACTCGTAGTTCGCAATATTCGGAATTGGCTGTTCATTAGATCATGCTTACCTTGCAGTCCAACTGAACTAGAAGTTCGTTAATCCAACGGACGCAACATACAAAGGAAACTGCGGCCAGCCTGAAAATTAAGTTGGCTCGCTCTATTGCCTTTGCATTAAACCAGATCTCTGGACTTCGGTTACTATGTGGAATATTGGCGAATTGGCAATACTGATGCAACGTTGTTGTATTCATCCACGGTAACTTTTGAAGTGGATGTTCGTTCCTTTGGAAGAAAATCATTTACAGAATAATCTATGTTGTTTGAACTACCAAATTCTGTTAATAAAAACGTTAAACATTAAAATGTGAAAGTACACTTTAAAGTAGGTTATACTTTAAAAATTCTAATGCGATATTTTCAAATAATCCTTAATCCTTAATTATAGAGTTCATATATAAACCGAGTGAACAGAGAACGTGTTAAGTACTCGCAAACGTGAAGATCATTAAAATTTAAGAGTACTCGGGATTACGTCGCGACCATAAAATTCTAAAACCAATTATCGCCAATAATTCCGCTTAACCGTATGATCGAGAAGGCGATCTCCAGCAGTAAATTCACAAGTCTCGATGACGGCACAGGCCGCGGGCGCGTCGTGACCCGACTCTGTGCCTCACTTCTTATTATTTACGATTTTTATTATGCCGTAAAAATGCGCGAATTCTTACAGCCGGGGCACGCCTTGGTCGCGCGTGCAGCGCACCGTTCCCAACTCGTCCTACAAAATCTTGATTGTTGTCAATACCAACTCGTTTAGAATTAATACAATGGCTAGTTTGCTATAAATTACGCATTACAAAATATTACGGTTTCGAAATATTAATGCTTACAAGACCTACGCAGCAATTTTAGAGTTAACTTTACAATTACATACTCTCAAAAATCACATCATCCAGATAGGCTCAATGGCCCACATATGAGATGTGTATGAGTTTAGTTTTTGGATATAAATTGCCTGATATATAGATTTAGTATTAAGTACTTACACTTTTATTTAGTGCCAATACAAGTGCCTACACTTAAGTAGCATTCATCATTTTCAATATTATTTAAGTTTTAGTCCGTCGTAATAGGAAGAGCTCAATTGAAGCACAGCTCAGCGCGGGGCCCGGTTAGTGAGACGAGTCGGGGACTCGACGCGGATGCACGCGTCGATAGCCACTTCGTGAGTTGCAAGATACGGCATAAATCTGCAATTCTGCACTCTTAACGATATTTAAATAACAATACATTAAGGTGGGACGATTTCCATACAAAACGTATTTTGAAATTCGCAGGCTAACGGCGTGATATTTTAAGAAACTAATGTATCAAACTTTCGTAAATTGGCTTTCCGTTTGCTCGAAATGCCCCCTTTCCTAGAATAAACTTGTATAAACTAAAATATAAATACTCACGTCACAAACTAATTTCTCAAATTATTCTAGTATTACAAGTTTATTCTAGGAAAGGGGGCATATTGCGCAAATGGAAGGCCAATTTATGAAAGTTTGTTACATAAGTTTCTTAAAATATCACGCCGTTAGCCTGCGAATGTCAAAATACGTTTTGTATGGAAAGCTTCCCACCGTAACTAGACGGATTTAAAATTTCAAAATAGATTTTTACGGTTCCGTATCCGAAGGGTCTAATCGGAACCCAATTGCTGTCAATCACGTGGTTGTCTGTCCGACGGCTATCTTATAAGTTTTACAGCCCAAGGGTTGGAGCAACAGTATTCAAATGTTCACAGTATCTTCAGCTCTAGTTCCCTGTGTTCGGAACGGACCGTACATGATCCAGGTCGTATTTCAAATACTATATATCTGCATAACACCGCCCCCTGTCCCCCGTCACCCCGCGCGGGCCATAAAACAAATATACTTAGTGCTATTATGAAATCTCGTACAACTTTAAAGTACAGATACCTACGGTCCGCCGCGTGGCCTCTCGTCTGATCTTTTATGAAATTCGCCTCCGTCTCCTTTCATTAAATCACAGTCGTGTCTTAAGGCTCCGTATAACATATTCTGCCGATTTGGATAAGATTGATGACGTCGTATCTCATAATCTATTAATATTTATATACATTTTATTACAGATTATGAAAGATCATTTCATTCTGAATGGAATAAGTGTGCTACTTTTTAAATTTTCTTATTTAGTTTCGAATAATCTTGATTAACCTAACAGCTGTTTCCTCGATTTGCGCTTGAAGAGGCTTTAAAAACGACCTAGTTAAGCTATATATTGGTGCCAAACCGGCTTTGAAAAAATATGCACATATGCAATAGATACTCCTGTTAGGGATGAGTGGAAGGGTTTTTACAAGTTTCATACAAAAATGTTATAAAAAAAGAATTTTAAAATTTGTAAATTTTCTGAAAAACTTCAAACTTCATTGCATCTTTTAGTAATATTAAAGCTAATAAAAAGGTTTTTGAGCATATGACTATGATAAAATAACTTCTATTTTATGACTTGAGATAATAAAAAGTAGCAACTAAGATAGAAATATATTAATTCTAAATGATTTACAACATGCCTTTTTCACGACATTTTCATTGACACGGTCATAGTGACTCAGTACCGGCCGAGCGGCCGTCGGAGGAGGACGTATATACCGTTTTTTTGTGGCTATTTACAAAGCTTACCACAACCCCCTCAAACAAACCAATACAAATTGTGACCTCCCATTATGTGTATTTATTATGAAAGTCGCAGTCAAAGTATACTAGGAACGTAATTGTGAACTAAATCGAGACAACTTATGAATCACATAGCTGATAACGCAGTTGTCAAATGCTTTTCAAGTACTGTCCTTGATACTTGGTGGATTTAATTTGTCTACTCGTGACTTTTTTATACCTATTTAGAAAAATGCATTTCATTATTATTAAAGTCAGCAATCAGCATCTAGTGGTTTAACCTGGAAGGTAATCATTTAGCAACTAGGCATTTGTCAAAGTATATTTCGTACACAACTGTAACACAACAGTCTCTCACGGCGCTATTTAAATGCAACGCGACTGAGATGCAAACCTCGGTTGCCTACTGGTATGCTACTCATTTCCCCACACGGCGCTACCCAAAGGAGACTATTTTTCCATTCGAGTGACAAGCCGTCCCGAATACATCACGTCCGTATGATCTCTGATCTGAGAAATTATCTTGCCAACTATTTTATAACCCCACGTGCTGCACTTCCTTGGCAATCCAATTAATGTGTTTGATTTTGTAAATAAAAATTAATCTGTCAAATTGATTTTTTTTCAATCTCAATCAAGCCTAAGGCCAAGTGATGTCAAATTAACGCAAGCAAAAATCTACCTAAGAGTCAGAGCTTTAAGTCGAGTTTTACTTGCGTTCCTTTGACAGAATTTAGCCTTAGTTTTGTCCGAACTATACCTAGGTAGTACTATGCAGTTCTGCGAAATATTGTCTCTCAGAATGCTACAATAAGCATCTGATAAAGTACGTAGATGCTCAAAATGTAGGCGCACGATTCTATCCACCAAAATTCGGCCGCAGATAAACACAAAAACTGACTCGACAAATAAATTTATTTTTATTTTCGAACCTGTTCACCAAATTTCATGAGAATCGGTTTAAAAATGCGACCTGTAGAGGCGGACAACCGGAAATCCGGACATACGAAAGCAATAATACATTTATATGGAAGCTAAGACAGAGACCTTCGTTTCACTCGGTCAAAAAAGAAATACTTCCCGGCCTTCAATTTTGAACAAAATTTCTTTACAGTTCTCTCGGGTTATTCCGCCTGAAACGTTATACTTTGAATGCTGTTATAAAACGCACGTAATGACGACAGTTCATTGCACGTTTGAGAAATAGTACATTACTACAGATGCCGCGAAGTAAGGGGTCGCCGGCCGAGTACATACAGATAGTTACGAGGCTGACAATCCCTTTTCACACCGAGGTATGTATAGTGCTTTTCTTAAATCAAAAAAGCTCCTAGAAATCAATTTTGATTTTTATAGAAACTGAAAGGAAACAGGAAACAAGAAAAAATTAACTGACACATATATTATTAAGTATTTATTTGTCGACTTCTAAACTTTATTAAAAGTAGAAACAGGCGTATAAAAGAAGGCACAGAGTGTCTACTCCGAAATCTATACTTTGCACATGCCGCCCCTTTCACTCTCGCGTGAAAGGGAAGCCACTAATACCAAGTACGGATTTCGAATTTCAGAGTACAGGCCCGGTCGTATTCAGCCAATTCAACTAGTATTTTTCTATTGGAAACGCTACGTTTTTGTATGTGTCTTAAATAATTTGCGTTTTTCGGTGGAAAAATACACTTGCGATTCTGTTAAAAAAATGAACAGCGGGAAAGCATGAACTTTTTGACATTTCAATTAAGGCCGTGTATTACCACTTTTGAGTTTTTAAAAACCATCTGAGACATAGAATATAGTGTCTTAAAATCTAAAAAAAATATATGTGTTACATAAGGATCTTGTCTAGTCAAAATCGCAGTCAGTTACATGACCTGATGAATTTCACTCGATAGAAAAAAATCGCGAAGTTACCCGTTTTTGGAATGTATTTTCAATACTACGGCTATATTACTGATATTTAACGTTTTATTTTTGTACTCAATTAAAGATCGTAAATAGTTATAGACAAATTCGCAGGGTTTGCTTTGATAGAATGATTGGCTTAATGACTATAGCTAATTATTGCTTATAGTATTCTTCATAGCTGAACGCCGTGATGCTGAGTCACAAATGAATGAGGAATGAAAATTTTAAAATGAATTTTAACGAATAACTATAGGGATTATTTTTTTAATATTTTTGTATATTCATCACAGATATAAATAAATCAAACTACATTTCTTTTTAATAAAACGTACGGCATATGATCGTACCATATGTATACATTTTTTAAATCAAAATGGGCATTTTATTTACTTGTATATATATGTGAACTTTGAAATGTTATTTAATAATTACATTGACAACAATTACAATATTATTTCATACAAAGTAATAATTCTTTTTTAAGTAAACAAAACGATCAAGATTTTTACGCCAGGCAGTAGGTTACTTAGGTAATTAAGTAATATTCTGCAACGCTTTGACCTCACCGTAGGAGAACCAATGCGTCAGACCTCCGATTGCGTGTAGTTATTACGTGTCCTAGTGTCAAGATATACTAGAGGTAACTGGTGAGGTGATCGATGCTTGACTATTGTAAATAGCTCGCCAACGCCATCTATCGAGTAAGATTTCGTGAAAATGATGAAAGCGTAAAGTTTGACGGCCTCTTAATGCCTCTCATTATGTTTAATACTTGCATAGGAATCTAAGGCCCTAAAACAAATTCCCTGATGTTACTAAGTATACATTTGAACATCTATGTTAAAACTGACCAGGTACTCATAGTTGATGCCAGTTGATGGAATATTAAATTAACAGAACTAAATATATACTGGATAGACCAAAGTATGTGAATCTATTTTAGAAGAGATATTCAGATAAACAGGTAAAGAGACTTGTAGAATTGTATCGGTGACCCTAATTACTGCGCTGGTATTCACAAAACGGTAACCACGAATTACGCATAGTTGTTACGAATCTCAGTAAATTAGAAAAAAATAACACAGCTAATGATGATGAATAATACTTAGCTAAGAAATCACCACAATAGATTTACCGCACAAAAAATGAGACAAATTTAAATCATGATATACTTTCAAACTAAAGCGTAGAAAAATATGAAATCCTTTGTTTATAAATTGAATAAATTCACATTCGGAAAATATAACTCGTACAGGGAATTGAATTTTCGTTTATTCTATAAAGAAGATTGAAGCAAACCAAACCGATGAAGCCGTAAAATCTAAACCTCTCATAAAAATCTCTGGCTACAAGGTGCTCGCCGATAAAGGTTTTCTCACCGAGGCGGTCAAACGGCGAGACCTTTCCCTCGCTCGTCAATACGGCACGGAACGGCGAATAGAGGGCGTTACGATAGTTTGAATAGAGTACGCCGCTTGTTTACAATAGCTTCGGGTATTTCGTGAGCCGATCCCCATTTAGATGGGTAGCGCGTAGATACCACGTACGGTTGTGGCGGTCATGCTTTCCACCAGCCTTCAGAGACCTTTCTTCTCAGCCAACGCTCTCACATGCGGGTATTTGAAATGAGGAAATACTTAGAGATCTTTTTAGATTGGACAGTTATTGCCGCCCCTGTTATGGAAGTTTATAGAATGAAGTGCGTTTTATACGGGCTTTGATGTTCGGTTTCGCGCTCTTAGCATGTAGTGGCTCCCGAAGGGCGAGCAATAACAACATCGAGGGAAGTGCTCGCGGTCGTAACGTAAAGTTAACGGTCTACGTTCGCTGGTTTCATGGTCTATACGTGTTAAAGGATTAACCGGTATACTCTTTTAAACGATTATACCGTAGTTGTAAAATCTTGAAATCCGTGCTATTGAAATTGGAATACGAAATGAACCTTCGGCCATAAACAATTCGAATTAACAATCACTTAAAAATATTTGAGTTGGAGCAAGATTAAATTAAACTAAGTGTGTATTTAAATCCACCAGTATACATTCCACAGCCAGAACTACAAAGAGGAATTAATAAGCTTCTTTTCTTAAAACAAAAGCATTTTAATTATTCACAAATCTTCAACTTTATGGTCGAGTCCTAAAGTTAAAACCTCATGCAATCCAGGCATAAATTTCGAGGGGTGTAAACCGAGTTCCATTATGTTTTATGACTGAATTACTTTTAATCTGCCCCGGATGAAAAATGCCTTACAAATCACGGGTAAATAAATCTCATGAGATGACCTATAAAACCCAGAGGGATGATCTCGTTAAAATGGTTGTGGGTAGTTGGAACTTGGAACAAATGCGGGGGGGGGGGGGGGGGGGGGTGACGTAGACACAACGAATGCAGTAGATGTCGCATCTAATAAAGTCTCATCTCACTCGCACAATTTTATGCGCATCTTTTAATGCTCATTTCCTCGGTTTACTCAACGTGCACTAAAGCGTCTTGAACATTTGCGATTTAGTGCACACCTATCTTAATAAATGTTACAAGGTAACAGCAAACAACACCGCAGCAGGATTAAAATAAGATGTAGTGAGTTTTTACGGTTCCGTGTTCAAAATTGCGAAAACGGAACCCTTAGGAATATTTATTAGGAATATTAGTCGTAGGAATAGTTGTGTTCGTCTGTCTGTCCGTAAAGCTGCAAACGCACTGACAGCGGTGGCGGCGCGGTGCGGAGGCGGTACCGGTTGTAATATTCGAACTAATATGAAAGGGTCCGCACAGAACGCTTTTTTCCCGGCCGGTTTTCTGTGTGGACCCTTTCATATTAGTTCGAATATTACAACCGGTACCGCCTCCGCACCGCGACGCCCCGCCCTGCTACCGCTGTCAGTGCGTTTAGGCGCAGTCATTTCACTCAAAAACTATTTATTACGTGTATTGGAATAAGATTTGAAATGTGTATTAAATTATAAGCTGGGTGAACACTCTATACATGTAGCAAAAAAAAACAATGCTTTACGTAGGTCAACGATCAACATGCTGTGAACATCATTTGAACGTCTTTGTGATGTCCTCCAATTGGGTCGCTCGGGGTATTAAATAAAACCAACATTTTAGGCTATTCGTTTGGGTCAGCTGTTCCTGCCTTCGCTCCACAGCTGGTCGATGTCAAGTCAAGTGCGAGTCGTGCGACTGCTGTCACCTTGGCAGGAGCAACTACCCGCCATCATTTATTCATAACGCCAGTACACCACACCTCCCTCATGTTTTACAAAATCTGAATTGTTTTATATCATTAGATTACTTCACAAATAGATTACAAACAACTCACAATAATCTCACATAAAACAATAGATACACAGTACAGTTTTGTCCTCCACTCTCATAGCAGAATATAAATTGGTCTACACCAAAATTACTCCTTTAAATTACAACTTTGGTCACTGAGTTAAAATCTCTTTTTCCCACTTCCGTCTACTTCTTCTCATCCCCCTTTTTTCAGTAGTATTAACATACTTTGTTACCTTTATTTCCTAGGGCAGCGGTCAGCAACACGCGGCACGTAATATTTTTTTTTTTTAGCCAATAAACAATTTTTTGTGGCCCTTGGCCTTAAAAGGTTGCCGACCCCTGTTCTAGGGTACTCAATAAAGTACACAATTAAACCAACAACAATTTGCACATATACATATACTCTTTATAGCTATCGACACGATCGACAGCACTTTACTCTAAAATTAATTCTTAGGTAAATGTCAAATTAACGAAAACATTACTTTTCAATCAACATTAATATAAATAATCAGAAATAAGGGATCCACCTCGCGGCATAGTGCCAGAATACAGTCAGCATTTTTCCGATGTATAGTAGTACAGTTACATATTAAATTTCTATATTAATACATTTTGTATACCATATGTAGCTCTTTTAAACCAAAATGATATCATATTCTATTTACTCAGTCACTCCTGGGATAACAATAACACATTACCATAATCCTGGATAACCTAAGAAACTAGATAATCTCAGGGTCCATTAAATATTTAAATGTCACTCAATACAACAAGATGTACGTCTACATAATCCCAAACTGTTATGTATAATATTTTAGACAGTTGTTGTTTCATATATTAGTAGATATCATATTCTCATCTTTTTTTTCAAATCGGCCATTATAAGAACATTAATGTGGAACAATTTTTTTACTAAAGAAGACAAAAAAGTAAAATATTAACTTAGTATTATAATCTTAAAATACAAAGATTTAGCTAAGTAGAACAATAACTATCATTTTGAAATAAACATTTCAAATTTATTAATTTTTTTAAGTTAACAAATAGTTTCATTAAAGAGTAGACAGGAATTCAGGCTGCTAAATGTTTCAACATGCTGTCTTATATGATTAATGTAAGTTATGAGTATTTCACTCAAAGATATGCAGCTGAATAGATATTTGTTTCTACGCAAGTCATTATTATCCGCCGAAAACTTCCACTGCTGGAAATAGGCATCGATCGTGGGCTGCCTGCTTCCAACGGACCCCCACGATTTTATCACGCTACTATTAAATAGCTTGTTTATTTTATTTTTTACTATTTTAATTTCACCTGACTTTCTTGTGAATTCGGAGTCAGTTAAAATTAATTTGGTGAAATTAAGGGTAAATTCTATAAACTAAAAATGTAAATGTAGTTTTGAGGATTTTCGGTACACAATGCACAGCACGGTATCTACGCCAATGTAGCGGTAAACCTTATTCTTTGGGGTATTTTTATTCCTTTCCATTTTTTTACTTTTAAAGAAGTAAATTGATATTTAACCAGACAAAATAGGTACTTATTATTCCACCAAAATATTTTAAGGTCGAATGAAAGATAATACACACATAAATGTCTACTTTACTAGCGTTTAAGAAAGTCAGGCATTTTGGATGGCCTTTGTCCATCGCTCGCTGTGCGTTGGGCTACTTTAAGCTATTGTAATATGCATAATCATTTATGGATTAAGTCGGGTTGTATGGGAATGTACCAGGTATTTTTTTCAGTTTTGACTCATTTGTTTTCAACACCTTGTCTACATCAGCCTTAGGCCGTCAGAATATAAGTATCATCGCTTGCCTGACAATATCAGAAATGCAGCATCCACTGCGGTATTTAAATTAAGTCTGATGAAACGGCTTATAAAACACGCTTTGTGATTATACCGACTTTTATTTCATTTACCATTAACAATAAAATGCTGAAGAATTAACGGTACCGAATAGTGTGCCGTAATTTATATTAATAGTAATAATGCTTTGTATATAATAACTAATTATATTGAATAATGTAAACCTTAGTAATTGTTTTGAATTAGGACACCTTCATAATATACATATTTTAATGTAAAACACATGAAACAGTCGTTACCCATAAAATATTCATTTGCTTTTTACCATACAACCCTTTTACTTTCAGTTGCATTAAATGCACTATATGCACAGACATGCTCATACGGCATTCACCTACTCGTACCATCCCTAACTGTTAGGTAGGTACGTTGTTTTATTTTATTATTATTTTTTCCACTTGGAAACAGCCTTGGGTATCTATATTTTCATACCTTGCTAATAGACCTCCACAAGACACTTCTGAGAAGTATCACCTTAATTCTGATTTTAATCGATAAAAAGATACCTTCGATCAATTTACTTTCATTTATGATTAATAGATAGGTGTGGTAGGATTATGATCATTATTTTATTTAGACAGTAGTCTTCAGGAATTTTAAAATTCATTTACTTTTGAAATTGGATTACTTAGTAATCTATATCTATACCAACACTTGAGAGTAATATATGAATAATAGTATTTTTTCTAAAAAAGAATTGTGGCTTTATAGGCCGAGGCCAATAAAGCAAAGGAGTGCGGTTGGTGTGGCCTGGGGAAAATCCAGGGTAAACCTCCGACACGACCACGCAGGCGGTCTCAACACTGACATACTTTTAAGAGTTTGCACTTGGTTGAGCGGTTTCAACGGATTCTGAGGTGTCAGTTCTGAAAAACCGATATGTATGACTATAGAAACCATGTACAACTCTAAGGACAAAGTAATTAATATCATCAAGATTTTAATTTAATGACATTTGACTTTTTTAAATCAGTTGTTCTGAAAATATGTTGACTTTTATCCTCTATATATTAAATTAAATTTCAGATTCTTTAAATTGTACCTAATTTAGGTATCTTTTGCCCTTTTGGCCTATTATTGCAGAATAAATATTTGATCTTATTTTAATATTATTCTGTAGTTTGTACCTTTATAAAAGTATTTCTTATACCTATTCCACCTTCGGGAAATATTGTTTTATCATCCGCCTTCGGGACTTTTCCGGAATTTATTTTTCAATACTAATGTGTACATATACATATGAATATGAGTATTCCACCTTCGGGAAATGTTGTTTTATTGTCCACCTTCGGGATTTTACAGAAATTTTGGCGTATTCATACACATATACCTACTCTTACTAGAAAATGTTTATCACTGTCGTGATTTACTTTCCTCGTGCCTGTCGTTAGCCGACCTGGCACGTCACTACAAGTTGCTCTTGCATTGTATATTATATTCTACTATTTAACGTCCTTTGACGAAATAATTAACCTTTAGTTTTAAGGCTGTTACAAAATACTATATTTAGCACAAACCCAATTCTGAGATTCATTTATTTATTTTAGGTGATTTATTCATGTTGACTTTGGACAGTCCTATGTAATATGCTCTAGCTGTCTACGTGTTATATGTAGGACGTAGGTATAACAAATGTTTGTACAAATATTTTACATTAATGAACATTTCACCATTCAAGATGAGTTTTAAAATGCCTTGGTACTAACACGAATTCTGAGTTTACTTTATTACCTGTGAGTTTACCTCTGACAAATTCTCATATTGAGTAATAGTATATTTGAGATTTTAACTCAAATGTATGCACATACATGTAGATATATCGCCATTTAGTACCTTTGCTTAGTTTGGGACTAGGTTGTCTATTTATTTATACGTTGATGAGTTGATTCCATATTAACTCATATATATATATATATATATATTATATGTTATACACTAACTATAATTGAATCAAAGCATTTTGTATGAACGTGTTTAATTTATTAGTGGACAGCAAAGTTTTTATTGATATTATGACGCCACATATTGTATCTGCCATAATAATTTCTTAGTTAACTAATCTGGATAGCATGTTTTGTAAAACACCACTTTATGATCAGTCAGTATATATAATTCATTACATGAAGTTATCACATTCATTAACACACATTTTTTTATTTTATTCAGGTGTTAATTGTGAAGTATAAATATGCATTTAATTTTCACAACCTGTACATGAAACAACCAATTTACATGCATAATATTACAGAATATTTTTTATTATTATTGTTGTATATTTTTTTTCAATATTTTGTTTGTATTGTTAAAATGTAGGTATATGTGCATAAATAAATCTTTTTCGTTTTTATTGAGAATCCCTCTCAATTTAATTTTCGACGCAGATTTCATACGAATCATTGTATGACTCGCCTTTGTAGCCAAATCTTATTGACCAGTTTAACCCATTGACGACCATGACAACTTTGTATTTCACGCTGACAAGGAAATGATTAGAAGTAGATATCATTTGATTTCCTAAGTATGTATAGACCTATTCACAACTGCAATCTCATATCGAAAATCATGTCACTCACTCGGTTGTAACTTGTTAAGTGTGCATAGTCAACGACAGAACATTCTGCTAAAAATATCCATTTAACTTTAAGACCGGCATGTTCAGATTATTGTATTTATAAAAATACTTTGAACGTTACTAATTCTGGACTTACATATCCGAATAATGCCTACATTGGATACCAACTGCGTTGTGCTACCTACTTAGAACCCCGCAGCACACCATAGAGACAGGTGTTGCAAAGTTTACATCCAAATTTTATAACGCATCGGTAGCATAAATATGCAGTGCGTTAAATAAATTAATAAAAAATACAATATGCGGTTCATAATCTATGAGTGATCAACTCACCGCATGATTCCTAGTATTAGTTGATACCGAGGTCCATAATACATATGCGTATTCGAGGGTCAAACTCACTGGTTCTCCCTATTTGATTTGACAACATATATTTAACAACGGGACAATAACTGTAAGTTATAACAATGGTAGCCGTGTATTTCTATTTTAAAATCTTTTATTTTCATTGCGAATAATGTAAAAACTCCCTTCAGTTGACGTGTTATTTCAACAAACAACAAATAGTTAAACCCAAATATTTCATTGAAATTGTAATCCAACGCAACAATTGAGGTTAATTTATAAACTCTTGGCTGTTAAAACTGCATAGAATTTAATTACTTCGGGTAGCTAAACAAGTAAACACACAGTTTAAGTAAATTCCGTCATTGCTTAATTTCTTTATATTTTCGCGTTTTGGGTTCTTTGTCTACTCCATCCCTTCCTTGTCAACGTTTTGTTTCAGGTGGTCATACCACTCATTATGCAGGTTTTACCTTATTTATTTTTTCTTTTGTTTTTAACGGAGGGTTAAAGTTCACTCACATAACTCGTCGCCAGTGTGATGTCCTCCAATTGGGTCGCTCGGGGTATTAAATAAAACCAACATTTTAGGCTATTCGTTTGGGTCAGCTGTTCCTGCCTTCGCTCCACAGCTGGTCGATGTCAAGTCAAGTGCGAGTCGTGCGACTGCTGTCACCTTGGCAGGAGCAACTACCCGCCATCATTTATTCATAACGCCAGTACACCACAGTCTTTATAAATGAATATTAGCTTTTTCAGTACAAAACTATTGCGTGAAGATATTCGGAGACAATAAACCCCTGTTCCCCCTCTAAATATAACGAAAATTCATGGATATTTTGCTTATTAAATGCTATCACCGAAAAAAAATTCTGCACAAGATAGCAATGGTCTTTGATTTATCACTGAAAAAATACCTTGCCCCCACAAAACGATGTAAGTACCCTGAGTTACGATTACGACTACGAGGATACGACTTTTTTAAATACTCTTACCTACAGTATAGTATAGTGGTTTAAAAACCACTATACGTATACTGTACTTGCCACTGAAGCGACAGTGAAGCGTTTTTATTATCCATTAAACGATTCACAGGTTTTATCGAGAAGGTTAGCTCATCATCACCAGAAACATTAGGTAATAATTTTAAAAAGGTTACGGCCAAAAAGTATTACCATTTACAGGTAAATATGTATATACTTCCTTATCTGTAAATAATTCGATGGCTTGAAAATTGCTCAATTGAATCCCGTGTCGTGACCACCACTAATTACGCCTGGCCCTTTGTTTCCAATTGACATTTAATTCTTAATTATTGCAGTCTCTATTTGGAGAACGTATTTCAAGGCGAGAATGAATATAATAAAACACCTGCTTTCATTCAAATTCAATTACGGGCGGCTGTTTATTTTCTGAATTTCTTTGCGTGGTTTTAAAAGTCAACTTTATTTAAAATATCCGTAAGGTTGCTTTTCTAAATATGACGGTTAAAAAAATAAAGTCGATCATGTCAGCAGTCGATTGCGTTTCAATGGAGGGAGCGACTAGTGTAGATAAATATGTAGTACCTACTTTTTTTGTTAAATAATAATAACTGGTCTATAATTAAATAACTCTCGCTTTTATGCGTATCGGAGTCGTCTGGCCAAAGGTTTTCTAAGTATTTAAGGCCCCGTCCTCTTTTATATGTAGATTGCAAAATAAGTGTCGAAACTTCGATGAAGTGTGTATAGTGGATATTTGAAGTGCGTGTGTACGTACACATGGCATGCGACTATAATACGGTCACCTTGGCGAAAAGTGCCATGTTTTGGCCATATTTGAAAATTTCAGATACTGATTTGCCAGAAAATTGGCGATGTTACGTTCTGTTGAAATACAGTGTTGAATTGCACCCTAGGTAGCACGCAATGGTACTACATTCTATTATCCAATTAACACAGTGATATCGGCGCTACGATCAAGCCTAACCATACAAAGTTTGCCGTAGCCAGCAGCAATTATTTAAAAAGCTGCTATTTTTTATTACTGCAGGGAAGCAGAAGTACACTTGTACCTCGAGGGATACATGACGGCTGGCTGGCAGCTTCAATAATTTAAAAATAGCAAACTTAGTGAGATATTGCCCAACTCACAATCAATTCTCATTATTGACTTGTACCAATTTTGTTAAGAAAACTACTTATCTTCCTTAAGGAGCAAGTGTTTGTGTGTGTGTGTGTGTGTGTGTGGAGTGTGTGTGTGTGGAGGAGTGTGTGTGTTTGTAACGTATGTTTCATTGAGTAATAAATATTTTAGCAGTCGTCCATTAACTATGACCTAGACAGATATGCTGTCGAAGTTAGCCGCGAAACTCATAGATATAAAACCTATAGAGGCTATTCGCAAAATACAAGAACCTAAACTATAATTCAAGAAGCTGAAACAGTATGTACTCTTGAATACTCGATTTGTATTCCACGTAGCCAATGTTTAATTTGTTCACGAACTCAAACCGAAGCACGTAAGATCAGTTACTTTACCAAATAGATTTATGGAATTGCCATTCACTTTTCAAGCATCTCGGAAAATAACAAAAACTGTTCAGATACGCTACCAGAAATATACTATCAAAGTGTTATTCCCGTTATCAAACTCATAAAATAATTTTGAAAGCAAACAATTACCAACAATGGGTTTATCCAGGATCTTCAGAAAGTTTCTACAATTGAAACTGGAACAGTTATCGGGAGACCACTTGGTCCGAGTTCATAACTAACGGAGATCCGTTACAGAGACGGGCCGGGAAGAGCTGCATTCTCAGAGAGCCGAGTTCGCACCTGGAGGTTTAATAAGCTGGCACGGAATTCACGTTTTCCATTGATACAACTATTGTCACCAGCAAGGAACGTACTAGTAAAGCTATTAACGGCCCTAATGGTGGACAATGTAGAATTGATTTCAGTTTCAGGTCACCCGACTTTTAATCTGAAGGTTGTGGAATCTTGTAACCATTGTGTAGTTTCACTAGTTTCGAACTTTTACTCGCCATAAGGAAAACGCAACCATCGTTTTCAAAAGGACTGGCCCGTCCAAATAGCTGGATTTCAATAAGCGGGAAAACAATAAGCCAAGACGGAAAACTATGCGAGGTCGAAAGTCATATTTGTCCTGGTTGAACTATAGGTCAGCAGTGATGTATTTTTTACCTGGAAAGAAAACTAAACTTAATGAAAATTTAACAAATAATTTGGGGTTTTCGAAGGCTAACCTAACCTAAACTTACACTGGTTTGACTGAAATTATATGAAGAGTCGTAAATACAATTCAAGGGCTAGCTAACTTGCCCACCAGTGTAATTCTGAAATCCGATCACGCGAGTTTGTTACGAATCGCAAGGTCAAGATGTACTAGGGATGAGTGCTAAGATGAGTCGATGCAGGTTGTAAATAACATCCCCGGCCAGGGAGGCGCCCAGCACGAGCGCGCCACCTCGTAAATCTGACGAGCCGGAGGCTTCGACCAGCCTCCGTGCGCCTCGTGGTGCGGAGCTACTTACTGACTAGAGACAGTGCCCAATAAATATCCCACGGTGAAAGTTATTACACGAACAAGTGTTCAGTGCGGTAAAGTGGTTATTCTGTTATTTAATTGAGTTAAAAAAAGTAAGTTAGGATAGAAGACACTTAGTCACATATTAGTTATTTGATGGTTCGCGCCACAGTGATGTGGTAATGGAATTTTGCTCACCGTCCCAAGTCAGTCCCATGTCATAGGGATGGGTCATGTCAAATTTCTCTCTGTCAAAATGAGAGACCGCTGTCAATTGTAGGTACACGCAGTGAAACCATAAGGTATACATAGAAATATTTATTTCGGCTACGATGAGATTTATGCAAACGCACTTAGGTGCAAATACCAAGACGGCAATTCAATTAAAACAATACAAATTATCGACACAATCGCCATTTAGATCAAAAGATTGTGCCACAGCCGTGTTTACGGCAGAGACCGTACAAAGCAGATTTATAGAGCCTCGTGTCACCTGCCAGCCGCAACACTAGCCGCTCCGTGAACCATGAAATTGAACAAAACAAGATTCCATCTCTAACTTGTTGTATACAGGGTCGAGAATGGTTTGTCAATATTGAAGTCGGGTGCCAAGTGGACGGCCAGGGACAACCGATACGGCGGCCACCGTGACAGCGGTATTGTTCCAGTGCGATACAACACCGCAGCTAATTTATACAGATAGCGGCATCTTGTCCACGTCTATCTAGGCTAAACTTAACAAAGTAGGCAGATATACTCCGCTTAGGCCGGAATCATCCACGAAAAAGGGATCATCAACTTCAAAAGTGTCAACTCTTTCATAAATCAAGAAGGTGTCTGTCAATTTGTCTCATACATCAGACCAAAAACGACCAAACTCGGGTAATTATAATGATGAGAATGATGGTTTTCGGGGCATATTCGCTGAACTTGAGTTCTTGCGTCAATTGTATACCTTAATTTTATAGGTACATATAAATATAACAATAAACCACTGTCTTAAAAAACCGGCCAAGTGCGTGTCGGGCCACGCGCAAGGTAGGGTTCCGTAGTCGTACACCCGTTACATCATGTGGACTAAAAAAATTTGCAAACTTATATTTACTGTGTTTTTGACAGAATTAACAACATTATCTAAGGTATCAATAGAAATTGTACGAAAGTTTGCTTGAAGTTCGACTATTACTCGTTAACTAGTAATGTCTACTTAGCTGTGATAGTTTTCCTTTTAAATTTATCGCATATACTAATACCATGATTTTTTACACATGCCTAGTAGCCACCGTTTAGCTGACAGGGTGGGGGGACACTTGACCATAACAAAAATTATGACTTCAAAGCTTAATATCACGCCAATCAATTTTTTAATCAAAAAATGCATTTAGAAACCTTAACCTTAATATTTTTAAAAGAGCTATCCAACGATACACCACACGATGGGGTTTCGAAGAAAAAAAATTGCACCACCACTTTACATATAGAGGAACCCTAAAAAAATTTTTTTATACATTTTATTGTACCGTTTTGTCGGCGTCATTGATATATATACTCATGCCAAATTACAACTTTCAAGTACTAACGGTTACTGAGAAAAACGGGGGACGGACGGACGGACATGGCGAAACTATAAGTGTTCCTTGTTTACTACGGAACCCTAAAAATCTGTTAGTGTTGTCTATTTCACAACGGAACAGAATAACAACCAAGAGAGGTCAACCCAAATAGACTAGTTTCTGCTGATAGATTTTTCCACTATCGTAAATTGTGATTCTCTTACAAATGAATAAAATAGGTAACCTTTATTAACATTGAACACTACAGATAATTTCTGCTATGCGCATCTGAAATCAAATTTCGCATACTGAAGAAACGTGTCTCATACAGAAAGTCATTTTATTAGTGCGACCTCGTATATTATGAGGACATCAAAAGAGGTGTTGTCGCGTGCCTTGCACGATTTACGTGTGATGAATAGATATCACGACATCACAGGAGCGACGATGTTTATTATTATGTAAACATAATCGCCAAGTTGTAACTTGATCAAAGTAGCATCACTGAAATAAAAAAAAAGCTACGTAAAGCTTATTGGAAAATTCTGCTCTATTTTTAGCCAACGTTTTAAAAACTAAATCAAACGATCCACGCTTTCATTTTAAAAACTAACTCGATCAAAATAATGTATTAAAAAGACCGACTCATATAATTTAGACTCTTTTCAAGCAAAGGCTATATCGGCCACATAGGCAGTAGGTAAGCGGCCTATGAAACATGTACCTATCTTAACTTGTACGAGCAAGACTCACATTTCGTTGTAATTTTTATCGCCGCCCTGAAAATGGTTGGTTTTGAGATGTCTTAATGAATAATGATAATACGTATTAACTGATGTAAAAATACTATCCTAAAACAATAAATTACAGAATATGCTACCAGATCTGAACTAACATGTTTGGTACCACCTTGTGTCAGCTTTTTAATTAAGAATCTGCATCGAATCAACATGATTCTGTGTAGTTTAGTATATCATTGTAGTCTTTGATTCTGTGGTCAAACAGAGAAATCAATAGGAAAACTGAACTTGCAAATCTAAACTGACCATTGCAAAGGCCCGTCAAAGGAGCAAGTTAGTGTTAATTCGGGCATCCGCCAGTTTGCGACTGTCTCTACATAGATTCTACCTATCAATATTTATCAGAGCGCCTCTCAGAGGACTCTATTTCACCGTCGCAGTTCAGAAACACATCCCGACTAACTCGGATTAGGCATGTTTATTACGGGGTGTGTACTATGCTAAAATTCACAACAGGAATAAGCACACAAAGTCTACCAGTGAAAAGTTTTTTTAGAGAGCTAAAATGGGAATGTACGGTTACATTTCAGATTCGGTACGTTAACCTCTACACGAATGATGCTAAATTGTGCTTGGTTAGTTTGTTCTTTGCCAAGTTTTTTCCTGTCCAGCCGAGATCGTCGGGAAAAGGTCGTACAGGTAATTGTGTTAAAACTTCATCAGGAAGTGGGAATTCTGTGAAAACCTCCTACTATACGTTTTATTTGCTTTGAAATTGTAGAAAACTGTAGAAGCTAAAACAAAGAGCCCTTTGGGTGCCATTCCAAGACCTTATTTCAATAGAAATTATACATTTCACTTCAAAATAAAATTTGTAACACATTAAGGTGCAATATTTTTCAAATACAAAAAATACAAATACAAATGCGTTTATTTTTCTCTTTAAATTACAATGGTGCAACACAATGTGTAATTACAATGGTTTCATAACATCTTAAGTATATATGTAGTACTCTTCACTTAGTTGTCAATATTAATGAAAACTAATTTATGACTCGTGCATTCATAGTAGGTACCTTATACAGGTATACGAATTCCATTACATATAAAAACAAACTACATTAAATTTTCCAATGTCATTTTATTCACATCTGATATGAAAGATTACCATCAATATCAAAATTTGTCATAAAAACCTAGTAGCCAAGTAAAAATTAAATTAAAATGTGCAACACGAGGCAAGCGACAGCTAACACGTCTGTGATACGGTTCCAATTAACAATAAAACGTAATAAATAATGCATACTTGTAGTCCGTCGGGGTACATTATTTTTATTCAATAAGAAGAACACTGGCAGGTACAGCCACTGCATACAAATGTGAACCAAACACGTGACTTCGTTGCGCAGAGTTGTGGGACCGCATGGCGCCGAAACAGTACGAAATAACAATGCTGAAGAACGCTCTACATTTTTCCCGAGAAATTCACGGGAACTTATCGAGAAACAAGGTCTAGAGCGGCAAACAAGTGCGCATGCCATCGTGCATTCCCTCTTCTTTGTACCATCGAAGTTCTCGCGAGATTCTCAAAGTATAAGGTAAAGTAGTTTAGGCACTGGTCCCACCGCCGCGCCGGCGAGCAGCGAGTAGGTACTCTCATATTAATTTAATATACTTTTAATGTTAAGCGAGTAGAATTACTTTGAGAGTACTCGCTACTTACGTACCAGTTACTTACGTACGCGAGTCAAAAGTAAGTATGCGTGAGAGAGCGGACCGTATTTTCATTTTCTTCTAATAACATCATATGTTGTACTGATTTCGTAATCTTTTAATTAAAAGCCAATAGTTTTTGATGTCTAGCTAAAGCCTACAAAAACACTGGTTCCACAATCCAATTCAAAGAGTGTGATAGGTCATTGAGATCCCATTAAAAATGTAAATATAAAGAAAATAAAAACGTTATGCTATCAAAAGCAATTTTATCTGAAATGTTGACCAAGTTTAGCACTACACTGCTGCCCCAACCCAATTGGTGTCCGATAATGGTAAGGTATCTATTTTTTATTCTTGTCCAGATTTTATTTTACTAAACGGTTAAATCTCACGTATTAATTGTCACTTCGGCAACAACAGAAACACACAACAACAAACAACAAGACATGACATGTTCCGAAACATGTCGCCCGAAATGACAATCAATGATATGATATGATATGATTTATTTATTTCACAATATACAATGTTACTTAAAATTACCCGTAGTCAATTTTTAGGAATTGAAATTGTGATGGTCAGTTTTTTAATATTATCAAATTACATTAAACTTAGCAATAATTTAGAAGTATATAATGTCAAACAGTTATAAATAAAATCAAATAATGAAGTTGTCAATGGGTTAAAATAAAGATCACCATACAAGGATTGTCACGATGATAATACGTGAGTTTTAATCGTTTAGTAAAATAAAATTATAACATGACCAGATTGTCCAGACTGACTACAAAGAGGTGTCATACTCTTTGAGACCTTTTTTTTTTTTTTTAGTAGCCTATTTAGTGTCCCACTGCTGGGCAAAGGCCTCCCCTCTTTTTCGCCACTCGTCTCGGTCGTGTGCCAGCACCTGCCATTCAGTAAAATATGAGACCTTATTACAACGCCTTAAAGTGAATAGGTTTATACATTTCCTTGGCTGTCCAAACAATAAAAATATGTAAACAAAAACGTTTCTTGAGTCTTAGAGTACATAAATGGACATGAACAATACTGTTTATAGCAGGTAAATAAACCATAACGGTCGAAGTAAATCTATATTTAACCGCCTAAACAAGAATAGTGGCATCGTCAGAATACCATTAATTTTACTAATATTAAAATACAAAAAAGCTGTCCGAAGCTAATAACAATCGTTCATGAATTATAGATGAAGCGTTAAACGCGTCGGCTCATTACAAGGCGTTATGAAATCGAGCCGACATCCATTACGAGTTGGAGTTACCACCGAATATCGGAGCCGTCTGCACATCTCGCGTACGCCTCACAATAATTAATGAGGCGAATTGCAGCACAGTTTACTTACAGGCAATCATAACTGGCATTCAAATTTCAATCAAGGACGACCACACTACGATAGGCATAGGTACCATTTGTTTTTTTGTTAATATATTTTAATAATTTCAACGAGTGTTTGATCGTCTGTGTAACACCCCCATTGTTTATATAAAAATACGTGGGTCTTCTATCAGGTATATTATGATAATGAGTGCGATCGGATGTAAGCTCAAGCTACCGTAGCGCCTTCAGCTCGTGACACGTCCGCCGGCACAAAAACGGAAGTTGTTATTACGAAAATGTATGCAAATCGCTCGCTCAGTGGTAATATCCCTTAAGAGTAGTGTAGAATTTTTCCTTCTTGCCGCTGGACTCGTCATTTGCATCTTAATATTCGAATTCGAACGTTTCGGGGGATAACACGTCGAATTCAAATGAAGTTTAGCATAGCCCAGAGGCTTATGAGTTGAATAAAAAGTAATTTCACACGAAGAACCCAGTATCTAGTATACTATCCACGTAACTCAATTATTATTCTAAAGATATAAGGCTAATCGAAATGCATTAGTTTATCTATATTGATACTTCGAAATATATTAGTTTCTTCGTCGTCGGTTTAATCAATGTTCATAGATCAGAAGCGCTACCTTAAAAATTTAGAATTTTCGTGACGTAGTGACACTAAATATGTTTGGATAATTGAGTTGTATACAACACTTCTAACCAGGGTTTATACTTAGACGTCACGCTAGCGCTACTTAGTAAAAGTTGTATGTATAATTTACGACATAAATTGGAAACCATATGAATTAAATTGTTTAGTCGTACCCATTTAATCGAAGTTACAGTCGCATTAACTTTCCGTTTTCGGTAAAGCAGACAAATAACGTTAAGACGACAAATATAAATTTCGTGGGAAGCTTCCTAACTTCACGAACAACCAATGGCTAATATCAAATGGTCCTTAGGCACTCTGATGAAGGCATATATTTGAATGAGGAATGATAGTAGCGTGTGTTCGATAATAAAGTTATTGAAAGTGGTAATAAGATTAACGGCTTGTTCAGAGCGAGTAAATCACGATGCATTACGTCGCCGACGACAGGAGGTTCGTATCGCATTACAGTGGATTAATTGTGGCTCAGCCGCATTGCCGCCGCGACAACTGGGGCGGGGCCTGCGTCGGCGCATACCGCGCTAACGCACTCAAATTAAACGTATTCCAACATTTAAGCTCACAACACGATTCCAAAAAGTGGGCAGATAGGTTTTTAAGTTAAATTTTGCTCAAAAGCCTGTGGTTAAACAGAGTAATCGATAAGGTGCTTGAATTACAACCACGGTTGGCCTTTGAGTAAATGGTATGCGTGATTATCGGTAACTGTAACGAGCACACGATCGCACAAATTCATTTTCGTGCCGGTCACTGGCCCTGTCTCTTTCTGCAAAAATTAATTTCTCGTAAAATCGCTTTAGTGATCTATCTTTTTCCGAGAAAAATAATATACACTGCGGGGCACTTGATAATAATTTCTTTTGTGCGTAAACGCTTAATCTGCCTGCCGAGGCAGGTCTGCCTATCTCAGCTCAAATCGACTCACTTGGTTGCGCCCTTGAAGGAAGTGGGTAATGTGCAAACAAATTAATAAGTTTCCTTGTAAGGAAAAGAACAAGTATCAGGTAGCTATCATCGTCTCTTCATGTATGAAAGACTAGTTTTTTACGTTCGATGTGTTTAATTCATTAATAACAGTGTTATTTTATTATACGGACTCGTTATTAAATGTCCCATATTACGTAGTCGAGTTTTGGTATATGTAGCATCGTATATTACTGGAAATATCATTATAAAATATTGTTTTCTCAAAAATGCTCTGAAATGTATGTGTTATTGTCACGAAATGAATGTATGTATGAAAATCCTAAGAAAAAACATTATTGGCCAGTGTCTTAACTTTTTAAATTTGCTTAGGTTTAAACTGACAATGGAAAAATTACAAACTGCCAACTAAAAATATTGGTCTCCGGACCACGCGCCCGCAGCGTGCCGCAGCAGAGGGGAAGTCGGTCTTCTATTGGGGGAGGTAGGTACTTCCCCAGTTGGAGTACATACCTGGCAGCGACATTAGCACGACCTGTATTACAGTCTTCTGTAAAGGGGAGGCACTTCCCCAGTTGGCGAGGTACTTCCCCAGTTGGAGTACATACTTGGCAGCGACATTAACACGTCCTGTATGACAGTCTTCTGTAAAGGGGAGGTACTTCCCTAGTATCTCTACTTTCCGAGTTGGAGCACCTCCCTCTCTGCATGTTTGAGAAAAGCACTATAGGTACAAGCCTCGGCCGGAACAGGGATTGCAGGACTCGTTTTACCCGGCCTCGTCTACTAGAGGAGATCGGCGAATCCTTGTTCTTAATGGCAGTAAATATCACATAATTTTACAAACTGCCCACAATATAATTGACGACGACTAAAATTTGGTTTGTGAAGTACAAAATAAATCGGTGATTTAAATAAATGCAAATAGGTACACCTAGTATCAACATCCATACATTACAGTAGAGTTGGCTGCGCGAATATGGGTAACATTCCCGTCAAGTTTACGGCGCTGGTTTCCCGGCTAACGAACGATGCGCGCTGGAATGAGACGACAAAAAGTGTTCGATCGGCTATTCTTAGCTCCACGACACGCCGCTCGCTCGATTAGCCAGCTACCGACGCTATTTCCTCCCGCTGATCAGCCAAAGCCACAGAGGACTTGAATGCATTCGGGGCTGGAAAAATAATTGCCTCGCTGTTTAAGTAAATAGAATTCTTCGCCATGCGACGGAGAATTTTAATGCCACAAATACTGCCCACGACTTAGGCTATAATCCTCGCTAATTAGTTAAAAAATATAGGTACGTACGTAGCCATTAATTTGAACAAACGGTCCACCCGATAAATTCCCGCAACATTATCGGGTTAACAAGTCTCGGAGCCCCGTAGATATCAGTGTGAGCGGTGGATGAGCTTGATTTATGTGCGCCAACAACATTAAATTACATCTAGATCGAACATCGCTATAAATTACTGGTCGCATTGTAAATCTGCCGCGTGTATCGATGGTCAAATCATGTAGCGAAATTATATCACTCGTATCATATCTAGCGAACGGGACCAGACGGTGCGGCCGGTCTGTCCGACCCGTTCTAAATTATGCCACCCAAACTAGGCGGATGTACAATATCCTAATTCATAATAAACCGTAACTATTTTCAAATTACAATTAGCACAAAAACAAAGTTAGTTCTGAACGTGTGCAAACTTAAGAAAAAAATATGAGTTAGTTTTCTCTTATTATTAGACGTGGCCGGTGTAATGTTGTGGGCTATAAAGGCATAGGGTAAAGGTATTTCAAAAAGCCCTGTATTTGAATCTAAGCCTGGGCTTAGCCTAGAATGGCTGAGATACCTGCATAAGCCGATAAGTCAAAATTTTAATCCCAGACGAACATATTCAGGAATATCTACCAAATCGTTTTCTATAGCCATTCTAGTAGTATGCTATCGAACAATATCCTGCCCTACACACAAATACAAAATCAATGAGGGCGAACCGTTTTTGTACTCACCAGTTGGCGCCACTGATTGCGTAAGGTCCACAGCTGTCAAAGCTTGTTATTGGTTATGAAAACGTGGGCGTGAAAACAAAGTTTACGTTTAAATCGTATTTAATTACATTAAAACCGTAACGTTAAAATATCGAACATATTGTAGCGCAATCTTGTTTATTCGACAAAAGGAGGACACATTAAGATTACGAAAGATAAAATTAAATGAATAAATAAATATTTGTGGACAATCTTACACAAATCGACCTAATCCTAAACTAAGCAAAGCTTGTACTATGGGTACTTCTAGGCGACGATATACATACGTATGTAGATAAATATATACATACTTAAATACATAGAAAACATCCAAGACTCGGGAACAAATATTCGTGGTCATCAGTCATCACACAAATAAGTGCCCTGACCGGGATTCGAACCCGGGACCTCCAGCTTCATAGGCAGGGTCACTACCAACTAGGCTAAAGCTTCGTCAAATTGTAATTGTCTCCAAGCACTGAAATTAATTGACCCGTAAGTCGTATTGGCCATAATCAATTTCAGGTATTGCAAAATATTTACTACATAGAAAACATCTATGACTGAGAAATATTCGTGCTCATCACACAAATAATTCCCTGACCGGCATTTGAAGCCAGGACCACCGGCTTTGTAGGAAGGGTCACCAACTAGGCCAAAGTGGTCGTCATATTTATTTATTTATTTATTCAAACAAACAAAATTCGTACAGCATTACAGTAAATATCACCAAGTCACCGTACAATTCATAAAAGGTATTACAATGTAAAACTTTAAATAAGAAAGAAACAATAGGTACAAGATTGTTTTTACAGAAATAAATCATCATATGTTATCTCTATGGCAACAAAACTGCTGTAACCCTCATCGCAAGTTAAATTAAAGCTAAAACCGCCGAAGTGCGTGTCGGACTTCGCACATTTAGAGTTCCGAACCAACTGCAAAATTAAGTTGCTTTTAATAGGTGTTATAATAAGATTTTAATTTTCTTTACACTACAAAAATATCATGATTTTTTTGATACTATGTATTTGTATAGTCTATTTTATAAGATTTTGGTGTTATTTCTTAATTTACTTTTTCTTGTGACAATTTAATGGTTTACTATCAATGTTACACTATATTATAAATTGTAAATCTTTATTAAAAAAAACATGGGTGGTCAAATTTTCAGTGAACGACTGTACTCTGTGCGTATCGATGAACCGTTAAAAATAAATTATAAAATAACAAGCGAGCAATAAACGATCCGTTCGCAGGTCGGAGATGCGTGCAGATAAATCACTGAGCCGCGGTCAAGTCAACCGAGCCATACGTATCATCACAATTTACACCACCTTACCCAAAGGAGATAAGGTTCAGATTCCCTTAAAAGCAACGTCAGGTGAATCTGCCGCACCATAAAATTCAATGAGCAATCAAATACACTCCTTTGTATTTGGAATAAAACTGAAATTCCTTTAACAAGAATATCAAGTGAATCTGCTGGGAAATTAACTAGTGGAGTGAGTGCTACGAATGAGATACGTGATGACCTATAGTCAAGTACCGATAAATTTCCCCACAATTTTTATCCGTGATAATTAGAACTAAATTTAACATCCTCATTAAACATGCGGTGCGCTATATACAGGATCTTGCAAGTTACAGCCTTAATTTATACCTTCACATGGACAGTAATCTAGGTACTGATTTATAATTTACAATAACTACTTAGTAAGGATTTCTACGCGCATTTTATACAACTAAGTTGCCCACTCGGCTGCGACCGCGTAGCTATTACGAACAACGCAGGTACTAATAGATAATAAGATATAGCCTATGTCTATGCCGAAGATCAGCCAGCCAGTCAGTCTGGGATGATATTTTTTCTGGTGAAAGAATTTATGAAATCGGATTAGTGGTTCCGGAGATTTCCCATTACAAAGTCGCAAACTCATATTTCAAAACTCTTATCCCTAGTAAATATAAGAAATTATAATTGGAAAAGTTATGCTTTAAATTCTGAAAACTATATGTAAGTACCTAGTAGTTAGACTGATACTTGACACACTAGGTCTGTACTAATTTCAAACCATAATCACACCTCTGACACGAGAAGGAACGTAAGCGGTGTGGGTAAGTATGTGTGTGTGCGCTGTCGGTACACGCGTCAATTGTTTGCGCGGGTGCGTAACACGGACGAATCGCGAGGCGCGACGCCACCAGATCGACTCCAGGCGGGCCTGTCAGGGACGAGGTAACTGACCTTGGTGCGGGGGGTTCGTGGCCATTCTGTATAAATGAAAATATTTTATTTGAACAAATAAAAGTGCTTATCACTTCTTACAATATATAATAGTATGTAATACTATTATTTATTCAATATGTACAACGTCTTATAAATAGATAAACAAACAATCAAATAAAAACTTAAACAGGGGTATATAATAAAAATTAAAGATAAAAATTTTGACCCAAGTCGCCGTCAGCGGGTAGGGTGCCCAGAAGGCTGGCCGCATTACCACGCTGAATGATAATACTTATTCTTTGCGCGAAATATTGGCCAGCCTTCTGGTCACCAGTGGTTTCTATTAGGCGCGCCGACAGATCTTTATAGAGTCGGCGCGCATGGTTGGTCCCCATGGTCCCAGTGTTTCCACCCCAAACGCTTCAAATAAATATCCACTCCCTAGGGCGGCGGGATACTTGCGGCGTTTGAGGTCTTCGGCAGAGGATGCAGCAGAGCCGGCATGGACTCTGGTGCCCGCGGGAGATGGGTTGGCGCAAGCGTGTCCACACACGTAGCGTCCCATACAAGGGGACGACCCATCTTCCAGGGCACCAAAGTCATGCCGTCAGGCCTCTTGCCATCATCTCTCGCTAGTCCCACAGGTTCCAAGACAGCGGGCACCTTGATACTACCCAAAGCTCTTCGGATAATATCATTGATGCTCGCGTGACGAGGAATGCGGCCAGCGATTCTGCCGCAGGAGCGAGACCATGGTGACCAAGACGATCTATCATGGTACCGCACTGACAACGATGTGGGACATTAGTAGTTGGTTATTTACTGTTTCTGCGGCACGTAAAGCACGCCGCGAAGCGGCGATTTTTTTTTCCAGTTTTTTATGTCCCTCTTAACAAATTCTCTGCGGCAGTTTTTGCGTGCGTGTTTTTTCTTATGAGCGAGCATGTGATAGTCGACCGCCCGCTGCTTGTGTTGATGATGGGTTGGAGATATGTCCACATGTCCCACTGTTGTTTTTTTGGATATGATTGCTTTTTTGATATGGTATACGCGTTTCCTTAAATCGATTTATTTTATTAAGGGCAACGTCTGTTTTTTTGTGCTCTTCCCACGCAAGCGTAATAATATTCTGCGGATGGCAATATATTACGAAATTTATAGTGTCATTCATTAGATAGACGATCGTGAGAATTAAAAAATATATTTGTAGAAACCATAACATAGCATTGGTTATTACAAAATTGTCACGGGTTTTGTATTTTATTGGGTATTAAAGCAAATAATAAATTTGAAGCTATTCACGTTCACATGTCTCTGTTCCATTTCTTTAGATAGTACAGTAAAAAATAATAGATTTAACGTGTCGAATCATGAAACGAACAGGTGTGTTTTTTAACTAGGCAACAGATTCATTATCTTTTTTGCGGCATGTGTGTACGTGTGCAGCATATTTGAAGAACGATAAAGTATCGTTGATTATTATCAAAATGCCACGGTTTTTGTATTCAATTGGGTATTAATGTAAAATATATTTATATCTGCGCACGTTCACATACCTTCGTTCCATTTCTTTGGATAGTACAGCAAAAAAAAATAGGTTGGCCCTGTCGTAACATAAAACAAACAGGTGTGTTTTTTAACTAGGCAATAGATTGCCTTGTCTGCGGCATGTGTGTGATTGTGTGCATTATATTCGAAAACCGATAAAGTATCATTGTTTATTACGACATGTCATGCTTTTCGTATTTTATTGGCCATTAAAAAACCTAAAGAACATTAAAGCTAAGCAGGTTGATGCACGTTCCACAGTATTCCAGTAACAATCCTGTTAGAACCTGTCGGGTAATGCAACGAACAGGTGTCTGTTTTATTAATAGATTTTTTGTCTTATCCGCCACATGTGTGCGTGTGTGCGTGTTGCTCAATAAAAGCAGATCCCAAGTCGATGGAACCAGCATTCGTTCAGATTAGTTGGTCTGAAAAACCGTGTCTGTCAAGTGGTAAAAGTGTATTAAAGAACAGTGCGAGTAGTTATCCTTAGATTTTTTTTTGAACTGTGTGTCTACGTCTTACTACCGCTGAAAATGGAGGTAAGCTCGACATTAACTGACTATGCATAAATAACCATTATCTGTTTCCATTTGCATCACGCATTTAACATATTGTTTTGATTGTTTTAGACATCAAACGCGAATTCTCTTGAGTACACCATGAAGAATTATTATTACGGTAATTTGAGTGACGATGAAGCCCAAGTTAAACCGCTTAAAATTCAAGCCCAGAAACGAACCAACAACATCGATGTATTTTTCGATAAGTCTAAAAAGAAACAGACTACAGAATATTCATCTACTGTCGCCCAGTCAACAAATGGCGGTACCAACTATATATCTTCTCGCGCAGATGATGTTACAAAGATCACTCATCTCGTTAAAATTGATGTTTACGATATAAAAAAGTTGCGTGGTATCCCAAACGATCAGCACTGGAAATTCGCGGATACTAGAATCAAATACTACACGCAGACAGAAGACGATGACTATTATTCTAACACAAAAGAATTGGTCTACAATATTACGAAACATATTGCAACAAAAAATGACTGTAAAAAGTATTTCATAGACGCTAAGCCATAAATTATTTCTTACTCCGCCCACAAAAAACTCTCTCCCCACCAACGAACAAATGATTTCTGGGGCTATATATAGTTAGACAACGCAAAAGAAACCATACCGTATCTACCTTAACACCCGAAGCTGCAAAATGGATCTCCAAAGCTCAATCTACGACAAAGATTTGGTGCAACTCTGTGTGGACATGGAAACACAAACACAGACATCAAACGGTTACTCACCAGCATTTCAACCGTTTTGTTGGAGGCTTACTGGAAACCCTCTTTTGATTGAGTGGGAAGACGAAGAAGACGAAGAAAATTCTGATATGGAGACGGATTCTCCAAAGGAAGATGCATACGAACCCATACGTATTGATATTGAATTGGATCCTCTCAGAGAAAATGGTCATGAAACATGGATTTCGCCTTTGTTAAAAAGTGATGAATGGTGCATGGAGTGGGAGAAATGGGGTGATTTGTAATAAGACTTTTACGAACTACGTTTTTTCTATGTGTGTATTTTTTATGTTATAAACACTTGTGTATGTGCATGTGTACCTATATAAAAATGTTTAATAAATGGTTTCAATTATCCTCTTGCATTTTTATTGATGTTTTATCCTGTGTGTGTATATAAAGGTTATTAAAGGAGGGTAAAGAAAATATATTCATTATCTAAATATTCATTTATTTCGTAAAAAAATAGATTTGTACATATGTTGTATCATGAAATCATTATACAGGGTATTTTCTACAAACAATCTTAAAAAATCCAACATCGATTTACCTTTAAACTTAAAATATATGTAAACTAAACAGTATTTGCCACAAACTGATGTTAAGTGGTTTTGTATTGTCATGTGGTTATAAAACCATTTCTTTGCATTCCTAGTCAAAAACAACTTATGATAACCAACAGGTTTTCTACCAAATGAATCAAAATATTCACCATTGCCATTAATATCAATATGAATCGCTACCCAATGAGAACCAGGTTTAGAGTCTGGGTCTAAATTGCTGATAATATACACTGGAAGATCCATGAAAATAGGGATTCTGTTTGCTGGAAAAACATGTGATTTAATAGTAGGACAAATTTTCTTCATACATAATTGCAATTCCTGCGTGTCCATAACAAACTATTGTGTTTATTGATGAATGCTTTACTGAGGTTTAGTAACAAGTGGTACAAAGTATCATAAACCTATTATTATATATGTAGTACATGTTATAATTAACTGTTATAATCTACACTTACATCTCGATGTTTGTTTATTTCAATGATATTATCAAACTCTGCATAGACAACACAATTAACAGTTGTTGTAAGGGCTTTTTCAAATCGAACTTCTAACCGCACACTACCATGTCTAACGAGATTCCAGTGAGATGTGGAACTCGCGGCTAAGTCAGGTGTTAAATCGAAACACATCAAACAGTAACCGTTACCATAATCTTCTCTACTTATTGAATTCCCTTCATTATGAAAATGGATACCCGTACCCGAAAACAAAGTGTGATATGTTGTTACCATTAAACCGGTGCTGAAAGACGGTTGTAATGTTTTAGAAGGAATTTGATGACCATCTACATACAAACTAAATAAGTTCATATCATGGTGGTGGAAGTTAAAAGGATTATGTTTTAAACTGCCATTAAATGCTGTATTATCAACAAAACCTACAATACACCTTTTTGGAACTTGACCGAGGAATATATTATCAAGTGATTTCCCTTGTACTCCTGATGGTATTGTAAGTACTTTAACTTCCGCTCTTGTGATGGGATATTTTGCAGTTGTTGAAGCTAAAACCTTTTGATGTGCAAGCAAAACACTTGGGTTAATTTTTGTTCTTCGTATTATTAAACTAGCATCCATTATACGTACTTTAAGTTTTTTATCTTGACTGCACATGAGATTAAAGGACTCTTTTGATCGTACTAATTTAACGCGGACTTCAACGCCATTTACTAAAAACTTTTCTTGATTAAAAATGTCACCATGTAAGTGCCCTATCATTTCAACTTCCTTACTATCCTTAATAAATTCTTGTCTTTTAGTCCATCCTTTGTTATCCGCACCAGTTTCATCCATATGACTCGAAGTGTCTTCATACCATAGCCCACACGTAAGATGAGACTTTTTTGCTGCAGGTCCATAATTTAGTAGAGTTTCCATATATGCACGGTACGCGTATGTATTATTAGGCGGTGATACTAGTTTTTGATTCAAATATATGTCCAATTGGTTAAAAAGTGAATGTAGCCAATTATTCACTGGAGCAACATGAGTTTCTGCTGATTTGATCTTTGTGCCATCTTGATTCAATACTTTGGCTTTGATATGTAGTAAAGTATGAGACAGGTCAATATAGTCATCGCCTGATCCTGGAACTTGAAATTCAATAGGACCATCATCACTAAGAGATGAAATAGGTTTATAATGTATCCACTGCCCATTTTCTATACTGGTTTGCGTTGATGGAAGAGCAAACAAATCTAACTCTGACTTAGCGCATTCACATGAATGATTATGTAAAAATGACATGATTTAATTAGTAAAAATATCGTTTATATATTTTTTATTCTTTTTTGGACCTCTCCCCCGTAAAGCTTTGGGTGCAATGGCGCGCTCTTGCCTCTTTCGTATCATTTTATACCCAGATCCTGACATTAGAGAATCTATTTTTTCATCAGCCTTTCTTTTTAAATTACTGCTTGCATTCTTAAAACGAGACTTAAATGATTCGTCGATAGGGTGCGAATTCATCATGTCTGATAAAAGACCAACACCAGCATTTAATGCTTCTTTCCCAACCGTTCTAAAACCACTAGAAAGCAGAGGAAATACCGATCTAAACAGTCCCCCTAAAAAACTTCCTATGCCATGCCCTCGCTGGTGAGGAACACCTTTATAAACAATGCCTACTCCTGAACCAGCTTGTTGAGCATAGTAATGTTCGTATGGACAAGCAGTATTTTGACGTCTATTATTCATTTTACTCGTTGAAAATGTAGCTTCACGCATGAAGTTCCAAACTGGAATGGAACCTTTCCACCCGTATGCATTCTTATATCAATTTCCATAGTATCAAACTCTCTACGCAAAACAGGTATGTAATGTGCAGGAGAAAAGCTATGCATTTTATATGCTCCATATATATATTTAGTAGGATCAAGCGGTATTATTCTTACTAAAGATGTCATAACATCTCCTACCATTTGAGGTTGAACAATATCCGAATATATAAACAATTGTGATGGTAGTCCCAAATATAAATTAGCAGGAAATTTTCCTAGTTGACATTGGATGAGATTCGTATTTGGTTTGAAACCTAGCTGGAGGTTTAGTATTGGTGTTGCATGTACGGAAACAATGTCTTTATGTGAAGAAGTGACCTTGATAACTTTCGATATTCTGTCATAGTTAAAATTCACCTTGTTTTTCAATAATGAGTTTTCGTTAAAAGCAGATATAAAGTGATCCATGTCGTCATAGGTTGTTGCTGGAATATAAGACTTATATTCAACGGTAACAGGTAACTCTTCGTTCTGTAAAGTAACTTTCTTTTTTACATAAACTACGTTTTCATGTTCTTGAACGTTGTACAGTGAGCATGGGTAATGAAACTCCACTAATCCGACGACCCATTCTCCTTCTAATTTAATTGTCTTTGGAAGTTTGGTGAGAAAGTTTGCTGTTGTATTTTCGGGGTAGTATTGTATTGAACTGTTACTCAGCAGAGTTAAATAAAAACTATCATCACTCATGTTTCTTCTAAACTAGATGCAGATATCCAACTATTAAATTTATTCGGATAACCTCTCCACTTCACAAACACCTCCTTTCTGTTACCAACGCGTCTAGAACTTAATATTTTATCTATTTTATATATCATGGTGGGGTTATAAGTAACTTTCTGTAACTCTTTATAATAGAAAGTGCCTGTGATTGGTTCATCTTGTAAGTCTTTTAAGGTGTAAACAAGATGAGGTGATCTATTAATAACTGAGTCGATTACAAAGATTTCATCGCTCCAATTGGTCTCATAACCTTTTTGAAATATGTGTTTATATTTTGTTATTCTGACATGATCACCAACATTTAACATTGTATTACTATTTTTTTTTAATCCGTTTCTTGGTGTTTCATATAAGTTAGTCCAAACCGTCATAATATTGTTAAAATTAACATCTATAGGACACATTTTAATACTTGAATGGTAAGTGTGATTATATGAATAAAGGAGGTCTTGCAATATATCGATATATTTATATGTATTTTTATGTGTAAAATAACGCCACATTTTCATTTTTAATGTTCTTTGAAAGCGTTCTACAATACTAGCCTTAATATCAGGATTGTTAGTTGTATAGTAGTTTATATTTTTACTTTTAAAATAATGTCTTACCTCTTTAGAAACAAATTCAGTGCCTTTATCAGATTGAATATGACGTGGAGTTGCTCTAGCCTCAATAAATATATCTTCAAAGCATTGCTTAACTGTTTCTGAATCTTTCTTTTTCATTGGTCTAGCAAAAGCATACTTACTAAAGACGTCAATTACGCATAATATGTATTTAAAACTCTCATTATATTTACTATATGTACGCATATCACTTAAATCTACTTGCCAAAGTTCATTATAGTTAGATAGAATGTACTTATTTCGTATAAAACGTCTTTGAACTGGTTTATGTAAAGTATAAGTTTCCTGAGACTGTAACCACTTTTTTACTTCATCTTTGTTCATTCGGCCATGCATTGCTTTAGCTAACTTATCAATACTACTGTAGCCAGCTGGATTAGAAACATCATAGTAAATCCTATTGATATCTAATAAGGGGTCCATCTTTCCCAATCTATTTTCTTTTTGGTTGAATCAGGAGTTTTATATGAAATTGGCGTTGATTGTCCTCTTGATTGAATCGACGTAGATCTGGTGTTTTTATAAATTGGAAATTCCTGGACCTTCTCTGTCTGAAGACCATTTATATATTCCAGATTAGTCGGGTTACCTATACAAGAAGTAGGAACTTCAATATCTTTTAAAACTGAAGCAAATTCTTTCCAGCCGTTAGGTTTGGGGCGTTTGAGAGGTCTTAGAGTGTCACTTATCAAATCAGTTATATTAGTTTCTGGGATAACTTGATTGTTCACTACGATTTCCCCTCCTTCCTTCCACCAAATCATCGGCTTATGTTTTAAAATATTATCGATCAAAGACTGTCCTTTTCTTATGTAACTTTTCGGAATTTTTTTAATGATGTGAGATGGAGTAAACTTCTCAGGGTAGTTATGTTTTGAAGGAGTACTAGTAGCGTCTCTTTCGTATGGTTTTGGGTTAGGTAATGTAACATTATCATCAGTTTCTTCCTTTTTAACCATCGATTTCTCATGTTCTTCATGGGCATTATTTATACCATCAATCATTATTGGAAGCTTCAACGGTTTTCGATCTGTTTCAGTAATATGCAAAAAACGTTGTAATGCTTGAGAATATAACGCCCATTTTTCACGATCTTCTATTTTACTTTTCAGTATTTTTTGCATCTCCTCGTCTAAGCGAGATAAGGAGTTTAATGGCGCATTGTCAATGTGTTTGAGCTTCTCAATAAAATCTGGTTCTACTAAAAGCATTTTCTTCGTGTTCTCCATTTCAATTATGTTAACGAGCTTAATAAACTACTTAAAACAGCCCCCAGTATAATTGGTAAAAACGCACCACCCTTTTGAACTATAATAGTCTTCCTTAACTTTTGTTTTCCTTTCGAAACTAATTTGCGTAATATATTCTTATGTTTATTTAACTTGTTTTTTTCTAAATTGTCTAATGGAACTTTTCCCTTTAAAACGTTGTAAATGCACTCACAAATTATATTTATTTCATCTTCATCACATGCTTTAAGTAAGGCTTGGCGATATTTTGGTTTAAGCGTATGCAAAGCTTTAAGTAAATGTTGATATGTGGCTACTCTGTCAGGCATCATTTAGAACTGACGGAAACAGAATGACTACTGGCATATTTAAACCCTTTTTTGGGAATATATATAATACAACATTTATCAAATGGGAATATCTTACTTTTAAAACGACACATATCATCAGTGCTTTGTTTTAAGTCAATCATCAGGTACCCATGTGCTGGCATAGTTGCATCTTTATACGCTTCATCAACAAATTTTGTATTTTCTGGATAAACTTGTCGGGACAAGTGGCGTATTTGAGTTTTGTCTCTGGGATTTTTAAAATAAACAATGTAGGTTGTGTTCAATGATATGTCGCGTTGTCCTCTTCCTTGATGAAATAAATTTTGAGTTATATAAAAAACACTTAAATTTCTGTGATGACTACCTTTAGTAAAAATATCAACAATACGTCCATCTGACTCTCTCATTAAATCATCGATTATAAGTAGTTTGGGTTGCTTTCCATCAAACATACTTAAATCGGGAATACCTTGAACATAATCGATACCATCCAGATTATAAAGTGGTTGCATTTCATCATAGCACCATAGTACTTGGCTAAATTCAACATTACACATTTGTCCAACATTTTTTAAAAAATTCGTGACAAAATTTGATTTTCCACAACCACTTGGACCAGCAATAATAGCCGTAAACGGGTGAATGAAATGGTACATAGCAAAAAACTGTCTTTCCTCTCTAAACGCTGTCTAGAAACTAAAACGTAATTTATGAGGTTATTGATTTATATTTTAAGTACACACACACACACACACACACACACACACACACACACACACACACACACACATACACACACACATAGGTAAACAAGCAAAAAAAAAACAATGTGTTTTCTTAACGATATATTTATATAATACTTAATAAAATGCTAAATTACTTATTAATACAAGAACATTTGAAAATTTATTTAGAACACTCCCCACCGCATGCAACGAACAAGGCAAATTTACAATTTTTATTTTATTTCTTATGTTCTAAGCAGCTACAACATCAACTCAAAAATATTTGTATAAACATAATTATTGATACTTTAATTTATAATGACCCCAAGCTAACGTGTCAAACGAGTCGTTACATAGATATCTTTTTGTGTCATAATATGACAAAGATATTTTATTTATTTTCTGTGTAAAAATTACATGTTTAATTGAGCGAAATCGACACATTTCCGAAAATATTTTTTTTTTCTCCTTTAGACAACGTTTATAATCCTGAATCTGAAACTTCTTAGTCACACATTTATTTATACCTTTGGCCCTAGCTACTATACAGTCCTCCACATTTAAAGCGTACATTTTAGATCTCAAACCTACAAATTCTTTTAAAATTTTACCTTTATTTTCGTCTTTAAAATATCCTAACTTTTTTTTATTTATACATGGAAAATCGTAAATGTTATTGGATGCATAGTCAGATGTATCAAAATGTTTTTTTAAGTCATTTTTTATGTCATAGTAGAAATCGTCCGTAAAAATTTGATATATGAAACTATCTGTATCCGTATATAATAATTTAAGCTTATTTTCAAATTTTGGTTGCATGTACCCATAATGAAATTGGTACATTAAAGTTTTAGATAAATCTAATATGCAGAAGCCCAAGTAAATAGGTTTGTTGTAAATAAGTTTAGTTTTTTTTAATTGAACTGCAGCTAAAGTATCTGAAAATATTGAGATACTGTGGAATTCAGGCCGAGCTATGTAACTTTCAATTCCTTTGATCTTGCCATGATTTTCCCAATGAGTCAATAATTTAACATCGACCCTTTTCTCAATATTTTCCATAGTTTTTCCAAAAACTGCATTATTCATAAGTTTATAAAAGTCTTTTTCGAACTCGGATTTTGCAGCTATTCTTAGCGTGGTGTTTAAATCGATATACTTTTTGAGCCAGTTAGTTTGTTTAAATTTTAGGATCCTATGAACTTTAGTTAACTTTAATCCATTTTGTAAACATTGTTTAAGATTTCTATAATGTATAATATATTTCTGTTTATTTTTTAAATTTGGAACTAATTTTTTTTGTTTACTCTCATCAATTATGTGCTCAGCACAAAATGGTAGGTCTGAATGAGAGTCATGTAAGGAGTCAGGGTAATCTAGATCTACTTCTAAGATGTATCCATTATCAGCATCATTAGGAATTTCAAAATCCGTAGCAGGATCAACCCATTCAAATTCACCTACAGGGAGATATTGCGACATCGCCCAACCATACAAGTTATTTGCGTCGAGGTAAATGAGATAAGATGAAGGTTCGTCTGGATTAAATTCTGCCATGTAGTAATTATTTGATTTCGCATATCGGTTGCTACATTGCGAAATACCGCCTCGCAGTCCTTTTTTAATAAATGAAACTTTATCAAAGTCTGTTAAAAGTTCAAGCTGAATCCCTGTCATTTTAAGCATAGCATCCCAACTTAGACCAGGTGCTGTAAAATAATGAGCTGGATCTAAGTTATATGTTTCAAGACACACGCTACGAAAATTCTCAAAGACATCTGTTAGCAAAAGTACGTCCGTTTTTAAATACAAGTTGGAATAATCCAACATTGTTTTACAATTGAAATGACCCCAAACGTTTTGTGCATGTTGATAATCCTCAATTGTTATACTGCTATCGGTTAAGGAACTGTAGAATTCAGTTATTTGAGGCAATGATGTTACTTCCAGAGATTTATTCGATTTCATGAATTCATATGGAAACACCCCCTTTCGCTTCAAAAGTTCAAAATCTCCATCTCTAGGGTATTGCTTTCTTAACTCATGAAACTGATGGTCTTGGAGATTTTTGGCTAAACTATCTAAACTACTCGACATGAATCTAAAGGAATCAACAAATCTCAGCGATATACATTTCTTATCAAATTTTAGTTGTTTGGAAAAGGAAATATATTTTTCTTTATTTTGTGGGATAATATCGATTGGCCCTTCTCGGAAATTCAAAGCCTTGACAATAAAATGTGCATCATAATTACTTAAATTGTGAAAAAAAACTGGTACATATGATGGAGGTATGAATTTATCATCACATGACTTATGTGCCACTCCTTGGAATTTCCCTGAAGTCCAATCGTAACTAAAACTGCTTTGGGATTTTAACAAATCATCACAAATGATACACTTGATGTTACTACCATCTCCAATTTTATTAAGATCAGTCTGATTTAATGGGATTGGATGTTTCCGGTAATGAATGAATTTAATTAATTGTGCTAAATCGTTATAAAGATTATTCATAAACACTTTAGCGCAATCTGGGCCTGTATATGAACAAAACCGCGAAAGCTTATCATTAAATGAACATTTGATAAAATAACCAAAACTGTACATTTCATGTTGTTGAATACTATGTGTATAAGATTTCGATGTATCTGGATCACAAGATGATATCGGATTTAAAAATGCTTCGAAATCTGCATACACTACAAACGGTAACTTAAGCTTTCGTTGGTATTTATCAAACACAATCATATGACTTGAAATGTCATCACCGAGCCAATTTTTTTTAGTTTTATCATGGTCAGGGAGTTCGACAACAACGTGGCCGCAATCATTTTTTTGATGATTTGTTAATTGTTCATTTGAATAGAATGCTAATAGACACCCATCACAGATGTGAAAGGTATAATTGGTTGTTGATATTTGCCGACTTACTAATCGAGATAAGTTTTTTATATAGCAGTAATGCGTCTGGCTACCTCTAGATATGAAAAGTAAATTTATGTGTGTTGGTTTACGGCATTTGGTAAAGTGGAGTGGACCGACTACTTCATGTGATTTAGATTTTTTATCATAGCTTAATCCAAAAACATTAATGCTTATTTCATTTAATTTTTCAACTCTATGAATATCTGTCAATTTTACTGGGAACGGTATATCTGAAAATTTTAATTTGTTTTGATGAGAAATATAGGACGATACTCTCTGTGAACTATCCTTAACTGGATACAATGCTGAAAGTATTGCCCATTTCAAACACTCATGATCATGGTTTTGCACGTTAATTATTGCCTTTTTTGCTTTAATATCATGTGGTAAATCAATATATGAAGAACCACGCAATGGATTAAATTTATTAATATTCATATCTAAGTATTTTATATGTTTCAGACTCCATCCACTGTCTTTTTTTTCAAAAGTAGAAATTTTATTCGTCACTGAGTTTCTTAAGTGTTCTAAAAATGTTTCCCTGTCATCACCTTTGCAAATGGTCCAACTCAAAATATTAAAATCAAAAAAATTGTTGATTCCTTTAGTTTCTTGTATAAATTCTGCGTGTAATATAAAACTTACTTTGAAAATTGTTAGCTGATTAATGGTGTCATCTATTAGTTTATTAAGAGATGGTTTAACCCTCTCAAAAAAAAGTTCAGGTGTTTCAAATTCAGGATTATTTGTTTCCTGTATTGATACTATTCTATAAGTTAATAACCTATTTCCAAACGCAGCTTCAATAAGTTCAACATTGGGATAGGAATGTTGAAATTTTAAACAGTTATTTTTATGGATATTACTTCTTAAATGTTGGGCGTAGTACCTTCTGGAAACGTTTCGTTTGCAGGTTTTGCACTCGACGATGTCACCAATATTAGATGATGGTTCAGCTCCGGTTCGAGAAGTTGATGGTTGTGGGGATGTAAGATCTTGTTGCGGTTCCATATCAGCTGCTGGAGTGTGCGAATCACATGGTTGAAAGGCTTCTTCTGATGTTCGCTTTCTTTTGATTCCACGTGTTACTGATCTACAAATGAAACAAATAATTAGGTAAATTATATAAATAAAGCGGTTTTTTTTTACAATTAGTAACGTAAAGCACCGTAATATACCTGATTTACTTGATTGACAAAGAGAACAATACGCTTCCATGGGGAATACACCATCTATCTCATCGTAATCCGAAATAAACGATTGAAAAACGGTTACGTGCCCACTGCAAGGGGTTATATATGGTTTAATATCGGGATCGCAAGCTAAATTTTGATCAAGTTTCCCACTTATAAACCACATTCTTAAATATTTATGGAAATTATTTAATAACACTGGCTTGCTAAACATTTTAATGTCCTCACTAGTAAGCACCATCATGATGGTGTGAAAAATATGATACATTTCGTTGAGAATTTTACTTATATCGGGATTCGCCTCCCCACTGCCAGTCAACATAAAAATTAATGAGTACTCACATATTTGGCAGCTGATTCTCGACTTCCGAACAATGTTCATAGAGTTCGTTATCGAAAAGGGACTTGTTAAGATCCGAGACATCTTCACAACGTTCATAAAGGTCTTCGTCGTAGATTGAGCTTTGGAGATCCATTTTGCAGCTTCGGGTGTTAAGGTAGATACGGTATGGTTTCTTTTGCGTTGTCTAACTATATATAGCCCCAGAAATCATTTGTTCGTTGGTGGGGAGAGAGTTTTTTGTGGGCGGAGTAAGAAATAATTTATGGCTTAGCGTCTATGAAATACTTTTTACAGTCATTTTTTGTTGCAATATGTTTCGTAATATTGTAGACCAATTCTTTTGTGTTAGAATAATAGTCATCGTCTTCTGTCTGCGTGTAGTATTTGATTCTAGTATCCGCGAATTTCCAGTGCTGATCGTTTGGGATACCACGCAACTTTTTTATATCGTAAACATCAATTTTAACGAGATGAGTGATCTTTGTAACATCATCTGCGCGAGAAGATATATAGTTGGTACCGCCATTTGTTGACTGGGCGACAGTAGATGAATATTCTGTAGTCTGTTTCTTTTTAGACTTATCGAAAAATACATCGATGTTGTTGGTTCGTTTCTGGGCTTGAATTTTAAGCGGTTTAACTTGGGCTTCATCGTCACTCAAATTACCGTAATAATAATTCTTCATGGTGTACTCAAGAGAATTCGCGTTTGATGTCTAAAACAATCAAAACAATATGTTAAATGCGTGATGCAAATGGAAACAGATAATGGTTATTTATGCATAGTCAGTTAATGTCGAGCTTACCTCCATTTTCAGCGGTAGTAAGACGTAGACACACAGTTCAAAAAAAATCTAAGGATAACTACTCGCACTGTTCTTTAATACACTTTTACCACTTGACAGACACGGTTTTTCAGACCAACTAATCTGAACGAATGCTGGTTCCATCGACTTGGGATCTGCTTTTATTGAGCAACACGCACACACGCACACATGTGGCGGATAAGACAAAAAATCTATTAATAAAACAGACACCTGTTCGTTGCATTACCCGACAGGTTCTAACAGGATTGTTACTGGAATACTGTGGAACGTGCATCAACCTGCTTAGCTTTAATGTTCTTTAGGTTTTTTAATGGCCAATAAAATACGAAAAGCATGACATGTCGTAATAAACAATGATACTTTATCGGTTTTCGAATATAATGCACACAATCACACACATGCCGCAGACAAGGCAATCTATTGCCTAGTTAAAAAACACACCTGTTTGTTTTATGTTACGACAGGGCCAACCTATTTTTTTTTGCTGTACTATCCAAAGAAATGGAACGAAGGTATGTGAACGTGCGCAGATATAAATATATTTTACATTAATACCCAATTGAATACAAAAACCGTGGCATTTTGATAATAATCAACGATACTTTATCGTTCTTCAAATATGCTGCACACGTACACACATGCCGCAAAAAAGATAATGAATCTGTTGCCTAGTTAAAAAACACACCTGTTCGTTTCATGATTCGACACGTTAAATCTATTATTTTTTACTGTACTATCTAAAGAAATGGAACAGAGACATGTGAACGTGAATAGCTTCAAATTTATTATTTGCTTTAATACCCAATAAAATACAAAACCCGTGACAATTTTGTAATAACCAATGCTATGTTATGGTTTCTACAAATATATTTTTTAATTCTCACGATCGTCTATCTAATGAATGACACTATAAATTTCGTAATATATTGCCATCCGCAGAATATTATTACGCTTGCGTGGGAAGAGCACAAAAAAACAGACGTTGCCCTTAATAAAATAAATCGATTTAAGGAAACGCGTATACCATATCAAAAAAGCAATCATATCCAAAAAAACAACAGTGGGACATGTGGACATATCTCCAACCCATCATCAACACAAGCAGCGGGCGGTCGACTATCACATGCTCGCTCATAAGAAAAAACACGCACGCAAAAACTGCCGCAGAGAATTTGTTAAGAGGGACATAAAAAACTGGAAAAAAAAATCGCCGCTTCGCGGCGTGCTTTACGTGCCGCAGAAACAGTAAATAACCAACTACTGACATTGGTTGTAATACTATTATACTATTCTGTGCCATAATTTAACAGTGATGTAGATGTATGTTCTTATAAAATAAACTTTGCAAAGTATATCACAAATATCGATGAAATCGTTTACTTAGGAATTAGAAGAAAGTCTTCGTTGCTTTGTTCATGCTTGGTTATAGTTAGGGAATGTACACCAAATTTTATTTTTATTCAGATTACTAATTTGTGCTTAATTGTGTGAATTTTAATTACGTACTCAAATGTACATGTATAAACAGCATAATATACCTTATTGAAAGAGTTTAGGCAATATTTGCATATATACGAAACGATTTTTTTGTTAACAATACAGCAAATACCGTTAGTAAACACTTTAGAAAAAGGTGTTAAGTTTTACTGGTGGTTTTTACACCTACCAATTAGCAGTAGGCCGATATCTCCATCATTAGGCCTAGCACATGTTGCGCTCGAGAGTATGTCGGCTTATCTAGAGCTATCCGTCACTTTCTAACTGCATTAATCTAAAGCCCGAAACGCACTGACAGCGCCGTCACAGCGGTAGCGGGGCGGGGCGTCGCGGTGCGGAGGCGGTACCGGTTGTAATATTCGAACTAACGGTAACGGTACCGGTACCGCCTCCGCACCGCGCCGCAACCGCTGCCTGTGTGTTTCCAGCTTAAAAAAAGACGCGTAGCTCGAGATAAGCCGACATACTCTCGAGCGCAACATGTGCTAGGCCTACAGAACGGAACCCAAAATACTGCAGGTAACAGGATGTGGGAGATATTATAATTATTGTAATCGGAATCATTTCATTTCTTACAATAAGTAGCTACGGCAAAGCATAAGTCTTAAACACAATTAACATACCAAAGCATATATAAAGCATATATTTGTACACGTGTTGGTTTGTCTATCGTTTGGTTCCTATTCTCCACTCAATTGCTCAAAGGTTAACTGGAAGAGATCCCTTACAGGGATAAGTTCGCCTTTGTACATGTATAATCTATTTTGTCTGTATTGTTTCTTTTTCTTGTCTTGTGTACAATAAAGTATTTACATACATACATACAAAGCTGCAGTTATTTCAAATATGCCTTAAGGGAAAGGGTGGAGTGAAGTCTCGTCATACAAACTTTGTGCAAGTTTTACTTTGTTACTCTTGACATATAATTTCTTATCACTATGCTTATACTTAGGTATGTATATTAAAATTGTATTGTATATACAAACGAAGCCGCGGAGTAAAATATAGCCCATGTCAACACCGAAAGTCGACCCTATATCCCGATGATTACCGCTTACATATAAACTAACAAGGCCTTACAAATCTACACAGTACCTCACAAACGTTACCTATAGATAAAAATTACGTACATATTTAACCAAAACAAATTAATAATAAAATATATGGACTGACTACAGAAAAACCAATGAAGAATATCTCTATATAAAAAATAATAATGCTTAGGTATATAGATGGATTTGTATCGCAAACTTTTACGATAAAAAAGTTTTTGTACCTGCTGTTATAAATAACTATTTATACCCTTACCATGAGTTTGCAATGTTTGCATTACCGTACTCGTTAGCGACTGCGTAAACGATTTAGTATGGACAAAAGTACAGTGCCCCTGGCGGTTACGCAATAGAACTAAGAATCGCCATACTAAAACTAAATCGATTACCCAGGCGCTAGCGAGTACGGTATTAATGCAGACATTACAAACTCATGGTAAGGGTACTGTACTGAAACAACTGAAAGTATAGAAACTGAAAATAGAGTGGTATTTTATATATATGTGTGTTTAAATACGAAAATGTTATATGTGTTTAAAACAAAAGTGACTTAAATTATTATCTCTAGTCGCTTGGAATTTACATTAAGTATGCCATCACCTTTTACATGATAGGTACGTAGGTGACTGTACGGTGGCTTATGTACGTAATTTTGGAAACAACATACTGTTGTCGATTATTTACTCATATTTCAAAAGTGTGCACATTTATCGCAACCAAAGGTTCATAACTGCAGGTGCCGACGCGCTATGACAGTTACAATTATTATCAAATTATCGTCACTGCCAACCGACACTTAAGTAAATGATAGGTTGCAAGCTTTACGCCGACTTGAAAAAATATCGACGTTGTTTTACAAGCGAATAGTGTAAATACTATGTACTGAAACCAGTATTAATCATGCAGTCTGGCAAATAATTTAGTACCAGTCATGGAAATTATATACGGTAGTTATTAAATCGTGGCTTGTTTTACTAACAAGAAAATTTTACTACAGTAGGAACTAAGCAAAACTATAGCATGCTGAATGCCGTCAAGTTTACATAAAATATAAATAATATCACGCCAAATGCTTTAATTAGTTATGCTATAATCTAATACCGTGACGTTGCTTTTTTGAACATTACAATAACTAAATAATTGATACGAATGTTGTAACTCGTAAATACTAAATTATCGCTGTCAAATAAATTTTCAGCTCAAAATAACATTAGATATTAGATAAAGCCTATTAGGTACTAAGAACAATGCCGTTGTCTCGTTACCTAGCACTCGAAATGTCACCAATCAAAATCATTATTCCTTCTTCCAATCAAAATCATTAAAGAAACGAATCGAGTCCGAGAGAAATGATTTCCGAATGTAAATAATTGGCGCAACAGGTGAGGTATAAATCTCGCGCAAGCGAAGCCGTGATTACGAAGGCCATATATCAAGTGTTAGTGAGTCGCCACACGCGATTCTTGCGCCTAGCTATCGGTTCATCAAATACAAATCGATATTGAAAGATTATAAGAGATATGAATTGGTTCGTCTAGCAGCTGAGTAGCTTCTGTTAGAATATGATGTGTGCGTCTATGTTTTCATCCTTCTTGGAAATTAATACGTTTCATATTCAAGGGGTAACTCGATATCAATATCATGAAATCATATTCCTACATGCGCCAATTTTTCACAAAATATCAATCAATTCGTGAATCCTGTGGCTAAAACATGGCTGGCCGTAGGTACGCTCTATTAAGTGTTTTACTTATTGAGAAAAATATAGTTGTAAATATTCTGTCTTTACTGCTCAGGGATACTATGGTAACATTAACGCCAGATAGTACCAACAAGATCTCGATACTCGACCACACGGCGAGCCCGTCTCAGGTCTGTACTGACACGTCAATTAAATACCACTTGGTTGCAAGTTATAAAGAAATTTATTTCCCGCCCCTCCTTTTATCTTGTATCTTGCTGAATTGTTCTTTTCGTGACAATCGCGGAACGGCGTGTTTACACTCGACTCACGAGTGAGTTATGTGTGTGATGTTGGCCACTAAAAGGAATAACATTATGAAAGCTGGCAGTGTGGACTTGTTAAGAAAAAATTACCACCAGCGAATTGAAAACGCCAGAAACTAAGAATTTGTTAAAACTGAACAAGATCTTCGTAATAAATTGTCCTCACATAAAATAGTAAATTAAAACAGTACGCGAAAGTTATATACTTATTCGGTGATTTTAACCTCGTGAGTAAGGCGTTTCATACATCTGAGTCCATCTTTCACTATAATAAGCAACAAGCTAATTTCAGAATTATTTTAAAGGAGATGCGAATGTATGCACAACGTACAATTTATTGGCATTCAAGATGGAAATTGTATTTTCTGAAGAGGATACAATAAATATCCGAGAGGTCGCGTTAACGAGCCGACGCGAGACGCACGGAACAATAAAGTACGACTTCAACTAAACACGCATACATGCGAAAGTATAGGTATAAAATCCAATTTGGCAATCAGCGAAGGTCTTCTACATCATTCGGACAGACCGAGTTTTATCTTTTAAAAGGGGAACATGTTGATAATACGGTCGGGCTGCATTAAATTCGCAATCACGTGTAAAATAAAGCGCGAGGGAGTTATTTCGTGATACCTGCCCGAGCATTGATCGTCTCACAAACCTCCCCGCATATTTAAGCCCACGCCTATCTCCCTAGATCTCGCAAAAAGCCGCTCCGTACCGAGAGCAAGCCGAGGCACGGTAATGATTGGCCGCATATCGAACCTCGGAATCCCTTATAAAATTACCGCCGCCTCATAATACGTATTTTCGGCAAGATTTCTGATTCGCCTCTTATCATCTCATTTCAATCTTTCGCGTGTTATGACTCGCTTGCTTCAGCAGGTATGCTTTAGGACTTGTGTGAGTGATTGAGCTGGATGATTTAGGTTGTTCAATTAATTCTTTATTCTTAAAAAAAACAGTGTTATATGGATGGCATTCGTTTTAATACGTAATGCATTATTATCATTCACAAATCCTCGTTTACCCCCGATCTTGTTAATACTGCTCCATCGTAATCTCACAGTTAACAAGTTCCCGTGCTATGAAAATCTGATTTAACTGCGCCACTTGTAATTGAAAATCGCAGATTATTTATACTTATTCGTAGGCAACTACGCTCGATAGTTATCGTCGAATAACAAACGCCTACAGGTGCGTTCATTAGCCCGTAAGAAGTTTAGGATTGAATATAATAATCGCGGAAAACTTTAACTGCTCGTAATAACAGTACTCGCGCAAAACGAGCCTAGTGAGAATCGTTTTAATGTAATCACGTTAAATTTGAACAATATTCAGCAAGTTGAGCGGAGTAGACGTTTCCGCGAACTACCGTCTTAACGGTTAACGCGGCAATCAGCGCGGCCGCAGCTCCGCTCAGATTGAAATGTAATTTTATGATGAAAATAACACTCCGACCCGCGGCGGTGTCCGCTATCCAACTTAAGCGTTCGCCATTTTGCATTCAACTGTGATAACGATAAGTAGTTTCAATTTAAAGTTAAACCTTATAAACATTTAAACTTTAACTACTACACTTCTCAGATGACATTTTGTTTCAAGTGTCCTAGAAATAATAAAATCACACAAATAACTTTCTTCCTCATATAGGTGTGCCACTAGCAGTGGGCCTAAAATAGGCGCTGTAAAAAGCAGTACATATGTGTTACACGTCATGGGCGTAAATAAACACTTGAATCCCTCGCCACGCTCAAGATTCTACTTTAGAATCCCTTCACTCAGGATACAATATACCACCCTCGTCATAAATATATCATTGACCTAGGTAGGTACTGAACCTAGGTATAGTGCGCGCCATCCACAACGACGCGCCCCTCCACAGCGAATCTCACACTAATCTGTGCGCAGTTGTACGGCTTGGGCTGTGGAGGGGCGCGCCTTCGTGGATATACGAGTATAAGTACCTAAACAGATTTTAGCATCTCCCAAATGCCTACCCACACATTAGTTACATACCTGTTGTATGTATTTCTGCAGCTACGTCACATATACATGTCACACCATGCGATAGTCAAAGCAAAGCAACACATCAATGGGACAGCAATTTCCCAACTTTAAATTGTCACGTCCAAGACTCGTAGCATGACTTTCAGCAGGATTGAATTAAAATCATTTCTAGTACATGGCAGTTAAATACAGCTAGCTCATTATCCGCGAGTAGAAAATCACGAGTCTGTATGGAGTAGCGCAATTGCAATAGAAGCAGGACACGCAATACTTGTTGTTTTGGTATTTATTTTAATACATCTCGGTTAAAACTAAACGAGGCAAAGTGCTACATTTTTTAAAAGAAGCAAAAAAGGACAGTCAATCCTTTCTCAAACCTACACGTTACGTGCAGACCAGATTTTTAAATACTGTAAAACTCTAGAATCTATCAAGTATTCAAATCTCTGACCCACATTCAGACTTGAGAATGTTAAAATAAAGACAGATCATAAATAGCTCACCACGCGCCAACCGACAATTCTGGCTTCAGCATTTCTTACCTGAAAATAAACAGACATTTCAATGGAAGGAGTTGTCACAAATAGGTTACCTACGTACGTACAAGTTTATTGGTAAAGTTACCTCGCGTAGGTGTCACTAGTCTGAGCTGGCTAGGAAACGACCTCGTTTTTGTACTCAGTGGTACAGTAATAATTTATTTCCTTAAGAAGCATCTGCTAATCAGGACTATATAGATTTCCTACAGTGATTTGAGTCAAAAGCTACTAACAAGTACTAAATAAGTTCGCCTTTGTACATGGTTCAACTTTACATATAATGATATATAATATATACGTAAATATGGTATAACAGTATAAAGGTGGGTGTTTTGGGAGAAGTACGTATATCTTTTTTCAGATATCGGAATTCTATTTTTATAATTCAGAAGGCAAATCAAGAGAACATAATAATTGTGTTAAAGAAAAATCCGGCCAGGTGCGTGTCAGACTAGCGCACGAGGATTCGCTACAGTACTCGGATTATTTGTGACTAATTAAACTATTTAGGGAATGTCTAATGTAACGTGAGCTCTAGTCACGAAATGTTTACCGCGGACTTGGTGTTCCTGACTGAGAAGCCTAAAAAAGTATGAAACATTAGGGATACTCGATTTATTTGCCAGATACCTCACGATGTGATTCTGAATAGGTATTCAGAATCACATATACAGCGTGAATATATGTAGGTACATATATTCACGAAGAACAATGCCTGGAATTCCTAGAACTTTGAATACCGTTTTCCAGAGCAGAAATACGGCGTACTACTTAGTGCGTATGGTTATACGCTAATCCTTCTAAATTAAACAATTCATATTATTCGCCAAACTTGATCTAAATTATAATATATGCGGTATTTTCACGAAAATTCAGTACACTATTATTTATGGTGAAATACCTCAAACAATTTCAATTAATTTCATTGGAATCTCTAAGGTCAATTGTCAGTTTATTATTAGGTAAACAGTTACAACAAATCCGATAACATTATAGGTACCATCGACAAGTTCAAGTGTGCACATATGTGACTATGCATCGTGGGAAACATTTTACATAGAGCTGTCCATCCATTGACCCCTTAACGGTACTAAGCGACCGATCGATTGCGCCTTCGATTGGCTATAGGTGTATGTACCTATATATACATATGGTGGAAAAACAGATTGGTTTGTAATGTTAAGGCGATATATCGATTGAAAGAGACACCCTTTGTTTTTCGCTCACGACAAAACGGGATGCAACCCTCTCCGAGAATGGCTTTTTAGACAAATCTCGTTAAATATCTGACTGTGTGCCGGTTTATTAAATTTCCTCTTGTCAGTACCTAGATGAGGTAAAATACCATCATATTAACTTAATCGTGTCTTTTAATAATGCGTTGTTTTAGTAGGCTGAGGAAAAAAAGGAAAATATAGACTCGACTTTGGATTTATTTTCTATCGAGAAAATTTTAAGCAATCATGTTTCGCTATTGTCAGTACCACAATCATATAGTCAAGAATCATATATCTGAAAATCAGCCCCTACTGTTTGCTAGTCTGGGCAGGACAGCGTTTCAAAGTCTCCAAATTTCTCAGTGTAGCGCCTTAACTAAACAATAAAAACAAAACTGGCTAAATGCGACCCGGATCCGCACACTAAGGATTATGTACCATCGTACCAGATTCAACACTGTGTACTTATTAAATACTTTCGTAAAATAACCTTTAATTTGTACTGTTCATGATATAGAGCTCGCTAACAGACGGACGGACAGAGGAGACATAGGAATAGGCTTCCGTTGGCACGAGAACGGAACCCTAGAAAAATATCAACGTTAATTTAGACTTCTTCAGCAAACTAAATAACTTACCTATAATCTAGTAATCATAATGTATTTGACTACTTTATACTAGCCCCATAATAAGCTCAAAAAGGCTTGTGTTATGGGTACTAGACGACGATTATGTTTAAAAGAGATAAATACGTAAAAAACCGGCCAAGTGCGTGCCCGAACTCGCAGATTTAGAGTTCCGAACCAACCGCAAAATTAAGTTTTTTTTAATAGAAAAAATAACGAATTCACAAAGAAAAAATGTGATTTTTATAATAAGAGAAAAAAACACAAAAGTAAGCGCCCAACGTGGGGCTCGAACCCACGACCCTGAGATTAAGAGTCTCATGCTCTACCGACTGAGCTAGCCGGGCTTGGTTCAAAAACGTGAAAAATTTCCATAACATCGCGTTATTTTATCAGTTATTGTTATTTTTATTGGAACCAATAAACCGGTATGGCAGGGTCATACTCAGATAAAATAAAATACTATAGATATTTTTAATTAGAGCGATATTTATAACTTCTACTAATTGCTCCACTCGACCCAAGAATTAAATATAAAATACTCTTAAATAGCCTAACCTAACCTATTAATGGACGGATTTATGTATTACCTACCTACAATATTATTACCTTATGAATTCTCATTTTTGATGTGCAAACCATTAATTTGATCAAATTACTCATGCCACCAAATGACACAAGGTAAAAGTCATGTTGAGTACATCTCACGAGCGCGGGTGAGCCATGTTTGTGAGCATGCACATTGTCTATGTGTGCGTTTGCGTAGCAGCTATGAGTTCACGTTGTCTATGTGTCTATGTGTTTGTATGTATTACAACTATAAGTATGGCTCACCCGTGCTCGTTAAATAAAAGCATTAAGGCGATAATATATCGATTGAAAGAGACACCCTTTGTTTTTCGCTCACGACAAAACGGGATGCAACCCTCTCCGAGAATGGCTTTTTAGACAAATCTCGTTAAATATCTGACTGTGTGCAGGTTTATTAAATTTCCTCTTGTCAGTACCTAGATGAGGTAAAATACCATCATATTAACTTAATCGTGTCTTTTAATAATGCGTTGTTTTAGTAGGCTGAGGAAAAAAAGGAAAATATAGACTCGACTTTGGATTTATTTTCTATCGAGAAAATTTTAAGCAATCATGTTTCGCTATTGTCAGTACCACAATCATATAGTCAAGAATCATATATCTGAAAATCAGCTCCTACTGTTTGCTAGTCTGGGCAGGACAGCGTTTCAAAGTATCCATATTTCTCAGTGTAGCGCCAATACTAAGTATTATCAGGTATAAGGTAAAAGTTATATAGCTAGGTGTTCCCCAGCTATAGCCACTAATCCTAGTAACACAATTAAAATAATCCAGTGCAAAATATATAGTAGTCCTCATTAACTGAAATAGACGAATAATTTATCATTACAAAAACATTTTTCTAAATACCTAAAAATCATTATATAGGTACCTATATACATATTCCAGTGTACACGTATGATCCTCTATAATTTTAGTTATATATACAATACTTAAATAACATAGTTAAATAAAGTTGGTCATGAACTCGGAACTTGGCAGGCTCATCACCCATTTATCTCAAGTGAGGGCAGCCTATAAGTTGATTAAGCGCGTTCGTCCAATGAACCAATGTTTGTCGGCACTAAGACACATAGGAACGTCTCGTTTGGCGCTGTCTGTCTCTGGATTTATGAGATCGTAATGCTTACCCGTTACAATGCTGACTGGGAGGCTTTTAGTTAGAGCCCTCCAGTTATATAAAATTATTGCCGGATTATATCTTGTCGCAAGGGTATTGAATAAAATATACTCATGTATGCTTTAAACATTGGAGTATTAGTTTTTCCTAAACATAAACTTTTGGAGATTCTACGTTAAACTACTTGTGTTCAATTCAAGATTGTCTTAGTTCAGATGACACTGCATCATCATCCTCCTAGCACTAGGTATAGTTTTACGAAAGCGACTACCATATGACCTTCCAATCCAGAGGAAGGTCCAAAACTGGACTTCAAGATGTTTAAAATTGGTTGACGGTTTCAGTCAATGAAGACACGAGAGATCAAGACAAAGTTGTTTACTTTTATACCGTGTGCATATTTTGATCTTCACAGAGAATGCACCCAATATTATGATTGATTAATCATAGTGCTTACCTTATTAATTTTAAATTAGATCCGCAAATTACTAACTTGGTAATATAGGTCACACATTCTTTTCACAGATCAGACCAGATGGACAGACCGAGTAACCAACGAAGCCGTCCTGAATAGAGTCGCCGAAAAGAGAAGTTTAATGAACACAATTAAAACCAGAAGAGGAAATATGATCGGCCACCTGCTACAACACGACAAATACATCAGAAACATTATTGAAGGAAAAATAAATGGGAAAAGAGGAAGACCAAGGAAAAGTTATATCAACCAGATAAAAGGGGATGTGGATGACGTGTCGTATCAGGACGTCAAGAAGCTGGCCTCGGACCGGCAAAGATGGAGAGACTGCATCAAGCTGCACCGACAAGAGCCCAGCTCTTAAGAGAATGATGATGATTTTTTTAACATTATTCGGCCAATCCAAACAATAAGCGTTGTGGTGCTAATGGGAGGCCTTTGCCCAGCAGTGGGTCACTAAATAGGCTATTGACAAAAAAAGCTTTGTGGTTTATATGTACAGTATTCTAATTAGAAAAAAATCCTGTAAGATTAAATCTTACGGACTAACCAGCAGTGTCAAGCATCAAGTTGTCAACGAGAGCCGCAGTCCACAGTTCAGTGTTCATCGCAGTCAAGATGAAGAGTACAATGATGGGCCCGATGGGCGTCGATCGATTATGTTGCTGATAAGTCGGAGATTCGTCCGATGAATCGAATTTCGTGTCCAGGCTCCTGTGCGGAGACCGTGATGCTGTAAGTTCACTAGAAGTGCCACCATATTTACATTTTCAGATTAAAATAATGTGACCAGGTTCGGCGTTGAAATAAAGTCAAATCTGTGTAAAGTCTGAGATTTCAAAATCTACAAAAAATATTATTTTTACTCCCTCTTCTTATTATTCTCAAGTCCTTCCTCGCGTCGACGACCTCATAGTTGAGAGTCATGATTCGACGTGGTAAAACTTTAGGGTTGAGTAATTTCAGGTGTCAAGTACCTAATGAGCAATGGGACGTTTTCTTTAAATAAGTAGTTATTAGTTATTATTTTTATTTATCGTCTTTTGAACCATGAGTAAAATATCGGAACAAAAAATATCAAAAAAACCCACCCTGAATAGGTACATCCAACCAATAAAATCATTCAATGTGGTACTAAACTACTCGTTATTTTCTTTTTATATTTCTTTAACTGACTCGTTAAAAAAATCTATACCTATCATTATCGAACCTGGGGCCTATTGCATAATAAATTACAACGAATATTACAAACGCTAGTCATTCGAAAGAGACTTCCGCTTGTAATATTAGTTGTAATTTATCATGCAATAGGCCCCTGGTCATAAAATTTCACGAAATCGGTTGAGAAATGCGACCTGTAGAAGAGAACAAACCGAAATCCACCAACAGAAACATACGCACTCCTTGAAAAAAATAATGTTTCTGAAAATTTACAAAAAAAGTCTCGACAAAAAATTATATACATATAATTATTGAACCTGCTCACAAAAATATACGACAATCGGTTGAGAATAGAGACATGTACAGGAGAACAAACAACGATTGAAAAAAAATATTATGTCAATTATTGAACCTGTTCACAATTTTTTACGAGAATCGGTTGAGAAATGCAACCTGTAGAGGAACGCATTATTGTCAAAGCTGAAGCAGAGACCTTCGTTTCACTAGGTCAATTAATTACTAAATGGAATGGAGAGCATAAGTCTAATTGTATGAAAATATTCTGATAAGCAAAACGGTCTTGTAAGATATGACAACCAGACACATCTAGCAATTTAAGATTCAATTCCACGTATATGCGCCTGTCTCAGTTCATACCGGGAATGCGGTTTGCGATGCGATATTAAAACGCGGCGGCCGATGAAAAAGACTCACTCCAGCCAGACGCACTGATCTGGACGCGGCCAGAAAAAGGTTTTAAGAGGAAATATGCAACTAAACAAATAAAAACCCAATCAAAATCGGTGCACGAGTAAAGATACCTCGCGTCAATATTTCGAAAACTTATTTTATAAATTATAAATATGTAGGTACATTATGACCTAATGTATCTATTTATGATTATACCCATCTATAAGTTTTATAAAAAGCAGAAAAAAGAGCTTAGATTTTTTTTGTGGTAGCAATAGTAATAGCAATTTTAAAGTAAATACATAGACTATAGGTACCGACTTCATAGTGGATGTATCACTGATTTTTTTAAACCGTGAATTCACTATACATTTATATTGCAATGATTTCGGGGTATTTTTATGCAAATGCAGTATTTCTATCAAAGAGTCGCACGTTAACTACACAAGACATCAACATCTTATTCATACTCAAAAATAGAAAACCGTTATCTTTCTTAATCGACTTATATGGACTATGCGCTGTTAAACCTACAGTACTTGTATAATGTATACGTATGGTCGTATTAACTAAACACAATTTAGATTATTTGTTTTTTGGGAAGTCCCTAAAGTATAGGTAAGGAATCAAAGAATTCTTTCACATGCCACTCGTGGATATGTCAGGATAGGGCGAGATTGCCATCATATTCCACGATCGAGGTTACGTCCACGTAGCCAACTGTATATTTTTTCAGTGAAATCATTCAGATTAAAAGAGAAACGAACCGAAACGCATGTAAGTAGCTCGTCGATAGTAGAGGTAGTTACACAGTGGCGTCGCAAACAGAACGCACAGATGATGATATCATTCCCGGCCGTATCGTGCGATCTGATCGTCGATATCGCGGCCGTTCGTCGTCGAGATGTGGACACGCGATCTTAATGTACGACTCATATAAAAATGCTGCACCTATACGATATGTCTTATATACGCTTTGTAGATAAGACACTCTGATAACTAAGATAGTCGTGCATATTTAAGCGTGTAACTTAAAGGTCCGTCAAAGCGGTCAACGACTTTTCTCTTTCTTTTGTCAATGCCGAACAAGATCGTTTTATCTAAGAGTCAACTTATAATAACTTAGGAACTGAATAATGTATTAAAGTCTACTTGAAGTAGCAAACAGTTACAATTTCGTAAAATAACGAGATGAACCTCATTTCAATAAATATCAAAAGCGAAATGACAAACTTTAATAATATGCAATAGGCATGGTGTAATCAGCATATTCTTATTCATTGGTTTGTTATATTAATGTAGATATTTACATGCTACTTTGAAATTATTATTATTACACGACAAGGCTATACAGCTTTATGAATTAGCTTATCGCGAAGGGGGAAGTTAATAATAGTTGGTTTGCACGAATGTGAGGAGCAAAAAAGAATTTACAAAGGGACACGCAATAAGGTCGGGCGTCGCCATAAGTAATGGCCAGATACCCGCGCAGCCATCGATTGCTAGCGTTATCTCAATAAAGAGCAACAGAGTGCGTTCATTAGCTCTCTGACACGGAGTAATCATAAATTGTGGAACCCCGCCGCGACCCGCACGGCTACCCTTCGCACCCCTGGTACTCGTACCTGCGTTTCCACCACTGCGTCGATGCCCGTATTCGACTTTTTGCCATTGTTTTTGGTAGGATCCCCATAAAGCGTAACGTCTGATCTCTGATACGTACGCAGGTGTTAGCTTTCACGCCTTCCAACTTCATTATACACATTTTTAACAATACATTCCAATTCGCGCTCACGATAAGGACGCAGCTGCGACAATTAGCCCGAAAGTTTGTTGATTCTTTATCATCAGGCCACCGTCATTTCCGGTAATATGAGACTCAATAGGCCTAAAATAATAATAATATATTAAACTTTTAAATAGTGTTTACTTGCGTGTCCCCGTGTCCAGTTCATCGGTTAACCTGTTTTAATTACATATATTTCTTAGGGTATAAAATTACTCCGTCGTCATAAGAGACAATATGCGATTTAGTTTAGGGACACGTTTATTTTGTAATGTTGGATCACTCCTGATTTTTTGTACCTACATCAAACCCAAGTATGAAGACATAATTGTAAACAATGTAAACGAATGCATTCAACGTTGAAAACATATCTAGAACATGTGATACGTACTGAACTGGAAAACAATGATAAGATAACATGGTAATTGTTAAAGTTAGTACATCCCCGATAAACCAGAACCCAAAGACTAAGAATAAAATAGCTAATTACAGTAAGACAGATTAGTTTTTATCGACAATATAAAATGTCGCATAGAAACTAGCAAACGTAGGAAGTCATTAAACCAAACGGCACGGCACTTAGAGCAACTCTTAAAGCCGTCTGGCCGAGCATAAAGATCGATATCTCAGTGGCCCGATGCCAAAATCTTTTTAATATCCCTCGGATGCATGTGAGTGGACAGCGTTGATACATTAAGTACAACAACTTACTATGAGCTGTACAGCTCTTTCGGGAAATAATCAAGCATAAAAGTCTAATGCCGTAATTATTCCCTGGACTACAGATTGATCATGCAATCTCTAATACAATATGTGCCACTTAGTTGCGACGTAAAGTGTACAGTGAAGTGTCAACTTTATGTTTGCCAGGATATCACCAACCGTTGTAAAAGCAACTCGAATATTTATTGATGTCATAATGTAGTGTGAATATCAAGACAGCCGAAATCCCACTTGGTGCTAACTGTACCTAGTGTAATCGGTATGGATAAAATTCCATTTTGTATTCATTCATAGGTACTTAATGGGGTTTAATACTTTCACGAACGCCCAATTAGAGGTGAGACGTACTAGGCAAAACGCGTACTGAGTCTTGGGAGTACGCGTCCACAAAAAGACTAGATCCAAAGACTAGGTCCAAAGACGTGCTAAACCGACCCCGACCCGAGGTGCCCCGAAAGAATCCGAACGCGCAAACGAATACGAATAGCGCGGAACATTAAGGCTGGGTTGCACCAAACCGTCTGTAATCGTAAGCGGTGTTCGTCAAATCTGATTGTATGGAAACTTTGACAAGTTTCTATGGGATGACAGCTGCCGGCGCCATATTTGACGATGACCGGTCTGTGTTCGTACGTTGGTGCAACCGACCCTAAGACCCTTAGACGTTTCGAGTCTTCAGAGTCGTCGTACGCCTAGTACTCGATACGCTAAAAGACGCGCGGGCGGGATCGCGTAGGCACTTACGCGTCCATGCCAAAACTTATTCCCGTAAATACGTCTCACCTCTAACGCCCATATGGGATGGCACCGGTACTAGGTGGCACCAACAATTCTCTGCGATCAGATCTCGTATAATTTGTACGATATTCTCCCTTCTCAGTCACCTTTCGACTCAACGTTATCACAAATTTAACATGTTCCTAATTATAGCAAAATCAAATCGCTATTCACAGAATTTTACCTATCCGGTTCTCCCAAGTTAAATCTTATTATCAGGCACAATGGGATATAATGTTCGGGACATAGTTCCCGCGCACTTTTGAACTGGCTGCCGAATTCCAGGGCCGAGCCCGAGTTTGGAGGGTTTTCGCGGTCGCGTGGAACTTTTAACGAGAGACGGAGTTGGGTAACAAAGAACTCCTAGTAGTTGGCTGCATATCTGGTCATTGAAAGGCGATCAAGGATGAAAATGATACCTATTAAGTCGCATACTCTTAATGACCTTATTTAACACCAAAAATATACATTTTAGATTGTCATTTCTGTGAATGCGGTATTCTGTACTTATATTAGAATTATGCGTTAAACCAAAAAAATAAATATAGGAATGTAGCCATGTAATAAAATCCTGATGACTGGTACATTACAAAATTTGTCACAACATTTTGTAATAAATATATTTTGTAAACTGGTTTGGTACTGGATTTTTTTTTTTTTTAATTATTTTGTAAACTGGTTTGGTACTGGAGTATTATGGCCGATAAAACAAATTCACGAAAAAAATTGTAAACGGGCGTTTACTGTTCACCAAATAGGAATTTACAACCCAAATAATAGTCACACAAAAGCTGTTATAAAATGGACAACTATGGCTGCAAATTCAACGTTGAAATAGACGGCGAAATCTGATTCAATCTATCAAAAACAACATTAGCTCGCTAAATCAAATGCGTCTATAAAAATAAGCGTGAATGAAGGCGTCAAGTTTCACACCACACGCGGCATCGCGTTCGGCGCTTGAGACGCGTTGAAACGAACACCTATTATCATAAAACAAACAAAGACACGAACAAAAAATCAACAAATATAAGGTTTAATGATTTGGTAGTTCTTGGGATGAATGCCAACGAACCGAGAGAGGAAACAGCAATAAAATTGGTTTTATTGGGGGTCCATTCATTGGCGTAACGACAAGGATGCTTTTGTTATTACGCTAAACGAATAGTAATTACTCGTAGTTGCATCGTGTTTATAGCAGTAGTCTAAGTTTTACGGTTTTTAAGTTTTATCTCATTAATTCATGCTTGCACTTTTATTATATAAAGAGGTAAGTTAATTACGACACCGACTGTTGATGATTTTTGATGAACGAGGATTTCAAATGATTGATTTAAAATTTGAAATAACATTGAAGCGAACGAACGTTTTCACGGACGACACTTTTTAGAAAGTTTCGTGATTGTCCTCCTGAATTGCTGATTACGAAGCCGTCTTACATTGTTCGTATGCCCTCTAAAGTAAGAACACTTTTCACAAGTAGTTTAAGGCACACACTAACTTACGCGGATTAAAAAGAATAAAACAGACATGAGCACAATTTAGTTCCCAAGAAGTACATGTTTTTCTTGAGCTACATGAAATATTAATATTATTCTCTAAAAACTCTATTAAATTCTCTTTTAAACAATTTCGGTGTCGTCGATGTATTCATAGCACACTTAGCGCAATACCACCAGCATAGAAATGGGTGATCATTGGCCAGAGAGTGCTACTGTACGGGAAGACGCTTGTGTAATACTCTCACGGACACCACTGGGGGGTAGAGAAACCACGCTTGAAACGTTTGCTCGCTTGAATCAGATATCGGATAAAGATAAACGTAAAAACAAGCATTGTTAGAAAAACGGAACTATGTAGATAGACTTAAATTTATAACACTTTTTGCTCACAATGTTTACGGAAGATATATATCGCTTCTCTAGATCAGAATGTTACAACTGGAAAACGCCAACGTGTATTTTATGGCTTTTTTTAAAGAATGACGAATGTATGACTTTATAATGCTATTTCTCACCCCTGATAAAGAAACAAATAAAACGGTTAAAAAATACGATCCTGACGGAGACAGGAAGCATTTTGGTACAAAAAACTTCAATCGCATCCGTTCCAAATTGTGTTATAACAGAGCCGTCAACGTCCATAATGATGAAAAATGTCTATCGCTTCATTTACTTACAAAGGTCCGGTGGACAATGCCGACAAATATTTTACTGTGACGTTTATAGTAGCACCGAAATGTTATTAAACAAACAATTCGCCCAATCGGCGACATGTCTTCGGTTAGGGGCTTGTATAATTGATTCTTTCCGGGGCGGACCTTGCCGGCCTATTGTCGCGTTGTGGACGACTACGCAGTGCCCCAAACAAATAAAATTCTTATGCCGCCAAAGAGGACTCTGCGAAATACCTCTCATTTCCGTTTCTAAACGGAACCTCGCACGACAATGCTTGTCACTGCCACTCTTCAAAAATAATAAATTGACTGTCATAATAACATGTCAACAAGACGACATCCTAATGAGACCAAATTCCTACAAAAGATAAAACATATACAGCTCAACTAGTTACTTAGGTGGGTAATTATAACTATTAGAGGTATTATGTCGAAGTTAAATACGTATTAGATAAATAACTGTAATTATGACAAGCAAAAGTTGCAAAAAATGCAAGGATCTAGGACAAAGACGTGAAATAAATGGGTTCGGTTAACGTCGCTGAGCGTCTGCTAACCTGATAATAACCAGGCTTGACACAGCGCAGATGGGCTCACGAATAAAACCAAGTTAACATAATATGGCAAAATCGTTTACGAATGGTGTCATTAGAGTACTCGGGTCCGTCGCACGCGGCTCACTCTACTAATACCGACCTAAACGCCAGCAGGCCAACTCATTTCGACTCCCGTCATTATAAAATATTTAGCGATGTACCTAATTTCGTAAATGATACAGGGTTATTTTAATAGAATGCCCGTAATAACTAGGCACCCGGACGCAATACGCCCAAAGTTTCAGATAATGACCGGTTCTGACGGACCCACGCGAGATTAATATATCCGAGGGATTCAAATAACAAAAGTAACAACAAAAAACTAAAACGGCCGATAAATGTTTGTGTCTACCTGGTTCCGTATTCACGGTCCGCGGGGCCTGTAGCAATCGAACCAGCGATAACATCCTCTCCAAATATCATAAATCTAGCCGATAAAATTCTTTACTTTACAAAGAGCTCCGACTAATTGTTTCTGGAAACCTGTTATTAGAGCAAACTTAACCATGCTTCATAGGGGCGTCCTGCACTAGAAACAAATAATGGATTAGTTAATCAAAATATTAAATGACTACGCCCCGATATCATAAAAGTTACATATGTTGTAGTTTTATTTTTTAATTTAATCCACAAACTAAAGTTTGGCCTTAAGATGTCGGATCATTCACTTTCTTTTCTTATGAAAAGTAGGTTGGATCTATACTGTTACACAAACTTCATTGTCGGCTAAACGCCTACAATAAAGCAACAATAAATAAGCGAACACCCAACGCGAAAAGGGGTATAAAAAGGGGTGCGGGTGGTAAAAAATATTTAAAACTCAACAAAACAATGGACGCAACCCATTTCGTAACAAAATAAATGAAAATTCGAAATAGCACCCGACATTGCTCTTTGGCTTACGCCGCACAAATAAGTTAAATAATAATGGCTTCACTTTCTTCCCCCTTTGTCAGTAATATTTTTCTACCTACCTCTACTACTGGAAACAAACCATAATCTTCAACCGTTCTTGTAAGCCAGTAGGACAAAAGGGTTTACGAAGTACCTGTATAAAAAATGTTTTGGGCAATTGCATTTGTTACCTGTAGCGTATTGTGAATATTTACATATAAAAGTGTTTTGTTAACCTATGCAGCATGCTCGTTTTCTATCGTTGCGTGAGAATAGCTATAACCGAAATACTATAAAAATGTGTCGAAAAACGCCCGCAACGTTTAAAACAGAAAGAAGTAATTTCTTCATCTATTATGACAACAATAAGAAAGCTGTTAAGCAATTAAGACAGACGACGCACTCGCCCCATTGGCACAAAAAAGGCCACAAGTGACTCGAGGAACATGATACATGACACTAATGCTTCATCCATGTTTTAGGGTGACATCGCTCATCAGACATCGCAGGTTGAAAGAAAGAAACGGACATCATTAGTACCTTATATCGAATTTTATGGAATATTTGGTTTTAAATAAATTAATGGCCTAATGCTATCAAAAGTGTAACACTTTGCTAGCAATAAATTTAAACAACCGCACCTATTTAAAAATCTCTTAAATGAGATAGTTGGTTCCTGTATCTATTGATTGAGAATCTAATTATTATATGTGATGAGCCGCCGTTATCTAATAATAATTACACTAACTTAAATATATTTCTTTGAAGTAAAATTTATCATTATTGTTTTAACGCAACATTATACGGGCCTGAGATGAGAAAAACAAACACAATTAGAGGCGGCGGAGAGTGAAAGGACACCAGTTTTTGTAAAGACAATAGAAAATTGATACTTTACAATTGTACAAATTCTTTTAAACGACGCGACGTTTTTAATGTCGAAGGAGTAAAATATTGCTCTAATTTTTTTCAATGTAAGGCATGTTTAGTCAAAATACGAATGAGTCATCTTACTCGGAATTTTGGAACCAAAACATGACAATGACTGACGTCGGCGAGATTGTTGAAGCATGTAACGCAATTTCTCAAACGCTACTTCTAATGAGCCGCGTAAACAAACTGACCGCAAGTTATTTGTTACCCGAGATCTAGTCACGCTGCGAACTGAACCTAAATATTATGATCGTATCGAAACCGCAAAATACTTTGCTAACTCCATTAAGTGTTAGTTACAAATCGGTTTTCTGCGGGTCAGTGATAGTAAAACTGATTGAAGTGCATTAGTTTTTTCATAGGAATGTCATAGTTGCTGATTCACGTATCTTAGGTAGGTAAGTACCGCCATTTGCCAACATTCCATAATAATAGGCGCTAACTAATATTTACATTCTTTTAGCTATTATGTAAAGTAAAACTATCTTCACAAGTTAGTATTTTAATCTATATCTTCACAAGTATATTAAAAGAATAAAATAATCACCATTATAGTACCTAGTAAAGTATAACGTCCCGTTCTTGAAACTGTAAATTCAAAGATATCAACTTCAAACGATGACGTATGTATTCCAGTTGATTTTGAAGTGTGAGGTCCCGTGGGGCGGGCGATATGTTACAATTTGTTACCAAAACACAGTGACGTGAAACAGCCACCCACGTCTATCAGTCATTAATTACTCAAACCACTTCAGTTGGCCCCCCAGCGTGTAAATTGTAAAAAATTGGCACTTGGGAACATTTTTGGTAGAATGAAGCGTCCTACACCAGATTCTATGAATTTTGCGTGCGAGTTCGTTAACATATGGCGCCAAATTTGTTACATCGCGATGAAAAATAACAGTAATTATTAATAAAAACTGAAATTATTACTCCATCATTGCATTGCTTTTTATTTTGATATATAACATCAAGTTATGCAAAACAATAGATACTACACAGATCCCATGAGATAAAATGCGAACATGTACGATTTCAAAATCAATTACATCATTCAAAAGCGAAAACGTTGAAGGGGTCAAATAACGGAGTGAGTTTTGCATTGGTCGGCGCGCCGCCGTGTCCTAACAAAACAACGCCAGGCCGGACCAGCATTGTCAGCTGTGACTATTAGAACGTATTGCCGTACGTGCCGGGGGATGATTTTCCCTAGCTCCTTTATTACCTTTAGTTTCGTGCTACTTTTGTTTGCGCTACACGTAGCCGGCACTGACTACCGTCTGAATGCCAAATTGCCACTTTAATGAACGTATATTGGACAAAAACTAGAGTAATACGCTCGTCAAGCGTTTAAATAGCCACAATTAACCGACCATTCATTATACCTACTTGTTTATTGTTTAATTGAACTTGTACTATTATGCGATTAAAAAAGTCCCTCTGTAACTGTTCTGGGTATTATATAAATCATTACGATGTCTTCTATAAAATTCTTGGCATTCCTCGACAATTGCGAGGCATGTCCGAGGCCAACAGATGGAAAATTAGTCACCAGACCATAAATAATATGAAATAGAACCATTTAAGGAATGCATGAATAGATTGCAGCAATTTCGGAAACAATGCATTTTAGTTTATCTTTGGGGACAGCGTGTGGTGCCATTTGCTCCCTTTTTTATGATATCTTTTTCACAATCCCACTTTGAGTCATCTGGACGACAGATAGACCATTATCTGCGTCTCTATTCGAAACAATAAAATGCTTTTAAAATCCCTTTACGACATTTTTGGTCAAATAACGATACAATTTTCAGTTTAGACTAGAATTTTATCAGCCAGGTGATGGTCTCTTTTTGATTAAAAATATCATGTAGTACAGTATTTTTCGCTAAAGCCATAGTAGATAGATAATGTACCAAGTTTATACACGCGAGCGACGTAAGTAATAGCTCCTATTCCTACACCAAAAACAACGATAAAATATGCTTTTTTGAAGTTATTGTGCATCTGTCTCATAATACATTGGCAAATCATTTTAACGGATCGGCAACAAAAGAACCCGACAAAGGCCTGAGCAGCCACGTAATATAAATTAGATTCGCATTAATGAAACATGGGCGGACGAACGACTAATCTAACAACCATCCGAAAGAGAACAGCTACACAAAAAGGACCTCAAAAACGTGGTAAAATAGTTCTAGAGTTAACGGCAATTACACGGAATGAACGCTATCAAAGTCGAAAATAGCGTGAAATAAAAGCAGTCACGTAGCGTGCCGTCCCGCGGGATGTCTCAAACTTCGGGCTCCATGCACCTGTATTATAAACGCATCCCACACCTTTGTTCCGACACAATGGCCTGCAAATTGCAATTCGAATTTCTTGTTTATCGAAGAATAGATAACATATGCAGGTAAACATTTTTTGTATGAGAGCGCTCTTAAACAGAAAAGTTATGATAAATTTTTTACGATAAATTAATGTAACCCATTACGTTGTCGATTAACTAAAATGTATAAAGGAAGAATAGTCTGGCGGGATTATAATGATCGTTTCATTAATAGTATGGATACTATTTTTATGCATATTACAAAATAGTACATTACTTACCAAGGGCGATAAAACAAAGAATGTCTCAGATCGCAGGTATTTTACGCCCGAGCCGAAGGCAAGGGCGATAAATATGCGATCTGAGGCTTTCTTTATTATCGCCCGTGGTAAGTACAAAATTTTATGTCACCCCCTGGCCAGGAAGTGGGTTTTTTCGCGCGCGGAGCGTGCGATAATGGCCACTTTATGGCTAGGTGTGACATAAAACTTATTAAATTTGAAATTCAAAACCCCTTATTAATAATGCCGTAAATTAATTGAAATTCAAAATCACTTATTAAAATTGCGATTTCCGGAATAGAAAACAAAAGCTAAGTCGAGGCTTTTTAGACCAACAGGTGGGGCTATAGGATCAATTTTACCAACCAGTCAAATTAATATTATACTTTTAATTGTAAAGTTGGTAAAAAAATAATGTAGATGCTATTTTATGCTTAACTTTGTCTACCGGAGAAAGAACAAACAATAACATTGTATTGTTATGTGGATGGAGATCTCTGGGATTGGTAGGAACCAAAGCCAGACGACAGGTTCATCTGCATCGAAATGATGTAATCACCAATCACACTTCTGCAAGTTAACTGCTTGACTATTCGACAGCAATATAAAAGGGCACCCATTTAAAGACACAAGACAGCAAAAATCATCATTGGCATCAAAACTGCATTAGTGTTTTTTGAAAGCAATTACTATTTTTGCTGTGCAAATAAGTATCTTTTTAATGCGCAGTCAGTATTTTTTGATGGACAGTGAAATATATCCCATAAAAAAGTCATGCTGTCTTAATTTCATTCCTAAATTATTTCTGCAGTAAAATTTAAATATATGTATTGCTTATTCACTTGCATCGAAAATTGTCAGAGAAGTCACACTTCTGCAAGTTACCTGGTGCATACTTCTACTATTATAAGCATAACTATTTAACGGTAATATAAAAGTCCTGTCTTAATTTCTTTCCTACATTACTCCTACAGTGAAATTAAAATGTGTGTATTTAGTCATACATAGTGCGATCCTAACTTTATGATTAAATATGTTCTGATGTTCTGCGATATGTTACCATTTGTCATTTGACGGACGACATTTGTATAGAACAAAAAATACTTATCACCCGTTAGCTCTGTTCGATTTTGCAAAAACTAATGTGTAACATGCCTCGACCACTTCTGGCCAAAGCAAAAAACGGAAAGAGGCAAACGAACATCTCCTGGTATATTTTCCGTTCTGCTTTTATAAATTATACATTTTATGGGCACAACAATCGCTGATCTGTAATTATAATAAGGCTCACGAGTCACGTTCGACGGACGACGCTTTAGATGAGCCATAAGAACCGCAGCAAACATATTGTCCGATAAGTTTTCTAACGCGAAAGGTATACAGCGAAGCCGCTATACACATTCATTCACCTTTTTTGGTCACTTTCTTTCCATGGTAACTTAAAGTATATTTCTCTCATTATATTTATCGAACAATTTGAACGAGATATTGTTTCGCCAGGTTGACTTGTGGCATCTAACTACTTCTCTGGCCTGATCTATTCACAGTAAACCTATGCCGATGCTGTATGTAGCACAAAGTCGTGTCGATACAGTTCCAATCCGGAACAAGCACCAAGGTGCTAGTTTTGAATGCCGCTGTTGCCTTATAACGGATCCTGAGTATGATTGCGTGAATATTGCACTATTAGCGTTTCAAGATTAGCGTAATGCACGGACGCCACACGTCTACAATACGAGCAGGGGCCATTAACAATTAGGTTGTTAGGTGAAACGAGTCCATACTCTCACCTGGTTTGTTTTTAAGCGCATTCCGTACTTAACCTATTTTTTTAGAACACCATGATATTATATTGAGGACGTATTACTTCAACTACCTACTAGCAAGAACGCTCAAACGTTCATGGTACCAATAAGACGAAGATAAGACTATTTTTGATCGCAGTTTAGTAGTTTCAAATGTTCTGAATACAGTGTGCATTGATTCACAGCGAAGTCTCGCTCGTGATGTGTCGATCAAGATTGACAAATGTAACGTAGGTAGTTGGATGGTGCATGTTGCAAAAGTAGCATTAAAACATATTTTAACAGCAGTTATCAACATCAATAGCAATAGTTCAAAAATAAAGCTTCCTGGTTAGTCATTGCATTAAGTTACATAAAATGCCTAAAGGCATTGTACCAGTCAACAGGGTCAAAAGTACTCATTATATTTATTGTATACTGAAATAACTTGACATAATTGAGTTGTTAAAAAGATACACATGACCTAAGCTAACCCTAAGTTAAGTGACTATAGACCGTGCGAGCACATAACAAGCCGTGGCGAATCGACCACAATGATAGCCAACGGTCGGCGGCTACGCACACGACGTTTTGGACGTATAAAATGCTCCCGAAACTTTAAGAGCCTTATTACGAGTACACTTGCGTTTTCCAGTGACGAGATTCTGCAACGCAATCACGATGTGTAAATATCGGGCATTCTTGGTGAGTTTACAATAACGGGCCCGCGGCGTTTTTCATCTTACCACCGCTGTACCTTCCTAAAGGTTCAAAAACATCTGAGCAATCTTGTGATCTACCTATGTCATTTTAACATGTTATTGGTCACTTTATCCAAGCGTTGCGTCTCCAAACGCAAATTTAATTAGGACCACTCCACTGAAACCACTTTCTTGATCAGAATATTTTCATATGCTGTCAAGCCGCCAATCATAGCGAAATCGAATCAAGTAGTCACAGAATGTATAAACTTTTATATAGAAAAAGTTTATAATGTCTTGTTTTATATTCAGTTTCATCCCTTCCATTAAATAAAATAAGAAACTTGAATTTATGATCAAGGGACTTTATTTGCCTAGTAGCTTATATCTCTGTCTGACGACCGCTTTAGCTTAGTTGGTAGTGACCCTGCCTACGAAGTTCGCAGTCCGGGTTCGAATCCCGGCCGGGGCATTTATTTGTGTGACGAGCACGAATATTTGTTCTTGGGTCTTGGATGTTTTCTATGTATTTAAGTATCTATTTATCTATATAAGTATGTATATCGTCGCTTAGTACCCATAGTACAAGCTTTGCTTAGTTTGGGACTAGGTTGATTTGTGTAAGATTGTCCACAAATATTTATTTATTTATTATTTTATTATATGAAATAACGTAAAAAAAACGATCATTTTATCAATAGTAATATCAGATCGGTATTTATACTACCTCAGGCGCTAACTCTTACACACACAAGCTGCGCGGGCGTCTTATACGATATGTAGACAGACGTGATTTGAAACAATTTTCAACTCGGCCGTCTCTAGAAAATTACTAACGCATTCAACAATCATCGGCTATCGCCTATCGTGCGTTGGCGTTGCTCATTTATTTGTTGCGGTTACGATGGTCTTCGGCCATCTTCGGCATAAGCCAAGCTGTTATTATTTATACATATATATCAGCTGTTGCATATGTGAAATTGTTTTATAGCAGTCGCTAAAATTATGCGGATATTTTCAGGTATACAATCCACACTCAAATAATTAACAAAGAATGGTATTTTTTGAAGATATGAATACCTATACCATATTGACCACGCTATACGCCTTGAAAACAAGATAATATATAATGGAATAAAAAATGTTTCGTGAAAGTGATCTTTATTGGAATTTTATGATTAAGAAACCTCATTCTCTTCATTGTTAATCACGATTACAAGGTAAAATAGTCCTAACTCGTACAAATGCCGTAAATTACAGTTACAAAGACAACGGGAGCGTAGCGTTATCTGGAATTCGTGTGATACGACCACGCAACGCTAAATAAACGCCCCGTGAAGTCATAAAACTGAGCCACAATAATTTCAAAGGACGCCTATAAATTCTTTATTTTATGATGCAAGGCATATATTTAATTCTAAAAGCGTTTTAGTATTTCCTTTAAGTCAAATAAATAAAGAATTTATAGTGGAATTACGCATGCAGCGCAATCAGTATAAAAGCGTCTGAACGGCGTGGTTTCATGAAATATTAAAACGTTAACGAGACGCGATCATGCCGGACATTGATGTAAATGATGCCATTAATTTAATTACAGACTATTTAAATGGACAAATAAAACGGTCAACATTATTCGCTCCAACAAACGCTTCAGAAGAGAATCTTCTAAAACCTCGAGTCATTCCAATTGTAAGCAAACCGCCTCCTTTGAACAGTTGACAACGCAATATCTTAGTCTTTTGAAAGACTCCCAACGTTTTATTCAACGGTAGACATAATCTGAATAAAGCGCATACTTCATACTATAGCAAACACGTCATAATAGGTTGCCGACGACTTACAATACGATGTAGATTTGTTTGTGAGGTACCCAGAAATTCTTTCCGGGAGATATAATATGCACGCCTTGATACCACTGAATGGGAACAACTAATGTTGGCCACGGTCAAAAAAAAATGGTCGTGTTTTCTTTCCTTGGAATATGTTTAATAATGCGGAGATTGAATGTAGAGCTACGAGTATAAAAAACCAGTACCTAGTTTAGATAGTTTTACATGACTGTTTACTATAATATTATCAGTTTAAAAATCTGAACTTTTCAAACTTGTTTTTGTTCTACTTATTTCACATACACTACATATAAACACGTATATACGATCATCAATCAAGTTCAAACTAATAAACACTTAATAAATTAAAGTTTAGACAGCGAACAACATACAATTGCAAAGGTTCAATAGCAATTTACGCGTAAGTGTCGTGGTGACTGCCACTAAAATTTGTAGCGCGGGTCAGCAGGCATAACCCTCAAGAAAGTTATAAACATCAACATGTAGGTATATCACCGTAAGTATTAAAACCGATTGGTCGACGATCGTCTATCATAGCGGTACCTACATATTACAATGGTTATATTATAAAGTACACAAAGACCGGCGAAGGAGGCATCAGAGCAAACAGCCCTTGCGGACCACGGGCTGAACGATGCCGGGCACAATAGCAGCGGGCCCTACACGTCAATGCCCGTCATATTGAGCAGAAACACAAACATTCAAAAAATCATCATGCCCGAAAGAAATAAAAAAAGATGTTCTACAATTATAGACCCTGGAAGCACAATAGTAAGTTTTACAAAGATAAACATTGCCCGCTCCGTGAGTTACGAGAATAAGGAATGATGCCCTATGAAAACACTCCTACGGGTCGATCATCTACTCCAGCCGGTTATTCGATGACAAGATATTTAGTACTTTAGGTGGACACATAAGGTAGCATTGTCATCTCGGTTCAACTCAATAGTACCAACTTTTAAAGCCTACAGACCAAAAGTAATAATGTGTCAACTGCACTTTCTTAACTGGAACGTACAGTCAGCCCATGAAAATGTTGAGCATACTTAGAACCTTGTCACATCGAAATCTAAGAAATATTTAGACTGAAACGTCATAAAATTTGAAACCTCTTTAATTTGACAAAGTACTAAAGTGCTCAACATTTTCGCTGGCCCACTGTACATCAAGTAATCTGATGGAAAATATGCGGAAGTTACAAGGATAATAGGCTTCGGTATGTTTAGTAGGATGAAAACTGCCAATACAATAGCATAATAGATCCGTTGTTAGCTCAGGTGCAAAAATTCCATCAGTCCTATCATCACAAAGTCAACATTTGCAATAAAGGTGTATGTCATAGATCAAATTTCTTAGCGAATAGGGCGTTATGCAACAAGATGTTTACATAGGACAGTATTACTAAATATAAAATGAATGTGTTTTTTTTACACAAGGGGATATGTATTATAAATGTTCGAATAAGTCATCGGTTTCAATAATATTTAAGTCTAATGAACTTCACTATAGGCACAGAAAACTCGACATCCTAAAAAATCAAAGCAAAACTTGAAAGAACTGTTCAGGCACAAAAAGTACTATATTATTTATTTATTTTTCAAAATGTATTATTTATACTTTTAAAAGTAAACAAACATAGGCCCCATTTTGGCAGCATTGTTCTTAAAATTTTATTGTTAGTGATATGGTAGCTGAACAAGACATCGCAATGCCTCGTTTAGACGATATTTTATAGACCTGCTCGTAAAGTTTATACAGTCAGTGTCAATACGTCCATCACTCACTGGATTGTCAAATTTAACATTCAAAAATTCCACCGTGACCGGCCCACTGCATGTCGAATGCCCACGGCACGACGCACTACAAGTGGAAATAGTCCACGATTTAATACTTTTGTTTTACATATTTTAACGTGTCTGTGAAACATGTCCTGGAGCTCCAGTTGGTAAGGAAAGTTTTTAAGCACAACTTTGTTTTTATTACATATCTATATAATATAACAAAATAATAAAACGGACGGGCTTTAGAGTTGAGATCAGTTGTTTGTCCCTACTTTCGTGTCTAAATCAGAAAGATGATAGAAAATATAGCGGTTACTAAACCTGATTATATGAGTACAATGCATCAACGAGCTATTTTGAACGGCATCATTATAGCTAAGAATAAAAAAAGCTAAAGTTTTTCGGTTAAAAAGAAAAGCTAATCAATAAGATATTCTTACCTAAGAAAAATTAATGTAAGTCCATTTTAAATACACAGATGAAAATTAGAAAGTATGATGTTACACGCACACTTGCATACATAACGTTCGACATGGACGAATTATCTTTATCAGAAATTGTTGAAATTTTTGCAATGCTCATACGTTTAACGAGTCTATTTCATACTCGATCCCACCATGATGCAGACTACATAGCGATCTCTCACAAACGTACTAGTTAATAAGCGATACACTTTACCTCGTTAGGTGTAATATAGGCTTCGTTTTCACGGCATTCTTACAAGAAACTCGCGGGAATGTGAGCGGCTTTTAGTAAAATAACGAGTGCTTAGCTTAGGCGATAGAGTTCTTACGCGTAGTGAAGCATGTCGGCACGACCGACCGGACGCTGGCAGGTGCTTTCAGTCACGTTGAGACGCGGCGCGGTGAAATGACAGAACGGTTCTGATACGGGGACAAAACTATTACAATTACTGTAAAAAATGCTCCCATTGTGAGAATCGAATTCAGATGTTTTATTTACAATCTTGACAACATCAGTAATCAATTAGGAAGAATTGCACCTAACTATTTCAGGGATTAGCATTATACACCGACGAAGATCAATTGGAGCTCTAAAAAGTCAAAGTTTTCACTTTCATTGCGCTAAGTCAATGTTGAATAGGATTGAAGATATCACGACCTGTCACAGAACCTTGTCTAATCGCGCCCCTGTTTGTTTTATTCGTATCACTAAGCATCCAATGCAAACAGTTTTAACATGAGCTCAACCTAAAGTACTGCTTAAAACCCTGTTAGAAGTTAAAGAAGCTTAACGTTTTACGCTTTAAATATGCAGCAAAACTAAGTAGGGCTTTTTAAATTCACAGAATTGCTAAAATGGTGTTTCAATACTTAAAAAGTTTCATTTAGCAACTGATTAACTTCTATTTAAATACTCTTATTAAAATACTCTAATGCAGCCTAATCGGCTTAGTGGAAGATAATAGCTTTGACAAACAAAGGAGACAATACTCCATAATCGTTTGGACGGGCGGTTATGGACCCGGGAGTCGCTGGCGCTTGAAGCAAAATGCAAACTTGCTAATTACCGGTAACAGGAGCCGGGCTAGTTGAGTTGAGAATCGTGTTTCGCATCAGTAATACGACACAATGGGATGACGAACAGTTAGACAAGTGACGCACACGACTCTTTTTTGAGGATTATCGATGAAAGACAATGGGGAGCAAATGCAGATCCGCTGGCCAATCCGAATCCCAATTCCCAAAATTCGTCAAACAAACGTCTTTAGCTGAACATTTTTCAGTAATTCTTCTTCGCCTTGGTTTAAGTTTTTTGCTGCTATATTCCAATCTTATACACTTTAGCGTTTGAATTCTCGTATTTATAGGTATGGCAATATTCATAGCGGTGAAATGTGAAGGCATATTACGAACGACAATAATCTACTCTATAATATAATATTCAAAATAGTTCAATAAGCAAGAGAAATATGTTCTTTACAGAACATTGAAGTATTGAAACATAATGAAGAATTTCATAATTCAGAAATGTTGAATAGAATGAAAATTAAAGAGCACAAGTTTCATAATAAAGAAATTGTGTAAATTCAATGTTTAATAAAATTAATTCAATGCCGCAGTTCTCACGATAACCCTTGAATAAGGCAAGGCCCCGAATAAAACCAATGTCTCCGATCAGATTTAAGATACAGTTCGCCGACCCGTTAGTAGTGATCAGGAGATAATTCCGTCGTTACTAGCACCATGTGTTATAAATGGACATAAAAGTGTGCGTGTAGAAATGAAACAATTTATAATCTGATGTTATTATATAAATATTAACACTTAGGTTGATTTACGACGTATCGATTGCAGACGTCATCGATTTAAATATGAACGTGTGAATTTCTCTAGTTCGGTCATAGAGTGAGGCGTGTGGCAGTGGGCCGAGCGCTTGCCACGACTCGGTAGTCGCCAGCACTCGCTCTATTAATCATACAGTTGACGCCTACGGGGCGTGGCCAAAACTTATTAATTCGTGTAGAATTATATACTTAATCTATGCTACGGCCAGCAGGCTACTCAAGTTCGATTAATTTGTTAACTTTAACTATCCGCTTTAATGTCAATTCGATTAAGGAATATAGATATTTCCGTTTGGTGAAATCGGATTCAGCAGTGATCAATTAATTTAAATGAACTTTATTGCAATAAGAAATATAGTAAAAAGTGGGCTTAATACTCAAACGCATTTTTTACCGGTCAACCATTGGGCTAAACAGAAACATTTTGGTGCAGGCCATGGCATGCCTGCACCAAAACCTTCAATAACAACATGAACTCTTTCAATAATGATATGATCAATATTGACACTGAACTAAATGGCGACATGTCGAATTCCAGTCTAGATTATTTCTGCTAATTAAATATAACTGAAATCAAACATCTTTATAAACATTGCAAGTAAAAAACAAAGTCTTAGCTTACATAACTATGTTAAAAGGGAGGTTTACCAAGAAAACGGTTGCTAGATCTTTGTCAACCTTATCACACATCGGCATCTTTAACATTCTTGAGTTTATTGTTACCTATATCTAGAACAAAAATTTAAATAAACAATGATAATGATTTAAATAAATATTATATTCACGATAAACTATCAACTAAATCAGTTCTATCGACTATTAAAACATTACTTACGTAGCACTAATAATCAAATTTGAAGACAAGGAAAAAACTGATACAGTGCTACTTGTACTTTTTTTAGGAACTAGGTAAATTATCTTTAGGAACTACATTAATATGTACGACTGGGAACCATGCCGATGCCGAAAGCAGATCTAAGATCGTATTTTTTTTTTTAATTGGGTTTATTTATAGATATAGTTTTAGTAATTATTTTAATTATTTTTCTTTCTGTTGTACACATATATTTTATTGTGTTCTTATCGTTACTAAAACATATAACGAGTACTCATATAAGTACGAGTAGTACGATTACAAGCTTTGCTTAGTATGAACTAGATTGCAATTTGTAAGGTTGTCCTCTCATATTTATTTCTTTTATTTATTTACCATTCTATGTTTCAATATTTATGTATTTTAGACCAACATCAACGTGGGGACTCAAATAAAAAAAACGTAATCTTAAAGTAATCTAAACATACCTACCTGGAGACTATTACCACATCAGAGTATATTATACATTATTAGGCCGCGATCCAGGTTATAGTTAAAGGTTTTAAGAAGAACTCCCGATGATTTAAGCGCAGCACTTGCCAGCCAGTAGCCGCGCCCGCGCACGCCTGAGTTAATTATATCTAGTCGTAAAGCCGTTTAGCAAGTGCACTATTTATTGGCTGCTAACGAAGGCTAATAGTGCGGTGCGGCGGTGTGAAACTTAATACATGTTTTAAGTGTTGTTATGTTTTACAGGAAGAGGCATTGTGTTATAAATAAACTCACGCCTCCAACAGTAACTTTAATTAGAGGATATGAGCAAGGTGTAAATAATTCGTTAAAAGCGAATGAGCTAATTTAGTATCTCAGTGAGAAGGCAGGATTTATTCCTGTTTTTACAATAGTTATTATTTACAGACTTCAATTACAACCAAGAATGGCAAGTACCAAGTTGTGTTGTATCAAAGCAGTTTTTAATATTTACAGCACGTAATCGCTTTTAAATCTGTATTATTTAAAATGAACTCGTAAACTTTAGGTACATGTCAAAACTATGTAGCCAAAGAAACGCGGGCATAACATAATAAAAAAATTATACAGACTACTCGCAGTTGGCTTATACAATTTGCAAACAATTTATAGAATAAATGACATTCACTTACGTTAAGGCGGTTCCATGAGCCAGATATGCGAAAATGCCCCAAGAATTATCCCATTTTTCTCAGAATCGTTGATATTTTGTAGACGTGGGAAAAAAATATATTATTCATGATTATATTATTTTTAATAACACAGCTTTCGATACACGATTCATAACACTTCGCTCGATACAATTAATTCCCAAAGTAACCTCCAATTTGATTTCTTTTTCCAACTTTACTTGTATTTTTTACTATGTGACACTATGAATCATAAAAAGGAGAAAAATCACTCATAACTAAAATAGTAATTTGACAGCTTCCGAATTTCGATAATCTGAGGCAGTATGTTTAAATAAATAAAAATCGACAAATTCTACCGTAACAAGATATGCGGCCTGCAAGCTATATCTCCGTTACCCTTTCGAAATGTGACAGTGACGGCTGAGCTCTCGATGTTCGATTTCATCTGGGTACATGAACGGCCTTAAAACGAATGTGAAGAAAAAGCATCCGTGCATCAAGCACCTAAAATAACGACTTATAAACGGGGGTCACAGTATCTCCAATTCATCATCCTTATTAACACTGTTCATAAACCGCGAATACTACATCATCTTCAACGAAATATTTATTTACCTCGATTCGTAGCGTAGCCGGCAACAGTTCATTGGTAAAAACTCGCGCTGTCTGAAGAAAGATTCGATCGAATCGATCACAGTCACATGCCTAAAATAATGCTCCATCAAGCGGTGCGGCAGACGGGCCCATCGGGTATACGCGTATGGAGATGAGCGGAGCCAGCCAACACCCTCGCGGCACCCCGTCGAGGCTGCTATATCTGGCGATAAACAATCAAATATGGAATCCACTCACGAGCATAAACTACCTCCGCAAGCAAGTGATAAGGAAAATATTGCGTACAATATTGTAGTAAAGTAATATCCCCAGCGGCAATGTATCGATGTACGATAACGATAACAGCGCAACATAATACAACGCACTAGCTTTATTCAAAAATCTAAAACATTGTTTCGAATATCGCGCCGAGAAGCGACAGCGTTCCAGGCAGATTAGACTTGGAGCTCGTTCCTTTGGGTATAAATTATTTATGTAAATTTCTTCGACCGCTCGAAATTGTATTTCAGCATCGATGTGATTAATGTTGTCGGATTTTTCACTTGGCCTCTCTCTAACGAAACGATCAAACAAACGACGCGATCGGTACTCACTCGGCTGTACGCCTATAGGGAATTCATTAGGTACGTAACAATCTCTTTCGGAAGCGGATAAAGCCGAGATTTCACAATCAAGTCCGTGTTTTATACAGACGTTTTTTCCTCGATTGTGATTAATAAATTGAATAGTGCTGAATTGTTGCTTATAGGACGCTGTCTATTAAACAATATACTTATAGAGCAGATTACTAGCATCTGGGCGTATTGTAAGAAATTTAACTACTAGGAAATATCTGTGATGGGATAACATATAATTATAACATCCTACTCCTACCTACCTACCTTCAGATAATGAGTACAATTAATCGACTCGAGCGACGACATACTAAAAAACTATCAGATATTAAATAAAGATTCCACACTGACGAGCCCTATTATGAACAAATTTATAGTGGAATGGAGGCCAGCACTCGAGTGATATTTCCGACAGGGGTGCATGCGTTTAATGAAATCAAAAGGATTAAGAGCATCTGCTTGCTTGTTATTCAAATCGATTGAGAGCTCGTTTATCATTTTAAATAAGCTACTGCTTAGATAAATGCAGAGTGTGGTTAGGCATCACAAAAGAAGCGGGGCTCGGTAGCCCAATTAACTAACCAGTTATTAATGAAAAGGAGTATTAAATGGTCTTAAAATTAAGCCTCTTACATAAAATATGACTACCAACCACTTCCAGGCTTTACTTCCACTTCTTATGTTACTTCCAGGCCTTAATTCCAACGCAACCTAGGGAATTCGATGGACTTTGTAAACTAAACACTTTAAGTTTACGTAAACATAAATGTCAACACAATTTATATTCCCCCTCCGTATTGCAATGATTACAAAGCATTCAAGTAAATGAATATCGACTGCGAACAGCTTCCAGTACAATGCGGCCGCGCTGGCTTCGCGTGATGCCGCCTCGTGTTTTCCCAGAGCAAACAATCAAACAGCCAAGAGGATAGAACAAATTACTAAAGCATTGTCGAGGTGCTTAGAAAATTGGGGAACAATTGCTTCACCAAGTTAAATCTCTGATAAAATAATTGTTGTCTTTTGAGAAGTATCTCCGGCACTGAGGGGATGAATAAATCTCTCCTAATTGGAACGCGCCGCGCCGTGCGACAACATAATGTGGAAGGCTTTGTTGCTTCGTGCATTCTTCTCCACGAGTGAATACAACGAATCAACCAAACTAATGACGATGGGAACTTTTGACAATCCATCCTGACATAATCAATGTGGCTCTACATAACAAGTTTTTCATACTAAAATGGCCTCGAGATATGTGTTCTTTTCAGCTACATAATACTAAAACTTACTAGTCCGGCTAATAGAAGAAAAATATTCTTAGTTGAATTTTCTGCAGTCGCAAGAGAATAACGTCGAGCATACTAACCCATGCATTCGTTTCGGGACCACTCACTTGTAAAACTGCTTATTTTATTGCCCCAATATTCGCGATGTGGAAAAACGAAGTTTTTCGTAGTTGGCCGGGTGAAGCGACAAGCTACTACAGTCAGTTTTTTTTAAGATAACCATGCGTTTTGAGATCTGTTATCTTTTCATGTAGAGCATATAATGCATAAATATACTACAGGATTTACGACACTAACTACTCAGTCATGCACTCTAAATAGTAAACGGAGTCTTGTAGTTGAAGGGAATCTAAACTCCTTGTTTAGTGCGTTACGTGGCGTTACTGCGTCACATTTTTCTAGTTTATAAATAAAAATAAATAACTTTCTTTTAGTTACTATATAAACTTCGTGAGAGACCGTAGTCAGCACTCACACCCAATGAGCTAATCATAGGGTCGTGGTTCGTTGTATGGTGATTCACCTATTAAGACTGACCCTGTAATTTATGGCTAGCAAAATGTATGCCGAGGTCTATTTTCTCGATGATTGGCGTACGCTGCATACCCTGGCTTGTAACGACCGAATAATACACATGGCTTGTTAGATCGAAACATTCGTTACAGCTGGGACGGTGACGCATACATTAAAGGGTTGTGAGATCGATCGGCCGATAAGATCTGAATGCTAGAGAAATACAAACTAGTTTAATTTTAAATGCCCAACCTAATAAAAAGAGGACACCGTTGTAAAACACAGGGATGGGCTATTGTTCCATATTTTATTGTCGAGAGAGAAAGTTAGTCTCGTTACATTCATCTATTTTACATCTAAATCATATATCAAGACTATAGTAGTGCACGTTCTAAGTAAACGTGTTACTTAAATAAAAATAAACCGTCGAAAATTTACTCAAGCTACTTAAATAGTTGATGAGAAACTTGTGCAATTAATCGAGCGGATCTAATTAGAGAACAGGGATAGAGAGTAGAATTCACCCAAGTGTCTAGGTGTCTATCTAAAGCGGGTATTACACTGTCCTGAATCAGGCGTCCTAACTAGTGGAGGGGAGTTGAAGCATCTCGCTCTAACGTATAGGTCGGAACCCTTCTAAGTGTCCTGAATTCAGGACAGTGTAATACCCGCTTAAATCGGTTGAGCACCGGCGAATGATGGATAGCGGTAGCGGTAAAAAGGCCTGGCGTAGGTCGGCAGCGAAGTGTGCGATGCATGCCGCCAGCAAATCGTTCGGCAAACATTTGCCAAGTGTGCGTGAAATTGTCTGTGCTTGAACAGAACTGGACGCTGCCGATTGCATACATTAAGGTGCTGTATATAGTTATAATTTACGAGAGAGATCACTCTTTTGGACAGGAAATTTTTAAATGTAGTCTAGCAGTAACTGGAATATTTTGTAAACCATTATTTTTGCATCTCCGATTATTTCGTTTCAGTTTATGAACTGTAACCTAATCCTTTTTCTTTAGGTCTACGTGTATCTACTGTATCTAGTTTAAATCGAGAGGGGCAGTAGGTACTATGAAAAAGAAATTCATAAATATTGTAATTTTGATTCCTGCATTTCACGGACCATAAAAAGCCCCATAACCAGCAGGGGTGAAGCGAACGTATCGACATTCTGTTATTATTCAATAACCGAACCATTTAAAGGGACGAGTCGTATTACATAACCCTTTGTTATATTGAAATTGACTGAAACTCGAATCGATTAAGCGTAAACAAAGACGTATATAAACATCAATTTAAAATAGATGGTACTTACTTAAATTCTAACTACGATTAAACAAAATAACTTTAAATTATTGACATTAAGTGGAAAAGTTGAAAAGATGTAAACTTAAATGGAGCAATTTAATAAAACGATATCAATCTGCTTGAACTCGTTATTATGCAATCAAAAACGACTTTGATATTAATCACTCAAACGTCACGATAGAAATACAAACAACATTTTAAACATCATAATTTGCCTGAAGGGTAAACACGAGAAGACTGATTAAAATCGAAGAATACAAAGCAATTACGAGCCGAAATAACAGACTTAATGACAAGCGATGTAGTCTAAATTGAATTAATTGTAACTCTGAAGAGCGGATTAAGTAGACGGTACTTGGGTGTGAGCGCTGCACGCAGACTCTGCGCTCGTGTGAGAACTATTTTGGATGTAAGTAAGTACAAACACTTAACTACTGACTTAATATTATACTTAAGTAACAACTTTTCTAGGACCTTGTGGGAATCACTTTTGTTATTGAAACCCATACTTGAATAAAATTTACGAAGTACCTATTTCTGAAGTACATACTCACATAGAACCCAAGACTTCGATTTCAAGTGGGTAACTAACAGTAAAAAAGGTCGGCAGATCTCTCAAAAGGTATTTCGCAGCCAATGCCGAACGTTTGTACAAAATCGCGAAGGTTCCTTTTCAATCCTTTGTCGCAGCCATTTGATTAAAGTAAAGGAGCCGCAATCACATGCGAGAAGCTTTTGCGCCAGCGGAAGTATCGCGTTCACAAACGGGGCGCCGACTGCATTGTGTACCAGAAGACATCGCTGAAAACTCCTAGTCGACGGCAATCGAAACCTGATACTCAATAGCTCGAATAAGAATAAGATCAGTTCTTGCCTTTGTAAAAGTAACTTCATTAAATAGGATAGAAGCTGAACCTATTGTCGTAAGGGTTCGGAGGGCGGGTTACGTGACCTGATGTGTTATTATTATACCGAGGAATTGTACACTTACACTTGCGTTAAAATAAGTATTAAAAAGGATACATGAGTAAGGTGGCGGAAATGTAACTCCCTAGGCGTGAGAAATTCTTGATTGATTCAGTGACTCAATAGAATTTTATCATTTGGCTAAGCTACGAACTAGACATTTTCTTTACACCTGTTGCTGCACATGTGTCTACCTAACTGTCAACACATCGAATCCTCAAGTCAAGAATGGGTTGGCAGCGCACTAGTGATTGTTCTGAAGTCGCAAACGTCCATATTAGGGTGTGCTCAACATCAAAAATCGTTTTCATTTCACTCATACTCATCATCTCATTTTCGTTCTCATTTTATTATTTGTCCTTCTCTATGAGACAACAATAACAAAAGCTGAAATACGATGGCTGCTGAAATGCTGATCAAAGTAACAAAACATACACCTAAAGACATGTATGGCTACTCAAGTAAACTCATTGATTATAAATCGACACAACTCGAAATACCACTTAAAGAGAGCCGTCCATTACTTACTTGCGTGAAGCCCACGCTGCCGAAAATCCAAAAAATACATCGCGCAAAAATTCAACAAGACTAAGCAGTAATTCATCGCGAAACAACGTTTGGATCATTAACGAAGTGAGGATTTACGATCACGCGAGAGGGGACAAAGACGCGGGAGACGGAGCTGGAAGGTCATCAGCGATGCAAGTAATTAAACTCTTAAACGAGTGTATAACAAGAATCTTCTTTTTAATGCGTGAGCGCAGCCGCGTGTTGCTCGGAGCCGGCCGTTACATTTATTTACGACGAGTTTTCGCGGCGGGGGATTCCGCGCCTAATTTTTCGGTGCGATGCAGTCTCGCGCGATTTATTTAAAATTAAATTTCTTTTGGCTCGCGCCCCGCTGTGAGACAATCGATAACACGGCCGGAGACCTAGAATGGGACAGGCGTTTGCTTGATTAAGTCACAAACCTCCTTACGATTCGGCCAATTAAGAATCATTGATGAGCATTAATGATATAATAAAAAATCGATTAGTGATTATGTTAATTTCTACTTATTCAAACCAGTGAATTCAAACCAAATTTTCTACGATATCAACTTAGAAACACACCACACGTACATGAATATCATACCCTACGTATTTAATTCGAATGCCAACCACCAAATTTTTCTTCTAAGAAATGTAAGTAGTTACGTGTACATATTTGCACTACTAATAAATACCTATGACAACTGCTCCTATGTCTTTTGCCATTCTTATACAACAATCTTAACGTGTAACAATAAATTTACAATAATATTCTCTTTTCTTATATTATATACAGGTTTCTTTGACGGCTGACACGTAAACACACTTAAACGATGTCGATTCAACCTCATTTGGGTCCATATTAAGTGCCGCTTTATTTTAATTCATTCTCCAGTTTCATACGCCGATATTATCTCCACAAAATTAGTTTGGAATTTTATGTGTGCTCAAATAGGAAATTGACTTCATCGCAAAAATTATATTTGCAAGTAATAAAAATATCACACAGGGTTTAAATTTATAAGGCCGTAAATTATCAAATCGATAGCTCGGTTTTAATAATCGCACTAAACAGCAGGTTATCGGTTATTAAAACGGAATAACACTAATTATTCTCACGGTGTTAGTGTCGCGTCAACTCTGACAGAATTCATTATTGGTGTGTCATGCGGGGTTCGTCTCGACGGCTGTAGTCGATATCCGTCGCTATAATTACCGGCCGTGAACCTTTCGCTCCACAATCGGAGGGAGTACTGTCAAACTTAATCGATTCGCACGTCAGCCGAGGCCCGTGGAGCTGTATTAACAGGCTGTATGTAGCAAAACCATCGCGCTAACGACTTGCGACTTCCTTGTTTGAATTAATTTTCACTTGCAGTGAGATGCCGAACTGCCTGGTGTAGGAATCAAAGTCTCTCGCCCATCCTTTTATTGAAAGAAAGATATGGTGGCGCTTAACATTATTCATATTAATAATTGCAATATCAATATTAAACCAAACTTTGACACATGTACCTATTGTGAAAAATATAACCGCATGCTTGGTAATAGGATGATGTTGATTTCACAACTAAAAATCAAGTCTTCGCTTCAGGTAGGATTAAAGACTGCCAGAAATGTTTGCTGTAAAGCTTGTTTTTTGCTCTCTAATTCTCTCGCCGGAAGACCAGCGCTGGCTCTTGAGTCAGCATTATTAACACCATACCATTCGTGACAAACGAACTCCCTATAGATATATATAGTTTTAAGTCTTGCTTAATCTAATTTTAATTCTAGTCTTAAGTTTTTGTTTCAACAATGTTTGTCACGAATAAATTATTTTCATTTCTAATTCAACTTAGGTTAACTTTCAACCGAATGTCAATTTTAAACAGAGATTAAAAACAGGATATCTGTAGTGTAAACAACCATGAGTTAAAGAACAGACATCGTTATTATTGGACAAACAAACGTTGGCGAAAAGAGCGCTGTTGACCTCTCGAGCTAGGTGTCAAAACTTGTGCCGAGCAATTGACACGCGTTCTCAGCTACGCGTGAGAATATTTGAACAACATTATACCCTTAGTTTGTTCTGCGCCGGTAATGAATCATTGAGTTAACGGTCAACTTGGGAAAATTCTAAATACCGTAGCAAACTACAGGCAGTCGTTAGGAATTTAAGTCATTATATGTAGCGATCATAGAAATTTATTCGAAGATGCCAATATCGTCCTATTACTGCAAATACCGGTTAAGTGAGTTTAAGTCGAAAATTAGTTTTTTAGACCATTAGAATTAATTTTTCAAGCTCTACAAACTGGTAAAACCCATTTTTTGATACGACCCTTCGTTCCGAAGATAGCTTATAGCATAAACCGGCTTAATGATGATTTTTTAGCATTATGTACTGGAAGAATGACATATGTCTATGATAACACAAAGATTTATAATTTCTCCTCCAAGTAAAAACTGCTATCGCGTTTTAACGTATTTTTGCATACTTATTTAATGAAATTATAGTATTTTTTTGTTCTGAAAGTAAGTACTAAGTATACTTATTTGGTATTTGCGTAGAAGATTATCTAGTAAAATTATTTACTTTAAGTCAAGCTAAATATATTAAACATGTTTATAGTGTTTTTCCTGAAAATCGTCTTATTCGTCAAACTGCAATATTGTACAGCCAAAAACCTATACATAGACTTACTAGGTTTTGTATGAAACTATATTCCAGTTTTAACGAGTAGCTGTACAGGTAGAACCATCAAAGTGCGTTTACCAGAGGTTTTTGCATGAAACTTTATTCCAGTCTTACCGTGTATCTGTACAGGCAAAACCAGCTAAGTGCGCTTATCTGCTTCACACTGTAGCTAACTTCACTCAGTTGCGACTGACGCGCCAATACAACGGTTGAGTTTTGCAATTTGGTCTTTGGTTAATTGCTTACCAGCTCAAATTAATGCTAATGTGTGTTCTAAAATGAGTGCTAGGAGCAGAAGACTGGTTAGAATGGCCACGGGGAAGGATGCAGTAAGTACTACAGATTTTAATAAAGAATGTACTTGAATAGTTCTGCAAAGGGAGTAGATACATTTATTTCGGGTATTTGAGTAGGTAGATTAATATAAGGTCAAAAGGTCATAACGCGATCGCTCCGTGCCGGCCGGTTGAAAATGTAAGTACTTACCTAACTAGAGATTTTAATAAAAAATATGCTAGAACAGTTCTGCATAGAGAGTAGATACTTTTATTTCGGGTATTTGAGTAGATAGATTAATACAAGGTCAAAAGGTAATAACGCGAACGCCCCGTGCCGTAGTAAACAAGCTCTAGCTCCATGCCGGCCGGTTGAAAGTGTAAGTTAGTTTACAGTGTCTGAGTCATCATCATCATCATATCAGCCGAAAGACGTCCACTGCTGGACATAGGCCTCCCCCAAAGAGTGCCACAATGACCGGTCTAGCGCCACCCGTATCCAGCGGACTCCCGCGACCTTTAGGTAGGTTTAGAGGAGGTCATCAGTCCACCTTGTGGGGGGTGTACGGTCTACCCACGCTGCGCCTTCCGGTCCGTGGTTGCCACTCGAGAACCTTTCGGCCCCAACGGGCATCGGTTTTTCTTCATTGGTTCTACGGCAAGTCGACATCCAACGTGCCTATTTTGCGTGAAAAAGGGGTAGCACTACACTAACCACCCTAGTTCCTGTATGAAACCTATTAGTGTCTTTATATTGTTTACTGTTTCCTGCAGTGTGTTCGGATTTCCTATGCGTTTCTTCCTGTATACTTCTACCTGCTTACAGTCTAGTAGAATGTGTCTAGCAGTCTCTTCTGCCCCCATGCCTGCTCTGCACAAGGGACTGTCGGTGATTCCCAAGTTGTAGAGATGTTTGTTTAGTGTGTTATGTCCTGTTATGATGCCTACTACTTTACGTAGTTGGGTTGGTTTCTGTGTGTTCTCAGTAGTCTGGTTGTGAGTTTGGGTTTTTGTTTTAATATTATTTCTTTTGTCTGCCTGCATGTGTCTAGCTCTTCCCAATGCCTTTGATGCAGGTGTTTTATGTATCGATTTAGTTCATTCTGTATGGATTTTTGTGGCAGGGGCACAATTGGCTCTGGCCCGTATGCCGGTGTTTCTGAGCCTTGCCTGGCTAGTTCATCCGCTGCATCGCTTCCTCTCGAGCCGCTGTGTCCCTTTACCCATTGTCTTTACAATAACCTAACCTAACCTAACCTGATGTAACTTTTTATCTTGTTCTTGTCTCCGCATACCTCTGCGAGTGTTTGGTGACATTCGTATATTAGGTTAGGCCTGACGTGAAGTTGTCGCTGCTCAGAGCCTGAAGTACTGATTTGCTGTCAAAGAGTATTCGTAAGTTTGTCTTTGATTTTTCACCTCTTTTGTAACCTTTTTAATGAATGAATAACTATTAATAAAGTGATTAAATTTTAGTTTATTAATTTCAAACACGAACAAATTATTAATTGCAGGCTATTACATGAATCCTTTACTTCTAAAAACTACTTTTTTAGTCATCACACGGTAATCAGTAATATTTAGTGAAAATATTTAGACTTAAGTGAGAATTTCCAATATTTTGTACATGTAAAACCGCTTATACTTGGATCAAATTTTAGTAAAGTCGAAAAAACTCGAAATCTAAGAGGTATTTACTGTTAGTTTGTGGTTTTTAAGTAAATTATATGTAAGTTAAAGCTAAATAGATAGATGTATAGCCATCAAATGCTTTTCTGAAGGATTTATACAAAAGTGTGTTTGTACAGGAAAAACCGATTAAGTACGCGGCTCTTTCGTTTGAATTGTATTTTTAACGTCAATAACATACAGCCTGGATCCTTTGCATGACAATGTAGTAAACTAGATAAAATTACACTTAGGAATATACCAATGCAGTGTAATTTTGTTTATTATTTTATATAGAAAAGAACATCCAAACATTCAAATGGCTTTATCTCAAAACGCGTTTTTTAGACTTAACCGGTATTTGCAGTAATAGGACGATATTTCAACATAAAGCTAACGATTAAGAAATTTGAAGAATTGTAAGAACTTGAATCCAGATATTAAAATAGAACATAAATGTTTATGGCTTTCGTATAAGACAGTGACAAAGATGATAAGATCAGGTGTTAAATTAACGTCAGGAATACTGTCCTCCTAATGTCCAACGATATAATGAGTCATAAACAGATAGGCCGACTGCCTTCCGAAACCCCACACAACGCTCGGGTGGGTAAACTCATAAATTTTCTTATGATATCCACAACGTTTACACCTACTTTCATAATGTTTAATTTTGAGACGACGCAGTAGTCGGCCACCGTAAAATAACATAGTTATACGTAATTACGACTACGACAAACAATTTAGAATTTATGTCCGGTTATAATGAATTCGGTTGAATCTTTAGTGAGACGAAAATTTCACGCACGGTAAGCAAGCAAATGAGCTATTAAGTGCTCTGACTAAAGAGAAAAAGGCGTGATAACATGCTTCATCGCCACTTTCACGAGATTTATAAGCTCAACAAATGATCGGGATCAATTATGAAACTAGAAACATACAACAAATGGCTCAACATTAACTCATAGAGATACAAACAGAATACTTATCATGGTTGACCTACAAACACGAACTTTTTAACCGTGTCTATTAACAAAATAAATTAGTCAAGTGAATTCCGCTAAACAGTTTGGAACGGTAAGGTGATTTGTTATGTTGGCAATTAAGATGTCATCGACGCATTTAGATTTATATGTAGCAATTAGACGGGTATAATCTGGACATGAATATTGAGTAGAATAGAGACATTTATAAACTGCATACTCGTACAATTACACGATCGATGTGGCAATGACGATGAACGCCAATAAAATATAAACCGCTGCATTAAATCTCTTTTTTATAAATATGTATATTATTATTATTATAGCAAACATTAAATATGTATAGCAAACATTGCGAAATAAAAGGTTGGTTTTTAAATATCTAATATTATTTGTTGAAAGTTCAGGAATACTATCTCTGTTTAGAAAAACAGAGATAGTATTCCTGAACTTGTTGAACAATGTTTTCAGTTGAAACTGTAGGATCACAGTAAAGAATTACTGTGATCCTACAGTTTCAACTGAAAACATTGAATACGACTGCCTTTCTTAACCCTACTTGAACATAACAATGACAATTTTTCTAAGTGCTTTCTTATGCTCACATCACAAATATTTATACAAATAGCGTGCACACCGCTTTGTTTACAGATAATCAGTGGGAACAGGCCGCAGGGCTCAGTTAGAAACGAATGATTGGGACATAGCACCTCAAGCAACATTGTTTAGGTTCAGGTCAGTATCAAATATTTGTGCAGTTTGCTTTATAGTGTTAAGCATACTGCTCCCGAGCCGGCATATCTGTAATACACCCGAAATATTATGTGCATAATAAACTCTAATTACCTACTACCAACTCGCTGGACTGGAAAATTATAGCAGCTTTTATTTATTTATTTAAAATTTATTGCACAAAAAATACAGTGTACAAATGGCGGACTTATTGCCAAATGGCATTCTCTACCAGTCAACCACAGGGTCAAACAGAGACACTCAAAAACGGCGCAGAAAAATAGATAGATAGAAACGTTCAGACACTGCTATCATACAAAGGCATTTCGAGGAAAATAATCAGACCCTCGATAATGAAAAGAAATGTGAGATAAACATATGTACATTTCAAAGAGGATCTTATAAATACCGTACCTATAAGATAAAACATCACTCCTTCTTTTGATATCAAATTCATAACATAACTATAACACAATATAATAACAAATAAAGTCAAATTGTTAGAATAGATCCACGGGCAAGCAACATCAATGATTTCCGTTTACACTGCTATATTTTCCGGTAACAATAAAAGTACAGTGCTCCGAGGCAGAAGTGAACTCAGTCCCAGCCCGATACACCGGAGGAAACGTACGCAATAACGCTCAATTTTCGAGAAAACAACCATAACTCAAAGCACTGCACTTCGTCGTCTGTGTTCCTTTCTTCCGGGCAATTTCTATTACCATATAGAAGCGCTACTTTTCAATTCTTTTCCATTAAACTTGGTGCATCGCCGTGCGTTTTCCGAGCCGACTACGTCTCGGTCGCTATTCTCAACACATTTATAAAATGCTCTTTACTTGGTCGCCTGTCCCTTGAGACTGACATTTTATTGCGAATTTCAAGAGTGTATTTTCAGCAGAACAAGTTTTAGGTCAATAAAAGTTTCATAACTACTTTAGGAATTGCAATCGCATAATATGAATGGACCATTGTAGAGTAATGTACGTTGAAATATAATCCGTAAATAAAATTGTAAAAATCTCTTCTCCCTTACTCATCGACCCATCGTAGTCATTTTCTTATATTTTACTTATTAAGTTCCTTAAACACAACCTTGACAGGAGTTTTATAAGACAGACACACGACACACATAATGATATTATTGCAGAGTAGTTATTACAATGCGCACTAAATGTCACTGTTCTTTAGTAACCTTCCTATAATGGAATATAATAACAGAAGCCATTCTCAGAACTGAATTGACGTCTGTGGATACAAGTTTGGCAGATGGTATACGAGCAAAAGGCTTAAGCCCAACTAAACAATTTGTCACTATAATATTTTTCATAACCAAAACACGGCCGCACAATAACCGGGTGCATTCTATTCAACGGAACCAAACAACATTCTTCCTTCACAAAGACATCTTAATCGGTAGCCGCCATGCATTATCTGACGTGTTTCATAAATAAATACAAACCTTTTCTTTTGACAATGCAACCGACAACAATCTAGTTGTAAATTGAACTTTATGAAAAAAAGTCTATTTATCAAACCGAAGATGGTCCTGTGATAATTTCGTAGAAGCTATTATTAACCCTTTACGAGAAATACGATGGAATAGTACCACTTCTTCTTTTGTGAAATCTGAAATGATCGATATGTTTATGTAATTAACACAATTCTCAAGAGCCTCGCCTGCCTCGGATGCCTTGGACGATAGATTAGATTAGATTTCACGATAAGAATTACATAATAAATTTGCACACATGTCAAAATGTCACATGTCAATTAAAAGTTTAATAGAAAGTTTTATGTAAGTACAATAAACGTGGACTGCAAACTATTGTTAAAATAAGTGTGAGATAATAATAATGTAACCTAAAAAAATCATGCACTTTCTTAATTTAAAGCAATAATGTGGATTTTTTGCAGTTTCGCCGACCAACTTTCTGTCTCAGATTTCGCGATAAAAACAGAATGTCCGAGTAAACACAGAGCTTCATTTAGCTTTACAAGAACGCCGACTAGGTTTTATCTGTAAGAGTCGTATTTTGTCTCCCAGTGCAGAGCAGCCGGCAAGGAAGGGATGCACCGATACGGCGCGATAACATCTCATCACAGAAGTAACTCATGTCCGCAGGAGTTTCGCGTCTCTCCGCGGCGCACGAACCGAACCTCACGACCGAATCTCATGATCGAAATACGTGTACATCCAGACTCTATTAACATAACGCTTTAGCGTATGACAGCTCTTTCTGTACACGTGGAGCATTGATTCGTTTGTGTATTACACGAAATTACATACATCTTTGCAAGCAGGGTACAACATCTTGCATGGGCACGAGTTTGCAAATGATGTAGCATTGTCTTTGTTTGTATTTCCATTCAATTTAAAGAGCAGCATGCTACTTAAATTAAGATGATCAGTCAATATGCAGGGATGCGCTAATCGCGGCCGACATAAGTAAGCTGGCAGGCAGCTAAGGAGCACGCATCATTTGCCGGGTGTCGGGCACGGTTAGCCGCCGCGCCATGACACGGGTGTCAGTCGGCCACGTGATCGCACGTTATTATAAATCGAGCTTCAGTGAACATAATATTAACTCCGTTCAACGCTGACGCCCCTACACATCAATTTTATACTTGGTTCATTGACAGGCACAGTTATTCTCGAATTACCATGTCTATCAAATCACAATTAAATCAGACGCGGGAGCACCACCACGGAGAATCTATAAGCTAATAAACACTTAGCTTTTTTGCGCTGTGTCGAGCGTGGCGGACTCCCGCGGTGTTCAAATAACATTGAAAGAGGTCGATTATTTAATTCTTGTTTTGTAATAAAGGACACATTGTGTTAGATAAAGGATGGGTAGTAATAGTGTCGCGTCATTCACATTAGTAATGCACCTCCCGGCGAGCGTCTTCTTGGGAGCGTGAAACGCACCGCGTCATTTATTATGTGTTCCAATAGCCGAAAGAAAAAATTACTAAATAAATAAATTTAAAGGCTCGGTCGAGCCCAGAAATATTTATTCAAATAAGACGCCATCAACCCGACCGTAAAACCACGCGGAGGGTTGAGGGCTAGCAGTTTTATTAATATTAAACGAACGCTTCAGCTGACACAAATTGGCGATAATCAAAGCCAAACCGGGGTTACTCTTTTCTTTTTCGTCTCGCTTTCATTTACTTACTTTTGTTTATTTCAGTTACTACGTACTACAGTTTAATAAAAAAAGACGTGACATTCAATAATTATTTATCATATGTAAATTCAATTATTGTAGAATTACCATCAGCGCTTTTTCTATACAACGACGATGGCAAACAAGCGTACGGCCTGCCTGATGGTCAGCAGACAGCGTAACGTATGAGCTAGCCGACTCTTAATTGACTAGAGAATTCGTTGTGTTGAAAGCTGGAGACTTATACAATGCATACTCATTTATTTATATATATTCTTCAGTTTCAACACAGCGCATACTCGGGAGCACTATGACACTGTCGCGATCGTTAGCTAGTTAGTATTCCGTCCCATTGCAATGCTCAATATAACAATAAATCGAACTTTGTGTGCAAACAATGTATTGAGAGCAAAGAGTTAAGATTAGAGTAAGAGCGCGCGAGCTTGGATCTACGCTACGCCATGCCATATTATTGCGATATAAAACTATAGAGTTAAGTGCCCTCACTGTGGCTATGCAGACGCTAACTAAACAGTGACCCGGTACGAGCTGTATAGGCAAGCTCTGCAGTAATTTACTTTATTTGGTCGTCACAAGGTCATCAAGAGAACTATTTATATATGCTTCACTCGTTTTAGCTAAATTTGTTATGTTTAGTGTTGACGGAATACATATTTATACTTAAGTCATAACCATTAAACTCTAACCATAAAACTAAGAACGTAACATTTTATTGTTAGTATCAGGCTTTATTTGCCCTCAAACTGTGCCGTTTCAACGAATTCACGCGCTCGACCCACAATAAAGCAGTTAATTAACCGTAATTTATATAAATGGGCTCCGTCGCAATTCGGACAACAAATTATCTGCGATAGGCGATCTCTCCAAGAGCTCGTGTGTATAAATAGATTACGAAAATGAGCATTATATGGAGCTAGCACGGCAGCCAGCACTAGGGCAAAGTCTCGTAAACGCTCTTGTGAAGCCGACAAGCAGCAACCGCATGTCCGAATCTATGAGAACGAGCACCAATCTTAATCGCAAGAGCAAGGAAAGCGGGTCCATTTGCGTGGAAGGCCGATGCAAAATTCCGTTTTTCGTTTTGGGCAGGAGTAGCACGTAGATTGAAGGATCTTTGCACCAAATATCAATAACGTAGAATCTAAACTAATAAACGAATAACGATAATGACAATTTGATACAAAGGAGGCAAGTGTACACGCGGGCAATTACTATAGGTACCGACTCGACAAACACGAACTTCGTGTCAGCAGCACTAGAGAACGACGACAATTTACTTCACGAAAGCTATAATTTAAAATGATACTTTGTAAACACGGGTTTCGCAGTGACGCCATTCGCAGTTTAACGAGGAACAGACGGTAATCTTGCAACAAATTCACATTTTGGATATTTCTTCAAAATCTCGTAGGATATATTTTTAACCTCCCATTGACTTGACAACATATTATACATCTTTCCAAATGGTATTTCTTATACTTATATCACAGTAACAAATTAGGAACACGACTCAATGGTTTTTAAAAAATTACATCATTAACATAAACGTGTTTTTAATGAATTTTCGCTTAAGTTAAGTGTCAAAATTGTGAGGTGTTTCACCTTTGAAGGTGGCAATCGCTGTTTGCGCGGGCGCAGAGCAAAGTGCGTCGGCGGAGCCCCGCTGCGCCGCGCTCTCCGGGCACCGTTTAATTTATCGCGAACAATCACATTAGCATATCACATAATGTAATGTGGACGCATCCGCGTGCACCTTAAACGGTTTTTCGACTCCTTTGTTATCCGAAATAAATTCGGCAAACAATTTCGTATCACGCCTCGCATTCGTGAATTTCTCTCTTGCGCCCCTTTATAATCACTGTATTGCAATCTTTTTTTTTGCATTTTTACATACGAAATGCATACATAACCCTTAAGGGCATGCACGACCAAAAAATTTAGTTGTACATGTAGAACACAAAGCAGACGCACATTCAATCATAGCTAAACTCTATCCAATATTGTAAAAAAACAAAACAAGAACCCCATCATATTCAAGTAATATTCAAATCGAGTCACAACAAAGGAATCCCATGCGGTGGTTCAGGTTTCAAAGAATGTGTGTAGCAGAGGTAACACAATATGCGCCCTACGCAGCATGGGCCGGGAGTTAGCGAACCACACAACAATGCGTACTCAACGCGACGGCACTATTCCAATCCGCACAGTCCCTGCCACCTTGTAATAGAGCACATAATGGAACAACACACGTGACATGTCACATTGAATCCAACTAGGGGTATGAAATATAAATTATAATTTATAACAATTGAAACTCCGCTCCGGTTAGGTTAACTCAGTAACAATATGTTTTAAATTAAGTATTAATTCATATCATAGACCACAAAATAGGCACGTTCGTGTTCATTGATGTGAGAACAAAAAAAAACAGAAAAATATTTTTTAAATAATATATACTCGTAGTAATAATAGAACGTTACCAGAGTATTACATGAAATAACATATAATATGAATACAACATGTTTTAATAATTTTGTAATAAAACATGTAACCTGCAAGTAGGGAACCTATTTTTTATTACAGTAGGAAAAACTATAACTAAAATTCAACCTGCAGTAGGTAGCTAAACTGAATAACTGCCATAGTATGTATAATCGAATATTAATTATAGACGTTGCTTTCGATGCACTCTGATATAAATTAATCGATTTTAAATTAAACAATGGTTTAATAATCCTAGCAAATAAAACATATTTTCACGTGCCGAAAAACCGTTTACTCTGTACAATAGGATAGGTGGTACTGCGAAAAAAATCAGTATGTACAATCGCAACCCGACCAGAGCAGTAGCGAAGGCGCTGAACACAATGCATGAAACGCTTTTGTGGATCACCCCAAATCGGGGTGCAACGATATGGCCAATGAATAAAGTGCCTCTCAATAGAATAACACGATTCAGAGCCAAAATGGTTTATTCTACACGGTACCGTGGAGATGTTCTAATTATTCTTATGTTTTGATCGTGTAATGGTCAATTGACAATGAATCGCAATTTAAAATGTAAGCTATACTGCAAATTGCTGTAAACTTTAAGTAGGTAATAATATAAGTCTATAAAAGCGTTAATGTCACATTACTGTTAATGCGGATCGATCCGTGCGATCTCGCCAGCTATTACATAAACCTAACAAGGTTTCCAATAGTGGCTAAGAATTGTAAAATGAATTGTAATTTAAAAAATTTTGGTTTAATAAATTAAAAAAAAAAAAAAAAAAAAATATAACAGCATACACTGCCCCTACTGCCGAGATTAGGTTATTATAATATTCTTTAATGACTCATTCACTAGTTCCTAAAAATACGTCCTTTTACATAATTATATACAACCATATGTCAATCAATATATGTCTCAAATCCTATTATATATGCTAGAATCAGGAGATATTACATTTGGATTGGATTTTTTGAAAGGGATAATGTCCAACATTAAACCTTAACCACAATAAAGTGTAAAATTAGTAGAGTTTGACATGTAAATATTACTTTGCAAATAGCCAGATCTAGTAGATAGATATACTAACCACAATAAAGTGTAAAATTAGTAGAGTTTGACATGTAAATATTACTTTGCAAATAGCTAGATCTAGTAGATATACGCACGAGGGAAGCTGAAAAGCCTTGTCAAAATTACATCCAACAAACTTTTTAGTGATATCGCGCTTGGTGCCTAAAATTCAGACCACGTTTCGTACGAGTATAACAATCGTGAGTTTGTGTAATTTCCTTTTGCCTATTCAAAAAGTGTTACTGGTTTAGCAAAATCACTTTGATTAGTGATTATCCATTTGAGACCAAAACTACTAAAGTTTACTAAAGGCAAAAATTACAATCTTCCAAAAAATAAGTTCCAAAGGGAATATTTTTTGTAAAAATACTGATTGACACGAGATCCAAAAGCACGGTGAATTATGAACGGCTTTCAATTGATTTTTAAAGCAGACATTTTAATAGGCCTTTACGGGGTTTATATTAATGCGCAACAAAGCGAAAAATATTTAATAAAGATCTTCTGTACGAAAAGGATTGCGCATTTTTTAAACGTAGTACTAGTGAAAAACGGTTAATAGACGGGCCTCATCATATTACATGTATACTTTTAAGGACTTAACACACATATTATAGCACGACATATTGTAGGTATATTACTCGAACTACAAGTTAATAAAAAACTATTTAAACAGACTTTAAAAAAAAGTGAATGTTTGTATTTGTTTCGCATTTGTCACATAAATGAAGTAGCTAAAAAGCCCAATGTTATTTTTTTACTCGTTTCCTTTCCTTTCCTAATACTTCAGGTGTCCAAATTTGTCAAAGGGCCGGTACCGAAATTAATCCACAGCTCAAATGTAAATTATTTTAGAGGGAGACTTGAAATATCGTCCTCGCGCCGTAATAAAACTCCAACACGTGAAATTTTATCAGTAAAGAAGGAACACATAGCCATATTTCAATGGGCCGAAACCGTCAGTGTACCTGCGCAAAATTATTGTATTAATCTGCAAAATTACGAGCTTTATATTGTTGTGTTCTTTATAGTGTCCGGTATTTATTGCACGGAGGACAGTCGGTAGGCACTTAGACTCTGACTCATGACACGTCCTATAACATTATTCAGTGGTTAACAAAGACGGAAACTGTAAGTATTAAATAAATCATGCAAATACGAATGTATTAATGTGGTATTAAGCCGCGAGCGGGAATCGAACCGACAATCTACCGTTTGCAGAGTTTCCAATTTTGGGTGACGTTACGTGTACCTAATGCATAAAAGGGTTCAGTTATAGAGACCTCGTAATAAAACCAAATTTTAAAATATTAAGAAGTAGTCCGCACAAGTCGTTTTAACTGTATCGTTTTATTTAAAAACTGCGAATGAAATAAAACTACACATTAACTTAATTCTCCACAATCCGGTTTAATTTTCTCGTAATAAGAGCACGATACCGACAGCAAGCACCCTTATAATTACTAGAATGTCCTGTAATAAAAATAAAATGGCAATTGAAGCTTCGTCGACAAATAACTGTTTCGTCTCACGCTATACATCACTGGTAAAGAATTTAATCACAAGAGTCCTGAGTGTGGTATGCCGATGATATCTAGGGACTCTCATTGGCGGGCCACGAGCCGTACAAATTGGAAAGGTGGAGTGTGCGAAAGCAACAAAAGGTTACAATTGAAATTTCCGAGATGCCTGTTACATTTTTGTTGGAGGGGGCACGTACGTCGCTGCGGGATACTCCGCGCAAGCCTTGTTTATAGGAGTAGGATGTAAACGTATTCTTATAGTTTCGATAACAATTGCCAAAAATCCACATGTACGTGACTGTAACACAAAAAATAAAAATATTGAGATTATTGAGTAACATTCATCATCGCAACGGTTATCATTACATACGAAATCGAACTATCAAGAAATTCTTTTACACATTGTCACTCAAGGCCGGAAACCGCAGAAGATTAAAATTCGACCTACCCTATCAGTAAACTGTCGTTAAACAATAGAAGCCAATATTGGTGTTCTGATAACTATTGTATGTGCTTTTGTGAATGAGTCACTCAATCACTCATCAATCATTAGTCAGCGCCTACGGTCGGCGGTCGGAGTAGACAATGAGGAAGAATACATACAACTTGCTAACGAAATAAGGCGCACTGATTTGTAACAATGTCTAACAACTGCACGCTCTCGCTAACGTCATTTGTTATGCTTGTTAATATGTACTTGCAATGCTTATTAAAACAGAACTAGATGATTATGGTATTAAAATATATAAGGGACTACTTGTAAAATAATGATTATTTTTTGGGAGGAACAGAAAATGTAGCATATCACCGTCAGCGCATTTGCATCCCGAAGGAATCGGGGATCCGAATTCTTAAGAATTGGGACAAGTGACAGGAGGCGACTAGTTTTGCGGAAGTGACTACCATTTGACCTGACCGACTGAAACAAGACCAGAGCTCTTGTCCAGCGAGTGGACAAGTTCTCAAGCGGTCCGTAGGCTCTAATCATTGACAGCTTCCAGAACCAATGCTACACCATGACGTTCAAGGCTGGTTTGTATTTGTAACCACTCAATGCGGTCACTCATTTAGGACTGACCCGAGCTTAACCTCGCTTACTGTCATCGCTCCGCCAGGTATTCGGCAACATACCCAGATGCGAATTGGCTTACATTTAAAGTCATAAAAAAATCTTAATCCCAGTTACCAACCAACCTAAAGGCAATTAGGTGACCGCGTCCGTTTTTGATTCAAGCGTCGTCCAACGAAAAGGGGCGCAGAAGCGCAGATGTTACCGTCACAGGCGATTGTTTGCAAATAACAAAGTGAGCGCGAGGTTTGCAACAAGAAAAACAAATGTATCTATGACGCCAATAGACACATGTGGCATTATTCTCCCGAAGCTACTTCTTTACACGACGGAGCTGGGTCCGCGACAGTTTCGCACCCTTAGAAAAATAATGCCACATGTGGTTGCCGTCAAATGGTACGTACGACGTTAGTCTGTTTAAACGTTTTCGGGTTTCTAATTGTGCCACGACAATGCGTAATCTAACCGGTCGCTTTCGGCGGCACGTAGAGTCCCTAGTATGGAACAAGAGATGAATGGAGATATCCATGCGTCTCTCTACCCATATATTAAACTCACAAATGATAATTTTCACAACAGTAGCTCTAGTATAAGTTTTTTCGAAACATTAACTAATTCGAATGCGTTTGCGTTTTGTCTCAAAATGTATGAAAGTGGTATGAAAACGTGAACAGCGCCTCTGGTGGTCACTAGTAGAAACTAAAACAGGGACTATAACATTTGTTGCTAACCGATGAACGCGCGTATTTCAAACTCGGTGAGAGCGTTTTCATACATTTTGAGACAAAACGCAAACGCGTTCGAATTAGTTAATGTTTCGAAAAAACTTATACTAGAGCTACAGATGATAATGTCAAATGGCGATCCTAACAGGATAGTTTAACGTTTTCAAACTTTGAAACTTTGATCAAAAGGTCATTTCAGTATTTATTTATCGTATGACAATTATTTCGTGAGATCTTCGAGAACACAGTACTTATGGTTGCCAGTTTTGTTGCATTTTTAGCATCACCCAGGGGTCACGTGTAGGATAGAGGTGGGTCTGGGTACTTTCCCTACGGACGTGGTGCAACTTCGACCCCCTATCATATTTAAAAACTTAGTAATCACTCTACTGGGCTCAAATACTCTCTGGTCCTGTACTCCGAAATTTGAACTTATTATAGTGTCGTCCGTTTCACTCATATAGTAACACGAGAAACGAGAGTGAAAGGGACGGCACGATGCGAAGTACGGATTACGAATTTCGGAAAAGACCCTCTAGTACCAAACATTTTTCGGAACTTAGGTACGAAATATCATTTGAAATTAACTATAGTTTTTCAGTAAAGGAAAAATTAGTAAGAAAACCTGCATCAATATGCAAATAAAAGATGTGTGTGTGGCTCGTACTCGGCTAGCGTGGGGATTACGACCCATTCTCTCCCATCCATGTGAGACCTGTGCTTAGAAGTGGGTTGATATAACTTAAAAAATACCAGTAACAAGAAACAAAGTACGAGTATCCGTTGATATTTTAAACAAGTAAACAGTAATTTTCCAGGAAGTTGTTAGAATATAGTTTCGCAAGTGCACATCTGCCAGCAGATGTCTCATCTCTGCTGGACGTCATTGAGCTAAAGTAGAGTATCTCTTTGTTAAGAAAATTACAAAAGCAAGTAAACACGGGACCTCATAAATCACAGTTCATCCACTCCTTGCCGTTTATAGGCAGGCAGCAGCACCCTGGGCCACCAGGTGCCCGTGCCGCTGAACCACGTAAATAAGACACATATGAAATCCCTACGGCGTTGATCAGACAGCACATTGTCGCTTGAATCATACGACTTATTATCCTGGTTAAACGAATAAACCCGCATCGGCTCTCGCACGCCAAATTACCCGTGTCGCGATCCAAAGCACTACTAAGGGTTCTGTTCACGTGTAAAATCTCTTCAATTTACACGCTACACTTTAACCCGCCGAGGGGTTAACACAACGGTAACATAACACAAATGTTTAAAATGCGTAAGTATGTTTTATTATTTATCTTATTCGCAAACAGGATTAAGTTTTACTTCCACGTAGTCGCACATTGTGCACCCATTACTATTGTAGGATTCAGATTAAGTACTTACCAACAACGTAAATTGATACTTTGATTATTAACCTAAATAAAGTTATGGTTTACCTTTTGATGAATATTAATCGTGCATTATTAATACCTGAAAAAAAATTTGATAAAGTTAGTTTCAAATAGTTAAATGTTTAATTTATGCCGTTAAGAAAAATGACATTCATATATTATACTAATAGTCCTAATTCTACGTCATTTCCGTTTTAGTAGATACAGGGCTGGCCCCGCCCGCTAGACAGGACGTTAATTAGAAAATTATGTGGGAAATTATTAATAGGTCCGCCGTGTACCCGATTAGATAACCAACTAGTCCATTAGCCGGGCAGGACACGGCCGAAGGAAGCCGGAACCGAAGGGTTATCGGTCCTGTAGTCTTTGTTGTAAGGTCTATTTTGAATGCGTTGAGAATAATTGAAAAGGACTTGGTGGAGCAGTAGGTAAGATAAGGCAGTAGCAAACAATACGGCGTGCGATCGTCCGGGGGCGGGTTTGACGCGTGGTTGAGGAATGATCAGCGGCGTGGAAATGACGACTTAATGGATTATATGTGTCCGCCGACACCAAGATAAGTGTCGCGGCGGTATCGGGCCCGTCCAAGGAGATTAGGCACCGAAATTACAAAAATTAATAACATAATGGAAATTGAGAGAATGATTTTACACCTCGATGAGCATAAATGATAAAATAAAACCGATGTTGAAAAAGTTATCTTCAGAATATTCTAACGGACATCTCACTTTAAATTGCTAAGAATATTTTTCCAAAAGTTTTTAAATTGATCTTAAATATTTTTATTTTTAATAGTCCACGCGTCTAGAGGTAGTAGGACTACACTCGCCCACCTTAGTTAATTAAAATTTAAAGTTTGCGTCAAAATGATGATAAACATTAACTACATAAAACAGTTGACAACATAAAACGACGTAATCCAAATTAAAATATTTTTTTAACTGTAAAATGCGCCACAATTCGAAAGCGTTGTATGATGACATATACACTCGTAAAACCGTAACAATGGATAAAATCGTCCCAAAAAAGGCATTTTTTATTTTATTTGTCTCCAATGCAAGATACTGACCCACATCAACCACATGTACCCACGCGAACAACACACAAGACAGTTGCATGATGCCATGAAACACCGTAAATTGAATTCGGACCGCATTGTTAAAACGCACAACGGCGGGCCTGCTGCGCAAGCCCTCGAATGAACATTAAATAGCGTCACAATAACCTCAGATTTGCCGGCAATCTATTCTATTATTCACACAGGGCGAGAAACGCCTCGCCACTTACGACAAAAAACTGCAAGATCTCCAGTCCTTTGTTCGGGACTTTCTGGGTACGTCTGGACAAACGAGCCGTGAGACCCGTAGTGAAATATTGATGCGGTGTCATAGTGGGACGGACGCGATCCCCATTACAAAGCCATTTGCGCTGTTTACATAAAGGAGGAGGTCCGCAAATGCTGTAGTATCGAGTGCGGTGCGATTGCAAATTTTCCGCTTCTCGCGTGTCAAAGGAGATTATTTATTGCAATTGAGATATAGAAGGCGCCTCGGGATCAGCCAGCAACACCTCGCATAAATAGCGCCGCGCGACCGACGCGCCAACCATCCCTATCATCCCGACACCAAATAAAATTATGAGCAAGGCTATTTATTACACTAGATTAAATAGGGTATTCATCTTTAACGAGCCTATAGAAACTCTACGGGGCTCGCGTAATGTTTCTCAAATAGCTTAACCGGCTGTACATCCACAAGATACTTGTAAAGATGTTGTTGAGGAAAAGCGGTAATTCATTGGAATCATGTGGTTTTGTTATCATTCGGTAAGGCGTTAGGAATTAATTAAACACAGAAGGTCAAACACATCTGAATCACCATTAAGTTAATAATTAAATTCTACAATTATCCTGCAATAAACATGTTAGTGAGTATATATAATACATAGTCATCATTCTAGTTTGCATACGCCAGTAATTTCAATAAAAAGAGGTATCATTAGAATAAACTGTTATTGTGTGTATACCAATCGAAAGTGTTCTCAAATGAGATCAAACCTAATAACTACGTAAACGGTTTTTGAGTTGTTGGTATGAATCAAGTCAAGGGAACTAATATTTAGTAACACTACAATTTGCTAAATCAAACGGCATTCAGTAAATTGGTGGATTCACAAAATGCATAATGTGCGGATGTTTAATTTGATGAGAGGTTCGAGTGGGAAATTATATTAAAATCGTTTAACAAAATAATGGGCTATCCGCTATAAAAATCCTGGGAAGCGAAAATTGCCGACCCAGATTGGCCGGGCTTCCATCACGCATCCTTCATATACGCCAAATATTTTGTTTCGATCCATCTTACCGTGTGCTTTAATAGTTTTCATAACATGAATAATAAGATAGGTAAGCAAATACGTAGGATATGCATGCTGTAATTTAGGTGTGCATTAAGGAGAATTAGTATTAGTATTGTATACTTACAAGTAAATAAACCTGTCTGCGCATTTTATTTTTTGTCTGTTTAGGTACTTATTTATTACCTTTTTTATTTTTTTATTTTACTTGTTTGTTTACTTGTTTATTTATTACCTATGGTTCTGGGAGGAAATTTCCACTACTTCCTAGATTACCTACTAGTTTCCTAACAGTCCATATGTTGGATTTTATTTACTTTACTGTAATATTTAAATGTTAGAAGGATTATGCACAATTTACTTCATTTCTACATCTACAATGGTCAATAAAAAAACGCATACGCAATTATAAGATTAAATAAAATAATTATTACATTTTAACTTTCCGTTCACAAAAAACTCATAGTAGGTATAACTATTATTTTTAAAATTGTAAAATCTATAACCATTCTAGTGTACTCGTACCTAGTGTTCAATGTAATGTGTACTGACGAATGTTGTTTGTATAGACCCTTACGCGTAACGTTAGAAATATAATAATTCCATCAGCGAGAGTGTTAACAAGCAGCGAATATAGCAATGTGCTGGCGCACTACCTGGCCAGCTGCCTCGAGCCCCCACCAACCACTGCGCTCCTCACCCCGCAAACTACCATACCACCATCCCGCTCGCACTCCACCACGAAAGCTCGTCCAAGCGCTACAAAAAGCGGTTTTGCTGTGTAGTGTTGTAAGTTATATATCCATGTGTGCGTAAAGTGTATTTTTCTGACAGGCCACATCATGAAACTAAACAGTCTGGGGGCCTACAAAAGCTACGGGCGGTTACGACGTTTCAAATTGCAATTAACGTTTACCTGTTGGAACGCGTGAACCGGCGCGGCCTTGTGCGCGAGCGCAGCACAGGTTTGACTCACAGTCAGTTCCACCCCAGACCTCTGCGCGGGTGTGCGCGTCCCTTGCGCTCAGCTCTGTGTAGTGCCGCGCGCACGATCCTGTCCAATTAGTGTTCTCGCGAGAACGAGTTAAGTGGCCGGTTTAACTAGTGATGTACTCAAGTTTAGCGAAATGAACTAATGTGCGTTGCCGATGCGAGATGTTTGTGCGGCTCTAGTGCTAAATTATAACACAAAACTATGTAATAAATTTAAGTGAAGTTTAGTGAAAGCGAAACAATGTGTTGTACGTGGTTCGCAAGCGCCTTGTTGGTGCTAAGCGCCGTTTTAACAACATGGAGTGCATCTCTGTCGGCTACCACGGGAGCACGGTACCAAGCTCCCGATGAGTGCCGGTGGACGACCGACGACGACGACGCAGGAGTGGCGCTACAATGCAGACTACGGACTATTAATAGCGAATTAGAAAATACTAACTTCAGCGCCATTCAACCGCATCTCACTGTGAGATTGCGCCTAGAATGCAGCGATGCACTTTTCTTTCAAAGCTCGCTATCTCCCGGAAGTTTCCGACAGTTGGTCGAATTGCGGGAACTGACTATTGAGTATTGCAAAATCGGGAATCTTTCCGACGGCGCGTTTACGGGTCTTCGAGAATTGAGGAATCTAACAATCAGAACTCATAACACGGACTGGTCATCGATGTCACTTGAAATAACTCCCACCGCCTTCTCCCGAGACGTACAAAATCTAGAACGATTAGATCTCAGCGAAAATAACATGTTAGTTTTCCCTGATGGCGCACTCTGTACTTTAAGGAATCTTGAATATTTAAATATGACTGGAAATCGAATGAGAGATATAAGTCATTTTCAATTTTCTTCAGCACATCGCCATCCAACGGAGAAATGTGGTGATAACATCCTGGTTTTAGATCTTTCAAGGAATGTTATAGATACTCTGCCACCAAATCTTTTATCCGGCTTAAAAAGGCTACAAAAATTGTACCTTCAAGGAAATGCACTAAATTCAGTAGCAGATAGAGCTTTAGAAGGTCTTATTTCTCTCACTACGATAAGATTTTCTGACAACCAACTTACAAGCTTGCCTCCTGAACTTTTCAGTGATACGAAAGAACTTAAAGAGATATATTTAAATAACAACACTATCACAGTGCTCGCCCCAGGACTATTCAGTGACTTATTGCAACTCTTAGTTTTGGATTTATCACATAATGAATTGACTTCTGACTGGATAAATACTTCAACATTCACTGGACTGAAACGACTAGTATTTTTAGATTTCTCACACAACAGAGTATCGAAAATGGAAGTTGCACTATTCCGAGATTTACACAACCTGCAAATATTGAAAATGCAAGACAATTTTATAGAACACATCCCAGAGAATGTGTTTAGCCCGTTGAACAGCTTGCACACATTGATTTTGTCAAACAATAGGCTCACGACAGTGGAAAGTTACGTGTTTTTGGGTTTGCACGGACTATCAGTTCTATCTATTGATAGTAACCGCATTTCAAAAATACATCCACACTCTCTTCGAAACTGTTCTTCATTACAAGATCTGCACATTAATGGAAACAGACTAGATGAGGTACCAATAGCCCTCAAAGAAATTCCACAGCTAAAAACTCTTGATCTGGGAGAAAATTTGATTGTGAGCATTGAAAACGCATCATTTATGACCATGCAACAAATGTACGGATTGAGATTGACTGAAAATAATATTGGCAACATTAGCAAAGGCGTGTTCGATAAAATGACATCACTCAAAATATTAAACCTGTCGAGAAATAAAATTCATAAAATTGAAGCAGGAGCATTTGATGGCAATATTAACCTACAAGCTATTCGATTAGATGGCAATTACCTGACTGATATTGGCGGCCTTTTTGCTAAATTACCTAATTTGGTATGGTTGAACATATCTGATAACCGATTGGAATGGTTTGACTATGCAATGATTCCAACAGGATTGCAGTGGCTAGATATTCATGCCAATAGAATTGCCGAACTTGGAAATTACTTTGAGATTGAGTCCCAGTTATCATTGAGCACATTCGACGCTAGTTCTAACAGATTAACAGAAATCACTGGGAGTGCTATTCCAAACTCCGTGGAAATGTTATATCTAAATGACAATTTGATTTCGAAAGTACAATCGTACACATTTTTCAAGAAGCCAAACCTAACAAGAGTGGATTTGTATGGCAATAAAATAACAAATTTGGATCCAAATTCACTGAGAATATCGGCAGTACCGCAAGATAAATCGGTTCCCGAGTTCTTCATAGGCGGAAACCCATTAGAATGTGATTGCACAATGGAGTGGTTGCAAAAAATAAACACTGGGAATAGAGCGCGAACTCAACCGAAGTTAATGGATTTGGACAGCATATACTGCAAATTACTTTACAATCGTGGAAATTCTTATGTGGCGCTAGTGGAAGCTGCATCACACCAATTTTTGTGTAAATACGACTTCCATTGTTTTGCACTGTGTCACTGTTGTGATTTCGATGCTTGTGATTGCGAAATGACTTGTCCAAATAATTGCACTTGTTATCATGATCAATCGTGGTCTGCAAACGTCGTGGAATGTTCGAACGCAGGGTACGTCAATACTCTACCAGAGAGAATACCAATGGAGGCCACACAACTGTATCTCGACGGTAATGATATTAAAATGCTTCCCAGTCACGCGTTTATCGGCAGAAAACGGCTAAAGATTCTGTTTTTAAACTCGTCTAACATAGAATCTATTCAAAATAGAACGTTCAATGGATTAAAAGAACTTGAAGTTCTACATTTGGACTACAACAACCTGAAAACCATTGAAGGTCAAGAATTGGATGGATTGGATAATTTACGAGAACTTTATATAAATAACAATCAAATTCGTCATATAGGAAAAGAAACGTTTAACCATATGTCCCGTTTGAAAATTCTACATCTTCACAACAACAGATTAACTACGTTATCGGTGTGGCAAATTAATTCGATAGTGACGGAAATTACACTTTCCTATAATCCGTGGTCATGCGACTGTGAATATACTGAGATGTTCCGAGAATGGACTAAACGTGTGAATTCAGTTTCGGATATATCAAACGTCAAGTGCATTTATTCTAAAGGGAATAACACTGAAATGACTGTGTACAGTGACGATACGTTTAGTGACCCTGAATCTGGATTTGTTATTGCAAATGAAAATGGAACAATTTGCACAGGCTTACCAAGTATTAACAACAGTATCAATGGAAATTTAACCGCTACCAAAACTATCATAACTAATGAAGATGTACAAGACTACATACCGCTCTTGGTGGCTACACTGGGTGCTTTTCTATTGGTGTCATTTATCAGCATGATTGTATTCATATTCCGCCAAGAAATGAGAGTATGGTTCCATTCAAGATTCGGAGTGCGACTTTTTTATAGAACAAGTGACATCGATCGCGATGATCGAGAGAAAATGTTCGATGCATTTGTAAGTTATAGTTCGAAAGACGAAGCATGGGTTGCCGAGGAGCTCGCGCCCATGCTCGAGCGCGGTGACCCGTCCTATAAACTTTGCCTACATTACCGTGACTTTCCTGTGGGTGGCTACGTTGCGGACAACATAATACAAGCCGTTGAGTCTTCGCGGCGTACAATCATGGTGCTCAGTGAAAACTTTATAAAATCAGAGTGGTGTCGTTTCGAATTTAAATCAGCCCATCATCAAGTGTTAAGAGACAGACGGAGAAGACTGATAGTAGTGTTGCTAGGTGAAGTGCCTCAGAAAGATCTCGACCCTGATATAAGACTTTATTTGAAAACGAACACGTATCTTCATTGGGGTGATAGGTTGTTTTGGGAGAAGTTAAAGTTCGCGTTGCCTGACGTGCCTAATAACCAGCGTTGTCGTGGCGGGCCGAGTCCGGTAGCTGGTGGGGGTGTGGCGATGCATCGACACCACCACGCCAGGAACCACCTGGGTGCCCTGCCGCCGCCGCCGGTGCACGGTGCGCACCCGGTGCTGCCGCCGCACCCGGGCCACAACCCTCACCAAGCTCCTCGTGCCTCCCCTCGTACCATATCCGTCCACGTGTAGTGAAAATTGAGACTGAACTGTGTGCTAGTGTGTTAAAAGACAACTGTATAGTGCAAGTAACTGTTTTACACAAATATGTGATGGCTAGTCGGTTAGTGTACATGTGCATGGTTGAAAGCGGTGTAAATAGTAGAATTTAGGTATGGATGGTGTTACATTTGCTGTAATAACGATGTGTACAATCTCTTACAGTGTACTTTACCACTTTAGAAATGCCATTATTTTTTACAATAGTAAATCTTTTCATAGTGTGTAAAAACGTTTTAATAATTCTGTAAATAAATAGTAGCGATATGTATATTTGTAAGGCCTATATTCGGGCTGTGTTTGTTAGGCAAATCTTGCCGGATACTATAAAAGTGACTTACTTGGCAACTCTGCCACAATCTGTGATAACATTAGATATAATTACTAGTTAGTAAGTATTTCACGAATACATATTATGTAATTTAGTCATACCCAAAAGAAAATATTTATTGTAAAAAGAAACGAAAATTCAACTGTATCAGGCAGTAATAAAAGACAATTAAATGATAAATTCCAATTTAATAAATTTGTTTAATTACCTATGACTTACAAATCCTACTGTACTAACTAGGTACATAAACTTAAAATTAAAAACGAAGTTGAATTCCGTAGAAACCATTATATTTCTGTGGACAGAAACGAATATATATGTTTTATAACTTAATTTTGAATGAAGTTATTTAATATTCTAAATTCTCGAAGATGGAATTACAAATGAAATTATTACACAAATAGAAGCATCAGTGCGATAGAAAAAAAGGAACTCACTGTTGATTTTTTGTATTAAGAATTATTTACAAAATACTACCGGGTTCTCCGCCTCAAAATATGTTCTTAATTAAATCATATACTTAGTAAACTAAAAACTACAGTACCTACAAGAAGTTTACTAATGTTAATATCAATGTTTATCATCATTAAGGCACTCCCCTTACAAACTTTGTGCAAGTTTTTCTTCGCTTGTGTTTGCATTACACTTATGATTTTTGGTCAGTACGTTTATTCTTTTGTTAGCTAGAACACCAAGAAAAACAATTGATTTTTTGTTTTTTATTTTTTGAATTTTTTAATTTTTTTTGCTAGACATTCTTCGTATATCTAATATTAACAAGCAAAAAAAAATATGCGGGAGTGCCAAAACTGACGAATAAAGCTTGCACAAAGTTTGTATGGAGAAGGCCTTGGACACAGGCGCCTTAATAGTGTCCATTCACAGTAAGAAAGTAGTGGGGGTGCAAACCTGACTAAACCGATTTATAGCTAGCATTCTAGTTGACACAGTTAATTCTTTATACTTCTTGATAAGTAGAGGGGTCATTAAATATACAAGATGGAACTACTCATACTTGAATAATTGAATAAATTGGACAAATCATGTATTTCACAGTAGGCTGAAAACTTGTTGTGTAGGTAGCACAATTGATTAGAACAATAGTATCGTTTAAACTGGATATTTATAAATAAAAAAGAAAATGTCATTCATCTCATTTTCGTGTATTTCGATCGCCAACTCACATACTTAAGTACCTACTTACTAGAATTAACTTTCGTCAAACCATGAATACATCACATAAGTAATATTCAATATTCCTGTAAAAAATATCCACTAAACTGCACTTTAAACACGGACAATTTTCTCCGAGATCAGCGGAGCTTCGGTCATCGACCGAGGCCCTTCAATCTGTGGTAACGAGCGCACTCCCCGCAGCCCTAAGTAGGTGTGAAACAAATGGAGCCGCGAACAAAAAGGGTATCCAGCCTCATTCCTGCCTATCGAGATTGCTTTTACAGATATAGACCGATACTCGACCGAACCGTTGAGATATTGATGAAAAAGTTCACAAAGATCTCACCTTTTCACTATCACCGCTATATATAAAACGGAATCGTGACACTGATGTCCTTTTAGTTCCAATTAGGTTTTCTATTCTTTATGTTTGGAGAAAGTTGAATTTGTTCGGAAAATCTTTATCATTGCCGTGTGCTCTCACACTCACATGCAATAGTTTTCTTTACACCCTTTTATATTTATGACATTTCAACGTAATTCACTAGACGTAATCGTATAGATTATATGCTATTATATATATACATACATACATATAAATCAAGCATGACAAGCTTTGGTAAATATGTAATTCCTAAATGAACCATCATCGCCAAAAGCGATATGTAACAATTTCTCTTGGGATAAAAAAATGATATTTCATAAAATCTTTAGCCGAAATACTAGAGGCATTCTAAAGCTTGCCTAAGTCTCTTCGCAGTTCCATCTCCGGAGCTAACGCGAGGCAGCCGCAAGCACTCCGCTGCGGTCGCCGACGCCGACCAATTCCTACCACTTGCAGTTCAAATTAGGTGGCTTATTCTACTCAGTTACTTTGGAAACCTAAGGTTCATACAATTCTTGTTATAACGTAAAATTTTACTAAAACAGTCTTCCCACCTCATCTCTAACATCACTTTACAGAGAATAAATATACTGAAATTTCTCATCATCCTTTAGATATTTTTGTAATATTAAGCTAATACGTATGAACTAGTACAGTTGAATGTCTCATTGCTGAGCAAATACGATCTAGATCTTTACGATATCCGAATAGTTCATATTCATATGTACTTAGGTAATTTATTGCACCATTAAAAACAATGTCTTAACTCACTTGCACGGTTAAAACTTGTCATGAAAACTACCAGGCGCGCCGGTAGGTACATTGTGGAACAAATCCAACACTTCTTGCATACACATACTTAAACAAAAGCATTGTCTGTACCTGTGGTTTACATATTCTCAGTTTTATACTTCTACTAAATTTTATGTACCTACCTACTATTTATTACAAAATATTTTCTTACTTCAAAGACAGTAGGTAGTTGAGTTCAAATGCGCATACGACAAATGCGACAGAGAGTATGTGATATAAATCCGCAGCCTAGTACTAAGGAAGATAAATTAAGACTAATCATGACTGTGTTACTTGTCCTGGCATTACATATTTCAATTAATGCTAGGTTATGTTATGCCAATGTCTAATCGAATTTAATTTTAACTAAAATTATGCACATAATAATGACAAATATCTCTGTCATCTGTGTCATTTAAAAAAGACACTATTATACGTACTTCGGTCGCATTTTTCCTCCAAGTAGCCTGTCCAAACATAGAAATCACGGCGTTTAGTAGGTACCTTCCTCTCATTTGCCGTGCCCCATAAATTAAACTAGAGAATAACACGAAGGTGAAAAAATAAACGCGACGTCGGCCTGTGTAGAACATTAATCAGAGGCTCGGGAAGGCGGAGAGAATTTATTTTACGATTGTTACAGCACCGATGAAACGTTAAAAATGCTGTCGGGGAGTATATTGAAACATTCGATGCATTGTTCAACCTGATCTGGGTGATAGCGCATCGCGGTTCTGATCCGACCAGCGCCGAGCATCAGTCCAGGCGGTTACCGACGTACTGATCATATCTTCCAGCTTTCATCTGATGAACACAGCCTTTTCAACAAAATATGACAAACGGATCACGAGGATTGACAACCTTGTGTTTTGTCCATGTAAAGGTAGCAGGTAGAACATCTTAGCGCATTGAATGACTTCGTGATTAATTTTATTTTAAAAAGTGAACCTAACTATTACTTACCTAATACTCCAATAGTTTGTACCTATCCAATAACTTCACCAGTATTATTTCAACTCTGAGACCTGGAATTTTTATAGTTTTCAATTAATAGAAAAGAAAGAATAACAGAGATTTTTTCGATATAGTCCTATTGCATAATCGCACATTGAGCAATTCTCCACTTCTGTTCCATTTACTTTCAGGGCCTCATCCGTAGTTCCACTAAGTATTAATATTTTTGGGTTAAACTTTTGATTAATCTCTGCTTATGTTTCTCAAACGAACTTTTCATTTCTTCCAATAGGCACTGTAGTTGATTCCGACCATGTTCCGTCTTCCAAGTCAGTCAGTAAGTATATCATCATATATTATATACCTTTTTCAGGTAACACATCAGGCCTACAAATAAGTCTTATGTGCGATAAGCGGATTCGTTAATGAATGGAAATATATGTATCAGGTATATTTTAATTCTTCGCAAGTATGATCACATCTCCAACTTTCGTTCACAGCTTCAGTGGTTACCGATCGGCTGGCGCAGAGATATGCATATTCTATAGTTGTTATTCAACATACTTTTTAATCCTGCTGTCCGCAACCTTACTGATATTTAAATACTCATACTCATACTCATTTTATATAGCCGATGGCAGTGGTCCCCGTCTGAGACCGAGCGCCAACCGTCTAATAAGATGCGATCATTTTCTAGGTCACTAGTGTCTCTACACATACTCTAGGTGAAGATGTTGAACGAGTTACCCTTGTCAATAAGACAGTCCCAGTCTGTCACTCAAAGTAATTTGAAGAAAAATGTGGCTTTAAAAAGACTTGATTGATTGAATACTAATAATATTATATTTATTCATATTATAATTTTATACATGTATTAAGAGTCCTTATCAGTATCAGTTAACATGCTTATATATTTAGGCCATTTTCTATTTGAATTGAAATGTATCTTGCCAGAACAAGACTATTGCAACCTAATGACATACATTTTAAATGTATTTGTTTTTTTTATTCTGTATTATTTACTTAAACTTTATAGCATTTAAAAAAAGGTACAAATGGCGGTCTTTATGCCTTAAGGCATTCTGTACCAGTCAATCACTGGGCTTAAAAGAAACATTTGTTCGGTGCAGGATAAGAACGTTAAGACAAATAGATACACATTATATACGTTGGCTTTTGAACCTTAATCTTACGTGAGATGAATATTGTTCTAAAGAACTTACATGGATAGATTGCTAAAAGTAATACTATGTTTTTTTATGTATACCTTTGTCACTATTTCATCAGTAAAATTTGAGAGAAGGAAACATAACAATATGCGCTGCTTTAAATTCTATCATTTGATTTAATTTATGAAAGACAGAGATGACAGTGGGATCACATCTTCTGTCAAATACCTATCGTGGATTGAATACCGGCTCCAATGCCAAGAAGAGGCAGTTGAAGGAAAAGAACGGACTATGTCAGAGACGATATGAATGACAGGCGAACAATACGGAAAAAAATACAGCGGTACTAGAGGTGGTACTGCCAGTAGGAATACGAACAATGATGATGATATGTCAGTTTGTTTTTTTTTATAATAAAACTGTCAGTTTGTATTAATTTATTGTGGTAACACTATCGCAAAAGGCCGCGAAATCCACGATAACACCTGGGGCCTATTGCATAATAAATTACAACTAATATTACAAGCGGTAGTCTCCTTTCAATCCCTTTCATTCGAAAGAGACTTCCGCTTGTAATATTAGTTGTAATTTATTATGCAATAGGCCCCAGGTGTTATCGTGGATTTCTAAGATTTAGTCCACAAGCGCACTAAAAGGCATCGTCATGAGGTTGCTGGTGAGACAGATTCTCAGTTCACGTGTCAGAAATGTGGACGCAATTGTCGATCCCGGATTGGATTGGAGTTGCCTCTCGCGCGCAGAAGCTGTTTAAATCATCTGTCAAGTTGACAGATGATGAAGGCCCGACGATGATGATTTTGGTACGTACATGTTATGCGGAGGTAAGAAAATAATCAAGACAGAAGACAAGAAGGGTATTATTAGGTATGAATGTGAAAGGATGTAAGAGAAGGAGTAGGCCAAGGAAAAGATTGAATGACTGAGTGATAGAGGATATGGAGGGAAGGATGGGACTGACGATGAGAGAGGTATAGAAGATAAAAAACATGCAAAAATGTCGTTTTATTCTTGCTCCACAAGTCATATCCTGTTCCTGTATTAGCAAAAAGAACATATACCAAAATTTTGCTTTCTAGAGCAACGTTTAGAGGTCGCGACAATTTGCAAGTTAAATATATATGAACTCGCCAAGCACCTACATTGGTAAATTTTTATAACTATCTCAAATGTGATCTTTCCTGTTACTTTGTGTCTTATTTATTATAACTGCTTGTGTAGGTCTAGGTAGGATTTTTTTTGTTTCAATTAGCGTAAAAATGTAGCTATTCGGTAGTCATAGTCTTATTGACACATCGACAGCATAGGCGTACGTAAATAATAGGACGCTAGAATATTTAAAAAATAGTTTAAAAATGCATCGACTTAAGTTCCGTGTTTATGAAGGCTAAAAGAGTATAGTAAAAACGAAAAACAACAGCCATAAAATAAATATAGCGGAATAATCTTACATAAATCGAATCAGTTGCAAACCAAGCTATCAGGTTGTCAAAATATAAATCCGCCATTTCATGAAATAAGTATTATTGTTATTTATAAATGGAAATATGTATTATGCATCAATTATATATTGTCCATCAGAATCTACAACTTGCTGCCAATGCGTAGCCAAAGCACGGATGCCACGCTCGTAGAACTCCTTAGGGTTTTTACCGAAGAAGTTAGCTAGTTCAACTTTAACATTCTCTTCATTATCAATTTTTTTTTCTTCCAAATGATGAGCTAATGACCTAAAGAGATGGTAGTCTGTTGGTGCAAGATCCGGCGAATACGGAGGATGTGCAATTACAGTCCAGCCAAGTTGCAATAATTTTTCATGAGTTTGTTTGGCAATATGTGGTCTTGCATTATCATGCAAAAAATATATTCTGTCCTGTTTTCCTTTTAATTTCTCTGCCACTTGATCAAGTTGTGAACAGTATAATTGAGCAGTAATTGTGCAGTTACTTGGTAAAAGTTCCCAGTGTATAACGCCACTTATTCCCCACCCCCACCACACACTTAACATTTTTTTTTTCTGCCCAGGTAAGGTTTCGGCGTCACTATAGGTTTTTGTCCGGGACTAAGCCATTGGCGTTTGCGTGTATGATTTACATAGCAAATCCACTTCTCATCGCCGGTGATCAGGTTACGAAGCCATTCAAAATTTCTATGAAAACTCAAATGTTGCAAACATATATCAACCCTTAGTTGTAGCTGAGATGGTGTTAAATCATATGGTACCCATACTCCGCTTTTCCAAGTCTTGCCTAATTCATGAAGATGGTTAGCGACTGTGCTGTGGGAGCACCCGAGCTGTTCTGCAAGATCACGTACAGTTGAACGAGCTTCCTCTTCTATTAGGTTTTTTAAAAAATCCAAATCAACTGCCGACGCTCTCCTCTGGTGCGGTTCATCTTCGAGGTCAAAATTGCCTTCACGAAATCGCTGGAACCAACGTTTTGCAGTGTCATAACAAAGCGCATCTTCGCCCATCGAAATACATATATTGCGTACCGCTTCCGATGCTTTGTGGCCTAAACAGAACTCGTGTAGCAAAAGCAATCGGAGGTCTCTGCGAGTAATGTCCATTTTCGAAGTAGTGCGATCGGTATTGAAGTCACAGACAGAATGTTCCACACGCTCGTGCGCTGGCCTTTAATATAGGCGTGACGTAGACGTATCCAGAAAATTCTGTGTTGTTATAGAAAGTGTAAGAAAAAGTGGCGGTTTTATAATTTGACAACTTAATAAAATTGTGTCATGGGTACTAGATGACGTTATATATACATAAAGATATGTCTAAAAAAAAATAAACAAAAATATTATAATATTAGTGCCTATCATACAAAATAAATGTCTTTATCAGAATGTGAATCCAAAAATATCGGCTGCGTAGGCAGGGAGTCCGTAAAATTAATAACTTTTTTTTGAAGAGTAGATTAAAGTGCGAAATTTAAAGCTGTCAATGTGATGCTCAGATAGAGATATATATTGCCTTTCTAAAAATACAATTATAACAAAAAGCGAAGAACAAAAGCGATATCTTGCCCGAGTCGACGACTTACATAGAAAGATGCAAATAGTGACTTCTTTTTAATTATATCATTCCGTAAATTTAGAAGTTTAATAATAAATAACAATAATGATTAGCATAATTTAATATCACTTCATGTTCAATTTACTCATAAGTTCCGTGTAGAACTGCCGATGAAGAATGAGCGTTTTCTCTGAATATTTAAAAAATGTTAAAACAGTCGCGACGTCTAAATATTATCCGATTTGCCTCAAAATTGGCAGAGAAGAGTTTGAAGTGCAATGGAATAAAGGGAACCTTGTGGAGAAAACAAATTCAAAAAAGTTATTTTTGGACCACCCTAATTGATTATGTATACGTATTATAAACTTTAGTTACTTATTTATTGATAGTGTGCCACAATTTGAGTGTTACTACTATTCCAAAGAAAAAAAGCTTATTTTCGAACGCCAAACTGTCCGCCACTTACTGTCCATAACAAGTTTCTTTTTTATTAGTACTGGTTTAGAGCAGGACGCAACTTCGTATCGATTGTATGATTAGACAGCGAGATATCATAATCACCGGTCTGCGCGTTTATCGACCTTATAATCGGAGAGCGGCAATAAATTTGTCTCATTTTAATATCCTAGAGCGTGTAATGTTCTGCCATAACCGTTCGATGTTTGGACTTGTGATATCATTAGGAAAAAAAACGGGTGAGGGCGCGCGCGGTACAAAAGAGTTCAACGAGCAAAGTTAATCTTGCTCGTTAACGAGAGGCAACCTGTTATTTGTGCTGCTATTACGTAACCAAACAAAATCATGTGATGGGCTTTATGTAGCCGTCCATACGGCGGTGGTGACTCACTGTACTAACGATCTTCATTGAACGCGAAACAATTTTGACGCAAATTATACGCTGTTATAAACCACGACGTTAATTAAGTTGCAGGCGGGAGATTAAAATTATAATCCAATTTTTATTTCAATAATATTAACAAGCCCGTTATTAATTCAATTGGGCTATTTGAAAGTAACTAAATGTACAATTGTACATAACAGTATGTTTAATCGCGCTACTGGTGGAGTAAGCTGGGTAACATTTTATTTATCACAATCATTTTATGTCCAGTAGTTTCAGTATCAAAATAAGCGCGCATATCAGAAAATCTAAATAATAGGTATAAAAAACAAGACCAAATTAAACAGTTAAATCACTAAACACAGACTTGCTGTTAGAGTGATGAGATGAAGAGGCACTCGACTATTCCTCGACATGGCGCGGTGTTTTATGCCTCATATCGACAAAATAAAGATAACACATAAAAACATGGTGGTGGAGGCATGTCTTGAAAAGTGAAACTGCAAGTGAAATTAATCACAAGCTGTTTTATTTACACCATTGATACACCATTGTAATTTAAAGAGAAAAATAAACGCAAGGTGCAGCGGGGCAATCTAGACTGCGGGAAATTAAAACTAATCGAAAAAATCTTCCGTGTTTTAAATTATTTACTAGAGTGATATTTATGCTCGGATAGCGGAGAAGTGCTTTCACAATTTCACTAAGATGGCGCTGTAGTAAATGATGTAAAACATGATAAAAATCGATTAGTTTTAATTTCCCGCAGTCTAGATTGCCCCGTTGCAACTCATTTGTATTTGTATTTACAAGTCCTTTAAATGTGGACACGAGACGTAATAGTATAGGTAGATATTTCATTACAAAACTCTACTGAAAAACAATATCGGTAAAAACAAGCTAAGTCCAAACAAAAAAAATGCATCATCACAGCAAATGAAACCAGAAAATAGTTGTAAATATCATCACATTCTAAATATTAACGAGAGTTGATAGCCGCTGCAGGCGCGAGCGAGATGGCCGATAATCTACCATAGCTCATGGTTAGAAGTATTTAACGGCGAGATAAAATCTTAACAAAGGCGATTTGGTTAGCCGTCTCGTTTTGATACTTACGGACATCACGTATGGATCTATATATATGTATACCTACCAATCTAGCGGGCACACATCCAGTTTATGCTGAGCTACGTAGCCCGTTGAGGCTTCTACCGAGTATGGTCACGCGACATAAAGAATGCGGGAGGCGGAAGAGTTCATGTTAGTGTGGCATTGCGGTAAATGTATTGACCCCGACTGCGTGCCAGCGAGCGTCGGTGCCTCGTCTATGATATGTTAATGATAATTGGTTTCCGAATAGAAAACGTTCTGTTTATGTTGCCGTGAACGATCAGAGGGCGAGCGAGTGCCGATAATTTTAATACGGTCCACGTTCGATCAGAGTAATCAAGCGATAAGATTGTGTCAATATTTCGATGAATATAAAATGCCGAAATTATACAAATTTATTGTTACTAAAATATTTGTTGGTACCGTTTATTCGAAATAAGAAATCGTAAAGCTGTGATTTTTATTTTATAATAAAAATATTCCATCATTATTCCTTTGCCCACGATCCAGCGTCTCAGCGCTTGAGACCCGGTGGGCAATGGAAGCTTTTGTCGCAAACGTCACTCTCTGAATAATTCGAGACGCTCACAAACGGGTATTTTACTTGTTAAGGGCGTATTTTATTTGCTCTTATTTAATTTAGCATTTATTCAATCTACCCCCGGCGTGATACGCGTCTGCGTCGGTGTTCTTATTTCGTTTGCACCTTTTGTGACAGGGCTCATTGAGCGCGAGGTGTTGGGATGTGTTCCCGACTCGCGGCTCGGTTTACGCGCCTCAACTCCGGCGCTTTTCATCGAGCACAAAGCGTAATTGAATCCCACAGAATCCTACGCAGGCTGTAAGATTTAATAGGGCATTTAAACACTCGCATTGGCTATTGTGCGTCGGTTTTGTACGAGATTATTCAACGCAAACCACGGTGCAGCTAGCTTTCCACGAACCGATCCACACATGTTAGCCAAAGTGAAAATGTTTCTCTACATTCATTAACATAAAGCGGTAAACACTAGTTCCGCAGAATACTAAAACATAAGGAATATAACAAACAAGTAATATTATATCCACTAGTAAACTGGTGATTTTTTATGGGCACATAACTACAATTGTTTTTGCTAGAAACGGCCTATTTTGCAATTTAGCAATGTTTTCAAAAGCCCTCAACAACTTGTACATGTATAAACCCTTGATTATCACAATGTTTTTGCTTGATCGTTGCTACACAAAGTCTGTCATAGATTTCCTCAATAGTCTTGAATATATTTTATGTCACACCGAGCCATAAAGTGGCCATTATCGCACGCTCCGCGCGCGAAAAAAACCACTTCCTGGCCAGGGGGTGACATAAAATTTTGTACTTACCACGGGCGATAATAAAGAAAGCCTCACATCGCATATTTATCGCTTTCGGCTCGGGCATAAAATACCTGCGATCTGAGACATTCTTTGTTTTATCACCCTTGGTAAGTAATGTACTATTTTAACAAAAAACTACTTGCCTTTCTTGGTGATGAAATAAAGATGTTTGTACTGATATGGACCATGACTTGAGTTGATAGCCTAGTCTAGGTACCCATACTATAACTGCAGCTACATAATTCAAATTAATTACAGGTCAAAATCACTCAAATGCAAACATTTCTTAATCAAATTCTTGTCATGAATACTAAAATCTAGCAATGGAGGACAACTTTAGTTATTTCTTAGAAACGGGATTAATTTAAGTGCACAGTTGTGCGTAAGTTGCGTCGGCGTTCAACAGCCCTGAGGCTTGCAGCCGGTTCATACTTATTGTAAATTTAACTGGACGTCAGAAAGTCAGAACTTAACCTAGGCGCAGCGACGAATAAGGTCCAAACGCATGGACTTACACTGCGCCATTATAGCCAGACTAGCATTGTTACCGTGCTATACACAAAAGAGTAGTTATGTACCGGAATTTGCAATTCCTTTCCTGTTGAAATGGTTACGTACCTAGTGCCAGCCATAAAATTTAAAACGGATCCTTGATTTATTGACAATATTAGCTAAGTAGCTATTTAGACAACTAAGCGACTGCGCATTTCCGTGGTAGATCTATGTTATGGTTCTAAGTATTGCCTACAATTAAGCAAATTCTCTACAGGCTACAGCAGCAGAAACTTCAATTATCTAGCCGCAACGCAAGACAGTCGAAGATATGTATATGTCGCAGCCGGATTGTATAATCCGCCGTTTTACATTACGACTAGCCGTTGTACAAAACAGAGCCGTTTTGTAATACGGCGGGTTAACGGTTAACGATTAGCCGGATCGTCATTGCAATACGTTCTACAATATGGCGGCTCACGTTCAGCCGGATTGTACTTGTCGGATACCATAATCCGCCGTTTTACATTACGGCTAGCCGTTTTACAAACAGCGCTGCGAGTGTTAAAAATGGGAACTAAAAGCTGTCAGAGGTGACAGCTAAAACGACTCTATTTTGTGAAAAGGCTAGCTGTAATGTATTACGGCGAATTATACAATGTGACTGAACAGCTTTTTTACATTACGACTAGGCGAATAGAATAAAGCAAAGCGCCGAACACATTACGGCGAATTTTCAATCAGCCGTATTCAATCCGCCTAATCGTTGACCCGCCGTAATACAAAACAGCTCTGTTTTGTAAAACGCCTAGCCATAATGTAATACGGCGAATTATACTATTTGCCTGCGACATATATACACCTAAATCGCTTTGCGCAAAACAAGGAAACACCGCTTATATCCTTTTATGCCCTATTTAGAACTATATATGTATAATGTATTTTTAACTATTTCTTAACAATCATAATCCAACGATGAAAACAGTCAACAAAGAATTGAGTTTTATAACTAGAAGATTATTGTTTCATAAAAAAAATATTTTACTCAAACCTAGTGCTATTAGTGGATGCCTGCGTAATAATTTATTTAAGACACGTAATACTGTAATGTAATACTTTTAAGTATGTAGGTATAAAGAAGTTCGAAGTGGGCGGTGTATAAATTAACTTGTAATAGGCTAATGTGTGGCCAGTAGTTGAAATGCATATCCTACTGTTTTTAGGGAACGTCTCGTAAATCTGTACTGGGTAGAAGTCCGTCCATAAAAACGCAATATCGGACATCGATCAGGTGGCACCCGGTCACAACAATAGCCTGACCATTGTGCCCTGCTATCTAATCGTAATGAATATAAATTTTCAGATGACATTTACGATCGTTGCACGCCGTGATACTGCATCTCTGTAAACGTGTTAGATAGAAATTTTAATGCACGCACACAATGTTAGATCCAAGTACAAAAGACTTGTGTGGAGTACTAACGTGCATTTATAGCTGCGCCCGAGGGTGTGAAAATGATGCTATTATCTTTGAATTCATCAGCAAATAAAGTGCAAAATATGCGTAAAAGAACACGACACGTTAGAAATTCCTATTAATATAGTAGAATCAGTGTGTATTCAATATAGGGTATTGTAACCATTTAATAAATAGGTATTTTACAGTAAGTATTATGCATATCTTTAAATAAGAGTGGTAATAACAATCTCTAGTTTTATATCACATCATTTTAAAAAATTAGTCGACGTGAAAAAGGTATGATTAATTGTTGTTAAAACAGTGAACTATGACACTCGCTGGGAGGAGACTGACACGTGTTCGTACAACATGCCAGCCAGAGTCTCGTCTCGCCGACTTTCTCGACAAAAACTGACGTCTCATTGATGTATTGGTTAAAAAGAAGGCTCCTAGACCGTTAGCTAGTTAACAAAATGAAATAAGACTATTCATCATGCTACGATAGCTATCTTAATTACAGATATATGTATTTTAAACAAAATGTTCAGACTACTATTAGACTGGAGATAACACACGAAGCTTTTTGACCCCGAACTGAATAAAGAAGCTGCAGACGCGATAACTATACAACCGCACGTTATATTTGCATGTAAATGGCCTTACATTATCAAGATAAACACACAAGAACCAATAAATTAGCGCTAACATGGTAAACTTTAATAATTCATTCGAATGAAAAAGATTAATGCTAAGAGCGCCTATAAATGGTGCTTGAGAATCTGAGTAACAGACGTAGATATTTCACTACCTTATGTACTTAGTATTAAATTAATACTTCTGAAGGTAGGAAGTAGGCGACTAAATTCAGTATGTTACAGGCAGGCATCGGCCCCATTAAGCCAATCCGCTAGCCAATAAGGTGGACACTTGATGTATGCCTTTCCATTAGGTTAGCGCGCAAGAAATACATCACAGCTGGCCTTAATCAAAGACGCAAAGAAACCCGCCGAGATTAATACGTGGACAAAGGGAGCGGTATTGCGAGGATGCGAACCCGACGTGGCAAATAATGAAATCGCCAATCGCAGACCTTATTCTCTTAATGGTGTGAATAGGTCTAGTGAGTATGTGTGCGAATCCTCATATATTTACGTAGTAACTATGTAGCTTAGAAGCAAATAAAACTCTGAAAATGGGATGACAAAATGGGAATTTAGAATAGAAGTAAAAGCGCGGCAGACAATATTATGAAAGCCATAACGTATAAAGTATACTTAACTTCCGCAAAATATCACCCCTCGTGACAGTATTTTAAAAGTGGAGCACGGGTTCTTACTTAAAATGTTACAGGGAAGTTTTCTTAATTTTTGTCTTCCAAAGACGGGGAGAAAGGTCTTAAAGTTTCAACCGAGCGCGTGGTAACTCCTACTTATAATTGATTTATCCGGACGCCGCAGTTCTACAAAAACCTGAAACTTCTCTAATAGCGGAGCAGATGAGACCCACAGAAGGGTTAATTAAAAAAAATGGACGGTCATCCGCGAACAGAATGACGAAGTTTAGCGAATCACCAATTTCAATGCTTTAATATTGTTACGAAACTCGGTTCCGCGTTTCTTTAATTAAAATTAACGACGCAAAACTCTGACAGTCAAACGAATTATTAGTACGAAAGCAAACTTTTAATTAGTTCGCCTCCTTCCAGCGATACTTTTGTGCATTTACTTGTTCGAAGTAATTTGAATTAATTTGAATTCTTTCACAGAATAAAACGTTTTTTCTTCTGAGCTCTATTCAAATTACTCCTCGTGTCAACAGAGGAAATCATTCCGCCTATTATGGGATGTGATCATTACAAAAATTTGAATCAAATCCATTCAAAAAAAAATATTAATACAATTGTAACGGAAACTTGAATTAATTTAAGTGCATGTTTATTGTAAAATACGGGTAGCCGATATCGAATCAAAGAGATTGATACAATCAAAGTATTATCTACAGTAGAGCTAATCGATTATGTGATTTGTGGTGGGCATTCATGCATAATGGCGATAATTGGTTGTATTACTAATTTCACGGCGGTAGCGGCAGAGTCGGACGCTCGGATACATGACAATTGACAGCTTCAGCCCCGTTTCGAATCGCGGATGCCTCAGTACGTCTGTCCCGCATTCAACAACAATAAAAAGAACAATTAACTATTAAATAAAAAATAAACGAATAACTTTCGTTAATCTTGCTCGGAAATATCGTTCTCGTGTTCGTAATAGTAGACCGCGATATACGACATATGCGACACGTATTTATGGCGACGACGCTGCTTGAGATTCTATATAGATACTCGATATAGTTTATACTTACCTAATAGAGTTAATAATAACATTCCCGTTTTATATACAGTCTATATATATATATAAATATAATTATATAAAATTTCGTTTGTTCCTATAACTCTATTGTGATAAGATGAAATAATTAATATCATACGTATGAATTCAGCTGTTCCAGAATTTCTGCAAAATAAGAACCTAATCAACATTTGTTTATTTAGTTTGTTTACACATCTGTTAAACGTATAATCATCTCTGATCGGTTCTTAAAACTATCCAGTAGAAGAATTATGGATGTGCATCCTATTGGTCCGCGCATTCACACCTCATGAAGGTGCGGGCTGAAACCGGTCGACCGTCCGTCCGCCGCGACTCGTTACGTGCCTTTTACGCATCATCCCAATCAGAACAGCAAACGGAAGTTATAAATATTAACTATTATTAAGAAACATATTGAAGGAGCTGTAAATATGGAACAAGCATTTGCAAATTGATCTAATACCTACCTAATAATATTTGGTATTTTATGAAACGATATCGTCTCCGCTGCTCTCTTATGTCCAGGGCGCTTTAAAAACCTTCTGCCTGGTCGCCTACGCCCATGGACGTAAACAAATCGTGAGTCGAGATCAATGAATATTAAGCAACCTCCGAAACAATTTCCAGCACCGCCTCTGACAAAATAAATAATTTTCTTCAAATAAACTGAGAAAGAAACACTGATTGCTTCATAAATTGTCAAAATGTAGCCATGTAACAATGAATTTCGCCAGTCGAATGCATGTCAGGCAAATTGGTTACTAAATAAGCAAAGGGTTATTATTTGAACAACACGGCCTCAGGTTGATTAATCCACTGAGCATCACACATTTTTTAAAAGTTTGGTAACCCCACAATCAATAAATAATGAGCACAATAAAACTGTTATAAGTTGAATAAATCGAGAACAGTTAAATGAACAAGTCTCTAGATACCTACTTACAATGAATCTTGTAAAAATTGTTAATACGAAATCAAGGAAGGAACACCCAGAAAACAACAAAACAACCAAAGACTTTGGGGCCGTCAATAAGAATATAAAATATAAAAATTAGTAGCACAATGTCCATCGAAGAAATGTCCCCGGTCGCCATTGACACGATGGACATCGAACTTGACAAATTACTTGCGCTCCTAATACACAGACACCTCGGCATCCGACCAGATCGTGTATCTCCACTTACATCTCGCTGTGTTTAGATTTAGAGATAACTTGATCAACTGGATGTGAAAAACGTGGAACGCTCGACTCACAACTAATAGTGATGTACCGCTGGTATTTTTTACCTTCTGGAGCGCACCATTTAATTGAAAATATTGTGTCGTTACTCACCTATAAAACTCCAAATATAATGTGACCCAGTAAGTCTACTATGTAATAATTTGGTTTAATGTCCAGGGACCGTGTTTGTGCCTTATTCGAGGCTAATGGTACAAGAGTATCATAAAAACATATTTACGGTGTTGTAATTTATTTTTATTGAACATACCAAACCAAGGCGCAGCCCCATTCGGTGTAAACTAGTTCACGATACGGCTGAACCGCACAAAGTGAAACTGGCGAGCCTGGCTCACGTCGTCCATCTATACAGCAAGTACAATCAATATGTTAATATCAGAGATCCGAAATCCAGATACGATTTAGTGACCATTATAGTCAACGATGTGAATTAAATTTATTTTTTTTGCAAACACCAGCTAACGTTGTTAAGCGGTAGTACTACGTAACTGTAGCGACTTACCTAGTAGTATTTTCGCAAAAATTTAAAACAAAATGCAATAAAGTTGTAACCAAATTCTGCTAAAAATTAATTAAGAATGTCATCATGCGGCCCTTCATTAAGGTTCCCGACCCGATTTTAATAAACATGTCGATTTTATGTTATGCTCTTACGTTCTGATCAAAACTGTTATTTTAAGCTATAAACACCCGGGACAACTTTCAAAGGCAATTTTAAAGTATATATAGATTAATTAAAGACTCAAGTGTGTATGCCGTAAAATCATGATTGGCTCCAAGTGAAAACTCGTTATGTCGATCGTAAAAGTCGACAATAATTAGGCGGCCACAACGAAGCACCGATATGAGCTGATTACGAAAGAAATACAGTCGTAGCCCACTGATTTATTGTGCGCTGCCTTGGGTTTCATCGCCCTTTCTTACAAACGTCTACGAGCAACACATGTAGTTAATGTATACTTAATGAAAAGAAATTCTTCACATTTGTCTTCTACCTACATGAGAAAATCCAGTGAGACATTCATTGAGATAATTGGCGTAAGTACAAAGTACAAACTCTATTTGCAGCAGCATGTCCGCATTGTGTACTTCTAAGCGATAAGCAAAGTGCATAAAGTTCGCAACTGAAATGCGAAAGTAAACAAATCAATGCATTTACTAATGAACGTATGCGGTGACGTTATTGTGAATCACACTCAATAGTTAATTTTACTCTATTATCAAACTCTGGTGATTTAACCGCTGACCTCAATTGCCAATCTCGCGCAGATAAAAGATATTTAGTAATTTCAATATCAGAATAGCCGATATTGAGTGATGATTTAGGTGTTTTCAACAAATGTGATTAAGTTATTAGGGAGAACTACTCGACAAGGCTCGGAAAGCAATTGCACATAATATGCAGTTCTACTACAAATCTCACATTTAAACATAATGAGCACACGCTTGAAACGATAATCCACTAATATGATAAACGATTCGTTCGAGAGGGTAATTACGACGATCAGTAGAAGTAAAGCAATTTTAAACGACTGTTATATGTTCACCGTGAAATCTGTGAAGCCATTAACAGTTCACAATTCAATACGCGTTGACGACTAGCCTTAGGTAACCACGATTATATTTAAGTTCTGCTTCTGTAGTTAACTAAATGTATTTCAAGATTACTTCTTAAGTCTGGCGTTGACATTTATTATCTCTCGATTTTAGAGTAAGTCAATAATTTTATGTTAATTATCATACTTGGTTGCTTGGTTTAAAGTAAGGGAATAGGCAAAATTTAAAATAAAACTTGATATACTTATACCATTCATTATCGGGATGTTGATTCATATTCAACCAACACGTTTTTCATATTGTTTGTACTTACAGTAGACGTCAAAGATATATTTACACTTTTGCACCCTAATTACATTGTGATAAGGCGAAAATTGTAAATATATTTTGACGTCGACTGTACCATAACTCTAGTATCTGTCACACTTATTATATACAGGCTTTTGCCGGTGACTTCGACCGCGTAAACTATCACTCCCGAATTCATCCTTGTGAGGAATGGTTTTCGAGATAAAAAAATATTCTATATGTTAACCCAAACTATAAAGGCGTTGTATTCCTAGTTTTATTTTTGCGTGAGGATAATATATCATTTATGATATCTCCGAAATGTCACTATGAATTTTGGATCGCAATGTCTTCCAAACGTATCGGTCATGCGAACGAGGAGCACGCGCTCGACCTGAGGTCATAGTGGCCCTGCGTTATGGTATTAACACAGATTTCCATTGTACTTACAGACACCCTGTGGTAAAATGAGATCAATGTCGATAGGGCTGTGATAATACTAAAGCTATAATTAATTAATTTATCAGCATTTATTACCAACATTTTAATTGCAAAGTCACAGTGAGTACATATACTTAAATGTATCATGTGATGGCGTGTCTTTGTGACACAAAGCCCTATTCCAGCATTTTCCACTCTTCTTTATTGACAGCTGTGCGGTCCCATAGTGGGCCCGCTACCTTTTTAATGTCGTCAGACGAACGTTTTATTTATCTCCCTCTTTTTCTTTTCGTGTGGAATCTAGCGGTACAATCCGTCAACAACAACAACAACAACAAATACTCTTTATTGCATAACCTCAACAAAAGTAACACATAACAGTACATAATGACAATGAGTAGAGGCAAACAACAGGCGGTCTTATCGCTAATGAGCGATCTCTTCCAGACAACCTTAGGGTAGCGGAGATCATATCAAAGAATAACAATTCACAGTAGGTGATGCATAGATAATAGTCTGCCGTCAAGTCTCTGGTGCATTTTTTATTGTTGATGTGACCTACCCGCCTCCATTTAAGAGTTATATTAGTTTTAATTTTAACGTCTTCTACTTTTGTTGTTTGTTTTATATATGTAGCTCTTTTTTCTCGGTAACCTATCATTACTTCGGAATGATAAATCCCAGTAGTCTGAATTAGTCTTATTCTTATACAAATGAAAAGAAATGCAAACGCTTTTGCTATGTTTCTCACAAGTTATTGACTTGTTCACGAAAATCCGAGTCACATCTTGATTACTTTCTAAATGAAAAAAAAATAGAGTTACAAGAGTTGCGGTGCTCCTTTCTTAGTGAATATATTTATATCTGAATAAAAATAAACATAACCCTGCCTTGCAGTCGGGTAAAAAGTATTTTAAAAAAAGTGACATTGATATTAAACAGGAACTCTCCGGCCCTGTATGATTCGGGGCCTGTGTGACACGGCCGGAGAGGTCCTGGATGGTGCTTACCACCAATCGAGTTATTGTGCATTAATGACAATAATGACTCGTTCATTATACATACATATTCAACAGACGAAGTTGTATAAAATCGGCCCAAATAATATGCAAATTTTCAAAGAAGCGTCTCTTATAAAATGACCGAAGAAGACAATAAATCTTGCAAGCATAAAATAAAAGTTTAAAATTATTACAGATATAAAACGTGTCTTATATATATACATGTAAAGAAACTATACTTTCTTCAATCTATTATTTTTACGGCTACGGCCTCTATGGTCGGGGAACTTATGTTACCTTTTATAACATCAATAATGGTTGTCAACACTGTTGCTTAGCAACGCGTGTTTACGTTGACAGAATACCTATAGAACTCACTCACCATTATTGAGCATATTGTTTGTTTATAAAATGATTAAAATAATTAGTGTATAAATAGAATTATTATAGAAAGGAATTGATAATAAGGAATAGACTTTAAATGTCGTTTCTTTGTTTTCAGGTGAGATAGTGTGATTTAAGTTGTATAATTATTATCCTGTGTTTATGTAAGTTACTAAAAATAAAAATCTTTGTTTTCAGAGCAACGCATATTGTTTATTTGAAACTTACAATTCCTAGTGAGACGAGAAATATTGTCTTATAAAACGACATTTCTAGTTAAAGTCAAGGAAAATGGAAAAACTGCGATTTAAATTTATGGTATTGGGGTCAAATGACGGGAAAACAAATGTGATTTGCGTAACTGCTATTGAGACACCGGACGGATCTGTTTTTGAGGTCCCAGATGAGTTTAAGCCCGTAAGTAAACACACGGCCCTATTGTCTACAGACGCGTATACTAAAATTAGAAATTCCCTTAAAAAAAGACACCAAACACGCTCGATATGGATTCCTTTAACTACGGATTTGAGGAAAATATACTTAGATGAAGGTGAAAATGTACAGTTTGGTGATCAGACGGCAGAGGCAGCTTGAGGAACTGGTCCGCGAGGAGGTAGGGGCTGTCAGACGGGAGCTCAAGGAATTCCGGGAGGAGTTCCGGGACGTCAGAGCTCACATCTCTGACTTCAACGTTCGAATGGACGGCCTGGAGGGACGGGTTGATCTCATTGAGAAGCGGGTGGCTGATGGTGCGGCGTCGACAGCTACCAAGGCCCTCGAAGAAGCTGTCGCGAATCTTCAGTTGGAGCTGAACGACAGGGAGCAGGAGCTTTTGGTGAACGACGTGCAGGTGTCCAACGTGCCGGAGGAGCCGGGCGAGAGCGCGGCCGGCCTGGCCACGAGGATCGGCGCTAAGCTGGGCGTGGAGCTGGACGTGCGCGACGTCGTGTCAGTGCACCGCGCAGGTCGTGCACGCGAGGCGGGCCGGCCGCGGCCCCTCGTGCTGCGCCTGGCGCGCCGCGCCGTCCGCGACGAGCTGCTGCGGGGCGCGCGCACGCGCCGCGGCGCCACCACCGAAGGCCTGGGCCTGGCCTCCGCGCCGCAACGGTTCTATGTGAACGAGCGGCTGACGGGGGCCAACCGGCAGCTGTTCCAGCGGGCCCGCGAGGCCGCACGCGCCGCAGCCTGGCGCTACGTCTGGACACGGGACGGCAAAATTTTCGCTCGTCGGTCTGACGGTCAGCCGAGTGTCCGTCTACGTCGTTTGACGGATTTAGATATTTTTAAAGCCGTCAATGTTGTGCAAAATAGTCTGTAGTTCTTATTGTTGTGAAGTCCTAAAAGTAAATTTCTTGTTATTGTTTTGCATTGTTGTGTCGTCTTGTTTTAGTTTCAAAAACTTCACTGTTGGACTCTTTACGTTGGGGTTTTGGGGTCAGTTCCTCAGTTTAATGTTATTTGGGTTTGTTACTTGTGTTGTAAATAGTTTAATTCATGGCAAGGCTTGTGGTGCGAGTTTCCCTCGGTCTGTTTTGTATTTAAAAAAATGCATATGTATTGTATCTCATATATATATATTTATAGTTTTCTTTTTATGTACCTCTTTATTCTTATTTACAGTCTATGTTATCGATGTTGTGTCTGTTTTATTTCTTTATGAAATATATTATCATGGTTAATAAAAAATTCCGCATCGGTTTATTTAACGCAGGTTCCTTGGGTACGAAACATGACGATTTTATAACGGCTTCCACTCGGCAAGCGGTCGATGTCCTGGCGGTGAATGAGACGTGGCTGCAAGTTGGGGAGGAAGGGAGGGCGCCGGTACTTCCTGGATACAGGCTTCGTCATAATCCCAGACCTCTCGGGACACGCTCTCGTGGTGGAGGTGTAGGTTTTTATATCAAGCGCAATTTAAATGCCCGTACCTGGCCCCACCCGGTAGACCCACTGCATAAGGCGGTTGAGCAAATATGGGTGACCTTGACCCTTAACGGAAATAAGATTGCAATTGGAACCGCATATCGACCACCTTGGATGGACGTTGATTTATTTTTTGACGCCTTAAGTGACTCTATAACCACTTTGTCCGATTATGATCACTTAATTGTTCTTGGTGATTTTAATATAAATTTTTTTCATAATGCAGACCCCAAGTATATCAAACTCCACACTTTCCTGACTAGCTTTCATCTGTCACAGTTGGTTACTCAGCCTACGCATTTCACTGTTTCCAGCCAGACACTCATTGATATAGTTTGCACCGACCTGAGCGCTCAAACTATCACTGTCGAGCACGTAGGTTCGTTGTATGGACATTGCCTCGTGGTTTGTGATTTAAACATCAAACTTGTAAAACCTAAACCCTACCGTATTACGTACAGGCCTATAAAGCATATAAGTCTTGACAATTTAGATGTGGACCTGCGGAACGTGAGATGGGACCTGCTATCACAAATTGAAAATGTTAATGACATGGTTGGCACCTTCAATCAACTAATTATAAATATATTCGACATGCACGCACCTATCAAGTCAACACTAGTCAAGGTCCAGTCTTATCCTTGGATCACCGACACAATCAAATTAATGATGCGGCTTCGTGACAACGCTGCAGCGGAGTACCACAAACTTAAGTGTGAATCTAAGAAAAAATATTACAAGGATTTTAAATGTACTGTAAATAAGGCACTGTATTTTGAAAAATCTGCCTATTTTAATCAAAATATTAATGATAATATAAATAACCCAAAATTATTATGGAAAAATCTTAAGTCTACTATATTGCCAAAGAAAAATAATGAACTTCCTTCTAATTTTAATGACCCTTCGATCATAAATAAACACTTTCTTAATTTGCCAGGCTCTTCAGTAGTCTCTTTATCACTACTAACTTATTTTGAATTTCATAGGTATAATGACTCCATTTTCCATTTAAAACCTATTACCTCCGACTGCATGATTAAAATTATAAAATGTCTTAGGTCTAATGCTGAAGGTTGTGACGGTATTAATCTAAATATGTTGATGATGACATTCCCTTACACCGTAGATCTTATTACAGACATGATTAATACCTCTATCTCTACCTTTACTTTCCCTGATCACTGGAAACTGGCAATTGTGCACCCTCTGCCTAAAATATCAAACCCATCTAATTTAAAAGACTTAAGACCTATCAGTGTACTACCCTGTCTCTCTAAATTATTGGAAAAGGCTGTGTGTTTACAATTGACAGATTACCTTGAATATAATAATATTCTGCCCGATGTTCAGTCCGGTTTTCGCAAGGGACGAAGTACTGTAACTGCTTTACTAGATGTCACCGATAATATCTTGTGTGCTCAAGACAATGGTATGGTGACTTTGCTGGTATTGCTTGATTTTTCTCGGGCATTTGATTCTATAAATATAAATCTTCTTCTTTCTAAGTTAAGCTATTATGGGTTTGATTCGAGTACTCTGAAGTGGTTCGATAGCTACCTTAATAATCGCTTCCAATATGTGAAGCTTAGTCTCAATGATGGCTCCTCTTTAACTTCTGATAAGGTTCCTGTCACTAGAGGGGTCCCCCAGGGATCTGTGATCGGTCCTATTCTCTTTATTTTATATTTAGCTGACATCAGGTCCCATATCACGCACTGCAAATTCCATATCTATGCAGACGACATTCAGATATATATCTCTTGTAAGCCCTCAGATATTGACTCTGCAATAGAAAAACTTAATTTAGATCTATCACTTATAGCCTCTTGGGCCTCTTGCAACAGCCTGTTACTTAACCCCACTAAAACCAAGTACCTTGTTTTTGGCACACAGCATCAGTTGGCTAAACTCAATCCCACTACCTATGTCAAACTGATGGGCGAATGCATTGAGCGCGTGTATGAGGCACGTAACTTAGGTCTTCTGATGGACTGTGGGCTGCGTTTTGAGAAACATATTACAAACACAATTAGAAGTTGTTTTTATAAATTAAAAATACTATATAAAATTCGGCAATTTATTAATATAAACCTGCGCATTAGGTTAGTGGAGTCTCTTGTTTTATCTAAGTTAAATTATGTTGATGCGGTGGTTGGTCCCCGCCTCCTCGCTAAGACTAAAAGGCTGATTCAACGCGTCCAAAATGCTTGTGCCAGGTTCTGTTTCAGCATTCCGTACAGGGCCCATGTCACACCATTTTTAAACAAATATAAAGTACTTAAAATGCAGCACAGACGTAAACTTCACTTGGCTTGTTTGCTCTTTGGAGTACTCAAGCACAAGTCTCCCTCATATCTCTTTGAGAAGTTGGCAATTAACTCTTCCCGCGGAAGCCGGCGTTGTGCAATGCAGCTGTTGACACCTCGGCATGCCTCGGCTGCTTTCCGCGGTGGTTTCCGTTATGCAGCTTCAAAGGTCTGGAATAACGTCCCTCCGCCCATTAGGAACCTTAAAAATATTCATAGTTTTAGAAAAATGCTTAAAAAACACATTTTTGATCACCAGCTTAATGAGGAAAACAATCCAGACACTAGCTGTTTATAGACCTGTTTAGTTCTTTAGTTATTTTTGTTCTTTCACTCACCTCTGGGTGATTTCCTTCTAGCCTTGTCCTTTTTGCCTCTATTGTAATTGTATATTATGTTAAGTTTTCACTCGCACCCGCCGCTTTTGTTTGTGTCCTTATTTTGTAATATAATTATGTAAAATGTTTGCACATTTCTGAAATGTCATTTCCGTACATTGTGTGAGTTGTTTCTACTGTTCTGTAATTTGTTTTTCTTCTTAAATGTTTATTTTTTGTCTGTTTTCTGAGGACGCGACCAACCTACCATTGTGTCTATTGTTTCAACGTTGTTATGTTTGTTTTTTAAGTTTTCTTCCCGACCCACAGAACAGAATCTGTCGACTGTCAGCGCTAGCCACAGATATCAATATCTGATATCTGTGGCGCTGGCGTAGCGTGAGGGATGGTCGCGTTCGGAAACTTGTTATTTTTAGTTAAGTCTTGTATACACTGTCGTTTTTCTATTTTCTGTTAATCTTTATTTTTACTTTATTTTTTAATGTATTAAGTGTGCGATGCCCGCCGTGTGTCACTGATGGTTCCAACGGAAGACCAGCGCTGGTACTTACGCCAGCTACATGCTGAGTTGGGACCATTTCACGACATATTTTGTACTTACTTGTTATCTCTTATTTCCTATGTACCTTATGTTTTGTGTCGTGAATAAATGTTTTTCTATTTCTATTTCTATCAGTATTTAGACGAAATTACGGAAAAGACAATGCCTTCTCAGTCTTCCCACAATAACAATAATAGCATGGCACCAGAGAAAAAAAATATAGGAAGAACTGCTGAAAGGTTTTTGATAGAAAAATTTTCTAATAAAACATCAAATGCTGTCCAATGGATTAGTGAATTCGAGAGTGAATGTGAGAGATTCGAGATTCTACAAGATGAAGAAAAAATTGAGATTTTAAAACATCTTCTTGAAAAACAGTGCCTAGATTGGTATAGCAGTATGTTAATAAAATTGACGGTGAACTCTGAATGGGCAGTGTGGAAAAACAATTTCTGTGAAACATATGGAAATAAAGGTTGGTCCCAAGTCAAATATGCTTTTGCATTTAGATTTCAAGCTGGATCATTACTGGAATATGCTACAAAAAAGGAAAGACTGTTATTAGAGGTCAACAAACACATTGACACCCAAACAATGATAAATCTTATTGTAATGGGATTACCGGGTTATGTAATAGATAAAATTGATAAAGAAACAGTAAAGTCAACCTCAAGCCTGTACAATGAAATTGGAAAACATGAATATGTAACAAACAAAAAGAATTTTACCTATAATAAAAGAAATACATATGAATATAAAGGGAATATGAATAATTATAAAGCAAATACATATAATTATAAGGCAAAGGCAGATAAAATGAAACCATGTAAAACTTGTGAAAATTTGAATAAAGGTATCCGGTTCCATCCTGAAGAAAAATGCTGGTTCAAACAGACTGAAGATAATAGTCACAAAAGAAACAATGGTAAAGCCGTTAATAATTCAGTTATTGACGTTGAACTCAAATATGATGATAAAAAAAACGAATAACAACACCATTAATTAAAGTCAAACTATTATTAGAAAAACAATTAGAAATATTAGGAATTTACGATTCAGGCTCAAATGTGTCTATAATAAATTCTAAATTGATAAGACTAAAAGAAGAAGGAGAACATTATTCAAAAAGTGATAACTTAATCACAATTAATGGTGTTAAGAAAACTATGGGTTTGACAACTATTAACATAAACATTTTTGATATGGAAGACAAAGCTGATGTTTATATAATTGATGGAGAAGAATTTCAATACGATTTTCTAATAGGACTGGATATCATAAAACAATTTCGACTAGTTCAGGATGAGGACTTAAAAATCACTCAAAAGAGAGAAGATATTAAAATAGAAAAGAAAAATCCTATAATTGAGGATAATAATGAAAACAAAACTTCTAAGGAAGTAGAAAATGAAACAAGTACATGTTCAATAAATTTCAATGAACACATAAAAGAGGAAGATTTCAAAATAAATATGGGAAACATAAATAATGAACAGAAGTTAGAAATAGAAAGACTAATAGACAATTACAGATCAATATTCGCTAAGGACAAATATGATATTGGCACGGTCAGAGAATATGAAGCACGTATTGATCTACTTATGGACAAGTATTGTAGTAAAAGACCTTATAGATGTTCGGTTGAAGACAAAAAGGAAATTGAGGAACAAGTAGCAAAGTTACTTGATAATAATCTTATAGAAGAATCGTATAGTCCATTTGCGGCACCAGTAACTTTGGCTTTCAAAAAAGAGGACAATAGGAAATCAAGATTATGCATAGATTTTAGAGACTTAAATAAAATAGTGGTACCTCAGGCTCAACCGTTTCCCCTGATCGACGACCTAGTTATTAAGACAAGAAATTCCACATATTTTACAACACTTGATATAAATTCGGCCTTCTGGTCTATCCCGTTAAGAATTGAAGATAGGAAGAAGACAGCCTTTGTCACACAGGAAGGTCATTATCAATGGACATGTCTACCATTTGGTTTGAAGACATCACCAGCTATATTTCAAAGGATACTAGGTAACATTTTAAGAAAATATAAGCTTACTGATTTTGCAGTCAACTACATAGATGATATACTAGTATTTTCTAAGACTTTTTCTGAGCACATTGACCATCTGACGCAACTGTTAGAGGCTATAAAAAGGGAAGGTTTTAGACTGAAATTCACGAAATGTACATTTGCTTCAGATTCCGTGAAATATCTTGGCCATATAATACATAATAATACAGTAAGCCCAATAAGAGACAATTTGATTTCAATAAAAAAATTCCCAGTACCTAAAACTCAAAAAAATGTGAGACAATTTTTAGGGAAAGTTAACTTCTATCATGAATATATACCGAAAAGTGCAGTTATTTTAGAACCCCTTCATAATTTACTTAGAAAAAATCAAAAATTTATTTGGTCTGCGGATTGTCAAAAATCATTTCAAGATATAAAAGACTTATTGTGCTCGCAACCAATATTAGAAATATTTGACCAAAATTTACCAATAAATATTCACACAGATGCATCTTTAGAAGGTGTCGGGGCAATTTTAAAACAAACACAACCAAATGGAAAAGATAAACCAGTAGCGTACTTCTCAAAAAAATTAAATAATTTACAAAAGAAGAAAAAAGCTATTTATTTAGAATGTTTAGCTATCAAAGAAGCAATTAATTACTGGCAGTATTGGCTAATAGGGAAGGAGTTTACAGTATATTCTGACCATAAGCCATTGGAAAATCTAAACATTAAGTCCAGGACAGATGACGAGCTAGGAGACCTAACATATTACTTATCGCAATATGAATTTAAAATTAAGTACTCTCCAGGAAAAGAAAATATAGAAGCAGATTGTTTGAGTAGGAACCCAGTATTGGAGCCAAATGAAAATACAGATGAACAATTAAAAATTGTAAACATGATAAAATTAAATGCTATAGTTACAGATCAGGCAAATAATGATGAAATACAAAATAATAAATCGAGATTAATATTTAAATTCAATGTTTACTATAAAAAACATAAAAAACGTGAAAAAATTGTTTTAACAGAAGATTTCAGTAAAATACTTATTAAAGATGTACATGAAAATATGTGTCATTTAGGTGTAAAGCAAATGCAATACAAAATAGGTAAGGTATATACCGCAAAAAATCTAACGGCCAATATAAGTAGTTATTGTAAAAGTTGTGAGATATGTATAAAAAATAAAACTAGAGGACAGAACAAGTATGGTTTAATGTCACATTTAGGTCCTGCCACAAAACCATTTGAAATAGTCTCAATAGATACGGTTGGAGGTTTTGGGGGCTCACGTTCAACGAAAAGATACCTACACCTTCTAGTGGACCACTTTACACGCTATGCTTATATTGTTACTTCAAAAACACAAAGTGCTAAGGATTTTGTTAAACTGATTAATAACGTAACAGATTCTAATAAAATTGAAATGCTTCTGACTGATCAATATCCAGGTATTAATTCTAAAGAATTCAAAACATTTTTAAACGAAAAATCTATACAAATGGTCTTCACTGCAGTAAATGCACCTTTTTCTAACGGGTTAAATGAGAGACTGAATCAGACGCTTGTCAACAAAATCAGATGTAGAATAAACGAAAAAAGTAATAAGATAGCATGGACTACCATTGCTCATGAGTGTGTAGAAAAATATAATAGTACTGAACATACAGTTACTGGGTTTGCACCAAAATATCTTCTAGATGGTACAGATGTTTCTTTGTTACCGAATGAACTAAAAACAGATAAAACAGAAGCTGAATGGGTTAAAGATAGAATATTAGCATATGAAAACTCAATAAAGTCACATAATTATAATAAACAAATATTTGACAAAAACAGAACTCAATTTGATTTTAAAACAGGGGATATGGTGTATGTAGAGAACGGCAACAAACTAAATAGAAATAAATTGGATGAGCTGAAGATTGGTCCGTTTAAAATTGTTGAAAAAATATCAAATTCAATATACAGAGTCAATACTGGTCATAAAAAGTTGGAGTCAAATCTCTTTCATATCAGTAAACTTATACCGGTTAATACCTATCATATAAGTGATACTAGAGAAGGAACAAATAATTTAGATTAGGAATATTGTGTAAAATGTAGAATAAATTTTAGTTAGGTTAGGTTAAGTGTATATATATATAAGTGAAAATTTTGTGAAAATTTTCTTTTTTGTGGAGGGAGATGTAAAGAAACTATACTTTCTTCAATCTATTATTTTTACGGCTACGGCCTCTATGGTCGGGGAACTTATGTTACCTTTTATAACATCAATAATGGTTGTCAACACTGTTGCTTAGCAACGCGTGTTTACGTTGACAGAATACCTATAGAACTCACTCACCATTATTGAGCATATTGTTTGTTTATAAAATGATTAAAATAATTAGTGTATAAATAGAATTATTATAGAAAGGAATTGATAATAAGGAATAGACTTTAAATGTCGTTTCTTTGTTTTCAGGTGAGATAGTGTGATTTAAGTTGTATAATTATTATCCTGTGTTTATGTAAGTTACTAAAAATAAAAATCTTTGTTTTCAGAGCAACGCATATTGTTTATTTGAAACTTACAATTCCTAGTGAGACGAGAAATATTGTCTTATATACATTTGAATTTGATTGCTTTCCTATTTCTTTTATGCGGCTACTGAAGAAGTAACGTACGGTACAAATTTTACGGCAACTATAGATCAAATAGGAGGCGGCCCACGTGGTAAATATTCCGAATAATTGTGATATCGTTCAATTAAGTACCTAGTAATGGCTCAATTAGAAGGATAAGAGATGAACTAGAGGAAAGTTAGTAGAAAGAAAGCAGTGCGGGTCACGTCGGTGATTCCAGCGTGTGGTAATAAAAACCGTAGCACAAATAGAGAGCCGCCGGCGCACACCAGCAGCGTGTGAAGTCACGCGCCCTTATCAGATGAGCTTCTAACCGAGCCGCCGCAAAGTACTTTCACTTGTACAACTATATACGATAGGTTCAGATTTAATTACAATGACCGTTGTCTCCAAGTTTTTGTTATATTTGAAAATATTGGTCTTCTTCAAGAACAAGCCAGCGAATCGATGAAAGCAAAAGCACTAGATATATATATCTAGCAGTAATATATATATTGTTATTGTAGTGTGTTATTACAGGAAAAAGAAGCGTCGGTCGTCCGCCGGCACGATGGGTTGACGATATTAAAAAGATCGCGGGTCGCTCCTGGATGAGATTGGCCAGGGACCGGGACGGGTGGCGTACAAGAAGAGAGGCCTATGCTCAGCAGTGGGCGATTACGGGCTTCGAAGAAGATGATGAACATATATATTGTACAGACATGTCATTATTACTGGACCATAACTTGTGCAACACAATTATTGAAAAAAAGACATACATAAGAATTGGACAGTCACTTATAGGCCGTTAATAATTTCCTCCAAGCTTTGAAGGCGGTAAATCAAACTATCCAAGTCAACTCGATTAAGTAGAACCGCTGTCCTGATACGTCAGATAGTAACTATTAAAGTAAAAGGCCAGTAACAGGACGGCGTGAAGAAAGGTCTTTAGCCGGTAGCCAGGTTAATCGAGTCAGCGGTATCTGAATTATGTCATTAAAACTTCATCACACGCTTATCTGGTACTAACTGGACTTCTAAGCACATAGTATCAGACTGTTACTTTGTTAATCAAGTTTCTAGCGAATTGAGCGATCTGTACGATTATCTGGCTTATTTTATAGTTGGGGCGAGGACAGCGTGCGACTGCGGCGAGGCATGCCTTCCCATTACTGCTCGCATTCCAAGCGAAACCCGAAAATCGGAAGACAAATTATAAATTAAAATTCCACTTATGGTATGTCACCCTTACATTGTATGAACCCAGGCACGTAAGTGTTTATATCACTGTAGTGCTAACGCAATGATAAGGATAGTTTCAAATTGTATTTATGATGATTCAACATGAAATAACGAGAAAATTAAGAAAACACAAAAGAATCACATTTTTATAACTCCTCATAAACCACCAAATTGACAGTCTTCATTATTGATCGCGATCAAATTTATTGCAAGAGATAATTTCACAAAGTAAAATAAATACGACACAGCCAGCAAGGCCATAATTAAGAATTAAAGTTGCTCTTCCCGAAAATGTCGCGGGAACCCAAAGCCGGAGGACACTTCTGATTTATTGCACTCGAATAATTATTCCAGCGAAATTGAAAATATTTGCAAGAGTTTTAACGTCGGTATTGATAAGAAATGCAATTTCGGCGTTTCAAATTACACAATTTAAGACTATCAAGACCATTTATCGGCGAAACGTATGTAATCATCGTACAGTATGCTCATAAACGTCATATTTACGAGTATATTTTCACAGCGATTGTCGATCTCGTTTTATATTATTCTCAATCGTGGCTGCTACATGACATGGGGGTCGAAAAAGTAAAACTGGCGCGAGCGACATATGTGCGCGACAAAAAGCGCTAGTGTAGCCGCGGCGAGCGAAGCGGAGGGCAGTTTTTGTCGGGGCCGTCAAAGCTCGGTGTCGCGCGACGCGCCACCACTCAAGTGCGGCTCCCACTAATTGGATCGCTACCTGTTGCTTCTCCTTACTGTTTTTTCCAGCCTCCGAGACTCAGAGATGAACCCTCTACGTGCGACGTTTCGTAAACGTTTACTAATATCTCTTGATGTCTTTGCACTTTTTGTTTCATTTTTTTATCACCAAAATGCGTATAAAGTTAACCTTTGCCAAACACAATACGGTTCCATATTGGGTTGCATAAATTTGAAAGCCATAATGTCGGTGGGCATAAGCACTTTGGTCATAATAGTCTTTGCGCTAAAATAGTGTTAGTCATAAATTGATCCGCATAAATTCTATGGCCATAATTTTACGCATAAGTAACGAATGTCATATAGTTTTGGAGCATAACAACCTAAATCATAATCAATAAACAGCATAATGTTTTTATGCATAACGTATTTTGGTGCATAATATACCTAAATCATAATTAATAAACAGCATAATGATTTTATGCATAACGTATTTTGGTGCATAACGAAAACACACTGAAAACAGTATCTTGTTCACATTAAACAATCACGAATCGCAACCACCGTTCGTTATCATGCAAACGGGCAAGCAAGCAAACACGAATACATGCATACAAGCAAGCAAGCACGCATGCATGCATGCAAGTAAGCAAACACGCATGCATGCAAACGAGCAAGCAAACATGATTTTTCAAGGCACATCAAAAAAATACCTATTATGACACGCAGACAACACGATACAAATCCATTAATTTAATTTCTTAAAAATATTTGTCGGAGGAATTTACCGTGTGATAGAAATACTTAAACGAATACTCGAGTGTGAGACAGCATGACTCGTCTGCGTGGTCGTAAACGCACCGTCAGCGTCCAGCCACATTCACAGTGGCAAGTTGGCAACTGACCTCGTCGATCAGCTATTACACTAGAACTGTGAGATTCGTAATAACAGCATATAAACGCAGTTCAGACATACTGGTTTGCCTTGGGCGAGTTGTCGATAAGAGTTGTGAGTACCAGCCCAGCGGTCAGGTGCCATGCCAGAGTCCGACGCGTACGGCGATTCTCCACGGCGCCGTGCGACCGTGCCCGCCGGAAACGCAGCGACAAGTTAACAAAAACTTACATTCATTCATGTTTTTTTTCCTTTCCACTCATTGTAACAGGTTCTCGATATCTAATGGTTCATTGGTTCGGATTGACAACTTAGAGGAGAGCAAGGCCAGTTAGAACCGCTGCGTCTAGAAAAAGCTGTGAACTAAATCGAATAACTGTCTGTCATTGTCATTAAAACTACATCTTTTGCTTAACGTATTTGCTTATCTATGCCTCGGTATTCATGTTTTCACTGTTTCCTTTTCTAAGTAAGTCTAAGTGTGGACTTACTTTCACATATCAAAATAGGTAACAATTTAATAAGACCTAAGACGTTCGTTCGCCTGGACTGGAAAATTAGAGTAGGAATAATAAATGAAAACCTACTCTAAATTCCTTACGCCACAAGTACAGCGCACATAGCTATGAAATCAGCACCCAGCTATTAGTCAAATGATTTTCACGGAAAGTGTATGTAGGTCCGCCGGTATAAATAAGTCGGTTTGACGATAACCGGCGGGTGGCTGCACGATCGCCCCCGCAGCTGTGGCCGCCATTGTTTTGACGTGCCGTTTGATTTGTGCGCGAGCGCAGAGATCGATCGCCGAGTGCCTATTTATTGCCTTTCCGAGGTTCCGCTTGCGATGGTACGGGGCGTGTGTCGGTCCGTAATCTGTGAATGAATTTATGCTAAGTTAATAGGAATGCTGTTTTGAATTTAACATCGTAATAACGCAGCAGTATAACAACGATCGAACGATAGCAAATGTGTGCAGATCTATACCCGTATAGTGTTGTCTCGGAGCACTCTTGTAGTTTTCGTTTCTGTATGGGCCATTAGCTATTTGAGATATCTGTGGGATGAATAAAAGAGCTTAAGCATCGCACTATATTTATACATAAACATACTATTTACCTGACGCGTGACAGCAACCCCAAAATGAATAAGACGGGTGGATCTATTCTATAAATATAGTGGTGGTTAAGACTAGTCTTTTACCGCTCAGAGAAAACCCAATTTAAAGCTCCGCAGAGCTGTAACACACACCACTACCTACTTGCATATAAAGACGCTCTACTGTCAGATTCAGCCCATCAGACTACCAGAGATCGGACTTCTAAGGCTTAAAAGTCTTTACCTTAGAAGTCTGATGTGCTGAGACATCTCTAACAACATTAATTAAAATGTTGAAGAACCAAGATTTCGACATCAATTTAAAATAAGTACAACAAGACTATGAGTCTACGACGCCCCGTACATTACTAGACGTGGCTCTACTCTAGATCGCGAGCGGTATTCCTACAAATGAGAGAGAACGGTCGGCCCACTTACTGGTGTTGATACAATTAGCTCGAGCTGTGTGATGCTTCCTGAGATCTATGATATCGCTTGTTTGCGATTGCCTACAACAAAGTAACAAATACGTACTTAAACCAAAGCAGGTATTGCATATAAGATTCAATTTTATTTATTTATAAAAACGGATTACTAATAAAGAATATACTGATATCACAATTATGCGGAAGAGGCATTTCTAAGCATAGTTATAGGTACACAAAACACATAATACTTAGCGAACCTAGTTACTTTGAGTTTAATGACTTCATGTAACAACTCAAGTAGCAAATTAAAGCAAATGAAGAACACTGATAAAGCGAACCAATAGCAATCAGGTTAAACACGTAATCTCACATGACCCGATAAAGTCGAAGCCATAAACCTGGCACTCAAACAGTAATTAATGTTGGCTACATTCATTTTACGCAAAGCTGTTGGAGCACGATACGAACGAATAAACGTGGTAAACAATCATTCGATTAGTTAATCCGCTAAGCGACGCTGCTACGTTTCAATAACACTGCCAATAACCGGCGAGCTCTGATTAAAAACAGCACAAAAGAGGAGAAAAAATTCATACTCGCGACAGATGCGATTGAAAATCGTAAATATCGGGAGCGGGCACGTGACACAGTGCGCTCGTATATAAACATACGACGTCGGGATCCAATTTCGGTGAAATTTAATGTAAATGCATGAATTTTCCCCGTGCCACTCGTACAATCAGTGTCGAGAGCTGACATTTGCATATGCGCTGGTGAAATTTCAGAATAGCTATTCCGTCGAGCTTAACCGAGTTCAAAACTTGGCGAGCACACGACTCGGGGAAATGCTACAGAGATGTGGTAGGATGTATCCTCATGTCTGACATAACAGGGGCGAACAATTGCACAGAAGCCGCAATATTAAAATGCCCGTCGCATTTTCCAAGTGCCTACAAAAATAGAACCACTGCAGACGCGAAAGTGTAAGTTATCTCTGCACCAGATGCTTCAGAAAAAAAACCAAGTATAAAGATCGCACACTTCACGAAGTACGTACTTGAAGTCAATTTGTATTTAAAAAGCAGAAGCAGGTGGTTGGTGCAGTTGGAAGTAAATTGGGTGGAAAATCTTGGCATCACCCGCGTGCAGCCCGCTCGGATTGCACCGCCACATGTCAATACCTACTGACGCATGCTGCACCGCTTTAGCTACTTTTATATTTTGTAATCCCGACATTTGCGAGTGACAACATTCTGGAGATAAAAATGTAAGTTTTAGCGTGGGTTTGCATATGTATTCTTCTTCATTGTAGAATAAAACAAGAATCAAAAATTGTAATAGGCAGTAGCGTGAAGAATAACACGATGTTTTAAATTCACCTTCTTCGGCTGAATACATAAAAGACGCTAACTATGTTTCTTACTAGGCTGCAGGGGCGGAGCGTCCATACAACTCGATTCCCACCGGCTTGCCTAATTTTCAGCCAGTCCAGTTCTATTACTACGGCTCATGAAGAATAGGAAAAGCCAAGTATTTCCGGCTTCCCTAAGAATATTTTTGACGCGCCGCCACTGCTAGATATTTAGCATCTAAGCAAAGTAGAACATTAGGTTATAACACCGTACTATGAAGCTCTTCTAAGGTGAGCAAAAGTTCTAAGGTGGTGTTGTAGCACAACGTGATTGGACCATTCATCATAACATATCATAATAACGGTTAACTAACGAACTGTTGTATAAAAATACAGACTAACTTAACTGGAAGAAATGGTTATATTAACCAGTCTCAAAATACTTGTATAACAAAATCGTAAATAAAACGACTTAGGAAGAAAAACGACGATCTTGTAATACTCACATGACGCAAAAAGTCTCCGCATTATTTAACAGTGGTCCATAAAACGTAGCAACCCACAACCTGCCCTCGTAAACGCTTCAGCCTATGTCAAGCGAGATTAAACCAGACAAATACCACGTCCGCAACAAACTTACTAGCTGTCTAATAAAAAGTGAACATTTGGGGACTTCCTTTCCTTTGCTGATATAGCTAACGCTGTAGGAGTTTCAGGAAATCATACTTCGGAATCAATATGTACATTGAATGACTTAATTTTCTAGTTCTACATATTCGTACGAACCCAAAATAATTAATTTAGCACCAGATATCGTAGATTTTGTGTGGTAGTCATTGAATTGTAGTTGCGTAAATGGTATTGAGGGAGAAATAAACAATCTTAATTATTAATGGATAATTACCTTAATAGTTAATTCGAATACATTGACGAAGTGTGTTTGTCACTGTTACGACGTCTGTTAAACACAACAAAGTATAAGTAAGTAGCAAACAAAGATACCGATACCGTATGCAATTAATATTACGATACCTGGGAAACTACTTCATGAAACGTAGTTCACGGAATTTCTCATATCGTAAAGCTATCAAAGAAGACGCGACATGAGTCTGAGATTCAAATTAAGCCCACGCCTCAGCACACGCCATACATTACAAGTGGAGTAGTGTGGGTCCGTTCACAGTGAACTTTATTTCTATGGCTGATGTCTTGCCGCGCCACGAGTTGCCTGCACAAAGACCGTTTAAATTTCAAACGCGATCAGCATTAATGCGATCAATAAGTATAAGTGGAAGGAACTATAATGGTTGCATTTATACTACTATTACCGGTTATCAAAGAGCAATTAAAGAAGCATCGCGCGAACCGAGAGCCGCCGCGTACGCTCGCATTTACTTTTGACTTTTATTAATCGTTCTTTTTGTTTGGCTCCAATCTCTGACATTTGCATAAGAATGTTAGCATTGAAAATGTATTGGTCAGACAGGTTGTGTATAGTTAGGCTTTTTTGGCGTCTGGTACTAAAGTCACATTTACAACGCGACCATTTGTTGCAATTTTGGACTCGGTAACTGCGTTCCTTTAATTTGCCCCATAAAATGCCGTTGGGGAGCTTGAGCTTCTAATAATGAGGTAATTATTCATGGGAATTTCGAATGTAAATCACCACCGGTTAAGTGCAAAGGTATAAATAAACATAGCGGAGAATGTAACGTATTTATACAAACGAGGCATTGACGTGTTGACATCGGTGATGAGTCATGACGTTGCGTGGTCGAGTCGCCGGCGCGAGAGTGACCCACGACTGGTATTCACAACGCTTACCCGCAACTAAGCCTTCGGCAGTCCAGTTTATGCCTGACCTGCGGTTATTTGCATAATTGTGATGAATACTGAAGACGCGTTACACTAGGATAGAGTTGAAATGAGCGGAGGAGATTTGTGATTCGCGTAGCGGTTGCGCAACGTACCTAGTCTGCGGTCGCAGGCTGCGTCCGTGCGATCTCGGACTTGAACTCATACAGCCGGTCAAGTGCAATGTTTTCGAGTTCACTCTAGTGGTGGGAATTATGTAACGTTACACCACTAAAAATTAAAGTCGCGAGATTAATGAACGTGACCTTATTAAGGCACATAACCTGGCACGAGTGAATAGGCATCTTCTGGGTGAGCTCTGGCTGGGCCTCATCTTTACCCCATGGCTAGATGTTGGCCAAGAGCAATCCCATCTTTAATAAAAAAGTGCGTTCCCAGACTTCAATGAACTATGGGTATATTGTAAACGAGTTATAAAATAAATGCAATTTTAACAACGTATATTATTTTCCAAATTCGTCTTTGACTTGTCACCATTGTTTATTACTAATTGCTGCAATTCAAATAAAATTGATAACCGGAATACAACCAAACACAAATCTCTGTAGACAAGATTCACCAAAGTTATATATCAATTCTGCAAAGAAATAGGATCCATTTTACTATGTATGCAAGAATCATATTATTTAAGCGGTTATTTAAATTTAAATGAGATATCATATTTGACATTTACTTTACTATGAGCCATTCTTAGGTTACTTCTGTCCATAAATGTTATCTGATACAGTAGTATTTTCTACTCAAACCGCAGATTCTATAACGACTCGAATATATAATTAAATGAAATATGCACTACAGCGCAGAAATTTCGCGTCACTAGCATATAAAATATCTTAAAAACTTATTCACTAAGCTAAATGAAATAAATTGCTCCTTATAGACGATTTAATGCTTTTTAAATAGAAGTATTAAAAACTTATCCTACTAATATTTTAAATGCGAAAGTTTGAATGTTTGTTACTCAATCACGCAAAAACGGCTGAAATTATGAATCTTGGTATACAACAAGTTTATAGCCTGGATTAACATATATGATACTTTTTATACATCATCATATTATATCCCTCGAATGGATGAAACAGGGAGTAGATGTTTATGTAAACGAAGTCGCGCGTTGTTGTTAAAAAGTTAGTTGGTTTATAAAAAGTATCACATCAAAAGAAGAAAAACTATAGGTATATCTTTTTATTTTTGCTTAATTTGTTTTCATTCTGTCGCAGATGGTACATAAGAATTAAAAAAACCTTACATATATTTACATTCAGGCGCATCTCATAACCCACTAGCATTACTTTCTTAAGTAATAAGTTTCATCTTTGCCTAATATACAGGAATATCATATATATCCTATAGATATACCTATATATATAGTTTAACGCTCGTAACAATTTACGAAATATGTAGGTATGTGGAATTACAACCTTAGCTGTAAGGTAAACATTAGCTGTAAGGATTTTACAATAAATTATTCTTATTCTTATAGTACCTACAATTATACAAACCATTAAGTTGCAAAAGTGGTTGTTACCGTTCGGATCGCCATAGCGGTACCATCTGCAATTAAGGGTTATCCTGCAGTGCGGATATTTCACAGACGCAACCAAATGCGTCTTTTTGGTGTTTACAAGCGATATGCAAATGCAAGTACCTGTAACAAAAAACACTTAGATTAAACGAATGAAACTTACTGCCAATAAATTAAACAACGTTGATTAAATACACCGCACATTTACGTATTAAGAAGGATGTATTGTTATTTATTTTTACTTTAAGCGTCGATTGAATGGATCCGGGCCAGTTTATTCCGAAATTAGGTCACACAACTTTGATAACATCATCAGGAGCAGAAAATCCTGTTTCCTGTTTAGTCCTAATCAGACTTATTGGAAAGGTTTATTAAGTGAATGGGCACATTAACTTAATAATACGTAGTTAACGTCGTACCTAAGTTACCTAATTGACCTGTTAAGCGCAAACATGTCCTCGTTAAGAGCCCAAATATGCACTTTTGCCAATGTTTATCGACATAGATCTCAACATCTATAGTGATTAAATATCTGTCCTTTCAGTATATTAATCTTGAACTATTTTCCTCCAGTCTGTTAAAAGTGAAAACACGATTAGCAAAAAATTTCTCGATACTTTTATTTTTCAAACATAACCCTTTTTTTCGATGTTTTTGGTTGGATCTTTAAAACCTTCCCATCTTTAACAATGATTTTTGGTTTAATAGTTGTAAAATGATAAGTTCTCAAACCTGATAAAAAAAGGTTATCCTTATAAATTACACGTTTAGAATAAACATCAATATTTACGAAAAACGCGCTGAGCTTCAGTAGAGAGCGGGATGGTCAATTGAAAACTCACGCGTGTTAGTGCGGGACTTTTGCAATGCCATCTACGCCCTCTTAAGAAAGTAATGCCTCTGTCTGTATTTCTTGACCTTATATGTACAAAACGCAAGTAATGCAACTGCTACAAATCAATAAGCGTTTCTGTTCACAAACTCGTGAAGTGTCGAAACGCAATCGAGTGGAATGCCAGACGGATTGTTTCCGAGCGAGACAAAAAGTTAATTAAGGCTCGTTGCCGGTGACAGTGTGAAGAACTGGAGATCCGCAGGTGGCTATGGGAAGATCGGCCGTGCGCGACCGAGCGGCACCGCGACCAATCGGCCCTAATTGTGAGCACGGCGGCTCGAGCATCGACACCGGCTTGACCGTTGCCATAGAAACAGGATACTCTCATAGGTAAACGGTACCCAGTACAGTTTATTCATCCTAACGTGTCCTATCATGTAAACAAACTCTCTTGAAGACATTAATCATTAGATATCACCCTTTTCTCTAGGATTCCACAATAATCATCACGTAAAATGTTGATATGATGAATGAAAATACTTAAAGAAGCTTAGAAAGTATTGCAATCCTAGAGAAAAGTGTGATAATGGTTAACGTCATACGTGACTGAGATGGGCAATAGTTCTTAAAATAAAAGTTCAAATTGAATGTTATTGAGAATATATATCTAACCCATATTATGTCCAACATGTTACTAAAAATTCAGCTTTAGCTAGGACAAAATTACAGGATGTTGAAAATGGCCTGAATGGCTTTGAGAAAAGGATGGTACGGCCGTGCACCTTTTTGCTCGACTTGGCGGGAGCACTGCGGTGCCCCCAGAGCCGGGGGCACTACCGTGCCCCCAGACATATTTCTTGTTGACATAACAGCTGTAAATATAATTATATTCATACTACATTTTAAAATGATAGTATGTACCTTTATATTGTACCCAAACCCTGTCCAGTTATGGATCCTAGATCAATTTTTCTAAGACTGTAACTACATTCACCGGCAGAAAATTTAGCCCAATAAGTTTTCGTGATTTCAAAGTATAAATTGAATAAATTAAATAATGTTTACTATATATAAACGCATTTTTCTAATTTGGGCCAAATTTTCTGCCGGTCAGTATATATTAGACATTTATGTGGTAAATTGGCACACAAACCAACATGTAATGAATTGGTACAAAAATAATTGTAGTGGGTGAGTACGAAGTAATAAATTAATAATATTTTAGAACAACTCATAATAAGCAAATCAATAACTCGACCGCACCGGCGGTGGCAGTAATGCCAGGATCACACGTACCGAGTAAAACGGGCGAGACAGTAAAATTAGTATGGAAGTTTTACTCGGCCGAGTAAAACTTCCATACTAATTTTACTGTCTTGCCGTTTACTCGGTACGTGTGACCAAGGCATAAGCAAACAATAGGCTGTGTATCCACATGAGAGTGGTGACTAGTGATAAATAAACAACCATAAGTCGTTGTTTATCTCATCGGCTTTGGAATTGGGCGCATCTCGCTCGGGCCATCAATCGTCTCTGTGCACCGCATACCTAATTCACTCCTGGGAATATACCGTCTAGAGCAAGACGGATTATGTTTACAAGCCTTACCGTATTGAGCAGATTTACATTTGTCTACATGTGATACCGATCTTTAATTCATTTAAAGACGTTATGATAGTATTTTATAATTCGAAGTGTTTATCAAGGTGCAGTGCAAGGTGAGTGGTTATACAATATTAGTCATGCACTTATACATCTGCTCGTTATAAATAATTTGAGAAGCAATTTTTGATTTTTGATTTTTTTTTTGAATAATTTGAATATAAACTGGGGCGCAAAATCCCGAGCCTTAGTCAATTACCAGCAACCAAATATCAGTGTTCGCGTTATTGTGTTCTGGTTTAGGGGCAGTATAACCAAAGAAATTAGTACTAATCATTTAAAAGTGTCATATCATCACCAGCCCATATACGGTTCCCCTACTTACAGGTCTATTCTATCGGATGAAAACTGATGTGGAGTATGCGCGATCATCGATAAAATAACGTTTCAAAGTCACAGCCTTTCTATCTCAGAGAATATTGGGATCCTTGATATCGACAGTTTCAGTGACGTCCAGTTTAGATGTCACTTTAGAAGGCAAATCCAAGCTGCCATCTAAAAAACTACCTGTGCTCAATAGAGCGAAGCGGTACCTACTTAACCCCGGGACAGAGATTTCTATTAATGATTCAAGCAATGAAGACCACTAGCTGCCAATTGGCGGAAATAATTCGTCTATAAGCGGATTTTGGCATAGTTGTAGGGAAAGATGTCCTAAACAATATACTAAAAATACTGACGGATGGGGATGGAGCTAGACTCTCTAGAGGGTTTGAGGGTGTAAAGGTATTTTTTTTGGTGTCTCTTAAAAAACTCTTAAACGGTGGCCCATAGCAAAACATATTCTTAGACATGAGTAATCTACATAAAATTCTCTACAAGAAAGGTTCTACGCACATTTTCGCTAGGATGAATATTTAATGAGGTATTAAAGGGAGAAAGTTAATTATAAGAAGCTCCTTAAGTGGGTCTCATTCATTGGTTTCTCAATATTCTTAAAAATAAAAAATACAGTATTTATGCACTCAACGAGTTCTAAATTTTTAAAACATAGATAATGCTCATGTGACATCCTTAAACCTGCACGCGTCCATAAGCTACGGTGACCGCTTACCATCAGTTGGGTACAGTCCGCCTGATGGTATAAGCTTGTTTGCCACCGACGTGGTATAAAAAGTCCGTCCACATAATAACATAATATTATGACAATAAAAGTAAAGTGGAAAGCAATACCCACTTAGTTTGCAAAACACATTTATCTTTCTTCAAACTCAGCTCGTAAAGGTATTTTAATATGCACAAGGCCGATGAGAATACAGTTTTATAGACTATTTGCAAATGCAAACCGGTAGTTTAAGATAAGCTCAATCAGGATGCACTAGAGGAAATTCGTTTGAGTTAATAGATGGGCTATTAAACGCAGGCCTATAACTTTGCCAAGATATTTCGCTAAGACCAAAACGCCTAAAGAGACGTGTTACCGTTTACGAGCTTGATACACAATTATAACATAGTGCCTACTATGTTATAATTGTGTATCAAGCTCGTATCGATAAGATCGCTTAGTCCACGCCACCAATCTCAGCAGTATACTGCCATCGAATGGACATATGTAGCTATCTAAACGTACAAGCGTTCCACTTCCTAAACTCCATAAGGTAATCTCCCACTAAGTTATCTACCTTGCTATAAATCATGCTTACCGGAACATATGTAATTCAATAAATTCAATTTAATGTTATTTGAGCCCTCTTTGCGCAGTCTCCGAAACAAAGCATACTAAACATCCGAAAAAGCATAAAAGCATCCGAAACAAAGTATACTAGACAGTGACAACGAACTGGATATGTTCCACAGCTCTGAATCTCGTTTTCTTGCAATAGCTAACCGATACTTGGAGTGTATTTCTATCACACAACTCACAACTCACATAAACAAAACCCGCATACCGGAAACTCGCATACACAAATATACATGGTACATATCCCGTTATTAATCGTAATTCTAATGTAAATGACCATGTGAGCTTAAAATCTTATATTAGTCTATTTCTACTCCAAGTTCCATCAATGTCTCATAGATAAGACTCAATTAGATACTTAGGTACTAAAACATTGTATGATGTTAGCAACAATTAGTTATGTACATAATGTTAAGTTAATGTAATGTAATGTTTTTCATATGTGTATATTGTTCTCTCCAGTTAACACGTGTAGCTTGACTGTTAAGTGTTAATTTTATGAAAATAAATAAATTGAATTGAAAAAAAGCAAGCGATAATTATGCAAAACCTAAAAAAAACTACTTTATCAGGAATGTATCGGAGAGCGAAACCGTGTCGCGTAACTCATTCCGTCTTGATCAATGTCTTTATAACGAATACTTATTTGAATATTCAGACGGCGATGTCTCGAAATTTTGTTATTTATGTGCTTTACCTATTCATCCTGACTAATTTACTGTTTGTAGGGTGCCGTTTATCTCACGTATCTCAACACTGGATTATAAATTCCAGATGAGAGGCATGATCACGTCTGTAACCGAGACTCGTTGAAGTGCTCACCGATTATGATTATGTTTCATACACGTTGCGTGGTTCACTGTATTATTTTACAACTCTCCGTTTTTAGTTCCGTTATTGAACCAGGTAACGCTTTCGTGGAGATTTATTCAAGTATAAAGAAAAATTTCGATAAAAATACAATTGTTAAACTAATTGCTGTAACCCAACCAAGCGCTTCAACGATTTTTTCTGATAACCAGCGAAAGATATTGGCGTGACTTCAACGACTTTGAAGAAACTTATACAGGTGTTATTTACCTAGGGGTAGGTATGTAACACCCGCGTAAGCTTAGGTTCGGATTCAAGCCGCATATTTGAGCCTATTTTTTTTACGTCTCATCTCATAATAAAATTTGATTGAACAAGTTTCGTAATCCATATACCCTAGAGAATACAAAGAAGACGTCAGACAAGCATACGCCGTCATTACATACCTATTAAAAAGAAGGACGTTCTTTCAAAACACGAAAGTCAATCCATTATCACTGTGAAACCCGCTCATAATGAAAATTATACAATAAACATAAAACACTGAATCAACTTTATTTTACTAAACGGTTAAAACTCACGTATTAATTGTCACTTCGGGCGACATGTTTCGAACTCTTCGGGAGTTCTTCCTCAGGATGAGATCGTCTGCGACCCACAAACACTGAACAACACTGAACACTGTTCAAACACTGAATCAAGTTAATCTTACGAATAAATGGTCAGTACCATTTTTTGTACGATTGTGGCGCCGAGATCTTAGTTATTTAGATAGAAGCCATAACACTTCTACTAACTGCTATTGAATTTATTTTATAATTTACATACCTAAATCAACTGCGTCACAATGTTTAGACTGTATTTAAAACCAGCATACTCGTATATTATAATCGTTTCGATAATTATATTAAGATATGTCTACTGAAAACCGTTAATCGTTTTATGTTACACCTGGCCATAAAGCGGCAATTACCGCACGCTTCGCGCGCGGGAAATCCCACTTCCTGGCCAGGGGGTGACATAAAATTTTGTACTTAACACGGGCGGTAATAAAGAAAGCCTCAAATCGCATATTTATCGCCCTTGCCTTCGGCACGGGCGTCAAATACCTGCGATCTGAGACATTCTTTGTTTTACCGCCCTTGTTAAGTAATGTACTATTATTTCACTAGTTAATAATATTGATAAAAAATCTATGCGCGAGAGTACGAGTACCTTTAAATAATGTACTTAAAAGGCATGGGATCGAACATTTTAAATTTTGTTGACACCATGACAAAAAATTGCAAGAACCAAATGATATTTATACCGCACCCAATTTTTCTACCAAAATATGTTTATCAAAGAAAACGGTTCTCATTACCTGCAGCCATAGGTGCGCATGCACATCTTTCGACGCGCCTGTTAACGCGCAAGATCAATGGGGCTTTCGGTCCGTGGGCGGACCGTTTCATTAACCATTGTACTATAGAAGCAGTCAAAACTGATTAAACTGATGTCTAACAATTTTTATACATCGAAATTAACAACAGTAACGTTGAGTAATCTAAGTAAGAGTTACGTCGCAGAGCTATCAACTTAGTTGTGTTAATATAACCTTGGAGAATCTAGTAATTACGAAGGAATTGGGTCTTTGATGTTCATAATCCTCTACTAAAGGAGCCCGCTTTGGCAGCAAACCAAGATTTTAGCATAGGGAGGGTAGGTATTATAATACTATATATAATAAACTATAGTTTGACGAAAGCGACTGGCATTTGACCTTCCAACCACCGAGGGAAACTGGACTTTGTCGAGATTATACAGGCCTCCTTATAATATTTTCCTTCAGTCAAAAGCTTAGCAGCTAGTAGGGTTTGACTTGTAAAATTGCCATTGCGGCACACTTACAGAATGAAGTTCATTTTATTCATTTTTAAATATTTAGTAAAAGTTTACGTACTTACTCATGTACGTACTCATATTGAAACCCAGTGTTATGGCCTGATCTTCGCCCCCTAGCTAAAAAATGCTGGCCAAGAACAAATTAATTAAAAAATGTATATATTATTATAGGATCTAGCTGGCAGTGACCCTAACATGGCGAACTCGCGTTCCAAGCGCTAGCACTTGGCATTACTGTCCACGAATTGCACAGCTGATCACATCATCGGTCAAATTAGGTCCTGTGAGACGTATAAAGTCGCATCGCGGAGTGACCTCAATTTATTTGTGTAACGAGCACGAGTCCTTGTTCTCCATCAAAGTGTTAAATAAGTATGTACCTACATCGTTGTCTAGAACAAAATACAAGACGTGAATTCCTAACTTATTTAGTCAATTTATTTGATAATGGGGGAACCCAAATATAATATTTGCTTAACAAGGGATAGCCCCAACACATACCACTGACACAACGCATATATAGAAAATTCCTAGAAACAAAACCGACACGATCGAAAAAATAAATTAACCGAATGCGTACACCCATAAATTGATAGCACACGACAGCATGTGAGTAATGCATAGGCGATGCACCGGTATTCATCGTTGTGATTCGAAATAACGTATGTGCGTTTGTAACACAAAGGTATATACGCTTTTTTAGATTAACAGAGCAGTATTACGTCCGGAGACACGAATTACCCAGTAGCACTCGCTTATCTGATAATAAATATTATAGTCCATTCTTTTAGGCGAGGCGGTCATTAATCCAGCGGTCGATCGCGCGCATATCGCCTTACAGGCCGCATTGTTGCTCACAGTTGTTCCTATTTATCAAGACGCGAGTAATATTGTTCTGGCGCACACAAAGCGGACTCGGACGCGGGGCAGGGAACAAAGACGACGCCTTTGTCCTTTGACAAGCGACATTGCTATTAGTGAAATATTAATTTAAGATAATCAAGGTTTTATGAAGAACAATAGTTGAGTTCGTAGGTATGGTGGCACTGGCAATCGTTATAATCTTTAGCGGCTGTTTGAAAATTTAATTTCCTTTAGGCGCCGTACCTAGTTATTATTATGGCAAACAACGTTCTTCTTTACGTCTCTTTTTACAATGTATTTTCAAGTTGAAAATTGGATATTAAACATTTTTACGTGATCCAGTCCCGTTTCGCCGTCTAAACATGACTGGTACAGTTACTATCTAAATTCAAGGCTTTGTAACTTTAGAGCATGTCAAGCGTATTAGAGTCAGGGATTCGTCAAAGTTAAAATGATTTGCATATAAATTACTTTCGTCCATGCGTAAATCCACGTGTTGCTTGACGAGAATAGAGATTAATGTGGTAGGTGTCGCCACAGCACTATCATAACCAGTACTTTGATTTCATATTCAAGCTTGAACGTTGTTTACAGTCAACCAACTTGAATAAAAAAATTTTACGTGGACAAAACCTGCGAACCAGGTACCCCAGACATGGGGGGATGCCTGGGTTATGTGCTATTTCTAGCCACTAAAAACTCCACGATGACCGCTAACTGCGCTCTCATGTGGGGGACTCCAGGACCTCATACTGAACGCACTGGAGCCCCCCTCGCGCTTTTCTGCCTTTTGTCTTGGGCCACCCTCCCTGGGGCTGATAAGCAAGTGCTGCGGCCCCCACCGCATTAAGCACTTGTAACCCCGGTGATCCCCTTTAGTCACATTTTACGACAGGCGGGGGAGACCGTAGACCTATTCCAGTCCGAGTCTACAAGGCTGGGCCACTTCGTACCTAGTCAGTTAAAATCAATATGAAAGCAGCTATAAATTCCATATTAATGTCAAGGTACAAAGTTGCCAAGAAATTAAATTGATTGACCGTACACATGACATGTCATCATAGGGTCTCATACCATTTAAGGTGAACCCGTAGATATTTCCCGATTATTAAGAATCTTAATTGTTAATGGCTAAAATAAAATTTGTGTAACGTAGTGTAGGAAAATTGCTTTTTATGGTAAATCCGCATTATTATTTGGCATTAAGCCCGCCATTTGTACAATTTTGTGTTTTGTGCAATAAAGTTTAAATAAAATAAATAAATCCAGCGGGGTACTTGAACTGCTTGATATTTTATTAAAGCCGTTATTTTTAGATAACATGTTTCAAGTGTTTCAACGCGCATTCGTTAAGTTACGCAATTAATGTAAATCTTGGTCTTACTCTCGGTGAATGTACCCAAGTTTGTTCAAGCTTTTTTCGAAAAGATATCGGGGGTTTTCTTCTTCGTCTTAGACAATATCAACAAAAACAGTTTCAATATCATTATTTTAGTAACAACTATAAGCGCCGAAGAATGGCAATTGACGAGAATGTAACTATAGCAGTCGAGATTATTTTACAGATTCTTCCGAAGTATTCCGTACATCCCTCCGGTCCGGTCCGGACCGGAAGGCGCAGCGTGGGTAGACCCCCCACAAGGTGGACTGATGACCTGGTAAAGGTCGCGGGAGTCCGCTGGATGCGGGTGGCGCAAGACCGGTCATTGTGGCACTCTTTGGGGGAGGCCTATGTCCAGCAGTGGACGTCTTTCGGCTGATATGATGATGATGATGATGATGATTCCGTACATTCAGCAAAAGAGTTAAGTATGCATATGCAGTCTTAAGTTGAAGTTTGTTTGAAGGGTAACTTTATACAACGATGGTGGCAAACAAGCGCACGGTCCACCTGATGGTAAGCGGACACCGAAGCCTCTCTCACATAGGTCTCTCGCTCTCAACTCAGTGCATCCTCGGGAGCTCTGGCAACCTTGCTCACCTCCAGGAACACAACACTACATAGGTACCAGTACCTATAGTCAATAACGTTATTATGGCGGCGGTCTTCTGTATGGCGCAGGTACTTCCCTCGCAACTACAAGGGAGTCTAATGCGCGTTGCCGATCCTTTATTAAATTTAGGGATTCACTGTTTCGAAAGAAGACGAAACAAATTTAGGTCCTTCGCTCTCAACGCAGTGCATCCTCGGGACTTCTGGCAACCTTGCACACCTCCAGGAACACAACACTACTACCCTTACCGGGTACTTGCACCCGGGTATGCAAGGACCCGGTAAGGGTAGTAGGCCGTTTTGGGCGGTCTTACACACATTCGTCACTCCAAGGCAAGATACTGAATACCCCAGCTGTGGGTGATTGTGAGCCCGGTGCCAGCCGGAGCCGGGTGATGGACACGTTAAGCCGACATCCGTCAACGCCGTCTGTAATCGCCGGATCGAAGATCGATGTTAAGCCCAGCTTATTGAACTCTTCATCGGACTCTGATCGGACTCGTTCCGTGTCCGTAGCTATCGTGTCACCGGACTTTGCTGATCATTCCGAGCATGATTAACGAACATTGTAAACTTCACTGACAAGAGACAATTTACTATGAACGGACTTTCACAGACGGGGAAATTATTCGCAAAAAAATATAATACATAAATCTGCTTAACATAACAAAATATGTACATTCATACGTCATAGATATACCTAAATACCTATTTACACTTTTGCACCCTATTACAATTTTCTATGACGTCGACTATACCTAAGGTTTGTCTTTTGGCTAGTACTATAACTCTACATACCTGTGATACAAATTAGAGCTAATGAATTATTAACGTACTTCATTTCAATAAATAGCTTTAGGGTTCTGTCTGTATGTTCCAATCATACAATACAATACAAGTGTATTCTTTATTGCTCACCAAAAAGAATACACAAAAAAGAAAAACAAAAATTAAATGCCACATAAAAATGGTGAACAATTGGCGGTCTTATCGCTAACAAGCGATCTCTTCCAGGCAAATATAACAATATTCCTTTTCCATTCCGCTGAACGAATAAAGGTTTCTTTCAGCGGCATTAGCAAAGGAATATTGTTATATTTATCGTGGAATTCCACAAAGTAACGCCTGATTCAATCAACTCTTCCTGAAAAGCTTTGGGTAGTGGAAGCGATGCTAAAAAATTTAAAATGACTTGAGTAGGTGATATAGAACATGAATGACAAACATATTTTGAAAACTAGGATAAGATCTACAGGATACGTCCTTGGTGTTGATTAGATTCTAGTTAGGTACATATCAACTAGGATCTACTCAACATTCAACAACGACGTCCGCATCAAAGCTGAAGTTTCGATCAATCGCACGTTCTCCAAACCCTCGAGTCAAAGTCCCTTCGGGCGTTCTCTGGGAACAAGTGGTCGTGAAATTTTACGATAGCTACTGACCCGCGCGTAACACTGGCTGTAGTAGATGTCCGCAATTATAGTAAAATCGACGCACGTAATCGAGTTCCCTTCTGAGCACCCCGCCGCCGGCTAACCTCGTTGTCAACCGTTTATGGGAAGCTCAAAATGAGGTAACAACGCCAAGAAAGGAATTTATGAAGAAAAAACATTACCTAATCATCATTCGATCACGCTAGCCCTATTTCTAAATGTGTATTCCAGTGTATTGCAATGCCAATCAAAAATACTTAAGTATTAAACGAATCATGTTCATTTCAAAGAATAATTGCAAACAAATTGAAATTATAAAACCTTAATTTCAGTGAACAGCATGGTATTTGTGTAACATTTCGACCAAGGGTTAATTAAGGGTACTCTAAATTCTACAACAATTATTTTACCTTCCGAGCTGTTCGGTTGTGGAATACTTTGCCTACTGAAATTAGACGTACTAAGTCTCTTTCCGTATTTAAAAGCAGGTTAAAGGAGTACTAAATTTACCTCATCCGTAATTACTCGTAGGTTTTTAGTGTGTGCTGTTTATTAGACTATTTGTGCTACAGCATCTTTGATATGTATTTAATTATTGTATTTATGCGTACGTATGTTTACATATCTTTGTATTTATGCAAGTTTATGATGCTTCCAGTAGTCATAGTATTATAGCTTGTTTATAGTCTATTTTTCTGTTTTACCTACTCAAGTTTGAATTTTCTAGCATCGTTTCCACTTCCCAAAGGTTGTCTGAAAGTGATCGCTTGTTAGCGATAAACCCGCCAGTTATCTGACATTGTTTATGTGCGATTTAATTGCTGGAGAATCAATGAAATATACTTATATTTAAATACATTGGCGGACACTGGATCTAACAACACCGGCTCAAAATATAAATAACCATAGAGTTACTCCTTCGAGCGGGTGGCGTCCATCAATGTGTAAAATTAGGAGCATTATGTACCGTTCCTCTAAAACGTCCTCGATGTAGAAGAGCAAAGCGAGAGTTAGCCGATAGTGCATACTGCATGAAGACAACGACGGCGTGCGGCGGCAACTAATCATTACAGCACGAAGGCAGTAATCCTCTGTTGAGGCAACACGACGACAGCACCGCTTGCGAATGGTAGCACATAAATAGGGGCAAATTGTGTTTGTAGTAGGAGCACGGTGGTAGGCGGGCTAGCGAGCGAGAAGCTTCGTATTTATTCTATTTGCCGAACGTGCCTCGCCGCCGCGGCCCCTGTTTGACGATGCAAATTTATCGCGACGCTTAATAAAACGCGCACCGACCTCATTGATCCACAGATGCTGTTCATTATGAGCGACGAACCAGCGCCACCGTCGGGACCGTGGCCCAACTACAAAACCTGTTAACTCAAACAAATTATTATGAATTGTCGCCGTGTCCGACCAAGTACTTATCGGCGCTCGCACTGGCATCCTTTAAAGACCAATTCGAAGACAAGTGCAATAATACTTTGTCGGTGAAACTGTACATAATTTAAATTACGCTCCCTCTGTAGTGGGTTTCAGATCATATGACATTATGGACATTAGAAGAAAGTCAGAATGCCCATAGCAGGCGATCATAAACTCGTAGCAACAGTCATTTGACCCGATAAAGGCTCACATCGGGAGCTCGGGCGGCTAGCAGTTACGTGCCGATATCGATATATTCGAGCCCTTCCTCCATCGAGAAACAATGAAGCTCGTTTGAATTGATTACCACGTTGCTGCGCCGAGCTACACATTTTTTGCAAGGCAAAGAGAGCTTGTTTGTAAAAATAGCAATTTTCTTATTCCTTCGAACTTTAGCTCGCACCCTTCTCATGCAAAAACGCGGTCGGGCGAGAAAAAATGCGATGAAGCCTCGCAGTTACCGCCTGCCGCGCGCGACGCGCCTCCACATCAAACGCACTGACTGCATCATGCAACAGTGCGCAACGTCTCTGATAACTACAATTAGCGACAGTTTTGACGTATATGCTGAATTATAAACAATCCCCGATGTTTATTCCATATTCATATATTTTATTTAATGAATTATTCGTCTTATTAAAGTATGAACCGCCGATGTTGTCTTATACAAGTAGGCTAATTAAGTGAGTTTACGTGAGCAGTTTAATTTAAAGTTCACTCACACATACGCTTGTTTGTAACTGAATGGAAAGGCGCGAGGCGAGTGGGGTAAGGTACTTGTTTCTAATACAACACGAGTTTACAAGGCAGCTCGCCGCCGCAATACAAACCAGCACAAAGTGTAATGCAGCTACACGAGTGAGGTTTAGCCGCCGTCTTTACTTCACTTTACCTCTTATAGCCAAGATCGACGTAACACTCGCGCGGCTCGGCCGGCGTAAATTGATGGTTTCATCTCGTTCCATGCAAAACGATCATCGCATCCCGCTTGCACGGCGCACTGCTTTCCAGACAACACGGTAATCATTGTTTTTGAAACGAGAATAAAACGACACCCAGTCTAAAGTATATATACGAACGAGAAGAAAAACGAAGACACGGTATTCGGATAAGTTTAAGATAAATACTCGACAGGTCTTACCTGCCATTTATATACTTGAAACCTGTTCTTTTTCAAAGTTTTGCAATGTTTCACTTTTGTTCACGTTATCATTGTTCGAACCAGTTCGTCTGACACGTTTAATAACATTAATAAGTTTTGCAATGCCGGATATAAATCTAGTCTTTATAAGCAGAATGACACAGACATAGAAAAGTGATATTCTAAGTGCATCCCATTCTGCCATTAAGCCATCTGGAATTGTGGTCTTGACTGTACTTACAGATTTCTCACTTTTACAAATTCAGCTTACTTATTAGTCTAAAGCTAAAGTTCTCTTCACACAGTTGAATGTGACCTATATTAACGTCGTATAATAATTAAATAAATTATCATACTAAAGCCGGCGTCGGTAGAGAGTACAAAGCACATCTCATTTTCGGCAGGAAAGACAAAAGCAGCAATTACCCGATCTAACGGTCCTTCACTCACTACAGCAATTGGCGTGAGACCAACTCCCTGTTGGCCTTTTAGCCGGTTTTAGGTTACAGTTTTATTAGTAACTTTCATTCCTCTAAAGATATTACTCTATAGGATATACTATGGCGCTGGTTTAGACTTGATTGTATATTCATTTTATCTGGAAACTTATATACACATAGTTTCAACTTTCAATTTCAATTTATTTATTTATCCTTCAATATACCTAGTATTACATTTAGGTTGCTTAGTTGCCTGGGTAATTAAAAACAGATGTTGAAATTACGGCATGAAAAGCACAAGTAGACAAGAATTCCTCCGTACTAGTTAAAACTGCATGACGGCAGGAAGCTCCACCACTCGGAATACACACAGGGATTAAGCAAGACACTGCTATTTAACATTCATATAGGAAAATCAGACCTAAAAATCAGTATCAGTAGTAGTAATAAGGCAATACATTAATGGAAACTAACATTAACAAGAATCACGGAAAAACGAACCCTGTTCCCATCTGGCATCATTCATACACGTGTCATCCAGGAGCAGTAGCTTCGTGTCCAGGACACGCTTTATAATGCGGAGGTCATGTTCTCATCAAGTGCACCAGCTAGCTCGACGTCGTCCTTTTACCTCTACGTACACCATCAACAATGTAAATGTGCCAACGCAAAGTGATCCATATCACGGTGTGATAAAGTATATGAGTTAAGCAGAAGCAAAACCATCAGTCCCGTGACAAGTGCGACGCGTGACTACGCCACGTGAGGCACGGCGCTACAATGATGGATAGTTTTGAAACGGGATCTGTGTCATACGCTCACGCTGTTCTATGAATATGTATTTCGGCTGCATTTTCTGATGTAAATAATCAAGTTTATCCCGATATAATATGCCAAAACAAATCTACCACCAGGTCGAAATTAATATTGTGTTTTGTTGAATATAATAAACACAGTTATGTTTATGTCGACGCTTCCTGATAGGTACAATGTAGTTGTCGCTATATGTAACAAAACAAATACTGACCCAACTCGGAAATAACGTAATTAATATGATATTTTGTTGAACATAAGCACCATTAATAGGATATGTATCTTTTGTGAGTCGAACTAAGGATCAATCAATGTACCTACTTAAGTGTCTACAATACGTACAGCTCCCACAGTAAACAATTCTCCGAAACACTAATCAGTCAGTCAATATGTACCTACGACGCGGATTAGTATCTGAAATGCTCCAAGGACATCCTTCGTCACATTATATATAGAAACGGTAGCAATCAATAAATTTATAGTACCTATTATTAAACGTGCAACTTTTGTAAATTTGTTTGTAAACAGGCAGTCGAAAACGAGAATGAGATTTGCAATGGCCCCGCCATTCACTAAGGTGAAGATTCGACCTGGGTGGGTCTTATTTATGGGAACCCCGTTTTCTCCTGAAAAATATGAAAAGGCCGATTATCGTTCGGTCTCCCAGGTATATTCATTTAAACTTATAACAATGTAGTTACACTTCTTACTGTATTAAGCAACTTCGAACAAACTGCGGACAGTAACTATAATTTTATATCACAATTCGGTCTGCGACGTATAGGCAATAAAACTGTCGCTAGCTGTGAGCACTCACCTTTATCCCTGTAGCTAATCCCGCCCCAGGGAAAAGTTCCGAATGTATTCAATAGTTTCAATGTACGCATGAGTCTCTCTCTGTCATGTAGCAGTTAATAGGATTTCATTCCTGCGCCAGATGTGAACGTGAAGTTTTAGTGTACGTTTTAATGATGTTCCGAGACTTCCGAGGTTGACACAGAGCTGTAAACGCAGCTGAAACCTATGGAGTGGAAGTGGTATACAATTAGTGGGCTTTTTTAGCCATGTTACGTTAAATTACATTTCATTACTAGTGATCGTTGAATGTATTACCTTTATAATTTTTATAAGAAATAGATTTTAATATTATACCAAGTACGGATTTTCGAGCTTCGAACTTTACCAAAGTGCGCCGCTGGGCCACCAGCGCTCTTTTGAATTATTTTTAACATAAAACAACACTAATACGAGATACCTTTGGACAGAGATGCAAGCGCTGATAAAAACTTACTTCTTCAAGAACTCTACGCGTCGCATTCATCTTAATTCTTTAGCGTTAAAATCTCATTGTTCCTCTGTGATATCGATTTACTCAGACAAAACTTCGCCGTTTATATAAATTACCCTGGTATAAATCCGGTATCCTATGAGGTCACGATCGCAGTGCGGCAGGCGTGTAACAAAAGGTGCAAGGTAGTTTGCGTGACCACGAACCAGAGTTCCTACTGGCTCATTTAAACTGGCAAACATTCGTTTATATACTCGCTGGTGCAATTTACCCTCGGCAAGTACCGGTTTATAATACCTTAACCCTTCAATGAATACACATAGGGGCTGTAGGATGCAACCTACATGACAAATCATTCTATTTTTTTTTAAATAGGAATATTTATAATAAGATTGAGACTGATTTTACAAGGGAATTTAATATATTTTCTTATTAAACGAAAAGCAGGGGGCCGATTTTTGAGTGTCGAACGTTCGATCTTTCACTCGAGATCTGTCAAAAAAACTATGACGTTTTGACAGATGTCGAGTAAAAAGTCGAGCGTTCGACACTCAAAAATCGGCCCCCTGGTAATTTCAATTAAAAATCCGCCGCCATACGTTTTTAAGGACTTGAAAATTGAGATTCTTTGATCGGTGGTTGTGGCGATTTTATAGTTTAGTAAGTAATAATTTTCTTACTATAATGTATTTCTATACATCATAAATATTATCTGAGTATTAAGTTTATTAAAGTATTTCACATATAAATAAACAATATTTGTACATTTTGATGATGTATGAATTTTTTATGTATAATTATTTACAAATTGTGTAACTATACTTACAATATTACAACGTTTATAAACGTTTTATCTATCTATCTTTTTTATCTAATATAGAATTTTATACCTACACCTTATATTATTATTATGCGCTTTTATTGAAAAAGAAAAAAACGTGTATTTAAGAGTTTACCCGGCAAAGCATATGATTGAATATTCTGAATATTTTGTTTATCTGTTCGTCACTGTCACAATTCTACATATTACAAATTAAGTCATTTTCGTAAAAATACTATATTGTAGTCGTGATACTGGCATAAGGTGAATATAGAGAATGATAGAATTCCAATATAAGTAAGAGATCAGCTTGCCAGTGCATTCAGCGGAGTCACGGCGCAATTTTATTAGTCCACTGAAGTAGTCCACGCCTCACACGACTAGCCTAAGCTATTGTTTATCATTCACCTTCACAGGTTTCCGCTTTCAGCGTCAATTTAGCAATCTAGTTAGAAACTAATGTTATTTATATAAGCCTGGGAACTAGGATGTATAGAAACATTTTTTTCTGAGGGATAAATAAGACTGAGTTCTGATGCAGGGAGGTTTTTAAGCAAGACCAACACAAAAACAGCTTTATCCCCGAAGAGTATACTCTATCTTTTCTCACATCTCGCGAGGCAATAAAAGAAACAAGGCTGCTAGAGACAGATTCAAATCAGTCAGTCAAAGCCAAAATAAAATAGAAGATAAAATATTGTTGTCAATCTTAAATATAAATATTGTGTCATTAATTGTATAAAATATTGTAGCAGATTGTAGCGAGTGTTCCCCTGTTTTTCCTATATGTATAGTCATTTTTGATCAGCTGTGAAGTGGGTGCGGGCTGAAAAACAGCGCTGTTCAGCCGACCAGGCTCACAGCAAACGCTGAGCCCGAGCCCTTTGTCGCACCAACTTAAATTTGTATTTCTTTAAATTTTAAATTTCTAACTCTTTAAATTTAAATTGTGTTTGGTTTTTTTTTGTGTATTGCCGATTGTTTTTTTTTCTCTTTTATGCGACAATAAATGTTATTTTATTTATTATTTTATAAATCACATCGTCACTCGACATGTTATTTCCTCCATATAAGTTCCTCTTAGCGAAATTTTAACATTTGATTAATATTCATGGCAATAAGTATTACAGGAAAATTATAACCATAACTCCACTTTCTGATTAATTATCTATGTAATCAGAAATTCAGTTTCTACCCTCCAACCCGCGGCGTGCGAGTCGAGACTTTCCTGTTTAACAACAAAGTCAGCTTTTGAAAATTTTACATTCTACTAACCCAAAACAATAAAAAATGTAAACTAACGCCTGCGATAATTCCCAGCATATCGCTTTACTGGGGCATGTGAGAAGTCACGGCGGAGTTGCCTATATCAGACCGTTCCGCGCGTCCCTGGATCACACAACACCGCGCGGCTATTGTTTATCATTCATTTTCACAGCTACCTTACTATTCATCCTTAGCTTTACCCAGCTATTAAACCCGTGTAATTGGACACAAATATTATTACTGTACACAATTATCATTCAACTTCATGATCATCTTAACGTACGGAAATAAAGACATGATATCCGGAGAACTCAAGTGTTCTCTGTGAATACTTTAAAATTGTCCACCATGATCGTTAAGAGTACTATTTCATTTAAATTCATATTTTAGTCGATGTTTAAGAAATAATGTAAAAACACTAATACCCCCAAAAATAAATAATAATAATAATAAAGCCTTTTTATTTCCCAAGAAAAACATACAGTAATAACATGAAATATGCTTAAACTAAATTTGTTACTTAAAATTATGTGAAGTTATATTAACATAGATGTGTCTATTTGCACACACATTTATTTATATATTTATACTTCATTGGGACCCCTTCGGCAGGGTATAGGTCTCCTCTAACGTTTCCCACGTCTCTCTGTCTAGCGCTACTGATATATAGCCAGTTGTTTACCCCCAAAAATACTGTGATGAAATAAGCCAGTACTAAAATTTCAACCGAAACGCAACCTTGCTATCGTGACGATAGATTTGATTCATGAAAATTGCATTAACCACGCACGACATGACTACCACAATAAGCGAAAGCTTAACTCGATTCACAGGCGATCGCACAAATTATAATCTGCTCTGAGTTAGCGTGTTACGCAAGACAATAAGCAAACATCTGGCCCGATATGCCGTAAGTAACCCGCCTTACAATGGTGACCGTCGATCATATCTCAGATAGCGCCCCAACTACGGCGAGCATGCTCCGCCGGCCACGAGACCTATCGAAAGTGAATAGTCGTGCTGCAAATATGTCGCATGGCATACTACGAGCTTATGCTCGCGTGACTAGACTTTCGCGCAATCGAACATTAGAGACATATCTTAGCCATTTTCAATCGACCGATTTGACATTTGAAGCTACTTGATTAGAAATCAGTGGTAGTTGCCACACAACTACGACGACGCTGTAGGTGTCGTCACAGAATAAGTAATAGTACAAGTACAGAAGTTTCTCTGCTAACAAATTCCCCGTTTAGGTATGCCAAACGTGCCTAAACGTGGCCATCTCTTTCTATCGCACGTAACGCGCTCTTTCGAGGCCCCACCCTCAGCGCTAGGGTTACCACCAGCGAGAAACTATTTTAATATATGTACTTTATTATTAGTAGTGTTGTTTACAATACAATTACGAATAGTACTTTTAAGGTTCCGTAGTCAAAATGGTGAAAACGGAACCGTCCGTCCGTCTTTTCGTCTGTATGTGACAGCCGATGTACTCGGAGACTATAAGCACTACAAATACAATTAAAACATTTAGCAGGAAGGTGTGTTCTACTCGTATGAACCGCTACGTAAGTGATGTGAAATCAAAGAGAATATAACCTCTACGTTCTGTGAAATGACGAAAATGACCGTGAGTTTTTTGAGTGATAACTAACAGTTTTTTCAACATTTTAAGATAAGGACACAGAATTTGGGTAACTATATGTATAAAGATATCTTTTATTGATTTTATATTTATATAAGGGGATTTATTAAGGTAGCATAGCGCCTAGTCCAGGAGCTAGGACTCGTGTATCTTTAAATGGCCTAAAATAAAAACGAACGGTCGCATTTTCAATACACTTGAAATTTGATTATAATGTTAACCATTACGTCTTGTTTACCAATAAATACTAATATTATTGATAAATCAGATATTTTCATTGAAATTTCCTTATTTTCTACTAAAGTTTCGCTTCTCGCTTCCTTACAGAACGAGTTTATTTTGACGTCTTGGATCGGTTACTTTTTAGGAATCTAACAAAGATATTTATGCAAATTTATGTGGATGAATTAATCATCATCATCATAATTCTTTATTTCAGACCAAGTCCATATGAATACAACACAGTTACAAAGTTAAATTAATAATTAAAACAGTTCATAATACATAAGTTTTATTAACAAATCACAATAAATAATCAATCAGAAACCAGTGACATTTTTCAATTTCTCATAAAGGATTGCACAAGATTTTATACTAATATTTATTTTCAATTGTGAAAAATGTGGTATAGTCTGGCTAATGAAAGCTGAGACAAGAAAAAACGGCAAATAAAAAAAACTATATACATGTTACAACACTATGTATAATATGAAAAAACAATGATGATACTTGGGCAATCAAATAAACTTTTCGTGTTGTATATACGATTATTATGCAATAAAAACGTCCAAAAGAAGATTTATGAGATTTGAATATTCAGAATCAGATATGGAAGTTGCAATTTAAGCGGAATTATATATTATGATGCTATTTAATTTATCCTTTATTTGACCCGTAAAGGATTAAGCAATGTTTTTTTCTCCGGTGACTCAAACTCAACAATAAGTGACGTTTGACACATTTGACGTATATAGTCGCCATTTAAAAAGTTTTAATTAAGCTCAGCTTCAGCTTTCAGTAACCAGACTCGATATCTAGAATCGATTTATTTATGGATGTAGGGCGTGATTATAAATGACTTACTCTCAAATATTTTTTTATCCCTTTTTTGTCATCTTTAAATTGGCGGTTATTAAATTTGAGTGTCGCAAATATGCGGAATCTAGCGAATAATTTTATTAAATATTCTACAGGGAAACAATCACAAGGCGTTTGTGGAGGTACACTTTCAAAAATTTCTATTAGTTTACGACCTGGATTATTATCTATGAGTTTTTCAAAATTTTCTGTGAATACGCATTCCAAATTTTTTATGTACTCTATAAATTCTCTTGGTGGCATTTTCAGGCTACCATAAAAACTTGATTGTTTATTATATGCCTTGTATTTAGTGAAAAAACTTGTTTCATTTAAGTTTGGAACAGAGCTAGAAATTTTATCTATGAGTGGACAATTATGTTTATTGACGCATTTAAAAAAAAGATAACCAGAAACGTAGGTCAGGGCATTTTCTTCGGGTAAATCAATGCGATAATCCGTTTCACCTGCCAACGAGATTGGATTCGCGCATTCAATTTGAGGTGGTAAATCACTAGAGCTAAAGCCTAGTTTCATTTTCAGCATATCCTCTGCCTGGAGTAATACATCGCATATATCCATTTCGCAATTTGTGTTCGGTGCATTTTTCATCATATTGCATACAAGCAGCTTTGAAAAAGCTCGTTCAAATTGTATTGGGGTCGGCTCACTGCAGGACCCAACCTGTTGCCGGACGCACCCAAAAAAAATTTCCAAGTTATCTTGGTTTAATCTCCGCGTCAATAAATACTCAAATCCATCTTTTCGAAGATCTTCAAATAACATTAAAATCGATTGGATCGTTATTTGAAAATTCAAAAAAGTTTTGATATGTCCCGTATTGTTTTTTCCAGTTCTTCGATTTATGGCCTTAAGGGAAGCAAACATTTGTTTAGCAGTGTTAAGTACAACTTTTTGATCCTTACTCAGCCTGAAAGCTGTCTGGAATTTGTTCTTACATTTAATCCTACTCGAATTAAGCACATCAAATAGATTGTTCATTGATACTATGAATGCAGCAGTTGGTCTGACCTCCTCCGAGAATTTGCCTAGGTCAATGTAAGTATGGAGTGCTGCTCCAACAGTGTGGCTCAATATCTGTACCGCTAATTTCACCCTCATGTTTTGGAAATTATTCGGATGAATATGAGCCTCACTGAGTTTTGGTATGAGCCTTAAATTTCTGTTTTTTTGGTCGTTATAAAGTTGTGTGATGTAATCCCATGAAATTTTTTTCCCATCAAGAATAAAGTCGCTAGTGAGCAAATTATTACGGATGCATTTGACTAAGTGTGGGACATCAAAAATATAATAAATTTTCGTGTTGTCATAAATGAAATACGGTTTTTCCATTGTTACTTTCTTTACATCTTTTGCAAATTTATCAAAGTTGGATCCCTGGTCAGAAACTATAGCTTTCACCTTGATTCCAATTGAAGATAATTTTGAAATTACTTCATTCATCCATGTATCAATCTCTTCATAATGCTTAGAAGTTGCGAGCAATGCATATGCAATTGGTTGTTTCCATTTGAAGTAAATGCCCTGAAGCATAATTACCAACGCATTGCTGGCAATTTCAGATGATGTTTTTCCATTGATATTATGAAAACCAATAACTTCATCAGATTTTAAATTGTAATACAAGTTTCTTTTCAGAGTCATCTCGTCAACACAAATGGTGCAGTATTTCGCAGAGTCTGGGAGGGATTTTATTTTTAATGCTAAAGCATCTAGAGCTCGGCTATCTAAAGTTGGAGGAATTAATATTTTGAATTTATTCAAGGTGGCTTTGCTAGGTAGTTTTAAAACAGTTTGCAAGCATCTGTAGGCATGTGGACTTGAATAATGTAAATTCAGAGCAAATAATTTGTACTCCGCTTCATACCGATTCCCCTTGAATTTGTTTTTTAACTTGTTTTGCCAGTCTATCAGTTTTTGAAATCTCCTTGTAATTTCGTCATCAGGATCATTGCACATAATCGAGTTATTTTTTGCTTCCAACTCTAGCTTAATTTTTGTGATTTCATCATTTAACCTTCTTTGCTTACCTTTGTACTGCTTTACCTCATCTAAAAGTTTTCTTTTTCTTGGAGTTTCTGCTGTGAGTAATATTGAAGTCTGTGTTGGCTTATCTAAGGCTTCTATTTTAGTTTGAGATTCTGTGTTTTTGAAGTTTGCTGTTGAAGTAGATGGCCCTTCCTGTGGTTGGTTTGCTAACTGTAATGTTGGAATAGCGTTGCCTTTGAGACTTCTGACTGTATGTGTAATTATTGAAGAAATATCGAAATGCGCAGAACAAACTCTATATGATGTCTTCTTTAAATCCTTTTTTTCTAATATGTCTTCCCTGCCCAGTAATGTTAACCATTTTTGGCACCTGAAATAAGCAAAATAACATATCTGTATCTGTGTAACTGTATATCTAGTGACTTTTTTTTAATTTAGATAAACTATATTAGATATCGAACCCGTTCACAAAATTTCACGAGTATCGGTTGCGAAATACGATTACGATTGTGGAGGAGGACAAGCCATTATTTTATTTTTTTTAATTACTCGACTAAAAATTCTTCGTTATCATAGTACCTGTAATCATGAGACCCACTAAGGAAAAAAACCGAAATTACGCCACAGAAAAATACCAAATCAAGATTAAAAAAATGTTTTTATTTTTCTAAAAATTGACTCGACAAAAAATCCGGACATACGAAAGCGAATTGTCGAAGGTGTAACAGGAACTTCGTTTCACTCGATCAATTAAAACAAACACCTAAATAAAACATTAGTAAAATATGAGTGATAACAGTGAGTAATATGCGTTTTATCTGAATTTATTAAATTTCAATACACCAAATTTCAAGTTCAATGACTAATGCGAAGTAACAAAATTTATCGGAACAAAATTTTGTGACAGGCGACGGACGCGTGAGTGACAACAAGAAACTAGAAAATATTCTTTGAGTTTCTCAACTCATCAAAGTGGTCGCAAATCGGCACAACAAATTAGCTGGTCGTTTGCCCTACTAGCTTTATCCCCTCATCACCTTAGTGAAAACGATTAACAATTGTTGAATAGGCAATTGAGAATTAGGTAAGTTTAGGCACACACATGCGTAGAACTTTTTATATTAAGTTCGGTACCTATCGATCGAGTAACAATGCTTTAACATTTCAAATCGTTAAGTCAAAACAGTTCATTCAAAATTAATGAAAGAAAGATGTTCAAAGCTTGGTTTGAACTTCAAACCAGATAAATCTAGGCGCTGCTCGTGTACTATGACGCTTGACCTTGAGTGTCGCAGCGGCGGCGAGCCGGCCGGCCGGCCCGGGTGGAGCGGCGATAAGAATATTGCATTTGTACCTACCTAACCTACCTTAGTATTTAATTATTTGTCAACTTAACTTACTTTTTCAATTATTGTCAAATTAAGCGTGAATAACGCATTGTTTTGATACGAAACGGACAGGTCATTGGAAAATATATACTCGTAACTCGTACTTCAAAGCAAAGACTACCTACAATGATATCTTCAAAGTACATTCACGATTAATTCGTGGAATGTAACCGAGTAGATATAACAATAATGAATTTAAATAGCTGGTACATTAGTTACTTACGCCAAATTGCTGTAAAAACCGTTGTGTACCTATCATTATAAATCATATCATAAATACAAACACTTCCTTACCTTTCTTTCTCCTTCTCCGACTGTCCCGATGGGAGCATAAAGAACGAGATGTCTACGTTCTTATTATTATTGGTGCAACCTGCTGCAATACAATAATGCTGTGGTTTTGACATTATTATTTAACACGAAACTACACGAAAAGAATTATTTTATGATCGTACAAGCGCGTGCGCGTGCGATCCGTAACGCTGCTCCGCAGCCATTGAATAGTCACACAACGTGTGAGCCGGCGGCCGCATGTACTTTGCGCGGCGCGATGACGTTACGGTAGTAAGCCCCTCCTGGTGTCGTGTAACAAAATGCAACTAGGGCAAAACATAATATTATTTATCCCCAAGAAATAATACTGTGCACTATGTAAAATCACGACAAATGCGCAAACTAGATTGCTTGATTGTGCAGTTTATACTTATACAATTATGTTGTACTGTCAATTCAGGTGAGAAATTGCAAAATCTATTTAATGTCAAAACAAGGACAACCAGATAAAATTCCAATAAAACTAATCATATCGCACCGGACAGGCGTGGCATGTAATGGTGCTAGGTGGTTAATAAATCTCTCCGAATGGATTTGTAGGTATCGGCCATAAATATCGAATCATGATCGCATTATTCGGCCCGAGACCTAAATCTTGGTGAAAAGTGTTCGGGCACAGGTTAAGCGCAATATTTACATTATCAATTGTATGTCATCGGCGTCGCTCGAGTCGGAGCGATGTTTTCACTCGCGCGCAGCGTGTTACCTTTCGAAAGCGTCGAATCATAAACAAAGCGACCTCTGAACTTAATAACAATGTGAAATGGGCGTGCGAAACGGAAGATGCACCAAGCGACTTGCTATAATTCTTTCCGAGCTCATCGACGTCTCTAGCTTTATGGCGCGATGATGCGGTCCACGAGGCGAAATATTTTGTGGTCTGTCCGCGCCGATTACCAACCCAGATAATACTTAAACACGCTTTTATCATTTCTCATTTTACCACTTTAATATTGACCTACATCTTTTTGTTTTACTAACATGGAAGTAAGAATGATTTTCGCTTTTATAGTTTCCTTTGAAGTCGTTCCTGAACACAATAATGTGTTTTGGTAAAGGTTAACAGCATTGTAGTTCTAGTCGAAGTGATCCTTATTTATATCATTTTATGATAATAATGAGACGAGGTCAACTAGTCATTTCTAATAACAAATATCTGATAAGGCACATTTCGTGATCCATCAGAGGTCACATGAACAATTCGGTAGGTGGCATGGCATTCTAAAAGCCTTGTCGGGACGTATTGTCTTAACCTTTACAGATTATTAAATTACATGTACTTCAACGGTAAATTCTAACCATAAGTCACACAATCAGTACATAGCTACTAGTATTGTGTAACAGTTATTCTTGGGTAATGGAACTATCGATAGTCTATGAAGTGAATCAAAAAGATTAATAACGACCCAACAAGCAGTAGATCATAATCGACGAGCTACTTCTGTGTGGGTCACCGCGGCGACCCCGCTGTCGCATGATTTGCCAGTATGCTTATTACGTGCACATTCAAATTAAAAAGATCAACCGACAGTTTTGAATGACACAATTCTAACACAGTGTAGTATAGTGCGTGTCTTCCACGAAGGCGCGCCCCTCCACAGCCCAATCTGTAAGTACAATGAGGGCTACCGCGTATGGATTTGCGCTAGAGGCGCTAGTGTGACGCCAGTCCTCCGAAATGTCAAATTTCATGCTTTGTTACGCGGGTTTATTTCTAATTAGTTTAATATGATGACTATTTTGCAATATCTGAGATTTATAACGGGTCAACGAATTTTAGTGCTTTGCGACAATTTTATCGTCAGTAAACTTATGTCATACTTTTTTCCGTACAAAACGGGAGTGCGCTACAATACGGAATGTTCGATAAAAATATTTACGATGCGGTTTTATTGTATAAAATACGATTTCAACGTGAATTTAGTTTTTACGCCCATAATAACCAATAACAAACTTTGACAGCTGGACTGACAGCACGGTGGCGCCAATTGATGAGCACAAAAACAGTAGCATTGTGCATAGACAAGTATGAGATTCGCTGTGGAGGGGCGCGTCGTCGTGAATGACGCGCACTATACGTACCTGCTAAGTAAAGGTTGATCTAGTTTATAACAACACATAATTCCTTTCCCAACCCACAATCTCGATACACTTTGGACTCTGCAAAACGGCACAAATACGTGCGGCTATTGAGTAAGTTCGATGCTAGCGGCGCTCTTCTACTACAGGGAAGATATTTGCTCACCAGGACACGATTTACTCGTTTGGTATTACCTGCCTGTATTGGCACAACGCCAATATATTTCAAAAGTGAAAATTATCCAACCTGTTTTATTTTCTTACATAAATTCTGTACATTATTTGGCAGCCAAGTTAAGTGGTTCAATGATAGCAACCTTCCCCTGTAGGTGACTAGCTTTGGCAAACTTGTATAAGCTCTACGCTTACAATCCAGCGCAGCTGTCTTATGACATCGCTATGATTATAATCCAATTTTATTTGGTATGATCGCAAATGCGCCATACCCGATATGTTTTGTTAGATTATTATGCTCAGGAAACAATGCATTACATTACACCAGAGGCATAGTGGAGGTGCGAAATCCTCACTTCATTAATTTGTTACTGGCGTTATAGATTGTGGGGTTCGCCGCTACCGCGTACAACTTCTATAAGTTATTTATGGCTGCGATACCAAATCGGACGCACACTAGCCGCGTGGCATTACTTGCCGCCCAAGCTTATCGCTTTTCGCATAAAAATACTTCCATCGCATTCCATATGCGCGCGCTGACTAAATAAAACAGCATTCGGCATCCGGAATACATAGACGACAAATTAATTTCGCATTATCTAGATCAGTGACTCAGACAATCACCCATTAAACATTCTACAAATTCAAATTACAAATAATTTCGAATTAACGACATGCTTGTATGTGTTAACATTGTTAACAAATAACACAACAGTTTCCCACAATACAAAAGTGTAATGGTAACAAAACGGTTTAAAAATTTAATCAACACGCATAGGTGCGCCCTGTCGAGTTTGGTATAATTCGATAATTTACAAGAAGAGCTGGGCCGGGCGCCTTGGGCTTGTTAATCAGATTCTCATGAAATTCGGCGGCAGCCGGCGATCCTATCTCAGGCACGCTATCCATCATGCGGCGCTACTCACGCAACCAAACTTACTAATTATTTCCTCCTAACAGAGACAATTTGTCATCAATTGTAAAACATCCGAGATAAGCATACGTTCCACAAATATAACATGCCCCTTACTAAGACAAACAAAGGTTCTCTTTATGGTAATTTTTTTATACTTATATTCTGGATTTGAATTTAAATAATGTTAACTAAGCAAAATGTGCGCAAGCTAGCATAGGTAGCCAGACGAGAATCTTAGCTTTTACGGATTAATAAATTCTATTCTAAGTGAAGTCGTTTATATTCGTATTTGCTTCTTCACGAAGTTGATCTTTTGGCCTATTTTGTAGCGGCGGTTTTATTAAGGCCACTACGGCCAGTTTATATGCCGTAAGCTGATAGAAGCTTACGGCGTATATATTGGTGTATTGATGGATCTTAGATAAGCCAGTGAATTGATGGACTATTCCTTCAGCCAGTCTAATCAAAAGGAGCTGCTCCTACCGGACTGTCTAAACAAAGTTGCAGAAGAAAATCTAAACTACTGACAGCAGCATTGTGGTGGTTCGGCAGCGTTGCAAGCTTCGAATGAAAAAATAGTTCGTTATCGCAACCAGCAGACGACCTTCAACTTCACCCGGCCTGAATACAAAATAGCATAATAACAAGAGACATTGGGAGGTAAACGCTGGACTCTTTCGTATGCAAAAAGCGTTACTAAGTGTTAGCCGACGCGGTTGTACAGGTCGAACATTAAACAAGCGGTTGCGAGCGAAAATAGAAATGGGTTGTTTGAGTAGGGTTCTTTCGCGAACGCAATTGTACTCGAACGTGTCTTGTTAGCGAATGCGCTATGCAAATGCCCCTCAACAAAGAGTAAGTACAAAATCTGCATCGGTCGTACTGAAGCCGACGCCGTCTTTGAGATCGAGAGGTATCGCCGTTCTCATATTTCACGCGCTCGGAACGCTTACAACGGTTACCGCATTCGTTGCAATTTCTCTCGAGAATTATAATGAGAAATATTATACAAAATGGTACAAAATTGTATGAAGAAACTTCGCCTGATTTATCTATATCGACGAGCAAAAATAACGGGCACACTTTCTATGGAAGTTCCATAGAAAGTGTACCCGTTATTTTTGCTCGTCAGTATAGTATGATCTCCTTTAATAGGTAATAATTGCTGAAAGTAAATGTATGAAAAAAGTTTTCTTTAATTTGTGTTTTTTTAAGTATGTACATAACACATAACATACATAAATACTAAAACAACACAATTTAATAGTTTACAGTTTTATTGACACTGGATACCGGATAGTAATAGAATCGATAGGCATAAAAAATAGCATGTGGAAAAACAAAAGTTTGCATATTCATACAAATTGTACGGGAAAAGTTTTAGCAGCACGGGATCTGGTAGCTGCCCTCACTGATCCAAATAGAATCCAACCTGTATTTCCTTGTGTTTAATGTTTTATTTTTTTGCTTATAATTCCTATGAGATATTGGACTCGTGTTTTAATGATTATTTTGTTACCTCTCAACATTTGATATTACGTACCGCGTGCGGTATGCGAGGCACGCTAACCTGTTGTATGATTGGTGTTGATGATGATTTGATATTGTTACACCCTGAATATTTATATCAAAACAGAATCATATTGTTATGTAAGACCACCTACCTATGTTTCACAAATGTGAATGAAAAATACCTGCGATCTGAGACATTCTTTGTTTTACCGCCTTTGGTATTAAGTAATGTATTATTATAAAGTTTCTGATTCTGATTCATTTATATGACGATCAGTAAATAAGGCGTAATTACTATCTTAAGTTTACACAGGTTATAGCGTAGACCGTAAAACAAGATTAGTATATAAGGGCAGATAGATAATACGTAGGAGGGCAACGATATCAGTGCAAGGACAGGCTGCATTCTTGATTATGTCTGCGACGAGCGCCAGGGCCTACCGTACTAATCTATAAAGCGTAGGAGTTTTGATTACGATAAATATATTAACTTAACATAAAAGTCCAGCAGACTAATCGCGTAACTTTTCTACGCGCATAAGACGACACTTTTAAAGCTAAAAATGAAAAGTTACGCATTTGCCCTGTCGATGCCGGTGTTTATTTATTGTTATGTCGTGGTGACAGTAGTAGGAACTGTGGTAAACAAAATGGTCATAACAATGAATACAAATTTACAAAAATTATATTAATATAAAACTAAACAATACGATTCAAGCATTGCTGTGAAGTTTGTGACTGTATAGACCAATATAAAACTAAGGTCTAATAAAAACTGGTACCTAACTACGTCTCGTAAAATGAAATCAAAGGAAGTTATATTTTGTATTCGAACTGGAAAGTGATAAAAAAACAATAAATAGGCCGCCATAAAACGAATTGACGCATAAATTACTATTAAAATGCTTCTTTCTATGGAATATATAGGCTATAGACATGCCAAATGTACAAATAAGTATATAACTTCACATTGTAATTTATTTGTTTTAGCCTTTATTGTAATGCGATTTTGTTCTGTTGCTATTGCCAGTTCAGAATAATTAATTACTTAAACATTGAATTGGTTTGGTCACTGATTCGAATCAAGCAAAGTACCTACCTCTGAATAGTAGGTAATACTCGACTCTCATTTGGAAATTATTAATTGGCTCAAATTGAGTGATTAAATAAAGCGGGTATTTTGAAACAGCAATCAGTCAATTCAGAACAACTAGTCGTATTAATTTGATAATTGTCTTTTTATGAAAAATCCGAATTAATTTATTAAACTTCATTGGTCACGTTGATTCCTCCGGAACTAACCTCGATGTATTTTATTAACACAAACATACACATACTTTGGCGAGGAACTTAAATGACTGAATAAGTATGTACTTTTTGGATGAATAAATAAAAAATATATAGGTATGTATATTTTTTTAACCTGACTGTGGCTTTATAGGCCGGGCACAATAAAGTGATAGGAGTGCGCGGTTGGAGAGTGGGCTGGGGGAAATCCAGGGGAACCTCCGACACGACCACGCGGGCTGTTTGAACACTGGAATACTCTTAAGAGTTTGTGCTCCGGTGAGATTGGTTTAGCGGTTTCAACAGAATCTGAGGTGTCAGTGATTACAGGTAATTTGTCTCTGGTTCACTAAACCTAGCCTATCGAAGACGAGTCCAGCAAAAAATACAGCTGCCCGACTTGGGTCGGACTGACCGCCCTGTATGCGGCGGTACCGGGAGGAATAGAGATTATAATGTGCGATCACGCGGTGGACGTCCCCACCATGTATTTGGTGGGATTTATTAGCTGTTGGTCCAATACGCAGTTCGTCCAAATAGCATTCTGCCAATCCGCCATTCGTCTACTACGCAGATTGTCATTACGCAGTTCGTCCATTTCGAAATTCGTCATTACGCAGTTCGTCCATTTCGAAATTCGTCATTACGCAGTTCGTCCATTTCGTAATTCGTCATTACGCATTTCGCCCATTTCGAAATTCGTCATTACGCATTTCAGACGAAATGTGTGCGTGAAACCAAGATCTGAATACTCTTCTACGCCAACGACGGATATATCCGTCTAATATACGGTACAATAGCAACCGACGTGCATTACCATAAGGTTTAATTCCATAATTAACGTCATGAAGGTGTGGCATTTCAATCATGGCTTGTCATTTTAGGCACAGAATAAGTAATAGTACAAGAACAGAAGCTTCACTTTCTGACCAAAACGGCGTTTAGGCATAAAAAACATGCCTACTCTGTGCATCTTCGTCTTTCGTATAACTTGTATTCATTCACACACGCTACTAGGGCTTCCAAACAAATAAACATAAAAAAGTCACAAACAGACAAAAATTGACATTAGACATAAAACATGATATAATGTTTTAAAACTTGTAAAACACCAGTCAACACCTTTTGTTACAAAAATTTTAATTTGGAATTTTCGATCTAGGGGGACAATCATGTGACAGAGTGGTCAATATATAGGTATGGATGGACCGACTTTTTTAACGTACGAGTAACATGACGATGACGTCTATCAGTTAACCGAATTAAGAGTTATACGAAACGCGTGTTGGACTTAATAAGTTTTGACGTAATACATGTTGGACGAAATGAGTGTTGGACCAAATACGTGTTGACATAATGCGAGTTCGCCGAAATACTGTTGGACTAAATGCACGTTGGACCAAGTGCGTGTTGGACGAAATGCGTACGTGAATATCAACTGGACGAACTGCGTATTGGACCAACAGCTAATAAATCCATGTATTAAAGTGTAGTAAAGGCTGAAGAGAAGATGAACATGACAACTGTTTGCTACTTTTTCATGCCAGTGAAGGCGAATTGAGGTCTGGTGGCGTTACTATCAAGCATCTTATTTTCATGCAGCCGCCGTATGTCTGAAGTCAATGGATAATTTGCAGGTTTAATTAGATTGTTGTAAACATTCTCCCATGTTGACTCGAGTTGTCCGAAACCAATTGACTGTTGCTAGGTTAAGTTCTTCGGCAAGAAGGTCATTATCCATTCAAGACGCAGTGCCTCTGCGGCGGGTATTGGCAAGGGCGACATCGACGGACAGGGGTCAATACAAACATGCGCTCATTATGCGTCGGACGTGAGCGGGCTAGCCGCCCGCCGCCCGCGCCGCCGGCAAACACGCCGCGACCCCACGTCGCCGCCCGTTACACACTTACATACACCAGCACGTCCCCACTCACAACCACAAACACTAAGTGTCACCTCAAACGTCCCTGTAGGCAAAGAGGTTGAGTTTCCAAAGAGAAACCCGGATAAAATGGGTTCAAAATTAGTAGTTTCCCTCGCAGTCCACCGCTCAAAACGACACTTTTTTCTACTATTCTGCTGATACTAAAAACCAAGTAAAGCCAATGGATTGAAGATAGACTACTTTAACTTTTTTTAACTTTTGATAAAACGCTTATTTTAACACTTCACCTACCCGTACAACATAATAAAATGCCTCCAATGTAGTCATATAAATATCACTATAATAATGCTACAAATGTTCGACATTACGGTTAGCATTAAAGCAGTGCTAAACGACATTCGTAAATCGCTGATTAAGACGATACACATTCTGAGTCCACAAAACGGCCGCCGCTATTGAACGGCGTCATAAATTTCATAATTAATTTTATTATCGAAGCCATAGCTTGCACGTCGACTTAAAAAGAGATTTGCGAGCTAAAGCCACCGCCGTTGAGCGAGTTATCATTAAATGTTCACGATACTTTGCTCACGCTCCGATTTTATAATGTCTCTTAATGCGCTGTAATTGTTTGTGAATAAAAGATAGGCGTCTGAAAAGGCTCACCGCTGGGTCCGAGGTTCGCCACGCCAAAAGTCATCATTGTAATAGAGTTGTCTTCGTTGGTCGCCGCTCGGTTATAAAAGCTAACTTCTTCAAAGCGAAGTAAATGAGAATCTAACTTAGCGGAAAACGGTTGGCGGGGCTCTACTCCGTTGTGAAAGCAGTAATGGAGAAAAATATTTTTTGCGTTACTCCGCCCGGTGCCGTGATAGTCCTTGCGGCAGTGCCTTATTTAGACTTTGATGCGGAATGGCAATGAGTTTAACGAAACTTTGTGCCTGCAAGGGTCAAAGATTCAAAGAAAATTATGGTACGCGTTTACTTCCATAATCACCAACAAATTGAAGTGGGCACGGAAGCGAAAAAATGTTTCTGAAAGTAGTCTTTGAAGGCGTGCTTTGAAGAGTAACCGCTCTCTTATTAAAATAGGCTAACATTTACATTATGGAATAGAAATATGTTTCCATAGAGCGGAATCGTGAAAAATATGTAGTAGTTTTGCAACAGATAAGGAAGCGTTAAATTAATTTAGACAAACGTAATAGGCGTTTCATTGTGAGTGCGCCAGTGTGGAGACCTCTGACTTCGTTAACACCATAAACGATGACAGCATTGTATCCACGAATGGTATATCAGGAAAAACGTGACTTTCTTTGTCCAATTATCTCCACTTATCGTATAAAGTAGCAGTCCCGACCATGTGGCCATATTGTTAGCAAGTAGGTAACCTTTAGAGGACCTTTAATGCTGTGTTACCAACAGCTACTTTTTTACTGCACAACCAGTATAAATTAAGTATCGGCTCGAGCTCCATAGTTTACAAGTGGAAATCATTATGGGTATTCAAATAGGTATGCATACATTGAGTGCATCTGTGCAAAAACGTACAATCTTGAGTAGATAGGATAACAAGATAACAAGCGTAGAGCGGCCGGTTGAGACGGATAAAAACAAGATGGAGCCTACGGTTGAACGACGTGTACCTTGTTTACTTAAACGAGACCTACGGTAAGTGCCTCCGGACTAGTCCGGACTATCGACTGTGCAAGTGTGCACTTCGCAAGGAGATTTCGGTCCAGAACATTGTTGGTCACATTTAAACGATATTATCATAATGTTAAAGGTGTAAGGTCAAGACTAAGCTTGGAATGGCTTACATTTGTCACATAGGATAAGTTACATGTAATACTAACATAGTTTTTAAGTTTCATTGTTACTGATAAGATATGGACATTTCCGAAATAAATTATTATGGATTGATTGATTGATAACAACTGTTGCTGGTTTCCTTTTAAAGGAAAAACCAAAAAAGAAAAACTTGGTTTTATTTTATTCTAAAGGCATATATTTTTTTCATTAATGTTTAAAAAAGTTATTTATTATGTTTATCTTCACTAATGTAATTTATTTGATTAAAAGTAATGTATTTAAAGTAAATTAATTAACTGTAATTAATGTAATATTAAATGAAATTATTTGATTATGATTAATGTATTTAATGTAATTTAATGAAAATGTAAATGTAATTAATTTAACTTATTAGTAATTGAGATACTAACATGCCTAGGTTAAGAAATTTACTAACAATATATGCCTGTGAGTCCGAAATAAAGATTAAATAAATAAATGAATAAATATAGATGTGACAATATTGCGTAAGTATGTAACATACATTTTAATTTAAATATTTTATTTAAAAAAATGATTCACTCGGAATTTTATTCCAAATCAACTATAGTCTGAATATATCAACAAAACAGGACGCTCGTGCAGTATTTGAATTAAAAACTCCAGGGATAAAGACCCATCGCAAAACTGGTTCCAGGCAGCCTGTTCATAAAAGGATGTTTACGTCAAGAATGAAGTAGGTAGGTAACAAGACAAGTATGCACTAGTAACGTTTACTAGTACCTAGCATATCTAGACATACATGTAATTATTTAAAAACCCTTTTTACAGACTTGTTATTAACACGGAAGATTTAAGACTGTACGAACAAAAAGTTGGTATTTTAGAAAATATACGGTTTTTTCTAACGTCATATCTTTGTTCAAGTGACTACATTGTTAAAGTAAACTTCTGTTTTGTATAGATAAACTCTTATTCTAGACCATAGCGTTGCTAAACTTTTATTTCTATGTACGATTATTTAAAACAGTCAGGTTTTCGTCGGAGTGTTTTGCAAAAATACGCGTCAGAGCTATCTTTCAGGTACAATATTTCCATTTTAAATTGTCAAAAACGATTGGATGTTTATCTTTTACAATAGGATGTTTAGTTTAGTTTAGTTTATTATATCTCATTATACAAGTTTCATATAATACAACACTGTTTATACTACTAGTCATATAGTGATCGTTTTACAAAATATAATTATAATTGGGCAATACAGTTTGCAGCATATATACAAAATATATAGCTACATTTAATAAAGAAATAACAATATTGATTATACACAGAACAAATTCATTACAATGTCAATTTAAATAATAATATTAGGAATAAAAAAACAATAAAATAAAGGTACTAAAGAAGTACCTATCAATTAATTAAAAAAAAACAACGGGTTGCACTCCGGGAGTGCAGGCAGAAGTGAAAACTCAATAAAGAAAGTAAATAACAAAGATATTCATATCCGTCTCCGTATCGGTATCGGTATCCGTAAATCCGTATCCGTATTTATATTCATACTCATGTTCATATTCATATTCGCATAATCCATTCACATATATACATAATATGTCCCCGAGTATCATTGTGTCTTACGCATCGTAAATCGTAAGACTAGCTGATTTACCCCTCCTAACATCGCAATCATGATACTAGGAGGGGTCAACTAGCTGGTCTTACGAATCGTCGCGAGTTTAACAATTTTCCCCCATCACAAAAAGTGCTCAGCGCCTTAGATTAGGTGTAAGTTTAGTATTTTTGGTGGTATGTATACAATGACAATTTTTTGATGCGATTATAAAATTTCTGGGAACACAATAAGTAAATAAAATAGCTTTAACTGCTGGAATAATAGGTATGACTGTTTAGGTGACCCGAGATTGATGATCGATACATTTTTTTGAGTGTTGAGCCTTATTTTAGGTTTCGAAAATTTGGTGATATCAAAAGTTATTTAGGTGATCATTTTATTTGTTCCCGTTATATAAAACCATTAAATATGTAATCAGTTCCTAACAGCTGCAAAATATGTAGGTATACAACATGTAAATCTCCAATAAGCTACTTTATGTTCTTGCTATATGAAACAAACTTGAATAAAATGAACTGACAATTCACGAAAACAGTGCAGACTTGTCAGTGCATATGTTTGTCTCACATTTTGCGATCTACACGTCATAATTGAAAGAAGAACGGTGGTTTGTGTCAAACTGTAAAGATATTTACGTAACAAGAGTTGTAAGCAAAACAATGTACGCTTGAACGTAAAGTTCCAAGTGCCATACTGAAAGTAAACCTATTTATGGCACAATGACAGTAAATCTTATTCTGTAACATGCAATGTAAACCTATTATATCACAATGTGTGTAAATGATTTTATGGAAGACAAATTGTAAACAGAACTTTGGTGCATTAAGTGAAAAGATGAAACTGTCATATACGTTGTAAGCATGTTTTTCGTCATGTAGTGTGTAAACTTATTTAAATGTAAAGATATTTTTGTCACACTCAATTGTAAAGATATTTTTGACCTCGACTGTAACATCTACCTACTGTGACATCTTAAACTTCCCGTGGCAATTTCCCACATTTTAAATTGAATAATGGTAATAAAGTTATTCTTTTCAGAAGTCATAATTTACTATATTTTTTTAGTATGACAGTGGGGAAGTTTATACGGGAAGGTTAAGATGCCACAGTAGGTAGATAGTACATGAACAGTATTTTATTGTTTACTTTTATCTATAAAAAATCTTTCTCGGATTGGCGTGTTAACTCGTCAAATTTGAGTACAAATTATAATCACGCCGTACTGAAAGGGTTAAGTGATTTGTACACAAATAATTATTCCAGTCAGGAGACTAATAAAATTAAGTTGTATATATAATATCATTTATTTATTTTTGACTAACTTATTTATGAGTAGTATATTAAAAGAAGGATTAAATACGATTACCTATAACTTGATAGCGATTTGTTTAACTTCTTCAATCACTAACTGGTAAACGAATTAGTGAAGTACAATCGTCTACAAAAAGATGTATCCATTTTTGAAGTGAAAACTTCTTTAGCGGCGCTGAGCACTTTTGTACTGGGGAAAAATGTATAAACTCGCGATAAATTCTATGACCAGGTTAGTTGACCCCTCCTAGTATCGTGATTGCTATGTTACGAGGGGTCCCCAGCTGGTCTTCTTAGAAAGCCAAGGTTCTAACTGTTTTAAGACAATCCTAAGATTTTCCATACAGATCATATTTCAAATAAATTCTCATGGAAAGTAGCTCTTATTGTCCCTAAAAAAGCGTTTCCAAAGTCCAATATCGGATAGCCAGACTGACCGATTTCCGTAAAGATCATATTTCAAATAAATTCTCATGGAAAGTAGTTCTTATTGTCCCTAAATACGGTGACAGTTTACTTCAAAATACCTAATGGCCAAGAGTCAGTAGAGTGATGGACAGGGGGAGGAAACTTAAAGAAAAGACCAGTTTCGCGTGAATTTGGCGTAGAAAGTGCTGCCTCCTATTATATTTGATGTCGACATATTTTGTGTAATCCGTCTCAAGCAGGTTTCGTTTTCATTTCATCTTTCCCAATACAATTAATCAAAGCTGAACGTGAAAAGGAACGTTACAATTTATCGTAAAAATTTAATTTTCAACTCTATGGTCACAGATTTTATAATACTCTATGGTCGTATGGTTGCCATGGTTATTTTTAAATATTGAAATAACACGTGTGTCAATAACGTGTCAACATATTGAAAATAAAACAATCGTAATTAATTATAAGATTTTCTGCATTATTCTTGTGAAAAGCAGTTATCAGATACGCCGCCGAGTAAAGTAAGTATTTTTTAATTCATTATTTACTATCCCTGTTTACACCGATGCGATGTTATATTTATATTCCAATCAATTGATTTATTTAGGTAGGTAGTCTGTAGTCTGTTTTGCCGGGTGGTTATGCAGCTCATACATAAATGAATATCAACGAAAACAGTTGATTACTTAGCAATATAAACGTTTGAGTATTGAACTACGTGAGCTATACGATAAACGAATATGAAGCCCATCACTTTCTTCTTCGTGTTGTCTTTGAAATAGGTATAGTAGATAATTAGGGACATAATTTCAAAAATACACACATACCTCCTACGCTCTCATCTCATTATTTAATGTTATGTTTTGCAGGTACATAGTGCATACAATCGTGCCACGTCCTCATGCTGAGAAAAAGTCAGGACAGAGGTATTTTCAACATGGATGTCAATTGTTGGAGAAAACAACACTTAGCCTGGGCCAATACATGAAATCAGGAAGATATCTACAACGTGCATCCATTTCAAGGTGAAAAAAATGGATACATCTTTTTGTAGACGATTGTACTTCACTAATTCGTTTACCAGTTAGTGATTGAAGAAGTTACAAATCGCTATCAAGTTGTAGGTAATCGTATTTAATCCTTATTTTAATATACTACTCATAAATAAGTTAGTCAAAAATTAATAAATGATATTATATATACAACTTAATTTTATTAGTCTCCTGACTGGAATAATTATTTGTGTACAAATCACTTAACCCTTTCAGTACGGCGTGATTATAATTTGTACTCAAATTTGACGAGTTAACACGCCAATCCTAGAAAGATTTTTTATAGATAAAAGTAAACAATAAAATACTGTTCATGTACTATCTACCTACTGTGGCATCTTAACCTTCCCGTATAAACTTCCCCATTGTCATACTAAAAAAATATAGTAAATTATGACTTCTGAAAAGAATAACTTTATTACCATTATTCAATTTAAAATGTGGGAAATTGCCACGGGAAGTTTAAGATGTCACAGTAGGTAGATGGTACAGTCGAGGTGAAAAATATCTTTACAATTGAGTGTGACAAAAATATCTTTACATTTAAATAAGTTTACACACTACATGACGAAAAACATGCTTACAACGTATATGACAGTTTCATCTTTTCACTTAATGCACCAAAGTTCTGTTTACAATTTGTCTTCCATAAAATCATTTACACACATTGTGATATAATAGGTTTACATTGCATGTTACAGAATAAGATTTACTGTCAATGTGCCATAAATAGGTTTACTTTCAGTATGGCACTTGGAACTTTACGTTCAAGCGTACATACATTGTTTTGCTTACAACTCTTGTTACGTAATAGTAGTTTATGCAACTGGTACATAATGAGGGGCATTAAAACACGAGTGTGTTTTATGAAACGAGCCGAAGGCGAGTTTCATAATAAGGTCACACGAGTGTTTTAATGCCTAATTATGTACAGTTGCATACATTACTTTATCTACACACATATTATAATTACTCTAAGATGGGTTCAGAAACCGTAGTAAATAAATACAATAATTGTGTTAATACAACCTTTTTTGCACGGTTGCGGAAATATCGAAATCATAACTGGCAACAGATACCTGAATGTTATTTTAAAAAGTAAAGAGTCCTTATTCTGATGTGATCATGTCGTTCTAGCTCAAATTTCGTGCGATATATACTAAAAAAACATCGAGCTGACATTTCGCATCGACTGAATTTGAATTTTCAGTGATACTAGAATAGGGACATGTCAACTTTGACATTTAAATTTTGACAGTTTTGTTTGACGTAATATTTTAACATCATATATGAGATTAAAATGAAATATTTTATTACTGCTGTAGCCTTAGCCACAGATAAGAAAATTTCCATAAATTCATTGAATGTTGAAATGAGAGTCATTTTCTACGGTTTCCGAACGCATATTAGAGGATTTATGATATGTGTGTAGATAAATATCTTTACAGTTTGACACAAACCACCGTTCTTCTTTCAATTATGACGTGTAGATCGCAAAATGTGAGACAAACATATGCACTGACAAGTCTGCACTGTTTTCGTGAATTGTCAGTTCATTTTATTCAAGTTTGTTTCATATAGCAAGAACATAAAGTAGCTTATTGGAGATTTACATGTTGTATACCTACATATTTTGCAGCTGTTAGGAACTGATTACATATTTAATGGTTTTATATAACGGGAACAAATAAAATGATCACCTAAATAACTTTTGATATCACCAAATTTTCGAAACCTAAAATAAGGCTCAACACTCAAAAAAATGTATCGATCATCAATCTCGGGTCACCTAAACAGTCATACCTATTATTCCAGCAGTTAAAGCTATTTTATTTACTTATTGTGTTCCCAGAAATTTTATAATCACATCAAAAAATTGTCATTGTATACACCAAAAATACTAAACTTACACCTAATCTAAGGCGCTGAGCACTTTTTGTGATGGGGGAAAATTGTTAAACTCGCGACGATTCGTAAGACCAGCTAGTTGACCCCTCCTAGTATCATGATTGCGATGTTAGGAGGGGTAAACTCAGCTAAACTCAGCTGGTCTTACGATTTACGATGCGTAAGACACAATGATACTCGGGGACATATTATGTATATATGTGAATGGATTATGCGAATATGAATATGAACATGAGTATGAATATAAATACGGATACGGATTTACGGATACCGATACCGATACGGAGACGGATATGAATATCTTTGTTATTTACTTTCTTTATTGAGTTTTCACTTCTGCCTGCACTCCCGGAGTGCAACCCGTTGTTTTTTTCACCTTGAAATGGATGCACGTTGTAGATATCTTCCTGATTTCATGTATTGGCCCAGGCTAAGTGTTGTTTTCTCCAACAATTGACATCCATGTTGAAAATACCTCTGTCCTGACTTTTTCTCAGCATGAGGACGTGGCACGATTGTATGCACTATGTACCTGCAAAACATAACATTAAATAATGAGATGAGAGCGTAGGAGGTACGTGTGTATTTTTGAAATTATGTCCCTAATTATCTACTATACCTACTTCAAAGACAACACGAAGAAGAAAGTGGGCTTCATATTCGTTTATCGTATAGCTCACGTAGTTCAATACTCAAACGTTTATATTGCTAAGTAATCAACTGTTTTCGTTGATATTCATTTATGTATGAGCTGCATAACCACCCGGCAAAACAGACTACCTACCTAAATAAATCAATTGATTGGAATATAAATATAACATCGCATCGGTGTAAACAGGGATAGTAAATAATGAATTAAAAAATACTTACTTTACTCGGCGGCGTATCTGATAACTGCTTTTCACAAGAATAATGCAGAAAATCTTATAATTACGATTGTTTTATTTTCAATATGTTGACACGTTATTGACACACGTGTTATTTCAATATTTAAAAATAACCATGACAACCATACGACCATAGAGTATTATAAAATCTGTGACCATAGAGTTGAAAATTAAATTTTTACGATAAATTGTAACGTTCCTTTTCACGTTCAGCTTTGATTAATTGTATTGGGAAAGATGAAATAAAAACGAAACCTGCTTGAGACGGATTACACAAAATATGTCGACACCAAATATAATAGGAGGCAGCACTTTCTACGCCAAATTCACGCGAAACTGGTCTTTTCTTTAAGTTTCCTCCCCCTGCCCATCACTCTTGGCCATTAGGTACTTTGAAGTAAACTGTCACCGTATTTAGGGACAATAAGAACTACTTTCCATGAGAATTTATTTGAAATATGATCTTTACGGAAATCGGTCAGTCTGGCTATCCGATATTGGACTTTGGAAACGCTTTTTTAGGGACAATAAGAGCTACTTTCCATGAGAATTTATTTGAAATATGATCTTTATGGAAAATCTTAGGATTGTCTTAAAACAGTTAGAACCTTGGCTTTCTAAGAAGACCAGCTGGGGACCCCTCGTAACATAGCAATCACGATACTAGGAGGGGTCAACTAACCTGGTCATAGAATTTATCGCGAGTTTATACATTTTTCCCCAGTACAAAAGTGCTCAGCGCCGCTAAAGAAGTTTTCACTTCAATAACTATGTCAATCTTAATACTAATAATAATAAAAATGTGGTATCAGTTGAGTACATATCAATTCGATATCAACAATGTCAAAATCATAATAAAAATAAAATAAGTTAGTCTAATAGTAGTCCAGTCAAAGAAGTATCCTCTTATTTAATTATGTCAATATATTCTTTTACTGAGTAAAGTGACTTTTCTAATAAAAGGTTCTTCAGTCTCCGTTTAAAAGTGGCTTCACATTTTTCTATTTTAATGTCAGCAGGTAGGTGCTCATAGTATGTCGGCCCAATAACTCGAGCGTTTTTGGCGTGCAGTACTGTGCGACGCGGTACTGTCCGCAGCCTACCCGTGCTGCGAAGACACTTACCCGTCACTTCCACTCGCTTAAATTGTGGCAGACGCTCTCGTGTGAACATGATTACTTCAAAGAGATACTGGGAGTAATGCGTCATGATTCGATGCTCAACAAATAGTGCTTTGCAGGACTGCCTCTGATTTAGGCCAAGTATGGTCCGCAAAGCTCTTTTTTGGATGTATAGTCTTTTAGTACATAGCGATCGCACTAGTTCTGAAATATTGGTTTTTACTATCTAAAAAAAATACTACAAAATGTCTAAATCGGTTTGTTTAAACATCTTTTTCCTCACATGTTTTATAATATTTTGAAAAAAAAACTTATTATTATAAAACTACAGGTTTTGCTTGATATTTCTTATTTTTTTAACGCTTATGGATAACCCACTTAATTTAGACGAATTTTTAAAAACCACTATAGTTCACAATATAACAGCGCGCGACAACGTTGTTCGATTCATTACGCGCCGGGCCTTCCCATGGAACGCACGTGTCGCTCTCCTCGGTGCGTTAAGGTCGGTGACCAAGCTCACACCGATACTGCTATTCTGTAGATGTAGCGCGTCCGCTACAGATTAATAATTTGATACTTGGTATTTTATTTCTTCTCAAAGCAATAAAGTAATATGATTTTTTACAGAAATGGGCAATAAACGTAAATTGTTTGGGACGAAAAAATCCAACAGTACTACGGCCACACAAGTTAAAAGGTAAAGGTATGATTCCGCTGCCGACTGCATACAGCAACTGCACGTTCCGCCGCACTCCAAATTGAACCGTAATAGTATGCGTAAAAAGCTCAATTTGAAATGAGCGGAGAAGTGTCGGAACAGCACACGCCGCTCACTCTAAATTGGGACTTTTAGTCTTATGATTACAGTTCAATTTGGAGTGCGGCGGAAGGTGCAGTTGTTGTATGCAGTCGGCAGCGGAATCATACCTTAAGGCACCATGTTACCTATTACCTATTGCTGCTAGTGATATTTCTATATCTGGATATGTGCTTCTATGTTCTTGACGTTCTGTGAACATTTCGGATCTTTCCTTTAAGGGGAGGTATCCCCAACGCAAGTGTCCCGCTCTAACACGCGTGAGTTTACAATTAACCATCCCGCTCTCTACGCAAGCTCTGCGCGCAGTTTTGAAAATATTTAGCTATAGTTATTAAGCCAATCATTTTATCAAAGCAAACCCTGCGAATTTGTCTATAACTATTTAGGATCTTTAATTGAGTACAAAAATTAAATGTTAAATATCAGAAATATAGCCGTAGTATTGAAAATACATTCCAAAAAGGGGTAACTTCGCGATTTTTTTTCTATCGAGTGAAATTCATCAGGTCATGTTACTGACTGCGATTTTGACTAGACAAGATCTTTATGTAACACATATATTTTTTTTAGATTTTAAGACACTATATTCTATGTCTCAGATGGTTTTTAAAAACTCAAAAGTGGTAATACACGGCCTTAATTGTAAAATTCAAACTAATATTTTTTTATTCTTAACGAGCGCCCGATAATTTATGATTGCGTTGTTTGAACTAGTTATTGAATTATATGTATGTGCAATTTCAAATTTTTAAGCCAAGTAGTTTCTGTGGAAAGTAATTTAAAGTAAAACTAGTCCCCGAAACACGTGGACTCCACGTAATTATCATTCCAAATTTGACTTTTTTCCTGACAAACTTATTCCAATTTTGTTGATTAATTCGTGTTCATGCACCTCTAAAAATAGTTTGTATAGTCTCCCAACATATGTTTACTGGTTGTTATCTTTTGTGTGAATTTACTCTCATATTCATATATATATTTTTTTTTATTCTTAACGAGCGCCCGATAATTTATGACTGCATTGTTTGGACTAGTAAACGAATTATATGTATGTGCAATTTCAGATTTTTAGGCCAAGTAGTTTCTGTGGAAAGTAATTTAAAGTAAAACTAGTCCCCGAAACACGTGGACTCCACGTAATTATCATTCTAAATTTGACTTTTTTCCTGACAAACTTATTCCAATTTTGTTGATTATTTCATGTTCATGCACCTCTAAAAATAGTTTGTATAGTCTCCCAACATATGTTTACTGGTTATCTTTTGTGTAAATTTTCTCTCATATTCATATTCATATGCATTTATATTTTTTTATTCTTAACGAGCGCCCGATAATTTATGATTGCGTTGTTTGAACTAGTTATCGAATTATATGTGTGTGCAATTTCAAATTTTTAGGCCAAGTAGTTTCTGTGGAAAGTAATTTAAAGTAAAACTAGACCCCGTAACACGTGGACTCCACGTAATTATCATTCCAAATTTGACTTTTTTCCTGACAAACTTATTCCAATTTTGTTGATTAATTCGTGTTCATGCACCTCTAAAAATCGTTTGTATAGTCTCCCAACATATGTTTACTGGTTGTTATCTTTTGTGTAAATTTACTCTCATATTCATATTCATTTATATTTTTTTATTCTTAACGAGCGCCCGATAATTTATGACTGCGTTGTTTGGACTAGTTACCAAATTATATGTATGTGCAATTTCAGATTTTTAGGCCAAGTAGTTTCTGTGGAAAGTAATTTAAAGTACCAGGCCGAACGTCACAATGTACATGACAGTTATCACGCTCCCAAACGTAAAATTTATAAAAAATTAACGTTGTTTTTTGCGTAATTTCTGTATGAAACACAGGTTTTTTATTAATTTCGCGAAAATGAATAGTCAGAAGTAAATAGATTAACACATATTTAAGTATTAATAATGTGTAATGAGATAATAAATGTCGATCGTTTTTTGTATGAAAATCGAACCACCTTAATAAGTGCGTAGGTACGTAATGTTAATAAAATAAAAACATTTAAAACTCACCACATTCTTTCCTACCTCACTCTAACTCTATAACAATGATCAAGACATGTCAGTTCAACCGGCAGCACTCGAACCGCACGCACACAGTAATCGTTTTAGTGTGTAGCTAAACATGGCCGCTCGCAGGGAGATCGCGGCTAGGATGAGTTGGAGCGAAATGTTCGTACCCTCGTAACTACATTTTATTAAACAGTTAATACTCACGTATTAATAGACACTCCGGGCGACATGTTTCGAACACTTCGAGCCTTCCGAGATCGGCAATCAGCGTTACGAATTCGTCGCAAACGCGCTCAATCTGAAGAAGAACTTCCTAAGAGTTCGAAACATGTCGCCCGGGGTGAGAATTAATACGTGTGTTTTAACTGTTTATTAGACTATGGTTTAAACATAACTCACTAAAGTTTAAATTCAAGTACGAATGATTTGTTCCTTCATATTTTAATTCGACCAAATAAGAGCCACATTCGCTAGCATTAATTGGTAAAATGTCGATGTTTAACCTCAGATCGAATCTTTATTCCGATTTGGTACAATTTTTATTTAGTAAGTATATGCAAGAGCAGGTGTTAAACACAAAAAATCGACCACCGTTTCCATCAGAACTATATTCCAGACCTATGTAAATCTATCTACCTACATGAACAAGAAAAGCGTTCATCAAAACGATACAAATTGGAGCAACTTTAGAAGGTTCATAATTTTATTTTATTTTCTTAGCTGCAGTGCAGGCAAGATGGACAATTAGAGTGTTTAATGGCATTTGATTCGGCCTCGATATACAAAACATCGTTTAAACGATGAGATACGACTAAGTGACAGTACCTACATATTTATCACACGGTTGATCTGATGAAGTACTCAATCTAATCATCACTTAGATTTACCATTATCATCATCAAAACCTAAGAGCTTCGCTCTTGTCGGTTTAGTCTCCAAATTCTTGACTTCCCCATACGACTCGAGAGCAACTTCCTCTCTCACTTGGTTAAAGTAAGTCAGTCTAGATCTTCCCCTTCCTCTCCTGCCTTCAATTTTGCCCTCTAAGATCACTTAGCTTACTGCATGAAAAATTAGCTAGCACATCCATGCCAATGCCAATCCCCTAACTTAAACTATGTTAAAAGAAATACGCGAATGTAAATGTATATATTATGACCTACCTACATCACTAACTTTCCTAAAACTCCATACCCTGAATAACGTACATTTTTGTTATTTTTTACACCTCGTGTGGCAAATAGGGCAAGAATGTATTCCAGTCAAGTCTCAAAAGCTTATCTATTGTTCACAGTATCAAGTAATCGTGTCATCACACACGTAGTCTGCCCACAGCCGCGTGTTTGATGGCGGAGATCGCTGTCAATGGCACACGGGGGTAGACGTAGCGCGAGTCTTAAGTCACTAGCGTTATATCCAGAGTATTTTTTGTAAGACAATTCATACAAAAATACTATGGATGTAACGCTAGTGACCCTTAAAACATTTAAAAATAAGTTTTGACTATTGACACCAAGATACTTATACTGTAAAAAATTTAAGACTGTAGCTCCAACCGTTTGGCTGAAACCTGTGTGACAGACGACGGACGGACGCGTCAGTGACAGCAATAGGATTCCGTTTTGACCCTTCGGGTACGGAACGCTAAAAAGAAGTAATATTATAAATACCTTTTTAAAACCTCTACCCACACCTGGGTTCTGCCGTACTCTATGGGATACGGGCGTGAATATGCAAGAATGAACGACTGGTCTTTATCAAGTGATTGATAAAAACTTGATAAAGACCAAGTGCAGTTAGTTCGCGAGTAAACTCCTAACTTCTTAAGCTAGAATATGTTGATAACCGCTCTCGTGACTAAGTAAACAATATGTGTGTCGGCCCTAAAATGTAACATATTTCTCCTTGTGTACTGATCAGGTGATCACTAAAAAGTACCAATAATTTATATGAAGGCAAGCTTCTTTTAGTTTTATTTATTAATGCACTAAATTTAATCCAATGGAATTACGGTGTCTGTTTTTGCTGTTTAAAAACTGAAATTCACAGGTACTATAAGATCGTGCGATAATTGGATCTATAGCGTTAAGGTTCCGAACAGAAAAAAGTCGACATATGTATGGTTTGGCAGCTTTAAGTTTAAATTGCTAGTTTTCTCAGCAATTAAAAGTATTATTTACCAAAACATACCTACATATTTCTTTGCCTTTATGCGATTAACTTGTGTGTTCAACAAATAATTTTCTTAGCGCAGTAAAAAAACAAATATTCAATTGTAAGTAGTATTTCAAAACTCAAGTGTTTCTCTAAACTTGTACCCGACAGTTAGAACCTTATCGGTCTCGGCTTGTGGCAATCAGATGCGCGCGTGAGAACTACAGCTTGTGTCGAGAAAAAGTACGTATGACTCAATATGGTGTGAACACGTCATTTTTGGTTTTATTGCGGCAGCTAACCGTTACTTCAACTAGACGGCAATTACCAGTAGCTCGCAATTACGAGTAGAAATAAAAGGCAAACTAATTAACAACCAACCGTCTCCATTTAGGTGTAAGCATGCACGTATTTTGGATAGATCAAGACTAGTTGTACATTTAATTATTTAACCCATTACATCGGCTATTAAATTGTTACTTTAATAGAAATGCGAGTAGTAAATGTACGTGTAATTAAAAATGACAGTAAATACACTGAGGAGCTATTAAAACGGATCAATTTGTAATGAAACTCGTTACAAAGTCTACCCATTTTATTTGCTCTTAAACATATAGTTAATCCTTTCGTTTTTACAGACGCTGTATATGCTCATAATGAGAACTGCCACCTCACAACCAAGAGGAGCACTATAACAAATTCCAAGAGATACCCATCAGAGAAGCGTTAAAACACTCGTCACACATTAACTAACCATGACGTAATAGATTCGGCAAGTGCCGTAATCGCCCTTTAATAAGGAGGTGTTAGGGACCAGCGTATTTATTATTTTAATGGAATATCAGCAATTAGGGTCTAAGATAGAATCGGCGGCGCTGACAAGGTGCAAACGAGAGTGGCTGACCGGATACAAGAGAAAAAAGTTAGAATAAGTCGACGTCTACGATGGTTCTGTAACTACAATAAAACAAAACAGGCCGCGATTCTTGCTTCCATTACATTTTGACAAGCGCATTTGCGATTTCCATTAGCTTGACTACAGGCGTTTAACGAGATTTACAGATAGTGACGGTGAAATATAAGTTAAAAGTGTGCTTCGTTGATGTTTTTTTTACAGACAGAACCCTAATAAAACAATGCAACCGATGAATTACCATAGAAAATGAGCGGAACGGACGGATTAAGTGAAATACAATCAAACAAGGAGGCGCGAGCGTGCCGGGAATTCAAAATAAACTAGCATGCCGCCCTGCGGCGGCACACGCGGTTTTTCTTTATGGCCCAGCTTCCTGACATTAAATCATAATGTAGTTGAGATAACATTACCTTTGCCTCCTTTGCTTAGCTATCTATGTGTTTTAAGTCAAGCTTAACAGATTACAAAAATCATCCCGATTTTCTTATTTAACAACAAATACCATTTATTGTTAAATAAGAAAATCGGGTTATCTCTTCAATAACCTATTAAAAAATAAAACACAAAACAAAAACATGATTTAAAATTATTACGCCAGTAAACTCCTTTTCCGTTAGAACTCTATAAGAAGTTCAAATATCAAATCTATACAGAGTTCAGTAATTTTCATACTTACGTCTTGCACTCATAATCAGAATTGGCCTTCAATTTCAAACAACCTTACATTACCAAAGATAATAAATCCCTAATCAAGGCGTAAAGAACAAGACATCAGCGTCAACGGCTACCTGAAGGCGTCGGCCGACGTTCAACTAGCCTGACTCAGCACCGGCGCACTCCGCTCCGGCCGCGGCGCATCGGACGCCATTACCGCGCAACTTATCATTAGGTCGCGCGCACTTCGCAGAACCAAAAACACCAGTCATTCCGAAACCAATTTTGATCAATTAACGAGGCGAGAGCAATTTGTAGGAACAGTCGAAACCGTGTCGAGATGTCGATAACGTGTCCTTGTTAGTACAATTGTGGTTTGACGGGAAATTTTATTGCAATAACAATGTCAATGTATTGAATTTATTTTATGTTTACATATTAATATTACGAATGAATGGCTCAACACATGTAATAAGTATAAGGACTAGGTACTTGTGTAATTGGCGATAGGAACAGACAATTGTTTCTAGTCTTCTATTACATATTTATATAGGAACATATACCAAATATACACTTACCTACTATATTAGCTACCAAGAACAGCCATCACGTAGGAGACTATACAGCATATTTAATGTATTTAAATTATTAAACTTTTATTTCAATATCGTTTCATAGCACTAAAACCTTCATCTGGTTAAAATTGTAGGATATGTCAATTATACACAGTGAATAAATTGTAAAAGATAATGCATAGCAAACCTATCAAGTCAATAATGTGCTTGAAACATTCAAGTTGTTGTGAGTAGTCAATGCCGTCAATGACTATTAGATTGGAAATAAAAAATGAATCACACATTCGTTACGCCGCTTTAGAGAGAATTCAATTAAACAGATACCACTTTGCGGCACGGCTGGTTGAATGCGTACCTATTAGTTACAGTTACCATGTTTCTAGATAATCGATCTTCTAAAAAATACACAACAATATAGCTGCCTACTTGATTAAATGCGTGAAGCAGGTTATTCAGTTTTCGTGGAAATACTGAACTAGCGCAAATCGCATGGTCACTTCCTTTAATTTTTTTAGGTGCACGAGATTCAAAATAGACGTTGTGGTTAATTGGTCTCAGAGGAGTAGGTATACTAAACGCAAATGCGCATACAGAAATTTTATTGTGTGTGTTTCAGGACGATCTGTGACTTGTCCATTGCCTTAATGATGTTTTTCATGAAGGCATTGGGCAAGTCACATAAGTAGTATCTACACTATACAAATAAAATTTAAATAAGATATAGCACCGAAACATTCACCCAAATCATCAGAATTATCTATATCACTGAATATTATTACCATTTGGTGGGTTGAAGTTAATTAAATAAATGAGTTTTTTGAAAACTCGTTTCTGTATCACCATTAATAACATTAGTATTTAACGTCATAGCTAAAAATATATGTCTTGCCCGGAGGTTGGTTGGTAGAAAATGCCTCAAGGCGCTTCACTCTGCCGTTTATTTTTATTCCTAACTTGTAAAAACTCAACGAAATAAAATAAATGGGTCTCGAATTGCTCGTCCGATTCTCCAATGGCCTAGATTTGTGATGGCAGAACTTAGAAACCACAGAACTATAACGTCGTATCTATATATTAATTCCACAGAGGCTATGACAGTATTCCTCTCAGGGCCTGAATTTCCGCCGTTAATGTCAAGCCACAGTGCGCCGAATATTCCTTATTGTGCTGTCATAGTACGGACTGACAGTGCCGACATAATCCGCTATTCATTAAACATTCGTGCACACAATTACTCGCGGAACGTTGCCCGGATGATACTGCCATCATGTTACATTCTGTCAGTGGGAACAATTATTTAATTCGCCATCTTATCTGTTTCACTGCTCAGGTATAGTGGCCCATTAATGTCAAGTAATAAAATTACGATTTATTGTCTTTCGAATTATTTAACATAAATGCGTATTCTTGTGAGTGTCAAATATAAAAAGCCAATTCAGCTCACAGCTTTCAGCATGCAAGTATAATATGCGGATGGATTTTTTGTAAGATAATTAATAGACTTAGATTGTACAAAGAAACCTGTTAAAGGAAATAAAAGCTCATCTTATCTTATCTTATCTTAATTAATAGGCACAAGCCCGTACAAGACAAGGTAAACAAGTTCCAATGATACCTCGCACTTGAATCTGAATACCAGCATGTAGAAAAAAAGCATTAAATAATTTACTAAATGTCTAATCGTCTAAGACTGAATACATATTGACAAACACATTAAGTATACTCTCGTCATGAGAGGCTAATTAGTGAGGTTCCTACGCAATTTTAAAGCCCCATGTAATCTCGGATACTTGTTAATGAATATATGCGCGAGTCAACGACAAAAGTCGACGACCGGGGTAGGATTCTAGCATTCTTTGTTCAAATCAGCGTCGAAAACGATAGGAAGAAGATACATCAAAGTGCGCGTTTAAAAGTATTCTCGTTAACGCAACACGCTGCTTAGTGATGTGGCTGGCAATTTTAAAGCGCGTTCTAGTTAATTGATAGGTGCGAGAGTGGATGAATGAGACGTCGACGGGCGCAGGCTCCAAGCATTCAATTTGCCTTAAATCAGCGCACGTCCGAAGCGCAATTAAAACGGGCCGAATGCGCTGCGGGATATAATCTACGTCAACACTTCGCCAATATTCATCCCATTTCCAAATACTATCGCCGAGATGTGATGAAATTGTAAAGTGCGCTTTGAATGCAGTTTCTGAAAGTTAAGTTGTAGTTTTGATTGAATGTGGCTAGAGCGAAGATATGTGGTCCCAACATTGACTTGGAAAACAGGGACTCCGTTGGTAACTTATCTTTGGATTATCAGCTTCCAAAGAGAATTGAAACGATAACATTATTAAATTAATATTTCAAAAGGGATTGAGGTGTTAGCGCATACTTTTTTTTTGTATCTGTCCCAAAGCGTACTATGACATACCTACAGGTCGTGAATGAGATTTTTTTATAACATATAGTTAACATATATGTAGTACGCCAGAAGCGAATCCTCGCGTTTTCGGACACTTCTCACGACATTCTTCGGATAGCCTGAAGAAAAATATAATGACGGGAAAAGTTGAGGACCTGATGTCCAGTGTTAGACCACCCGCTAGATGAAGCACCCTAATCACTGCACCCCTGCAACTACATCTGCACGAGGCCATCCATAAGGGTTGATAGGAGCCTATGGAGGAGCCTGGTGAGCAAGATTAAGACATGTCACGGTCCTCCTCAGCATTAGGTGAACGCCTTATGATGATGAGTCAACACATCACGCGTTAATTTTTATGGTGATAACCATAGTATGGACCTACTTTAATAAGGCCATTATCAAGAATGTTGCGAAGACGTAAGAGAAACCAATACACAAGTAGGTATTTACATTTAGTGCCACTTCAATTAAATAGGTGTAACAGTTTCTGAATAAAATGCCCATCACACTAATTAGCATACAGATAGAGGGACATACACCACGAAACTACATACGGTATGTCAATTATCCGTTGAAACTGATAAAACTTTGAGTTCATTTTATATCTATCCATAAATCACACAATACGCAGAACCAATACGTCCCAGCATCGGATCGGATAGAATCAACGGCTGGTGTTAATAACGGCACAGTGATAACTTGAGACAATGGATGGAGTCTGAGACTTAGACAATTGGACGCGTCGCAGCGTCAAATGAGATCTCCCGCGAGCCAATCTCCCGGTTCAATTTGCTCTAAATCAGGGGCACGCGCGCACCCGACGGCTACGATGCAATGCAATTAAATAACATGCAAGTGTATTATTCTATATAGATAGTGCCATCCACAACGACGCGCCCCTCCGCGGTGAATCTCATACTAATCTATGCGCAATGGTACGTTGGTCTGTGGAGGGGCGCGCTTTCTTGCATAGCACTATCTATACCTTCTATATAGATTTCCAATAGTAAAAAGTTGACCTATACGTAGTATCTAAAATGCCCTATCAATGCGCGAAATATTAACGGCTAATGTGTATTCTATCGATGCGTATGCTATTGATTCGGGTCCCTTAAAGGGAAAAGGTCGCCTTTGTACATTAATATAATATATTAATACAATATTATTAATAACATGTTGTGTGTTGTAGATGTTGTCATGTAGATGTTTAAACCTGTTATTGTACAATAAAGCGCTTACATACATACAAATAGAGAAAAAAAATCACGAAAAGGGACGGCTTAGGTTAGGTTTTAGATATAAGTTGATTGATAATAAATATCGTATACCGTAATACGATCTCTCAGATGAAATATTTATATATGCATGGCATTGGACAGTGATATCATTATTATTAATAGTTGTATAGGATCTGGTCTGGACCAGCTAGCTTTCTAGTCCATGGTTGAATGAACCATAATTTCATGAGCTGATTCACTAGGAGCGCTTCTTCAATGTACTTAGCAACACCATTAAGATAAATTCAAAAGGCGTTGGATGTGCTAGTCGAACGGATTGTGGAATAACAATCGGAAAGCGAAGGAGGTACGAATAAACGGACAGCATAATGCTTTCCGCAGACAATAAGCCATAAAACCGTTAGTATACGTAGAATACGTATGCGAGAAGGCATCTATTAGGAATTAAGTTTCGTAAAGCACACGTTACATTAGTGACCGGCCGCCCACACTTCCTTCGGCAAGTGGAAACTTTCCTAGTATAATGATTTTCCATTGTTCGACTAACAAGTTGTCTTCAATTACGAAAACTACCAGTTTTTCTAAAGGAGTGCCGTTCTAAAGCTCTGAAAAAAAAATTATTATTTTGATTGTTACTTCTATTCGAACTACTACTTAGGGCATTATCAAAACAAATAAATTACACTTTGAATGTGTCTCATGCGAGTCCCACGTTTGCTCATTTTATGTCTAATACATGTTAATAATGGCAAAAATTATAAACTCCGAACCAGTACCCATAACCAAGCATAACCACCATGATTTGCGTTATTACCAATACTCGCAATGAATACTTGGTCCCTCAGTAAATTATAGCGCTTAGAAAAATAATAAGTAAAGAAAAAGAGACAAAATTCCCTGCAGACCACAAAACGCCGCTCTAAATGCATCTGGAGGGGAAGAAGTTGTGGTGGGGTAGTATTTAATTATCCCGAAGCGGAAACGCAAGGCGGGATCGGGTCGACCCCACCCGCAAACAAAATGGCTGCCGCCGTTACAATTACATGCTTTTATTTACCTGCGGAAGTCTCCTCACACAAGAAACGGATTTGTCAGACTTGGTGCACAAGTTATACCTTAACCCTTGTAAGCACGCTGCAACAATGTTGAGTTGAATAGAATCAGAACATGTGGCAACTGCTTCATATTATGTAACATGAGGTTAATGCATTCAGTTAACCGATGAAAGGTTTTTTAAATCGTTCAAAAACATAATTACTAATGCAATGTGGTAAGAAAAACACATCGTATACCAAGCAAAATGTTGTGCATATTTACGCAAAAAAGGATCCAGTACACTGGCTTTGTAGTTGGTACGGGGTTCGAATCCCGCGGGGTTAGGGCATTTATTTGCGTAATAGGTATTTTTCCTGAGCCTTGGATATTTTCTATGTATTTATGTATTACATTTATTATTTGTATATGTGTGTACCTAAATCGTCCCCTTGTACCCATAGTACAAGTTTTGCTTAATTTGGGACTAGATTAGATTTGTGTAAGATTGTACCCAAAACATTCCACGTAAACTTTTCCAGAGCTATACATCGTAGCAATTACAATGTAGCACTTACATATTTAGGCTATTAACCAACACTTAGCATATAAAAATAAAACTTGTGTGAGACGGCGGACACGCGGACGCGTGAGAGACATATTGCTATGCACTCACGCTCCGTTTGCACCCTTCGGGTGACCCTAATAACAGAATTGGTTACTGAGATAACGTGTAACTGCTACAAAGTAAATTTCACTTCATTTACAGTAACTAACAAAGAAACGCCTGATCTCTGGTTTTCTAGTTATCTCACGTAGACCCAGCATATTAACGTAGCTTCACTTTAATATTCCAAAAGCTAACCAAATTAAGCTTTGCAAACGTAATGGGATGAGACATACCGTCGCGTGTAATTGGCTTTTGCCCTGACAAAACAACAGAAAAATACAAAACCTCCTGTTGTGCTTAAACATACCTAATAGTACCAGCAAAATTAGCACGTGATTTTTTTTAAATTCATGCTATAAGAGTCACGGCTATAAGTAGTCTCAGACTTGAAAGACAGGTAGAAGGTGTCGGTAATAGCAGCATTCTCTACAAATGTTAAATGCCTTTTTTATCCTAGTATGTCAACATAATACTGTCTGGAATTACGATGGATTCCATTCTTTTGTCGGACCCACACACATATCAAGTACATAGCAACCGGCTCAATTGTATTAATTGTGTAGAAATTACGGGTATTTCTTTTTAGCTCTATTATGATATGATGAAGTATAAACTGTTCTTATGGCTACTAAATAAGATACGATAATTGTGATTAATCGATTATTGTACCTAGATACAGTTTGAAATGGTAATGAAATACTGGAATGGTAATGAATTTTTGGTTTATTCCCTCTGGATGCAGTTATTCAGACTCACTGGTTGCAACCTGACGTGCTCTTATTAAAACTTCAGCTCCAATCTCTCGCTGCCCGTTCACGCAGACTTGATGCTCGCTGCATAGAGATGGGCGCTCATGGGTATTTACCGGGTAAATACCCGGAATCTTTCCAATCTACCCGGTATTTACCCATATCTACCCAAATGGGTGGGTAGATAAAATTTGTACATTTTATGTTTATTTTTTACGGAAATGTCTTTGGAGTTACATAATAACGAATAATGGATGCTATTGTAAATATGAAAAACTTGTTTCAGTATCATAGTGTGGAATAACTCGACCAAAATTAACAAATAGTACTGTCATTTTAAAGGTATAAGGGGAAATGCTTGGAACACAATTTTTGACTTGGTAACTTTGTTTGGGCTAGTTAGGAGGAGGTTAACACATCAAAAATCCCCGCACCTTCCCCCACCGCTGGGGGGAGTGGGGGTTTAAAGGTCCTATATTTCGGTATTTCGTAAAAAGCTCGTAAACGGTGACACATATCAAAAAACGTTCTTAAGCATAAGTAATCTACATAAAATTATCTACAAAAAAGGTTATGTACACTTTTTCGCTAGGGTTAATATTTACTGAGATTTTAAAGGGGGGAAATATTTTCTTATGATAATTTAAGATAGAGAAGGCAATTTTTTTTCGCGCCCCCCTTTTGCTGTGTGTGAAGCCCCCCTTATAAACACATAAAAATATGTTTGGACAATTTGTATAGATTTGGGTCAACACGATG